>BPLT01000146.1:0-1200000 GCA_019656295.1 Rhododendron mucronatum var. ripense | reverse complement strand
AATTACTCTACTTCATGGAAACGGTGGGTTAATTATTTATTTTGTAGAGTTCGCAAAGTAGCATATTGACACAAAAAATAAATTTGATCAAACATCAATAGATGTATCAAGATTTCGATATGATATATCAAAATTTGCCCCCGGAGAGAATGGGATTCAGTGCTCTTGGATTGGGTGGATCAAAGAATGCGTTTGTTCTGTTAAGTACTCCATTACGGCCAATGGTGAGCAGGTTTGTAGTACTATACCTAGCAGAGGACACCGTCAGGGCGACCCTCTGTCTCTGTGCCTCACTTTACTTTCCACGCCTCACTCTCAGTCCACATTTTCTCTCCACCTTTGATAGAGAATGCCTATCTCTATGATGAATGGCGATCTCCACAGCTGACTACAAACCACGACATTTCATTACACTCAGTTTAGTGGCGAATTCAGAAATTTTATATAGATGAGTCACATTTAAAATATAAATATGATAATCCAATATAACGAGAACATGTGTCCAGAAAAATGAATGGACTAGTGTTTCGTTAGGGAAAGTCTGTGGACACAGCAAATCTGTGCACAGATCGTGTTGTGGGGTCATTACGGGTCCGTAGAGTTATATATATTGGAGTGACCGTAGAGTTCTTGATGGATTGTAACAAAAAAAAAAAAAAAAAGAGTTCTTGATGGAAAAGGTTCACCTCGCACTAACTTACTCCGTATAAGTTAAGTTTAGACTTTAGAAGAAGCTTTTTTTGTTTTGTTCTTTTCCCAATATTTTAATAAGCTATTGAAAACAAAAAGAGGACGCTGGTAAGGATCAACAACAAAAAAACAACAATTCTCATGAGGGTCACATGTCGGATAAAATAAATACTAAAAGAAAGAAGAGAGGAGCGTCACGTGCCTTTTAGCTTCTTTTCTTTTTTTTTTGATCCGGTGCCTTTTAGCTGATTCCGCCCTAGTCTTTACTCTCTCGCAGACTTTTTTCTCTCTCATATTCATATCACTCTTCACTCTCACAGAAATTCTAACGCAACAAACCCGGCCGAGCCCCCTCCTCGTCGGTCTCCACCCTTCCACCAACACAAGAACACCTACTACTCCGGCAACAGGGACTCCACCGATTTGTAGATTTCTTTTCAACATTCTCCTGATGCCGAGGTTGATCTTCAGGAGCGAGTGAGTGGATTACTAGATTCAGATTTCCATTTCATTTAGTTTTGTATCAGTCTTGAATCCAACCTAATGTGCCCTCTTTAACCTCCTACATATGTGTTTAAAGCTAAATATATGCTGCCTTTTTGAATCTTAGAGCTTGTTAGGCTTAATAAGCCATTTGGCTTATTTTCTTCTTGTCGTTATTAAATTTGTTTCTGCATTTTTTAGTTTTTCGTCAATTTCTGAGGATTATTTCTTTTTTTGTGATGGAGGAATCTAAAAAGTAAAATATTATGATCAAAACCTAAAATTTTTTGGACGAAGACAAAAAAAAATTGGCTTATTTTTGTCCTTAAAAAAATTGAGTTCCATCGTAATTTTTTACTTCTTAAATTCCTTTTGTCACAACGAAACAATAATCGTCGAACAATTGACAAAAAACTTTTTGAGAACAAGGACTAAAAAAGGAAGAAGAATGGCTTATTAAGCCGAACAAGCCCTTATTTTTCTCTCACCATTGGGTGTGAAATTTTGAATTCAAAGTTCAAACAAGTGTCTCTCCGTCTAATTAGTCTTGTTTCTAATTTGATTTGTTTTATTGCACGTGCATTGATGGTTGGATAAACCCTGTTCGGCCTTATTCGATACCCCGGGCGGTTTACCGTACTTGGGCTATGTCGAAGAAGCTAACAAGCCTTTGGCCATTGATAAGTCATAAGTACCGCTCGACCGTTGCCTTGTATGATTCCTTGGCAACGGGAGGTATATCTTGACTTTCTGTTGAAGTATCCTCCGAGACTACTAGCCTTTTGCATATAGATAAGCCCTAAAACTTTCCAAAATTAGGACTGGAACCTCATCTAGGAAGTTTGTATTCTTAGAAGAATGGGTTATAGTTGAATTTCTTTGTTTTGTATGCAACGTTCCAATGTCTCCGAAAGCTAAATCTCCTGGATTTGGAACATCTTCAAAGGCCAAATCTGAGGGAAACAATGGACTTCGATATTTGTTTCCAAAGGACCAAGTAGTTACATTCAAAATGGTTAGTGAAGCCCGAAATTCACTCGGGTATAGTGATTGTTTTGACGTTCAAAACTGTTGTGGTGCGGTAGTTAGTTTCGAGGATATTACCAAACATTATTCGTTAGAATGTTGTCGCTTTGATTACACATTGAAGCAATGGTTGGATCTAAACACAATAGAAAATGATGGAGCGAAGACCAAAAATGGAAGGCATAACACTGATTTTGGGGTTCGAAATAGTAATCTACAGCCAAACGAAGAAGCAAGGAATATTATCAGGGAGATTTTACGTGCCTATTTTTAGGTATTTAATTCAACATCTTATCATGGAAGTTTAGACGATCCAGACAACTACTTGATTTCACTAGAAAAAAAAATCATAATCATCTCTCCCATGATTCAAAGAAGGTTCATGTTAGATTTAGGATCAAGTCCCTAAGTAAGAGAGTTGACGGTGGTAATATTACAAAAGAACAAAACTATGATCTGCACTGCGGTAGGAACGTGATATTTGGAGAAATTTTAGAGTCTGACCATAGTATTTATGACCTATCAAGAATGGCAAGATTTGCACAAATTAGTATCTAGCCAATCATGTGCGTCTATGGCACTGGAAGTAACGTTTTGATTTCTTCATCAAATTGTCTACCTGGGGGCACTACGGGAAAGAAAAAGTGAGATTTGATTCTGACTCTCGTTCTCTTAAAATATGAATATCTTATTTCGACACCGTCCTTCGCAATATTTGAATTGGAATACTAATATTTTGCCAAACTTCGTGGGCTCTCCCTTGCTTAAGTTTCTCTCTGCATCAAGTTATGATAGCTCTGTTTCGACTTGATTAGATTCATCACGAACGCCTACCAACATATTACCGATAAAAAGAAAGATGGTAAGTATTTATATATAGAAAGCCATCTCGATTGGGCTAAAGAGGAAGTAACGGAGCACGAGGTATCAAAGTTATTCTCCAAACTTTTGTTGGAACTCACTGCCGAGTTGAGTGCGGTTACTTTCATCCATATATAGAAACTGGGACTCTGGGAGGTTGTTGACTCATGGTATGGTTGGATCTTGGATCTGTGACGAACAGAAAAGGTACATGAAGTGAGAGAAGCTATTTTTTGATGATTTCCAATAGTTGTTGAGAAGAACAATTAATGGAAAAACCCATATTTGGTTGGACATCCCAAAGCATATTAAATATGTACGAGTATTTCAGCTTCTTTGTCTTTCGAAATCCAACTTCTAAAGATTGTTAAGGTTCTAACTTCGGCTTTAATTTCAATTATTTATGATTGCATGGAAAACTTAAAGTCAGATTGTTATAGTGATGTTTTTTATGCGGTAAACAAGAACAATATAGGGTGAACATACATAGATATTAAACCTTAATATGCCCTTTTTTCCTTTTATCTTCATTACATGTCTTCTGCATCAGACATTTTTTTCATATTCTTTCTGATACTGTGATTTTATTACTTCTCATATGAATGTGTTATGGGCTGTAGAGAAATTATAGAACCATTGATAGATATC
This sequence comes from Rhododendron mucronatum var. ripense, assembly GCA_019656295.1. Classification (NCBI taxonomy): domain Eukaryota; kingdom Viridiplantae; phylum Streptophyta; class Magnoliopsida; order Ericales; family Ericaceae; genus Rhododendron; species Rhododendron mucronatum. Next base: position 1,196,292 of record BPLT01000146.1, on the reverse strand, counting down.
CGTAGCCAAAATAGGGGTCATTTGCTTTTGCTCATCTCTTGTTGGATAAATCCACATTCTACAGTACTTGTGCCTATACCTTTAGAAAAGTTTGGAGGTTTCGTGGAGCTGTTGCGGTGTAGTTACGAAGAGTTGTAAATATCCTTATTTTGTCCCATTCATATTTTGTTTTTGCAAATCACATAATACGACTCCTATGGTTTCATAAGGATAGCATGGTTGAAGAAGTCAGCCCCCGAAACCTATCAAAACACAAAACAGATAAACAAATATTCATCAAATTTTTTTCTATGGTATAAAATGAGGATATTTACAACTCTTCATAACTACACCGCAACAGCTTGTAAACTTTACCACGAAATCACCAAACTTTTCTAAAGGCATAGGCACAAGTACTGTAGAATGTGGATTTATCCAACAAGAGATGAGCGAAAGCAAATGACCCCTATTTCAACTACGGATATCTATCAATGGTTCTGTAATTTCTCTTCCATAACACATTCATATAAGAAGTAATAAAATCACAGTATCAGAAAGAGAATATGAAAAGAAAATGTCTGAGGTAGAAGACAGGTAATGAAGATAATGGGAACAAAAAGAGCAAATTAAGGTTTAATATCTACATCTGTTCACCTTATATTGTTCTCGTTTACCGCATAAAAAACATCGCTGTAACAATCTGACTTTAAGCTTTCCATGCAATTATAAATAATTGAAATTAAAGCCGAAGTTAGAACCTTAACAATCTTTAGAAGTTGGATTTCGAAAGACAAAGAAGCTGAAATATTCGTACATATTTAATATGCTTTGGGAGGTCCAACCAAATATGGGTTTTTCCATTAACAGTTCTTCTCAACAACTATTGGAAATCATCAAAAAAATAGCTTCTCTCACTTCACATTCTTCATGTACCTTTTTCTGTTCGCCACAGATCCAAGATCCACCATACCATGAGTCAACAACCTCCAGAGTCCCAGTTTCTATATATGGATGAAAGTAACCGCACTCAACTCAGCAGTGAGTTCCAACAAAAGCTTGGGGAATACCTTTGATACCTCGTGCCCAATCCAGATGGCTTTCTATATATAAATACTTACCATCTTTCTTTTTATCGGTAATATGTAGGTAGGCATTCCTGATGAATCTAATCAAGTTAAAAACAGAGCTATCATAACTTGATGCAGGGAAACTTAAGCAAGGGAGAGCCCACGAAGTTTGGTAAAATATTAGTATTCCAATTCAAATATTGCGGAGGACAGTGTCGAAATAAGATATTCATATTAAGATAACGAGAGTTAGGATTGAATCTCACTTTTTCTTTTCCGTAGTGCCCCCAGGTAGACAATTTGATGAAGAAATCAAAACGTTCCTTCTAGTGCCATAGACTCACATGATTGGCTAGATACTGATTTGTGCAAATCTTGCCATTCTTGGTCGGTCATAAATGCTATGGTCAGACTCTAAAATTTCTCCAAATATCATGTTCCTAATGCAGTGCCGATCATAGTTTTGTTCTTCTGTAATATTACCACTGTCAACTCTCTTACTTAGGTACTTGAACCTAAATCTAACATGAACCTTCTTTGAGTCATGGGAGAGATGATTATGATTTTTTTCAGTGAAATCAAGTAGTTGTCTGGATCGTCTAAACTTCCATGATAAGATATCGAATTAAATACCTAAAAATAGGCACATAAAATCCCCCTGATAATATTCCTTGCTTCTTTGTTTGATTGTAGATTACTATTTCGAACCCTAAAATTAGTGTTATGCCTTCCATTTTTTGTCTTCTCCTTTTCTACCGTGTTTAGATCCAACCATTGCTTCAATGTGTAATCAAAGCGACAGCATTCTAACGAATAATGTTTGGTATTATCCTCAAAACTAACTACCGCACCACAACTGTTTTGATCGTCAAAACAATCACTATACCCGAGTGAATTTCGGGCTTCACTAACCATTTTGAATGTAACTACTTGGTCCTTGGAAACAAATATCGAAGTCCATTGTTTCCCTCAGATTTGGCCTTTGAAGATGTTCCGAATCCAAGAGATTTATCTTTCGAAGACATTGAAACGCTACATACAAAACAAAAAAATCCAACAATAACCCATTCTTTTAAGAATAAAACTTCCTAGATGAGATTCCAGTCCTAATTTTGAAAAGTTTTAGGGCTTATCTATATGCAAAAGGCTGGTAGTCTCGAAGGGTATCTCGACATAAAGTCAAGATGAACCTCTCGCTACCAAGGAATCATACAAGGCAACGGTCGAGCGGTACTTATGACTTATCATGGCCAAAGGCTTGTTGGCTTCTTCGACATAGCCCAAGTACGGTAAACCGCCCGGGGTATCCAATAAGGCCGAATAAGGTTTATCCAACCATCAATGCACGTGCAATGCAACAAATCAAATTAGAAACAAGACTAATTAGACGGAGAGACACTTGTTTGAACTTTGAATTCAAAATTTCACACCCAATGGTGAGAGAAAAATAAGGGCTTGTTCGGCTTAATAAGCCATTTGGCTCTTCTTCTTTTTTTTTTGTCCTTATTCATAACAAATTCACATTTGTTAAGTTTTTCATCAATTTTTCGATGATTATTATTTCGCCGTGACGAGAGGAATTTAAAAAGTAAAAAATTACGATCGAACTCAATTTTTTTAAGGACAAAAATAAGCCAATTTTTTTTTTTTCTTCATCCAAAAAATTTTAGGTTTCGATCATAATTTTTTACTTTTTAGATTCTTCCAATCACAAAAAAGAAATAATCCTCAAAAATTGACGAAAAACTAAAAAATGCATAAACAAATTTAATAACGACAAGAAAATAAGCCAAATGGCATATTAAGCCTAACAAGCCCTAAGATTCAAAAAAGGCAGCTTATATTTAGCTTTAAACACATATACAGGATGTTAAAGAGGCACATTAGCTTGGATTCAAGACTGATACAAAACTAAGGCGGATAGATTGAAGCGAAAATGAAATGGAAATCCGAATCTAGCAATCTACTCACTCGTTCCTGAAGATCAACCGCGGCAGAAGAAATTTACAAGTCGGTGGAGTCTCTGTTGCCGGAGTAGTAGGTGCGGTTCTCGGTGTTGGTGGAAGCGTGGAGACCGACGAGGAGGGGGCTCGGCCGGGTTTGTTGCAGTAGAATTTCTGTGAGAGTGAAGAGTGATAGTGAGAAAGAGAGAAAAGTCGGCGAGAGAGTAAAGACTAGGGCGGAATCAGCTAAAAGGCACCGGATCAAAAAAAAAAAAAGAAGCTAAATGGCACGTGACCCTCCTCTCTTCTTTCTTCTTGTAGTATTTATTTTATCCGACACGTGACCCTCATTGTTGTTGTTTTTTTGTTGTTGATCCTTACCAGCGTCCTCTTTTTGTTTTCAAAATAGCTTGTTAAAATATTGGGAAAAAACCAAAACAAAAAAGGCTTCTTCTAAAGTCTAAACTTAACTTATACGGAGTAGCTAGTGCGAGGTGAACCTTTTCCATCAAGAACTCTTTTTTTTTTTGTTACAATCCATCAAGAACTCTACGGTCACTCCAATATATTTAATTCTACCGACCCGTAATGGCCCCACAACACAATCTGTGCACAGATTTGCTGTGTCCACAGACTTTCCCTAAAGAAACACTAGTCCATTCATTTTCTGGACACATGTTCTCGTTATATTGGATTATCATATTTATATTTTAAATGTGACTCGTCTATATAAAATATCTGAATTCGCCACTAAACTGAGTGTAGTGAAATGTCGTGGTTTGTAGTCAACTGTGGAGATCGCCGTTCATTATAGAGAGAGGCGTTCACTATCAAAGGTGGAGAGAAAATGTGGACTGAGAGTGAGGCGTGGAAAGTAAAGTGAGTGAAGTCAAAACCCTTCCATCTCATATATAAATATACTAGGGACTGTTCCTATGCCTGAAGGCACGGCGCAACACGTTTTTTAACACGACTAAAATGGATTATCAAGGAGTGTGTAATATTTTTTTCTTGGTCGAAGAGTGTAATGTATTCAAATTCTAAAAATGGTCAAACTTTCAATGTCTTGAGGAGTGCAACTATACCCGTACCAAAAACTCACCAATTCAAAAGCATTGACATAAATAATGAAAAACTTTCATGCTCACTCACAGTAAAACTACTTAATTTCAATAGAAGAATCAAAGCAAATGCAAAATTGTTTTAAAAAAATTAGAAAGCTGTTATTCAAGATTACATCAACAAAATCACTATTTGTTTTCCCGTAAACAAATTTGTACATTTGGGAAAACAAAGTAAGAACACCGAACAGTGATCAAAGAAAACACCACTCGTATAATTAAGCTTCCTTTCATCTCTTTTTTTTTTTTTTGACCAGCCATAAAACACAGATATCCCTTCTTGCTTTCCTTAAAGAGGATTGGCATGTTGGTGATGGACGAAACCATTTTCTTGAAATACTTAAATGCCCTTGTTTGCATGCGGTGAGTATATGGTTGGGTAGTGTTGCTGAGGTTGTTTTGGTAGTTTTGCAGCCTCTGATTGGTTTTTGGGCATATTTTTTTTACTTTAATGGGTTTCTAGACTTTCCATGTTTTCCTTCCATGTCCTTTTTTCCTTCTTCGGTTTATGCTTTGAGTTTGGGTATGGGGGTGCTTTGGTAAAGTCAAGCACCTGCTCTCTCTCTTCCTCTCCCCCAAAGAGTCAGAACCGAATCATATTTTTTCTGCAAAATATCATAATCAAATCTGATCTCTCTCTCTCTCTCTCTCTCTCTCTCTCTCTCTCTCTCTCTCTCTCTCTCTCTCTCTATATATATATATATATATATATATATGTATATATATCACACACATACACAAACAGAGAGAGAACCAAGCTGGAGAAGGTGAAGAGAGAGAACTCGAGAGAGGAAAGAGAGACGTACCAGCAGGCATCGTCTCAGACGAAACACAGTTCGGAAGAAGTCCGTCTCTGAGAACTCCTCCTTGTACGCGATCGGCACATCCGGGTTCGGCCCATTGTCCTGCTGGACCGGAGTCACGTACGACCACTCCGGTGGAAGGCCCGGCGAGACTCTCGTCAGATCTATTGATTGCTCAGTAGGAGAGAATATGGTTGGCGTACGGAACCTGTACCTATCCGAGAGACGGTGAGAGATAGTGTGAGATCGAGAGAGAGATCTGTGGGTGCGGGGTGGGTGAGAGAAAGAGACATTGGTGGTGCGGCGACGTTGGCGTTCCGGCTTTGGTGGTGTCGGCTCCGGTGGTGGAGCGAGTTGCAGATGGGGAGAGTAAAGTTAGAGAGAGAGAGAGAGAGTTGGGTGAATTTGTTGAGATAGAGAGAGTTTTTTTTTTTTTTTTGTTTTTTTTTTAATCCTCCGTCGAGATAGAGACTGGGTGAATTCTAAGAGCAAATTTTACTTGGGGGAATGGGTTAAATAATTTTATATGTGGTAGTAAATAATGTTTTGGACCCAAAAATATAATCGGAATTGTCTATTTTGTCGAGCTCGCCGAAAATTTTAACTTTGTAAAAACTCATTTTAATCGAATATCAATCAATACCTGATCCAACAAAAAATGGGTGGTTCGGCCCAACAACAAATCAAAGGTCTCTCGACGGCATTTACAATTTACTCACAGGATACACCTAAAAATCAACGGTCCATTTTCTGCATTTTACTCTTAATACTTGATCAACAAATAAGAACTTGCTGACAAAAAAAAAAAAAAAAACTAAAAAGAACTTCCACTCAAGATTTTTGGGACTCTTTTTTTGTTTTGTCTTTATTAAAAAACGCGTTTGTCACTTTTGTATCTCACTTTTTACTTTTATCCAAATATTTTGGAAAATATCCACTCTTTAGCAAAAAAAAAAAGTCAATTTTTAAAAAATTGTTATTTTTAAAAATATTTGGTAAAAGTAAAAAAACCTGACTTGTCTCGTCAAAACAAATCAATAAACTACAAATGTTTGGCACAAAATTAACAAACGCGATTTTTCTTCTTTGAACAAGGACAAAAAATGTTAAAAGAAAAAATGCTTAGTGGAACAGGATCTAAGAACTCTACTATGCTTAACTTGTACTGACACTATACAGATCGTCATGCGACATCCATTTCTGGGTCTCATACGAATGATCCAAGCCGTTAATTAATTATTAAACTTGAATATGGGGTTGATGTGGACCGTTGATCTAGCATTAAGTAAAGTAAAGTAAAATGAAAATGAGTTGGGTTGTGCTGTCGTGGGGAGAAAACTTGGAAATGGGATTGATGTGGGCCGTTGATTTTTGCTTGGGCAGTCCTATCCAAAAAAGGGATAATAATGGACTTTTGAATATCGGAGGGGAGCTGAACTTGAAAATATGATGGTTTTTTTTTTATATGCGGGAAATGGAGGTTGAGAGAGTTGCATTCCAGAAAATTGATTTTGGTGTAAGTGGTACTCATGCAGCACATACAAGCTGTTAAAAAATGCAATTGACGGCTAGGATTGAAAGGTACCAAATGAATTAAACCAAAAAAAAAAAAAGAGGAGAAAAAAATTGTTTCAATCTGATCTATCAATTGCATTGTGCTGCATTAATATCACGTGGTATCTGATTTGCATTAATGCCTTCCACCCCTAAAAAGTGCGGACGCTTACAAGAATGTGCCGTCAATGTCCTACACGTATCGGATACCGACACTCTGCGGATACTCTCGGACACGTGTCTAAGACACTCTTGTCTTCGAGTCCAATGCTTCTTTGGTGTCTTTCTTTTACTAAAAAATGAACACGTGATCGACACTTCTTAGGCATATGCTAATGTGATGTGTGATGGTTGAAAATTCAGAATTTGACATACAATTATGATTTACCAAGTTGGTATAATTCTTATGACTGATAAAAAAGAAAAACTCTTATGACTAATCAAATTTTCAATTCACTTCAACTTAAGTAGAGGATTTTATGAATTTCTTTGACTATTCGTAGTGGTGGCCATGCCCTGTCTTTAAGGATTTCTCGAGTCTCACGTTAGTCTAGAGTCTAGATTCTTCGTAACTCACTGCGTTTTATCAGCTACTTGATTTAAAATGCAAACTTGTGGTGATATATAACTTTAAATAATTTTTTTTGATAAGTACATATCAAATAATGTTACTGGGTGTATAAAATTGAGAGTATCTCCAGCATGTCTGTGCCCTATGCTTTAGGGAAATAATATATCAGGCTATCAGCACATCCCCGGAATTTTCAAACAATGACTATTGTCTTATATCTTCATGGTGCCTATGATTACTTTGCTTCTAGCAAACCAGTTGAAGCAACATCATCTTTAGGGGTCGAATCTCTCTCCAGAGCCCTTGTTATGGCTAAACCAAATCCTAGAAAATCATTAGCGAAGGTATATTTTTTAAGGCAAATGATTTTGGCACTCCAATTTTTTATGATGGCACTCCAATACTTATTTTTTAGTGTAAAAATTATACATAGAAAGTACACTAAAAGACAAATTTTGAAGTGTCATCATCAAATATTGGATTGCCAAAATCATTTTTCATTTTTTAATTAGCCAGTTTTGGCAAACCAATGTGGGAGGTAAAAACTAAGCATGGGAATTCGAACTAGCTCTCTCAAGTAGACAAGTTAAACAAAGGTGTTTGGGAGCCAACTTTTTGATTTTCAACTTTTTGCCTTTTCGGTTTTTGGGATTATGATCAGAATATATTTTATATTTGGTAGAGTATTTGAATGATATGTGCAGAATGCATTTTGCAGTAGGAGTAATGTTTGGAATATATGGAATGAAAATGAATTATGAATTGATTTTTTACTATATCGCGCCCGATTATTAATAATAGTGTATAATGTATATAAATAATGTTTTAATCAATTTTTTAAAATTTACTTCCGAAATTGGTTATGTATATGACCTGAAAGTGTCCCCCTTTTTTTAATTATATATATTTTATTTCAATTATTGTTTGCTGTTATGTGAAGAACCGGTGTGAGGTGAAGCAAAATCAGTTGAGAGATAACGTTCCAAAACGGACCCGGGGCTTTGCTGCCTCCATGGCACAACAACCCCTACCATGACTACAAACGGCAACATTTTGGTTTTAAAAAAAAATCCTATTTGCAATTTTATAGAGCAGAAACATGATTATGAGAGCCTTAGAGACAAAATTTGATTATGTCTCTTTGGAATAATATGATCAAAATAATAAGATCTTCACACCCGTTCAAACGGATTAAAAATTGAAATATTTAATTTTTTAACTATATTTTTTAATATATAAACGGTCTATAAAATTAAATACTCTAATTTTTAATCCGTTTGAACGGGTGTGAAGATCTTATTATTCTGATTATATTATTCTCAGGAGACATAATCAAATTTTGTCTCTATGGCTCTCACAATCACGTTTCTGCTCTATAGGATTGCAAATTAATGATAAGATTTTTTTTTAACAAAACGTTTCCGTTTTTAGTCGTCGCCTCCTTGAAAACCGAGGGCAAAGTGGAGATTAACTGGAGATTATCCCAAAAGGTAGAGGGTACGGTTGTCTTTTTGGCATGGCTGGATTCCAAAATAGAAAAATGGGAATTGGAAAAGCTCCTATTTCCAGATTCTGCCTTTTATTTTAGAAATAAGAAATCGGAAAATCCATTTTACCCAAAACCCATTTTTTCTTTTCCTGCCAAACACCCAAAACCCAAAAATGAGAATTTAAAAATGTAAAAAGGGGCCATCCAAACAAAAGTCTGGCAATCACGACAGTACAGCAACCTCGCATGACATTAGAAGCTAATAATTACTGACAGTAAAATCAGCAATCTTAATGGGGTCTAAAAACAAATATTACATCCACACAAACATAAACAAGTGAACTAATTAGGATGTCAAGGAGGCCATATAACCATAAACAACCATGTCAAAAATCAGCTTGATTGGATATCATTAAGTGCCTGATCGGAGCCCATATAACTCTCGGTCCATGGGTTACAATGGATTTGATTCAGTGTTTCGGATCCATTCTTTTTAAAATAAAAAGGTTCCGATCAAGGACTTAATGATATCCAATCAAGCTGATTTTTGACATGGTTGTTCTACTCGACGAGCTCTACAAAGTGAACGTTTCCGATTATCGGAGCGAGACCGGAGTGGGCCCGGAAGGCGGGGGCAGCAGGAAGGGGAGCGGGAAGGGGGGAGCAGCCCCCCCGCCTCCGGATGTCAAGGAGTAGAACAAGCATTATTCTCACACTCACAACTGTTACCAAGAAATCCTACGGTAGAATAAGAGGAAACATTAGAACAGAGATTAACCATGGACGAGAGAATCTGTGATAAACATGGTGGGGTATAAATTTCAACGACAGAGAGAAACAAGTGCAAGAATTCGGCTGAAAATTTATTAAGCCTAGTTTATTATGGGTTGTCGAGTTAGATTATTGACTTGCCCGCAAATTAAAGCAAATTCCCGTCTACTTTAGCCATATATAAGTAAACCAGTGCCGACAGTGGTTAAAAAAAACATATTATATGTATTAAAAAAAAGTACAACATTTTAGTGCATTTTTTGAAAGCCAATGGTGCATCCGCCCATCAGAGTACTGAAACATGCCCAGATCTTCCTCCTCCAAAGAGTTGGGGACAGAGGGTTACCAATCAACACGTGACAAAGGTGCCTCGAGAAAAAGCATTTCTTCCCCACATCCCTTAGGGAAGACCATGAAGCATAAGAGTCGTACACGTTATCTTGCACGAACAAGGGCCAGTGTTGGAAATGAGGCAGAATTAGTGATATTTCGCTTCATTGATGCAAGAAGAGATCAAAACGAAGAAACCATCGTTCCAAGCCGAGATAAAGACCTTTCTATTGATTACAAATAATAACTAGACATGCACGGGGGACCTCTCACCGAATAACTTAAGCAATGGTTTCAACAATGTTTTGACATCCTTCAATTGAGCCTATTTACCCTCCAAAAGACTACGCCTTGTCTATGGGGTGTTCGCACAAGGTGTGCCTTAAGCGCACTCTTGCGATTTCACGTGAGAGTACGCTTTCAGGAACACACCCATTTTTTTTTTTGATAAGTAAATAAATATATTAATAAGAAGGCTTTAAGGGAAAGCCACCCGATTACACACAAAAAGGCCACAAGACAAAGGCCCTATACACTCCCATGAGAATGGAAAAGCTCAAACCAATCCAAAAATTGGTCAAGAGAAGGAGAACATTCTCTATTGTCCCAACTATACAAACTACTCACTAAAAAACTCTTGATCCTAGACAAATGCATTTCAACCCCTTCGAAGCATCTCAAATTCCTTTCTCGCCAAATAACCCACATCAAACAAAGCGGAATCAAAGCCCAAGTTCGCTTCCTTCTCTTTGCCATTCTAACACCCCTCCAAGCACTTAAGAGTTCCATTACTTTTTTCGACATGGCCCACATCACACCAAACCACATGAGCACTAATGACCAAAGCTCCCCCGCAACCGGACAATGAAGGAGAAGATGATCCACTATCTTCACATCTCTTTTGCACATACAACACCAATTAGCAATGATTGCCCATCTTGGAATCAAATTATCAATGGAAAGAATCTCAAAGGACTCAAAATGACATACATACCCTTAAACATATTGCATCAGACTCACCCTCTTTAAAAAAAAAAAAAAAAACTTGTCTTCAAGTTGGACAACAGGACACAAGACACTAAATAAAGAAAACATAAAGCATGCAAGCTTCGGGTTAGGCATTTAGCCGCATTTTATGACCGTCATCATCCCTTCTGCAATAACCCATCTTCAATACGAGCTTCCGTTTATGTACATCCACCGCGTCCTTGCTTATGTGCCAAGAAATCATCCATTTACCATGCCTCTTAAGGCTCAATACTTCCTCAACATAGGTGGCTACCTTTGGTTCCAAAACATCACAAGAATCACCAACCATCGCATAGAAAAATTTCAACCTCAACCCATGCCCAAAATCATGCCCAAGACTATCCCGGGTGAAGACCATTCCCAAAGGATCTTCAAGTTGTCTCAAGTTGCCACGAGTGAATTCAACACAAAGCTTGCTATCTCGCACCAAAGATGATTCGGAGGCATCTCATGGAAGCAATCATCAAGCTTCAACTCTATGAAATCCTCTAGAACCGGCGGGAAATCAAAGGCAACCTCTTCGGACTTTGGTAGCACAATCAATGCAACATTAACTTCATTCCATTTTTGTTCTTGTTGGCTATCTTCCCAATGCAAGAAGCAAGGCTCAGTACTCACAAGAATAAGCATTTTCTTGTTCGATACTACTATCACCAACGTCGTCAAATCTTTCTTCTTTATCACTACCAAACTCTTCTTCAAACTTGTCATATGTTAGAGTACCATCTAAATCACCGCTAGTCTCAAAGACGAAATCATCATCCGAATCCTCGTGTGAGAGCTCATCAAAGATTTGAAAACTCATCAAACTCGGAAAAGCTTTCCAAAACACCTCCAAAATCTTCCTTTAGAGAGTCATCAAATATGGGTAAATCTTCACACTCATCTTCAATCTCAAATACACAATCATCTCCAAGAACACCCTCAAATCACTTGGATGTTCATCTAAGATTGGAACATTAGTATACCAATAATTATCACCACAACTTGATTAGTTCACCTTGTTAACAAAGAGAGGATTAAGAACATGATCACTAGCCTTTTCACCAACTTCCAAATCAAGAGATGATCCCCCAAGCTTGAAGCATTCGAATATTCCACAAGGTAACGAATTTCCAGACTCCAAGGTACCGATTAAAGGTTGATTTTCAGTTGGGACAGCCCCTAAGGACTTACTCTTACCAAAACTAGTCAAGGAATTGTCATTGGGATGTTGATTGAAATGTACGAATTCCTCCTTGAGCTTCTTCTTTATCTTACCCCATTCCCTAATCTTTTTTTTGCCTCTCCTCCGTCGACTAACTTTGAGTTGTGTCCACCAATCCGAAGCTCTTCCACGAAGGTGTTTAGAAACGAATTTACTTCCATTTCATCCGCGATAACATGGCATTCAAATACTCTCTCAAGAGTATTCAACCAATCGACAAACTCCTTATGAGTGAAGCTTCCATCAAACTTAGAGAATTCATAGTCAATGTTGTTTGAACATGCTCTACGCCAATGCGGAGCACCAATACAATGGCTATACTTAAAAGAATTCATACCTATGGTTGGAAATGGCAAATATCGCATATTTTCAACCAAGGTAGCTACTTCTTTACTCAACTCTTTAATCTCATTCCTCTTGCGATTTGAATTGTCATAAGTATCAATTTCATCACCAAAATTTCCCATAATATCTCTACCTCTACCTCCTCTACTCCTTCTACCTCTTTGAGCCATTTGTTTCACAAGAAATTCAGTCAGCTCAGCAATTTAAGACCCAAACTCAGTGATTTTGGACCCAAACTCAGTCAACTCGGTACAATAACTCAGTGATTTTAGACCCAAACTCAGTTAACTCGGTACAATAACTCAGCCAATTCAACCAAAATCAAACAAACCCAGTTAACTCAGTACCCAAACAGCCTCAAATCACAGTCAATCGACACAAATGATCCCCAAATGATATTAACCCACAATAAATCGCAGCAATTAACAACAATGAACAAACCTAACTGAAAATCTAACCTTTAACACTGATTTGAGTGCCAAAAATGGCAGATCTAAGTCCGAATCACAGTTTCGAGTGTTGAAACAGCAAAAACGAGCATTGAATCACAGTTTTGACTTTAACCAAAGGCTATTCAAGCCTTAATCGAGTGATTCGAGCATTGAAGAGTTGCTAATCAACTGTTACGAGTCCAACCGAAGGCTGTACAACCAGTAAATAGCTGTTTCGAGTGCTGAAAAGGGTAGATCTGGGTTCAAAACTTCAAGTTAAGTGCCGAAATGGGTTTTCGAGCTCTGGAATGGCATATTTGAGTTCGAAATAGGCTGGGTCAAGCTCGAAAAGGTGAGAAATTGGCTGGGCTTTTGCCGATAGGCGTTTTTTTCTATACAAAATGGGGAGAACAGCTCTGAAACTGATCGATGAGTGAGTTTCAAGTGTCGAAAACAAGGTTTAAAGGCTTGGGTTGAGCAGTTTTGGAGGGAAATGGTGTCTTGGCAAGATTTTCGGACGCCGTTCTAGGTTTCTGGCGAGTTCCCGGCGAGATGAACAGTGGGGATCGAGCCTAGAAGCTCTGATACCAATGATACAATCAAAATATGAAAGGGAATTCAAGCTTCAAAGAAATGAGCAAAATCTCATTCGAGGGGTAAACCCCAAAGGATAGAGAGAGAAAATATGTCTCAATCAATATATTCAATATTCTTAATAATCAAAAAGCTACCTAATGAGCATTATAGAACCTTTCCTCCAAAGGACTCAAAATAACATACATACCCTTAAACATACTACATCACCCTGGACGTTGAATGAAACGCTGAGGGGTCTAGGCATGGCATTGGCCTGCCACCGAGCACCGAGGCAGCCGCCTAGGCCACCATTTAGAACACTGCATTTACATTAGCTTGTCCCACCTTAGGTAATTATAAGCTCCGAAACTAGTATATGTGTTTGGGCGGCATCTCCACCACTCATTCCCAATTGGTTTTCAATTGGACATTTTACATGGTATTAAAGCTAGGCTTTCGTAGGTTTTAGGACATGAATTTGTTGCTTGATCGCCCATTGGTTGCGCCTTGAATGCATTTTGTTATGAGCCCTATGTTATGAATTAGTGATGGCAACGGGTAGATCAGAGGCGGATATTGACATATCTGAATTCAAACCCTCCACCCGTCCCCCGAATCCGCCCCAATCGGACATATTTTTGGGTACTCCAATATCCTCGCTCCAAATAGGGAACGGAGATCCAATCGGAGATTTGGATATCCAAATTTGAATTTAAAAAAAAAAAAAAAAAAACAGATTCTATTGACAAGTAAAGCCTCCCATTCACCGAACAAAAAACATCAACAACACAAATCTATCTCTCTCTCTCTCTCTCTCTCTCTCTCTCAATTGACCTGTAAAGCCTCCGATCAACGAACAGGAAAACTTCCAATGAACTCGAGCCACCACCATATCTAACAGTAGCATTTTTTAAGCAAAAGCAAAAGCAACATCTACAATCTCATCTCCTCAAATATAATAATACTATTCACAATATAGTACAATGTATATATACATATTGTTTCGTGAATTGTCTATATATAGTCAGATATTCGGGTACGGATTCAGGGCGGATCGGGGAACGGATTCGGAGCAGGGACAGACTTGCCTCCAAATTAGCCTCGATCCCCAAAAAAATCCCTGAATATCCAATCCATTTGAGGCGGGCAACAGATCGGATGCGGACGGGTCGGCCAAGATGGCCATCGCTATTATGGATCCTTCACCTCTTCACGAGTGGGTTAAGGGCTACACTTGAGGGGGGATGTTAGAGCTTGTCCCATCATGGTAAATTTTAACCTCTGAAGGTAGTATATGAACTTGGGTGACCTCTCTACTTATTGCCATTGGTATTTAGTTCGATTTTTCAACAATATATATCATTAGGTTTAGAGTAGTTTTTATGAACTTTACCCAGCATTGTTATCACTCTTTTACTCCACTTTTATGACACAAAATTAAATTTTGTACGCTTACGCCTATACTACAACCATTGGGTTGAAAGCCTAAACTCAAGATAGCTTTCATCACTACCCAACCATAAAATGCCAAAGATCCCTCAACCACAAATGCCATCTGATGGGGCTTCCCCTTTGTTGCACGAAGCAGGGGCGGGGGAGTGGAGGTACATAGAAGTTCCTTAGGTTTGGATCGGCTATGTATATTTTTATGTATTATATATATATATATATATATATATATATACATATATATTTCACAATTAGTGGGCAATGCAAGTTAACTTATGAGCTCCCAACTACTACCAAAATTCATTTATTGTGCTTTTTTCTTTGTCTCTCTTATTCATTAAAAAAAAGGAAAAAAAAATTACTCCCAAACACCATTTATGTATTAAAAATACATTGATTCTTTTGTTTTGCCATTAAAGGATAATAAAAGCCCATGAAAATTACTTTTTCAGCTCAGAATCAATTATAATTGCCCAAATATTTGTCTCAATACACAAGTCCATTAGTAGCCCCACAAGAATAATTAGGCCCAACTTTGTAGCCCAAAGAATAAAATAAAGACAAAACTCTATCGTCTTCCGCACAGCAACAAACGTCGGCAACGATCCCGATGATTGTCTTCCACGCAACGACAGTTTCTCTGCCGAACCAGGTACAGTTTTCTCTCTCTCCCTCTCCCTCCCTCCCTCCCTCCCCCCCTCCTCTTCCTCAGCGAACAAGATCTGCGATTTACAGCCACGACAGTTACTGGAACGAACTGTAAGCTCCCGTCTCCCTTGGGAACGCGATTCCGTCTCAATAGGAACACGCTCCCATCGCGATTCTGTGTGAGAAACGGGGAAGCGGCTTCAAGTTAGGCGATTCCTGCAACTACGGGCTTCCCAATGTTCATTTTGGGACCTTAACTCATGATGTAAAGGGTCCTATGCGGGTACTCCAAAAATGTTGCCATATGAGTACTGGATACTAGTTCGGTACAGGCACAGGCACAGGCACAGGCACAGCTCTGAGAGCATCCATAGTGGAATAATCAAAAGTGGATAATCAAAAGGTGCCACATCATCTTTTGATTATCCATTTAAGGAGTTGCTAAGGTTAACAATGTAGAGGTTCACAGTGGTACAATCAAAATTGAATAACCAAAACTTGCCATATCACATTTTTAACTTATAAAAATCTAGAAATTGTGACATAGAAAATAATTTTTTAAAAATAGTTTTCAAACTAATAAAAATAGGTTATTAGAAAAAGAGAAAATAGTTTTTTGAAAACTTTGATTTAAAAAAACAAATTTCTGGAAAAGTTAAAAAAAACAGTTTTTGAATGGAAAAAGTTTTTTCTTTCAAAAGAACAGTTTTTGAAAAAAAGTTTTAATTAAAAAACTATTTTAAAAAAATGGGGAAAAACAGTTTTAATAAAAATAAAGTGTAAAAAAACTGTTTTTGCAAAAAAAATGAAAACTGTTTTTAAAAGTATTTATGTTATAAACATGTTGAAAATGGAAAAAAGAAAGTTTTTGTGTAATGATGATATACTTGATTGAGAAAATGTCAAGACAATTAAATTTGATTATTGGCAAAAGGTTTATAGTTTTGATTATCTAAAAGCCAAAATTTGATGAGTTGCTAAGATGTTTCTAAGTTTGATTATTCCAATGTGAGCTCTTTTTGAGCAAATGTTGTTAACTTTATATACCTTTTTGTTTTGATTATACCACTGTGGATGCTCTGATACGGCCAAATACATACAATAACATATCTTGTACATTTTCGTATCACAGAACGGCCGTAAGGGGATGGTACCATCGATGGGTATAGCTTTGATACATCTGTTTTTTTTTTTTTAGTCTTTTCTTTTGTGTATATACTAGATACATAATAGTCAACATTAAAACTATTCTTTTTCCTTTCCAACTCTTATTCCTTGTTCTTCTATTTGTCTTTACTGCACTTTCTTAATTTTTAAAAGTACTACTTTGAAGAGACAAAATTTTAAGTTCCATAAGTGGAAGTGGGACAGCATCCATGAATGAAGAAGGTCATGCTTCTCTTTGGAGTTTCATTATATAGGACAAAGAAGCTGGAAACAATATGAGTTAAGAAAATAAATAAAAATGTATCCATAAAAAGCAATAAAATATAGAAAGACAAATTAGCAACTACCAAATTTACATCGAGACCATGAATTCTAGAATAAAGTTAAAGGCACACTCCTAAACATGCCCATGCATTATCTTTTACTTATAGAATTATCTTTGGTGATCTTGCTAGTGTTGGTCAAATATGTTTATACTTGTTATCACTAATGAAGCGAAACATATGTACATATATATTAGGCTATAAACTATTTCAAATGTTGGATGCTTATCTTTTGTTGACTTTAACATTTTAGTCTTCTCTAGAGTCTAGTCTATCAAAACTTCTATGGTGCTCCCTAGTGGTCAGGGAGCACCATACTCCCAAAAAACTTACCATAGAAATAGGTGTTATATACCATTGACTAAGGCAACATTTACTATCTTATAAGGCTAAACTTACTATAGAGTATGAGTGTATGACAATACTTACTCTCTTAAATACGTAAATCACAGCCCTTGGATCAAAACTATCAACAAAAAGTAGAGTGGTTTTGTTAAAAATGAGTGTGAGCTCATCGCAAGCTAAATGTTTTCAGATGGCTAGAGTTCTAGATGTTATCAAGTCAAGTCGCTCGAAGGTACCATTGAAAAAAGAGGCTTACCAAAGGTAGACCGGCAGACAAGGGAAGATTAAAAACAAAAGGTTTACCATGATCGCAAAAATGAAAGAGACTAGCTGGAGAGGTTGAGCCAAGGAAGTTAGGCTATCTTAGCCATGTCCTCCTATGCCTTTTGGTTTTGGCCTCATTTTAACATGAGTACACCTTGTTCAAAATCGGAGAAGCACCCGGCTGTTGGCACCTACCAACAACCTGCTTAATGTGGCTCGTTTGGTCGGAGCACAATACAACATCTTTTAGAGGCATTGAGTAATCTGTGGAAGGATTGGAGACCTGTTTTTGTCCATTTTGTTTAGTTAGAGATCTAGGAAGGTAAGGTTACTTTGGTGTAACATGTCTTCTTTTGTATACAGGGTTCTTATTCGGCCTTATACTACTATATATATACTTCTAAAACTGCAATGCACAGCTTGCCTCTCTTGTAGCTAAATTGAGTTTAGGCATAGAAACATTCACCAAAACAGAAGTAAACATAAAAATAAAGACAAGAACAAAAGAAAGCATGTAAACAATGAGGAATGGAAGAGAGACTCACGAAGGGAGAGCGAAGGCATCAGATAGAAAGGAGAGGCCCTCAGTGGTAATGACGAAAAGAGCTGATTGCAGGAGTTTACCCCTGAAAAAAGTACAACCCTTGTCCTCAGAGTAGTAGGTGTCCTCTGAGGCCTCAAACATTGTGATATTAGCATAACATCTTGTAGGATCTTCGGCGTACCAATTCTGAGGAGTGGTGGTCTTCAGAGGGTTACCAAACAACACGTGACAAAAGAGTCTCTCCCCCATGTGCGCGAGGGAAACCGTGGCATGCACTAATTCGCGGTGGATCTGAATCACACCAGGGGACAAGAAGTTCTTTATGTCGAACATTTTCTCTTCTCGTTCTTCTTCTTCTTGGCTCCTCCTTCTCCAGCTGTTATCATTATTAGCAACAAGTTGACCAAATGAGGCGACACTAAAGTCCTGATAACATGAGTACAAGGTGCCGTCCTCCGTAAGCTTGGGACAGCCTTGGAAAGGAGAACGAATACTACCTTCCCAGGATCCATTGGAGAAGGGATCTTCTTCTTCTGACAGTAATTTGGTCCAGCAAGGGGAGCCATCTTCTCCCCAGGTTTTGCGCCACCATTTAGAGGAGTCGAGATCAAAACAAAAGAACTCCCCATTGAGAGTGGAGAAAAAGACCTGTCTGTTGACAACAACGTGGCCCGTAAACAAGGTGCGTTTGAAGGGAGGATCCTCCAATCGAGTCCATGTTCCACCAGTACCATCGTCGTCAGGTTTCAAAACCTCAAACCGGACTAGCGAATCATCGTCTGGTCCAGCTAAGCAGCCGGAGACGACATAAATCATAGAATCAACCACAAATGCCGAAGGATGGAACTTTCCGGAGTTCATTTTAGGACCTACCTTCAAGGAGGAACAAGTGGGATCGAATATGTGGACATCGCTGGGGAATGGGCAGAAGTCGTCGTCAGGAAACCGATCTGGTCCTCCCAAACTCGGTTCATCAAATTTCCCCCCAAGAATGTATAGCTTGGAATCAAACTCAACGGTACGCATCTCCATAGGGAATTTTGCGCGAGGGAATTCGACAAGGGAATCTAGTGGCTGTTCTACAGGTTCTGGAGGGGTAATTTCCATCGGGGAATCATCCGCTGGTAAGGCGGAGGGATCGGGAAGAGGAGAAGAATCGATAACGTACAGGACATGAGCGTTAGGGCCATACAAGTGACAAGCGAACAAGTAGACGGATTTTGCCCCCGCCGTCGCCGGGAATTCTTGTTTCGATTCTTCTTCCGTCTTTGCTCTTTTCCTCGATGGTAATGGTGATGGTTTCTCCCCTTCCCCTTTCTGCAGTTCCATCATTCTATCTCCCTCTCTCTCTCTCTCTCTCTCTCTCTCCCCGCTGGATGAAGAAATTACAAAGTATAAACCCTAGGAATGAACTTGTTCGATGGATTTCTTAGGCGAACTTGAATATTAGTTCCGCCGTACGAACCGCTCATTATTTTTAAAAGGGTAGTCCTATGGTACACACCCCTTATTAGGGGGTGTACCGTACACACCATAATTTTAATCCCTTGGATTTAAGAGTGAATAATCCAGACCACACATTTATTAAATCAATTAACAAAATTAAAAAATGGCTTAACAGGTTAACGGTGGCTCTCCCTCCTGACTCTCTCTCGCTCTCCATATCTCCTCTTTGGCTCTCTCTCTCTCCCTCCCACTGACTACCCTTCGAAGACCTCACTTCGATGATTTCCTCCGCCGTCCTCCCACATCTCAATCCGCGTGATTTCACAGGACTATCGTCTTTGTCTCTCTGTCCCTCCCACTGCTCGTTCTGGTTTGACGACCACACTTGGGCGACCACTCACTCCGACGCCCTCAACCACTGGCTCATTCCATCTTGTTCGTCTTAATTGAATCCTTTCATGGGTTAAGAAATTAGGTTTTTCTTTAGGGAAAAACTAGGGCTTTTTCCATAGATAAGGAATTGGTTCAACCTTTTGATTGTGTAGTTTTTTTATGCCTTCATCACATCAATGGTATTCATAGTTGAATGAAAATTTTGATTTCGTCGTTTCACTGCAAACCACGTGTTCGATAAAATGCTTCTCTCAACTATATGACTCCAATGTATGATGGACATTAGCTCTACGTACTACATATCATCTTAGTTTGTGAGAAAATTGAACTAATTGATTGTTTCTAGATGCTAAAATCAGAATAGCCGAAATGATCTTGCAAGATTAGGCTTGGATACCCCTTAGTATATATGCCCTCAATGGGTTAAAGTATCCTTTTCTTTTCGAGATTTCCCCATCAAATTGACAAACGAAGAAAACTTAAGGGAAAAAAACTGTGCTTGCATCATGCATATTGATGTACTATTGCATGGCACGGGCTCAAACAATCAACACACATAAATAAATACTGAAGCTAAATATTTTTTAAGTACTTTTCAAGTTAAATACTGAAGCAAACAATCAGCACCTATGACAGAGACGCGGAGTGCATTACGAACTAGCGCTGGCTTTTTAATGTTGAGTATAAAAAATATGATTATTAAACTTTGGGATTTCAATGCTAGGAACTTCAGTTGGTAACCTAATTAAGCCCATCTTTGTTCTCTGTTTTGAAACAATAGTTTAATGGCTTTTTCCCCCTTTTGAAACAATTCTAGAATTCATCTTTGTCCTTAGAACCATGAAACAGAAATTGGTTTCTCAACCCATTTTCTTTTATTGCTACCGAATAGGTGTTTGGAGCTATCCCTCTGCAGTATATATTCGTTGTTTGTTTCCTGTATTTGTCACATTTAAAAAAGAAAGTACAATGACAATAAATTTACAAAATTATATAGATTGTACTTCCATAACCTAGTTCTAAGGACCTCCATTAAATTTGGATTTGTACACATAGGGTGAAGGTTTGGCACCGATCTGCCTGTCAAATATATAGTGCTAATTTTTAAGTGCACCGCCCTGAATATCTGTATCTTGAAACAGTTGAATAATTATTTGTTTTAGTGATCTCTCATTTTTTCACGAAAATTTGAAGCAATTTTGATTTTTTGAATTAAATTTTTTAGAGAAATAACTTATTTTACACTAATATTTTGAGAGGAAACTGTAGTTGTATTCGAAAATTTGGGTATAGTACTTACTTTTTGGTGAAATTCTTGGATGAAAATTTTGAGCGAGAACTTCATTTTTAGTTTAAATTATTGAGGTATTGTATAGGGACAAATAAGAATTTGAAAAAATAGTGCGGAAGGAATAAAAAATTAAGATAATATGGTGAAAATTTTAAATTTTTGAAAAAATAATGTGGCGGGAATTGAAAATAATTAGTGGTATGGTATTTTGCTAATTATAACTATCGTATACTGAACATTTCAATTGAATTTTTTTTATAAAACATGTGAGTATGAAAACGCCAATTTATGGTGTTGTTATAACAAATTTAGTTATATTACTGAATTTATGGTATGATATTTTGTTGAATATAACTATCGTTAACTGAATATTTCAATTGAATTTTTTTATACGATACGTTGTGGGTATGAAAACGTCAATTTATGGTATTGTCATAACAAATTTGGTTATATTACTCAATTTGTGGAATGGTATTTTGCTGATTATAACTATCGTTAACCGAACATTCAGATTGAATTTTTTTTAAACGACACATTGTGGGTATGAAAACGTTAATTTATGGTGTTGTCATAACAAATTTGGTTATATTACTCAATTTGTGGAATTGTATTTTGCTCATTATAATTATCGTTAACTGAACATTCCGATTGAATTTTTTTTAAACGACACGTTGTGGGTATGAAAACGCTAATTTATGGTATTGTCATAACAAATTTGGTTATATTACTCAATTTGTGGATTGGTATTTTGCTGATTATAACTATCGTTAACCGAACATTCCGATTGAATTTTTTTATACGACATGTTGTGGGTATGAAAATGTCAATTTATGGTGTTGTCATAACAAATTTGGTTATATTACTCAATTTGTGGTATTTTAGACATGTGTTATTATGGAATATTTTAATTAATTTCCTTTGATACGACACACTGTGGTAAGAAAACGTCAATTTATGGTATTGTCATAACAATTGTGATTTGTTTATAATTTGCGGTATTTAAATATATTTTCTTTTGATACGACACGTTGTGTTAAGAAAACGATAATTTTAGGTATTGTCATAACAATTGTGGTTATTTTATAAATTTTGTGGCATTTTACAAATATTTTTGGCTTGAGTATAATAATAGTTGATTCTGATACGACATATTTTGATTTTGTTACGGAATATCATACGAGTCAATTTTTTTTGGTATGACTCATTGTGGAAAGATAATGCCAATTTATGGTGTTGTTATAACATTTGTGGGTAACATTATTTAATTTTTGATATTGTACGCATATATTTGGTTAGGGTACAAGTGTTATGGATTCCGGTACGAATAATTATGGTTACATAACAACAATATTTTTTAATTATGGGTAACCTGCTAATGACCTGTTCAACAGGTAAATTTTAAAGTACAAGTCGTAATTAGAATCATAAATATGCATTAGAAAACCAAAAATCGGCATAATGAAAATCACAAATTGTCGTAATTTAGACATACGGTATACCATGTGTACCATAGCTTCCTCCTTTTTAAAATAATGTTTTAAGAGTTTCTGTTTGAAATCAACTCGATAAGATATCGGTAAGGACTTTTTCAGAAATCGCAGGGCGAAACAGTCTAATTCGCCCTATGATTTCTGAAAAAGCACTTACCGATATCATATCGAGTTGATTTTTTGCAGAAACTCTTAAAACATTATTTTAAAAATAATGAACGATTTGGATCATATTGATAAGATTCGAGATAGATCCCATAAAAATATATGTGCAAAATATATGTGCAAATAGCATGACTGTAATCCTAAACCCAAGTGATAATTCGCCCTACTTGATTTGTACAGTATTGTATATGCTGTATATGAGAGAATATTGCTTTTTTACCGCAGCAATCTATCGCTGTTATTCAATCAATCGCGGTTGTTCACAAGGGTTTTAGCAGTCCGGATTTTCTCTTTGTACTTCACATCTCATCCTGACATAGGAGTATAAAAAAAGTCCAACAATACTCTTATTATAATGTAATAACTACCACAATCTCGTACTTGAAGGCACAATTCCCAACAATTCCAACTATGAAAAAATTAATAGACCAAGCATATTCATTGACTTGATCAGTTTTTTTTTTTTTAGGGAGAACAAAAACTTCACTGATGAATAAGATTACAATTTACCGTGTGCATATAATACAACTTGAATAAGCCAATAAATAACAAATTGAAGTCCAGATTGAGTCCAAGTATTCAAACTCGAGCTTGGTTCAAGCACCAATTAAACAAGCTAATCTACGGTTAAAACAAGCACAACTCGTAATTAACTACTCATTTGGTAAAATTAACATTTAGTGAATTACCAAAAACTATGTTCGAGCTCAGCTCGTTTATTGCACGAAATAAGTTAGAACTACATACTCGCAAACAACTCGATTCATAAACACAGCGTTTTTGAAGCTAACCTCTCTTCTCGCTCATCTTAAATTATTGCTAGATTATACTTTCTTTCTCTTAACTATGAAAAGAGCTACATAAAGTGGTCTTGTTTTGCTATAACTTCTTTACGGTATTTTTTTTTGTCGTAATTCTGAATGATTCCGCTAATCAGAATTTTAAATAATTATGTAATCGCACCGTAAATAAAAATCTCTCGATACAACGCGTCAATATGTGTAACATAGAGAAATAATTAACTTTCTTGACAAAAAAAATAATCTGATCCGTCTTGAAAATAAATTCTGGAGATAAATTATCCGTACTAGGAGGAACAAGAGTACAACCTTTGGGACTTGTTTTGTAATGAAGAATCAAATCGGAATAAATTTGTGGAAAGTGGAAACTACTTGCCTTTCATGAAGCTTTTACTTTCATGATATAAATTTCAAAAAATGTAGGGCAAATTTCACTCAGACCCCCTGAGGTATCTGACAATGACAGAAAGTACCCCTCAGTTTGCAAAAATGACAGAAACCTCCCTTACTTTACAGTTTGGGTTTCATTCCGTTAGTTTCCGTTAGTTCCGTTAGTTAAATGGACGGAAAATGTACGAAAAATATACGGAAATGTACGGAAAATGAAATCTTCAATTTTATTTAGTTCTACACCTATCTTAGGGCTCTCATTAAAAGTCCTAGAGTTAAAAATTAATTATGATCATTTAGGATAAAATAGTTAAAAAAATAAAATCTTCGCACCGATTCAAACGGATTAAAATTTGAAGCATTTAAAAATTTTGCTTTTCACTCTATTTTAGAGCTGTCAATGAAGAGCAAAAACTTAAGTGCTCCAATTTTCAATCTATTTGAATCGGCGCAAAGATTTTATTTTTTTATTATTTTATCTTAAAGTGCAATAATTAATTTTTGGTTTTAAGATTTTCAATGAGAGCCCTAAGATAGCCGTAAAACTAAACGAAGAGGAGATACTTAAGTGCTTAAATTTTCAATCCGTTTGAATTGGTGCGAAAATCGTATTTTTCTGATTATTTTATCCTAAAGGGTCATAATTAATTTTTCACTTTAGGATTTTCAATGAGAGCTTTAAGAAAACCATAGAACCAAATGAAGAGCAGATACTTAAGTGCTCCAATTTTTAATCCGTTTGAATCGGTGCGAAGATTTTATTTTTTTAATTATTTTATCCTAAATGATCATAATTAATTTTTAACTCTAGGACTTTTAATGAGAGCCCTAAGATAGGTGTAGAACTAAATAAAATTGAAGATTTCATTTTCCGTACATTTCCGTACATTTTCCGTCCATTTAACTAACGGAACTAACGGAAACTAACGGAATGAAACCCAAACTGTAAAGTAAGGGAGGTTTCTGTCATTTTTGAAAACTGAGGGGTACTTTCTGTCATTGTCAGATACCTCAGGGGGTCTGAGTGAAATTTGCCCAAAAATGTATATACTCCCTCCGTCCTATAAAGTTGGTCCCTTACAAAATCATACGTTCAATTCTTGAATTTAAAAATAATATATGTACTAAAAATAATTTTTTTAGTCTCGATGACCTATCCAAGAGGGACAATGAATAGATGTGGGAGGAATTGATTATTTCTTTTACTAGGTCTAAATTGTGTGAAGAAAGTGGGTTGTGTAGGGTAAAATTTTAATGGATTGTATGAAGAAAGTGGGTTGTGTGGAGTAAATTGTGGGTTGCGAATAGTGGCTCCATTGTATATTGGTTGCATCTCTTTTGGGTGTAAATTACATTCTTGGTCCTTATAGTTTTAGCAAAATTTACAATTCTCTTTTCTATTTTCTAGGTAATCAATTTGTTGGAAATGATGGAGCAAATTCCCACAAGTTAAATCAAGGAAGACATATATGTGTGTTTGGAAGCTTACTTTTTGGCTTTTTATTTTTAGTTTTTTGGCTTTTTGGTTTTTTAGACTATGGTCAGAACGTATTTTAAATTTGGTATGGGTGTTTGGATAATATGTGCAGAATGTAGTAGTGTTTGGAAGATATTAGATGAAAATGAATTATGGGTTATTTTTTACCATCTTGCCCCTACCTATGTTATAAAGTTGTTGAGTAGGATGAGAAGTAAGGCTATTTTAGTAATTGATCGGAAAATGCAAATATCCAATAATGCAAAAAGTAGCTCTTGGCCTCTTTCTCACTTCTATTTTAGAATTGCAAAATCAGTGAATGAGTTTTGTGGAATGAGTTTTTAGAATGAACTAACCAAACATATCCAAACAACCAAAATGCAATAATGTGAACGTGAAAATGCAATAATGAACTAACCAAACACCATATTCAGCGAATGAAATACGAATGGCGCATATCACAAGCAAACAAGACCCAAGCGGTTTTTAAATGATTCCTCTAAACTAGAAGTACATCCACATGACCGAAGTGCAATTCCACTATAAAAAAAAAAAAAAAAAAGTTTACAAGTTTACAAAGAGATACATCTCATGGACACCTTAAGATGTATCAAAGAAATAACAAAACGAAGGGAGGAAAACTCTCACCAAATTAGTTGCACCAAAAACCTCCAAAATAATAGAAACAAGAAACTATGTAACATAATAATTTTTAATATTATATTAACATCCTCCTCACGCTCAAATAGGTCTACTAACTTGAGTTTGAAAAAAATCAAGAGCAACCAGAAGCAGCTAAGCCAAGTCAAGCGAAACTAGGAAAAGCCATGGAGAAAAAAAAATCAAGAGAAACCAGGCGGTGAAATGCAAATGAGCAAGCCAGTTACTATGTTAACATAATATTTCCTATTATTTGTGCTAACACGTTGGATTAGGCTGTTGGGTGTTTCAGGAAGGAAGAGGGCGCCGAGAGTTAGGATCGAAGCGGGGACTGCAGCTATGGCCAAGGAGATTCTCCAAACCCATCCGCCTTTGATCTTTTGTGTGCCGTAGTAGTTGATGAGGTTTGCTGAGAGAATGCCAATACCGACGTTGATTGCTCCTCTGTATTTTGGTGGAGCCATTTTGTGAGAGATAGAATGGGACTGAATGTTACTACGAGTGCCCGGCGGACGGCTATGAAGTTTAGGCCGGTCGCCGAGAGCGAAAATTCTATAGGGTCTAGATCTTATAGCTCTGAATATCATGTTAAGAATAGAAAAATGATGTATTATTGATTGTATATAAAACTGTAACGCCCCGCTATTTTTTAAAAATAAACTTCAAAATACATTGTATTTCAAACACTTCTAGGCCCTTATTTTCTCCATAATTAAATTACATTACCAAAATAAATTTAAGTGCCTTCTAAATAATTTTCTAGTTGCTCCAAAATTATCAACTCTTCGACGACCTCACCAAATTAATCTTTTTATACTCCGATTCAATTTCCACTAATCCGGCTCCATACCTGAAAAAGAAATTATCCGGGAAGTATACGATACAACGGAATAACAAAGCTCATAAGTGGAATCAATAAACGATAGTCGACCATCAAGTCAAAGCTACAATCACAAAGGATCTCATACCATGTCATTCTCATTACATGACCAGTGACACTCCCCCAATACCTTCCTCACCGAGTCAACCTCGACCCATTCTGGCTATTGGATAGGCTATTGGTGCATGAGTTCACTCGATCCCTATACTAAACAATTCCATAATACTCATCCAACAATATCATATTCGATACCAATTATTACACTTTCGAATGATATCCACAAGATTGAACAAAGATCACGAGATAATCAAAAGAAGTACAAAGATGAGATTGAAGAAAGGATTCCAGAAGCAGGAAGCATATCGTATACTACCCGGATTACCTCAAATATGACCGGCCGTTATGTGTACGAACTAACGCCTTAAAACATTTTCCATCTTCCGACTAAATCCACCACTAGCTATTTATAAAATAAACTATCAAGTTTTTTTCCCTCCTCTCTCTCTCTCTCTCTCTCTCTCTCTCTCTCTCTCTCCCTATCAAGTTTTTTTTTTCCCTCCTCTCTCTCTCTCTCACAATTGGGATGAGAAGTGGGGTGTGGTGTGTGAAAGGGAGAGGAGGAACCTATTTATAGTAATGGAAGAAGAATCTAGATTATGCTTACAAAATCTTAATCCTATCTTACAAAATCTTAATCATATCTTATATAATCATAACCATATCTTATAAAATCTAAATCAAATCTTATAATATCTAAATAAAATCCTATAATATCTAACAAAATCTCTATAATATCTAATAAAATCCAATCATATCTAATAAAATCCAATAAAATCTTATCAAATCTATTAAATCTCAATCAAATCTTATCCTAATCTAATAAAATCTCAATCAAATCTTATCCTAATCTTAACAAATCTATATCAAATCTCTCCTAGATTCTTCCATATCCTTCCTAGATTGCTAGGATCACGAACCGAATGCTAGGGTTCTATAATAGTTGGGTACAATCACTTTAATAAATTATAAAATAAGTTTTAGTAAAAGAATTATAATAAAATGTTTAATTAAAAAAATGACTTGAAAATTCGGGTCGTTACAAAAACAAACCCTGAACATGCCTTTATATAAGTTACAAGACTTGACCACCAAGAACCCTAAACAAATTAGCACACGTAACAAGGAAACTTAGACTAATTAGGAAACACAATAACAGAACCAAGAAACTATGATAACATAATATTTCGTAATATTATGTGAACAACTTTTAATTGCTTCATCCTATCGAGTACAGCACTATCAAGAGGTTTATCTGATGCATCGCCGCCTTCTTTCAGCCATGGATCCTCTGGTTCACAAAAGATGATTCGAATTAAATTGATGAGTCCAAACTCGAAGTTAGCTAAAAGTATATCATCTTCACCATTAGAATACACTGCATCCCTACAGCCCTCTCAAATAAGCCATTGGATAATAAAGTCATCTTATTTCTGAAAATTTTCCTTAGTCTTGATGACCTATCCAAGAGGGACAATGAATAGATGTGGGAGGAATTGATTATTGGTATTTTCTTCCTTTTGTTATGTGCTTACCAAGGGCCTGAGCAGCAGTAATCCGCTTTTTAGGATCCATTGTCAACATTTTCCTAATGATATCCTTTGCACCAGTTGATATAGAAGGCCAAGGCAGGCTTTCGAAGTCGATATGGCCTTTTAAAATCTCATCAAAGATGCCTTTCTCGGTCTTTGAAGAAAATGTACGCATTCACAGGTAAAATAGCCAAGTCAAAATCTCATTTCGACAGTGAGATATTGGTTTCATGTCAGTTAGACTTTAGGCATCCTAACGGAGCTTGGCACTACTGATGAAACTACACGGCTACACGCAGTCAACTTTCATAAAATGTTCAGGAGGAATGCTAAAGTCCTTGGAAAACAAAACCCGGGTAATGCAATAAGAAATCCTTAGTATTTACTACTAGTAAGCAAGCGACTTGAACACCGTGAAATTGAGTGGCGGTTTTGAAAAATGTAACAATTCGAATAGTCCAAACACACAAACTGGCCAAACAGGTATTCAAGATACTTTATAATCATGAATAAATGTAGTCTTTTAGGTAATTAATGGTATGTAAATAGAAAACGGCATTTACCAGCCCAAAATGGAGGCACTCCGCTTAGGAGGATGTATAGAATGACTCCTGCACTCCACACATTTATCTCCTTCCCATAGTTCCTCTTCAACACTTCTGGAGCAACGTAATAAGCACTCCCTACAATGTCCTTGTAAACTTTCCCTGGAGAAACATTTTGAAGCCTTCTGTTAACACTGAGAAGCTCACAAAGATACATGATCGTCAGGCAATAGAAACGACCAATGAAAAGCAACATCAAAAAATTTCTAGGCCAAGAAAAATGAGTGAACTTCCCGACTTCCAAACTAAGGGGGATAAAATATGGATCCAATGTCACGTTCTTGGTATGACAGAATAGCATTGGTTGCAATATAAGCTCTGTTACGTTGCATAGATTGATCAAGCAGCCATCACCATCTATTTCTAATCACGTCTTTCATTTCAACTACGAAAATTCTTCACTTGTTTTATTGCTGCCTACTATGAATCGGAATCCATTTAATTGGTGCACGCATATCGTACTATCGATATCCATACATGTATCAGAAGTTCACAGCTGTGATGGTTATAGGTATTCTCTAACTTCACATGAAGCGGCAAATTGTTTTAAGAGTTGTTTAGATGTGTTGCTTCCGCTTGATTATCAAGGAGTTAAGCGTAATGCATGCAGTTTTGATAAACTATACAAATGTGTCTTCCAGAAATGCACATAGAAATCATAGGTGTTTATTGTGATTTCTCGTACATGGGGAGGGTATCCATCATTAGAAAAAGCCTCAAGAGGTGTCAAAAGAAATTTGCCCAAATCAATTGGAGGGAGAGAGAGAGAATTCTTTTTTCCAAAACTAACCTTCTTCAATGAAAACAGACAGCCCAAAATCCGTAGCCTTCAAAGGAGCATCCTCCTCCCTACTCACGAGCAAGAAATTCTCAGGCTTCAAATCCCTATGCATCACCCCCAAGGAATGACACACATGAACCAGATTCACCACCTGCCTCCCAATCCTCGCCGCCGCCTTCTCTGAATAACTCCCCTTTGCCACTATCCGGTCGAAAAGCTCCCCACCCGAACACAACTCCATAACCAAATGCAGATTACTCCTGTCCTCGTACGCCCCTTTGAACTCAACTATATTGGGTTGCCCCCTCAAATGTTCAAGTATTGCAATCTCTCTCCTAACATCCTCTATTTCCTTGTCACTCACAAGCTTTC
Organism: Rhododendron mucronatum var. ripense; assembly: GCA_019656295.1. Classification (NCBI taxonomy): domain Eukaryota; kingdom Viridiplantae; phylum Streptophyta; class Magnoliopsida; order Ericales; family Ericaceae; genus Rhododendron; species Rhododendron mucronatum. The sequence goes on along the minus strand of BPLT01000146.1, from coordinate 1,165,997 downwards.
GCCTTGATATCGACTTACAAGCGTATTTCAAGCCTGTGGATTTTTCAGTGCATAGATAAGTTATTCCGACCTCGCCCCTCCCGAGTTCTTTATCAAGATCGTATATTTGTGTCATGTCGACGTATGGTTTGCGTAGAATGGGCCCGATTTGGGAAGATGAGGAGGAGGAGGGCGGTGGTTTTGGTGGGTCCGGTTTGGGTTCAGGTGGTTCTTGGGTGGCTGGGGGGTGGGGAGAATCTTGTGAGGTGATTTCTTGGGTGGTTGGCTTTGAGCAGCAGCAGTAGCAGAGTGCTCGTAGGCTTGCACAGAGTCCCATGTGGAGAGAGAGAGAGAGAGAGAGAGAGAGAGAGATGGATTTGTGATTGTTTCAAATTTAAGGCTAGTTATGGGTGGATTTGGGGGGGGTGCTGAATTCTTGTTTATGAGGATTTTTTTTTTCCCCCTTGGTGCTTTGCTTTACCTATGGTTTGTGTTGGGCATCGTTTCTTTCTGCACTTTTTTCTTGCATACGCTGCGCCAGAGAGAGAGAGAGAGAGAGAATGTGCGAATTGGATGGAGTGGGTTTCGTCACTTTCTTTCGTCACTTTATATTGGTTTCAACTCTTTTGGGTGTAAATTACATTCTTGGTTCTTATAGTTTTAGCAAAATTTACATTTCTCTTTTGATTTTCCAGTTAATCAATTTGTTGGAAACAATAGAACAAATTCCCACAACTATTACAAACGGCACAAATCACAAGCAAACAAGACCAATCGAGAAAGGTTACAGGTTTACAAAGAGATACAAAGATCTTACGAACACTTAAGGTGTAACCAATAAATAACGACACAAAGGAAGAAAAGCTCTCACCAAATTAGACGAACCAAAAACCTCCGAAATAGCCAAAGGAAAGAGCCCAGACAGGAAACAGTCCCGAAGGATCACAAATAAACTGCTGCGAATGGCTCCAAGAGAGAAAAATGGCTTGCAGCATTTTAAAACTAAGATAAATATAGATATACATTTGTGTGTGTAATTAAATATGTATTTGAATTTGGTAGGTTAATCTCTTCCTTGCTAAACTTAATTTGTTTAGAGATGAAATTTATTTATTAGAAAAAATTTTATTTTCTTCCTTTCTTTTCTATTCCAGCAGATTATCTTTCTATTTCTTTAATTTTAAGAGTTCATATTTTTGTGAATAAGTGTTTGGATTCTTATTGGATAAAACCGGAACCGAATCAAAACCGGACCTGTCTTGCGGTTTGGTTCTGATTAGGTTCCATGCATATATTGGTTAGGTTCTGGTTCTCAATTTTCTAGAACCGTTTGAAATGGTCCAGTTATTAATTTTCTAGAGAACCGATCTAATTTGGACCGTGTACACCCCTATTCCCAGGTACTGAGATGGTATTCTCCCAAAGGGACGAGACTTTCTTTTGATTCCAAGCGAAGCTAGCCCACAAACATGTGCCAAAAGGTGTGTAGAAAATTCGACTTTTTTTCTTTCTTTAATGAGATTATAAAATCACAGAAGCATAAAAAAATCACTTGGATTTCACCAAAAACAGTTTACTGTACTAGCAGAGTTAAGATTTTGACTCCGGAAGCCAGATTAATAGACATATATTTTTTATCAGAATGTATATTTATTACACCATGGATCAAGCGAGGGATCCCTTATTTTGTTAAAATGAGGAACTCATTTTCCGATCAAATTTTGAAAATTCAAACTGTTCAATGTGTACAGAACATGATTTTAAGGGTCCCAGCGAGAAATCAGCAAAAAAATGACCGGAAAGGGCTTCATCTGAGCTGTTTTTTTTGAACCGTTCAATGAAAACTGCTTGGATGAAGCCCTTCCCAATCATTTTTTTGCTAAATTCTGGAGGGGACCCTTAAAATCATGTTCTGATCACTTTGAGCGGCTCGGATCATCGAAATTCAATCGGGAAGGGGAGTCCCGCATTTTAATAAAATGAAGAATCCCTCACCGGAACCTGACTGATATTTATTGTATCATAAAATTTTTGTTCTTCAATACATTATATTTGTATATTAAAATGATCCTAGCCTAATACAGTTAAAATATACCAATCATTTTATTTTTACCTTTAAGCAACTTCAATAGTTACACGATTATTATTTATTTATAAAAGAAATTGAGAAATAAGAATGTAAAATAATGAATTTTTTATCAAATCGAACCAAAATTATTAAGATTATAAGTAGCTACATGCAAATAATTATCAATAATATTCAAAATTATTATGTATATACAAAGTAAAATTTTAAAATTCGGTAGTTCGGAGGGGGTCCGGGAGGGCAAGAGCCAGCCCGGGCCCCAACATAGCTCCGCCACTGGTTGACTCACATATCCAAATTATGAACTACAAAAGCCAAGTATACATTCTGCTTCCGTATTTGGCTCGTCATGATAACTACTGTAATATGTTAGCCTATCGATCTTCAATTCCATGCTTACGTCGTTCCTACTCCGGTTTAACCTGGGGCAATTATGTAGTACTCGTAGAACACTGCCGAGTGGCACTCATGAACCCTTTGCCATGTCAGAGTCACATTTTTTGTAGTAAAGCCCGCACGAATGTATAATGGGGAAGAGACACTTGATACTTTTTTCACTATTTGCTCCTTGCACTGCTTTATCGAAACCAACGCAAAATATAAGTCAAATTTACATATGTTACCATAGCCATAGCCATATTCAAATGATCTTCATAACCATACCAATCAAAGGAAAACCTGTTCCCTACTGTATCTCAGCCGAGGGACCATTTCACACATTCTGATAATTTCATGCCGCGCGCCTCTAAAATACTAAAGCCAAACAACATGGCCACTCAGTAGTGAATCATTATACTCAAAAAGGATAGCTCGGCTCCTATTCCGACTCAGTTTGTTGCATTTTCACGGCTGTAAAACTGGTCCAGAGTCTTAGCCGGGATACGGTGGAGAAGCTCGCGAGGGAAGATGCGAAGCAGCGTCCAAGCCAGATCAAGTGACTGAAAAATGTTCCGCGTGTCGTATGCCCCTTGAGCTACGAACTTCCTCTCAAATTTGTCTAGGAACTCCAAGTAAAGCTAAAAAACGAAAATATGGGAAAAAATAAAAAAGAAACATCATCATTTCCTGAAATAAACAAAAACACTCAAAGTACACAGAAATAAATAGACAGAGAAGGGTGAGAGGGAGGTACCATATCCTCGGAAGAAAGTGCCTCTTCTCCAACCACAGCTTTCATTGCCTGAACATCCTTTCCAATGGCATAATTTGCATATAACTGAAGATATAATTTATTTAGGTGTTTAGCAGGACATTGTGAAGAACACTAAAAGAAGCCTTATAACACGGAAACTTCTATTCAGACCTGGTTAGAGACATCAGCATGGTCTCGACGTGTCATTCCCTCGCCGATAGCGCTCTACCAAAACAAACCCATTTAGAAGAACAAAGAGTTAGCAAGTAGGCATGCTCATGAGACAGGGTGAGCTGCTGACACCTTACCTTCATTAATCGAGAAAGTGATGGGAGTACATTGATAGGTGGGTATATCTGTTCAATAGCAAATGAAATGATGAGCACCCATTGCTTTCATGACGAGGGAGACTATGGAACATCATCTTAAAGAAAACCAGATACAGCTTCGTGTTCGTATAAGCGTAAACATTGAAAACTGAACCAAATTAAAGCAGATAACAGCTGAATATCAAGGAAACGTATTTTGAAAGAATATGAAACAACTTGAGTGAAATGCTCAAAGAAGACCTTGTTTCAAAAACATAGAAGTTAACACCAAGACTACATCTTAGTAAAAGATAGTTAGCACTCATTTTGCTTGGAAATAGATGGAACAAAAAGTGAATCATAAAGAATTCTTTCAGTTAGTGGTGTCCAATGCACGTTTCATTCGCCTTTGATAAAGTTTCAAGATGCATTAGATGCCCTTCACTCCGTTCTCTCAACTCACCTGTCGGTTATGGAGCTGCCTATCAATATATATCTGCCCTTCAGTGATATAACCTGTGAGATCTGGAGTAGGATGTGTGATATCTGGTTCATAAAAAAAAGACTAATATCAGGTCCATTGGTTATTCTACCGCAGAGGAGAAAGTGTCAACAGTCATATCAGCACTACTGAAAGAGGCTTGCAATACCATCATTAGGCATGGTCAATATAGGAATTTGGGTGATGGAGCCCTTCCTTCCTTCAATACGTCCAGCACGCTCATATATTGTTGCCAGATCTGTATACATGTATCCAGGATACCCACGCCTTCCAGGCACTTCCTCTCGCGCAGCAGATACCTGCAGTCCAGTGTACAGTTTTTAGACTCAAAAAACTGGCAGATGCTGTAGTTGCAAAAAAATGTCTACTAAAGGATTCAAAGGCAACGGAATCACCCTCCCTCTATCCCATCTTTTTGTTGATTTTCAGTACGCGTGCCTTTTGTCAGACCACCAAAACATCATTTACATTGATGAAAAAAGTAATCACGAAACCACTATTTGTTGATGCAATTAAAGGAACGATTGTCGAACACTGACAATCGACAAGGATTGGAGGGAGTATTACTTTTTGGAAAATCATGTCAGACTAACACACAGCACAATGAATCTATGAAACTTGTGTTCAGTATATTGGCGATTAAATGTATGGCTTCCCACCTCCATAAGGATCAAAATCAAATACCTCACGAAGAGCATCAGCATATGAACTCATATCTGTAAGTATGACAAGGACATGCTTCCCACATTCATACGCGAAGTATTCTGCAGTTGTGAGAGCAATTCGAGGAGTGATGATGCGCTCAATCGTGGGATCATTGGCCTGAGCAAAGATCACAATTAAAGTGTTAACGTTTGTGATCATGTTCCTAATATCTGGGCAAAAAGTATAAGCTTTCACTAGAACTGACAGAAGACAACAGAAATTACACCACAAACACTAGAAAAGGCAGCAGAAGATTCAACTATTCATGTAATGGAAAATACCAGATTCAGGAAGAGAGAGACTCTCTCCATTGATCCATTCTCTTCGAAGTCGCGCTTAAAAAATTGAGCTGTCTCCATGTTTACACCCATGGCAGCAAACACAATGGCAAAATTATCCTCTTTTCCACCCTATTAAGGCATAGCATAGGATTAGAGATTCATGCATGGCTAACCCCCAAAGCTGAACCAACAAAAACATACCAACAGGAAAAACAGGGAAAAGTAATAAACTGGAGAATTCACCACGTCACTACAATCTTGAACCACACAGAACCAACTTGATTTGATAGTCAATGTCCCATATACAAGGTAGTTGTCACATAAGATAGATACCAAGTAGAAATAAAATTTCAGAATTAGAATAATCCCAAAGGAAAATAATCTAACAATAACTTTAACATGCAGTCAAAAGCATCTTTTTTCTCTGAACATTATTTTGCTGCTGAAAATTCCACAAGATCGCAATATACTTGAAAACCATGTTGAACACATGAAGTATATTTTTTGTTGAATGTGAGTGGCATTGGTATCATAACCATACCTCCGTGAGATTATCAGACTTTTCCAACCGTTTAACAAGACCAGCTTGACGGCAGATCTGAGCTGCTATTTCATTATGAGGGAGTCCAGCTGCAGAAAAAAGAGGGATCTTTTGTCCACGAGCTATGGAATTCATGACATCAATGGTAGAAATTCCTGTTTGTATCATCTCTTCTGGATAGGTTCTCTCACTTGGGTTAATGGAACTTCCTGAATAGACAAGGAAGGAATTTATCATGCACACACACGAAAAAAAATGCAATGTCACGGGATACCCATTATTTACAAGTCACGATCCTCTTATGTCGACTCACCAGAAATATCTAGGTAAGCCTCAGGCAAGATTGGAGGTCCATTATCTATGGGTTTCCCTGAACCGTTAAAGATGCGTCCAAGCATATCCAGTGAGACAGGAGTTTTCAAAACCTGCATAACAACTACTTTAAGGGACTAAGTCCTCTATATACAAATGAAGCACAAGAGAAAAGGCTAAGCTTCCACCACATATTAGCATAAATCCACTCATCATTACGTTATATTGACAGAGTAAATAAAAAATATATAAATACATGCAATTCCGTGTGTGCTTGTTTCTCTCTACAAGGAAGAATTCCAAGCAAAATTCTCCTATAGGTCCTACACTACGACATGGGAGACCGCATACCTAAAGACAAAAACTAATCCATCAGTCTTGCATCTAGCAATTTTATTACTTCCGGCTGAAGTACAACTTGGGTCAGGAGATTCTGTTGATAATATTGCCATAGAAAATATTGAAAGTGTGCCTTCACTATTTTTTGAGGTTATTAAACAACACCAAAAAAAAAAACCCGACCTTTTTGGTTGGTGGGAGGTGAAGGTCATAGTAGCCCTTTATTTATGCTTTTTCCTTCATTCTGGTAAAACTTCCCAAAAAACAAAACATGATAATCAAACATGCGCACAAACACAAATGCTGCTCAATATTAACCTTCCTAATCACATCTAGGATACCCGCCGCCACCCACGATATCCCACCAACCCAGTTTACTACATGGCAAAGACCGGAGTCTAAGTTGAACGCAAGAAACATAATGATTAAAAATTTGTATACCTCCCCCGTAAATTGCACAGTAGTGTGTTTGCTGTCAATTCCAGATGTTCCTTCAAAAACCTGGTAGAGCAAAGAAAAGAAAAAAAAACCCCAAAAAACTGAGTGCAGGGAGTAAGATTAGGAATTCCAAGGGGTCAATATCTAGGGAAAACTGCAGGCAACTCTTTTGCTTGGTGAAATGTAACCTGCACAACAGCTTTCTCTCCATCCACTTCCAAGACTTGACCACGTCGAGTTGTTCCGTCCCCCAACCGAATAATAACAATCTCCTGATATTTCGGACCCTGAACATCCCAGGACAAATTATAACACGACTCATCAAAACAATTACACTTGGAACAAAATTATCACGAGACTCCAGGAAAGAAGAAAATAGGAGAAGAAAGAACCCAACACACCTTTACTTTGTCAAGAATAACAAGTGGTCCTGCAACACCGGAAATTGTTCTGTAATCTGCAATTTAAGAAAACACCAAAACAATATGATCCATTCTTTGACCGAGCACCCGGTAGGAAACAGTTTGATAGAAGATGCTATGGAAAACAAAAGAGAGGATAGTGCTAGAACATTATTTCCATTCCACCACATTACACATGAACCATAGTCATATTATCATGGGAAAGAAATATTAACTAGAAAGCAGAAGAAGAAAGTACACTATCATTGATGGTTGGACTTCTTATGTTTTCAACTTCTTTGGTGAATTTATGATAAGTCCTTTAGATTTAATTGAAGGGCCACCATTTCAAAAGATAATAATGATCAGGGACTCCAGGACATAAAACTATGCTAAAATCAGTGTAAAAATTAACATTAACCCTGGCTGTCGCAACATTTAGGAAGTTAAGAGGGAAAAAAACCTCTTCTAGAACAGGAGCATGACATAAACTTTGCCACTTCATTTGCACATTATTTGTTTTGATAAGTACACTCCATTTGCAAATTATTAAAGCACGCTAGATTTGATTCTCAGGTCACAAGTGAAAGAATTGTGAATGAAGAGATGTATTAGGAGCAAACGTGCCGTGATATGACCCCAAGGGCCACATAGTCAAAAAGCCAAACTGTGTCTGGCTGCCACCAACTCAACAAACTGGTTGAACCCATGAAAATAATTAACAAATCCAGAGACACTTTCAACTTCTCCATGAGGCTAGTTCGATAAATTGTCTTGAACGAAATCACAAATAGTATCCAAAAGGACCAAAACAGGTGATGACTTGAAAACTTCTTAAAACCTCACTGAACATATCAGCAGTTTAGTTTTTTTTTTTTTGATAAGTAACATATCAGCAGTTTAGTTAATTCACTAATCATAGTGTAACTTTCTGTTTGCAAAAGTTGTATATTTTCCACTATATAGAGTTCACAGGCTTCCATCCCAAAATTCCAGGCAAGTTTAGTTACCTATAGAAATCATCATGTCAAGAAAACAGTGAAATTCGACTGATACTACACAACGGATGTGATGAGGTTTCACTTGCAAAGAAGTGTACCAATTAACTACAATTTATGAATCCATACCCAGCCAAAACGCAAAACCAAGAGCTATTCCCCAAACGAAATGGCTCACAAAGAGTCATGGAGAGAGTTCTTTAGAATCTGATAATCCATCCAAGAGTCACAACTCACAACAACAAACCAATAACAAAACAATACTATCTTCTGAACCCCAAGGGATTGGCCTGCCAGTCAAGGCCTAGTATTTATCAGTTTTCCCGCTCTTTAGGGTTTCAGGTTCGACACGTGTGCTATCAACTCCTTTTAAGGGAGTCCATCTGGAGCTTTCTCCTGGCTTTAATGTAGTGGGCAACAGGATTGATTCCCCCAACATTAGTTGAGATTTGTGTAAGCCGGCCTGGAAACGTGAGTTATCACGCACAAATAACAACACTATCGACGACGGAAAACAAAAATTTTAGTATTTGCTAGTCACAGTAAAACAATATATCCTTACCCATTCCCATTTCCAGGGTCCCTTCCTCCATGTCAGAACTCTTTTGTGCCTCTCCCATCTTCAAACTACGATCAATAAATCAAAAACGTCAAGCAATTGTTTGACATGAACGGATAAAAGCCAATTCAACTAGTACTACTCTACTACTACTACTACTACTACTACTACTACTACTACTAAGGGGTGTGATTTTGCAACTAACTGAGAAACTAACACAAGATTTGTTCAAATTGCCAATATACTACACGACATGATTTTTCGAGGAATACCCAAAAGTTATTGGGGAAAATAGAACTTACGAGTGATTAAGAGAATTGGATTTGAGCGAGTCAGTGATTGAGGGGTTTCGGATACTCTCAGGCTATGATAAAAGCGAAAATGCGCACAAGGCTTGAGAGATTTTTATGAAGAAAACGACAAAGAAAATTACGATGTTGAGAAGATACTCTCGATTTTTGTAAGGCCATGGTGTCATGATGAGCGTGCTAGCGCCTCGCTGTTTCTCTTGCCGACACGACTATATACACAACCAGCCAATCGCAATTCAAGCACAACTCCTCACACATGGGTTCTTACGTGGAGCCTACACCCATATCAGAAAATCTACGCTTACCTCTCTTTCCGCCGGACAATGCTACTTACACAATAATCTAAACACAATTACTCACATAACCTCTCATATTCATGTAGAGCCCACATATAGTAATGTGTGTGGCGCCCACATGTATGTGAGAGATTGTGTTTGGTATTGTGTCTGGATTGTTGTGTGAGTAACATTTTCGCTTTCCGCCGCTCTCAATCTTAATGCCTAAAAGTGTTTAGACGGTCTGAATTTTAAAAAATTCTTATGAGAAACTCTTTCCTAGATTTTTATTTTTTTATTTTTAAATTTGAACCATTGATTGTCGAGATGGACGGTGAGATGTTGAGTTGGAGCGTAGCACCACTGCACCCATAATTAAGTGGGCTCCACGTGTATGTAAGGGGTTGTTTGTGGAAGTAGACTTATTGTTTTTCACTTTCTTTGACATCTGTTTGGAGGTTGGGAAAATTGAGGGGGAGGGAAGAGAACATCCACATTAAATAGCCATAATGTCCTATATCGGCCTCTCGAAATTTTGAAAAATAAAATAAATATATCAAAAATAAAAATAAATGGGTTAAAACGTAGTAGAAAATATTACATTTTATGCGTATATACTCCCTCCGTCCCAAATTGATTGTCCGGTCCGCAAAACGGAGTGTTAAAAATAATACAATTTTTGCAAGAAAAAATCAAAAGTTTTTTAACAACTTAATAGATATCAATGAGTATTTTTAATTTGTGAAAAAAGTTTAAATTTTTTCTTGAAAAAATTGAATTATTTTTAATACTCCGTTTTGCGAACCGGACAATCAATTTGGGACGGAGGGAGTATATTGTTTGTCAAGTACGAAGAAACAATAAGCTCTTGACCGCAGTGGTGAATCATGGTCGTCTAAAACACTCTTTTTTGGAAATTGTTTACAAACATACGGATCGTCCAAAATATTCTTAGATGGTCGAGATGCACATCCATAAATAACTATTTATGGCCCTGTCGACAAATATATGAGAATGAGAGAGATGTTTTTCCTCTTTCGATTGGGAACTTAAACACGTGTATTTTTTCAGTGGATTTTGACATCTTGGACAGTTGGAGGAAAGTGAGACGAAGCTTCCACCAGTGTGATATTTCACTTGAATCTTCTCACGTGACCTTGAATTTCTTTTTTTACAAAAACTCTCTAACTCTACAAAATAAACATAATGATGAAAAAAAAAAACATAACATAAGGGAAACGTTAATCATTGTTAAATAACATACGATAATTGTTAAGTAACGAAATTAAAATAGGAAGATTCAAAAGTGAACATTTTCTTGTTCTTCCTTTGGAAACATTGCTTCACTTAATAACAAAACAAATTAACCTATCCAAACACATTCCCGGTACAAGTAGCAAACTTTATACTAGCATGGAGTCGAGGGCACATCAAGCATCAGCGATCGGGCTGTGGAGACCCTCACACACTTGGGGGTGGACCTCGTATCAGCATCCGATTACGCTGGTAAGCCCAGCCCGACCCTTGCTTGTTGCAGTCACAACATATAAAAGGTCCACCACCGCTGCCTCCCGAAACCAACATGAGATTGTGGCAGTGGCCCGCGTGCCTCCAGTGGTGGGAGGTTCTTAGCCTCTTCATCCATTAGCTTCTCCAGTAACTCTACTCTAGCCCCGGTAAAAATGTATGCACTTTTATGGTACAAGTTTATCAGGTTCCTACCCTGTTTGGTAACAGTCTTACCATCCGGGCCAAGGATAACCAAACTCGGTATTCCTTGGATATCGAAGTACTTGGTGAGGGTTTTAGCAGCTGGCTCTCCGAAAGGCAAGGCAAGCCACGACATAGTGTTAAAATGGGCGTCAAACTCTGTTTGGTCATGGTCACTTGAGACAAGAACTATTTGGAAGTCGTCATCTTTGTTTTCAGCCAGCTTTTGTGGTAGATGGAGATCCAGCTTTAGAGTGAATTTGACTCCCGGAAGACACCATTGGGATATGAAATAGAGTCCAACTGGGTTAAGGAATTAACAGGCACCTGTACATGGAAGCCACATATCCATACACGTGAATTATTCAAAAATTGCATAGCGATCGTTCAAGATTAGCTATCCTTGTAAATTTCAGTTCAATCTCCGGTTATTATTCTTGAAAAGTAATCTAGTAGGTCCGACTTACCATGTGACCGCATGTTTATCCAGTAAAAAAAAACACTTAGAGAATCAATATTGCTTACAAATAATAAGACATGAAGTGGTCATGTACGTCTTATTGAGAAAGCATACCATGCGTGCAATTGGCCGGACCTACCCTATATTCTTCCTTTTATCTTCAAAATGAGACGTTGCTGCAGAGCATCCCCATTTGACTCTTTTTGCACACTTTAGTGTCAGATTTTATAGAGATAACAAAAATTTGCATATTTGTTTGCTCCATTTGATCACTTTCAGAACCACAACTTTAGATAAAAATCTTCTCCTTAATGTTAGCCCCTTATCTGTGACTCTATAGAGATGGAGAGACAGAGAGAGAGAAACGAGAGATAAAGGGTGAATATAAAGGTGAGTCTCATTTTAATTCTTTTATAATCTTAACTAACACTACAAAACCCCCTAAAAATATCTAATGTATCACTTTTTCACTCTCTACCTAGTACCTCTCTAACATAGAGTTTTTGGGCTCCACTTTTAACACATTTTGTCATATAACAAATAGATTTTCAAGAGTCAAATGTGGATGCATGCTCTTAGCCTTTAGAAGATACTAAAGTACATACCTATGGGATGCCCCAAGAGGAAGTCCCTACCACGGTTTAGTCAGCAAATTAACCAAAGTCTGGCTTTCATATCTCTCTTTTTCCTTCCTCTTCAATTCCTCCAACCTCTCTTCAGGAAACGGAAATGCCCTCACCCCATAATGGTAAATAATATCCACTCCATCATGGAATACAGTCCCGCCTTTAGTCTTGTTTGGCTGCAGGATAATTAAGCACGGAATTCCCTCAACATCAAACCTTCGGTTTAATGATTTCTTTGATTCCAAGTCTGAAAATGGAACGGCTAGCCACGGCATGCACGAGTGGTAGTTATTTAAGGCGTTTCTTGCTTTCTTTTCTTTTCCTCGTTTTCTTTTCGTCCAGTTTTAGACTTTATTTTGCTTGAACTTGATCTCAGAGGAATCCCAGTGTATTCTATTCTTTGAATAACTAAGTTCCATATTGGAATATAGTTTGATTTCTTTGTTTCATATGCAGGATTTCAATGTTTGCGAAAGCCAAATCTGCTGGATTCGGAATGTCTTCAAAGCCAAATCTAAGGGAAACAATGAACTTAGATATTTGTTTCCAAACCACCAAATAGTTACATTTAAAATGGTAAACAATGCCCAAAGTTCACTCGGATAAAGTGATTGTTATGACGATCAAAGTTGTTGTGGTGCGGTTGTTAATTTCATGCATATTACCAAAGAGAATTCGTTAGAATGTTGTCGCTTTAATAGTACATTGAAGGAATGGTTGGATCTAAACACGGTAGTAAAAGATGGGATGAGGACCAAAAGAGAAGCATTGCATTGAATTTGCCCAAAGTGGGGTTAGACAAAGTAATCTACAGCCAAGTAAAGAAGCAAGGATATTATAAGGTGGATATACGTGCCTATTTTGAGGTAGTTAATTCAAGATCTTATCATGGAAATTTAGAGGATCTAGACAACTACTTGATTTCAATGGTAAGAAATCTTGATCATCTCTCCCATGTTCAAAACAAGGCCCATGTTAGATTTAGGTTCAAGAATCTAAATACCAGAGTCGTCAGAGGCAAAATTAAGGAAGAACAAAACAATGATTGATGCTGCATTAGGGACATGATATTTGGAGAAATTTTAGAAACTTACCATAGGATTTACAACCAAGAATGACAGGATTTGCACAATTTATTGGTTACGTTTAACCGTGGGCGCGGGTTCTAATCAATCATGCGGATTTATGGCACAGGAATGAACGTTTTGATTTCTTCTTCAAGCTGTCTACCTGGGGGGCACAATGAGATCGAAGAAGAAATCAAAACGTTCCTTCCAGTGCCTTAGATTCACGTGATTGACTAGAACCCCCCACCCACGGTTAAAAGTAACCAATAATTTGTGCAAATCCTGCCATTATTGGTTGTAAATCTTATGGTCAACCTCTAAAATTTCTCCAAATATTATGTCCCTAATGCAACACCGATCATTGTTTTGTTCTTCCTTAATATTACCTATATTGACTCTGTTACTTAAGTTCTTGAACCTAAATCTAACATGGGTCTTGTTTTGAACATGTGAGCGATGATCAAGATTTCTTACCATTGAAATCAAGTAGTCGTATGGATCCTCTAAATTTCCATGATAAGATCTTGAATTAACTACGTCAAAACAAGCACGTAAAATCCCCCTTATAATATTCTTTGCTTCTTTGCTTGGCTATGGATTACTTAATCTAACCTCACTTTGGGCAAATATAGCACAATGCCTTCCTCTTTTAATCCTCACCCTATCCTTTTCTACCGTATTCACATCCAACCATTCCTTCAATGTACTGTTAAAGCGACAACATTCTAACAAATACTCTTTGGTAATATCCATGACATTAGCAATCACACCACAACAACTTTGATCATTATCACAATCACTATACCCAAGTGAAGTTTGGGCATTGTTTACCATTATAAATGTAACTAATTTGTGGTTTGGAAACAAATATTGAAGTCCATTGTTTCCCTTAGATTTGGCCTTTGAAGACATTCTGAATCCAGCAGATTTGGCTTTCGCAGACATTGGAACCCCGTATAGATATCCTACTATAATCCATAAGGAACTTAGTTATTCAAAGATAGTGTTCTAAAAGGTGGCCGCCTAATCGGCCTAGGTGTTAGGCAGTGGTCCGCCGCCTAGATTAGACAGCCCGACTAGTCGGGCACCTAGTCCCCATTTAGGCGCTAGGCGGCTGACTAGTCGGCGCCCCTTTTCCACCTGACTAGCGCCTAACGTTTTTTAGAACATTGTTCAAAGAATAGAATACACTAGGATTCTTCTGAGACTAAGTTCAAGCAAAATAGAGTCTAAGGCTGGCCCCAAAAAAAATCAAGAAACAAGGAGGAAAGGAAAAGAAAGCAAGAAACATCAATACGGCTAAGAAAAACTACTTCAATGCTGTCCTAATTTGAACACCCTGTACCATCAATATAGCAAAGAAACATCAACAAAAGACAACATTTAACTGTAAATGTTACGATGAGAAAATGGCTGAACATGCAATCAAAACAAGAACAGAATCAACACAAGATATAAAAGCACTACACGTTTATTAGCAAAAAAGTAATGGTCCCAATGGGCCAATCCAAGCTAAAGATAAGACACTTGCATTCGTTCGACACTTGCCAGCAAGAAGCAAGCTGGATTTTATAAAACAAGAATGGGGGATCTCACAATTCATCGAATCACCATCAAAAGTACTTTATAAGTAAGAAAATCTTTGCTAGAGTGCATGACAAGTGGTTCCCACCTATTGGAGTCAACTCAATAATTGGCTTGCATAGACTCTGGGGGTGGCTACCACTAGGGGTGTCAAACGTGCCTATCGTGCCGTGCCGTGCCATTCAATTTCCGTGTTTTGTGCCGTGCCATGTCCGTTTACTTCACCGTGCCATAGCCGTGCTTTAAGCGTGCCTTGCTGGGCCATTTTACTTTATCGTGCTGTGTTGGGCCGTGCCTTTTTAAAATCGTGTCGTGTCATGTCGTGCCGTGCCTTTTTTTGTCGTGTCGTGTCGTGCCTTTTTCGTTGTGCCGACCAGTTTACTTAATCATGTGTCGTGCCATGCCGTGCCTTTTTAAATCATGTTGTGCCGTATTGTGCCATCAATTAATTATTCTGTGTCATTTTTGGGAACTTGGATCAAACTTGGTTAGCTGAACTTGTACAAGACCATGCTATTTCGAGTTTGGATGGTAATCGGCTTACGTGTTTTTTCTTTATGCAAATTACGCATGATCAGCCAAACACTCGACCCGACTCATTTACGACTGTTAACCCCATCTACTACGTTTCTTCCCTTGTATCTTGTATATTTGTTACATTTACCTTATGGATGGATTCTCTATAACTGTACATACATGCTGGAAAAGTTGCACATAAAATGCTCACAGTTCATGATTTACTCTCTCGTTACAAAATGACTGGTTCATCTGCAAAGGAGAGAGCTATTTTTCAAGTAGCATTGCAGGTTTCAATCCACAAAACTCTAGATTACTGCTAGCTAAATGTACACAGCTCATATGGTAATCTCATCAAATCAACAGTATGGCAAGTAGAACAAAATCAAGAAGAGTCCATTTTTATATGCATAAATGGTGAAACTCAAATGTTTTGGTAACAGAGGATAAAAAAAAATGTTTCAGTAACAGGCTAATGTAGAAGACGAAATTCTAGAAAGCTATATCAGAACATCCTTAATCCTTCCCAGGCATACCATCACATGGATACATATTAAAGGATATGTTTCCCATCCGTGCAATAGCAAAATTGAACTTTCAAAAGCTTTAGAATAAACAGGAAGCAATAGATATAACTAAGAGGAAAAATCAATACCAAAAAATGCAAGATGCTGGGCAAGGAGTGGATCCAAAACATTTTCATCCTCCGGATAAGAAAAAAAATCTGAGCTGCCACAATTGTTAGCTCACCATTACTTCAACTACATCATATAATCAGATAGTACAAATGAAATCCAAGAACCAATTGCACAGTCAAGAGAGAAATAGATGAAATAATTCAGCACTTTCCCAAATCCAGCATGCATGCAAGATAATCTTTTTTCCTTTCAACAGTTTTGAGATCCGAATTCTGTATTACTCTGAAAACTAGAATCGTACTCTATTAAAGATACTTCCCATTCTAGACCAAATAACTCC
Organism: Rhododendron mucronatum var. ripense; assembly: GCA_019656295.1. Taxonomy (NCBI): domain Eukaryota; kingdom Viridiplantae; phylum Streptophyta; class Magnoliopsida; order Ericales; family Ericaceae; genus Rhododendron; species Rhododendron mucronatum. The sequence goes on along the minus strand of BPLT01000146.1, from coordinate 1,149,889 downwards.
TCACATTTCTGTTGACATCCTATAACTTTGGAACTATGTATCTTTAGTCTTTACTCAGAACAACTCCCTAAACTTCATCAGCAAACACCAAGTCTATTTCACATGATCACTAGTATGCAGAAAAAGAGAGCTTCTGCAATACAACTTTCACAAAAATAAAGTGACTAATTTAACTCTAGTACTTCAAACAAAAGACACATAATGTGCAGTATAATAATTCAGAAAAAAACCACCACTGTATCTTTTGATTATCCAACATTTCCCTTTCTTAAATAGATAAAATAAATAAATAAACATTTCCTAGCAAGTCCAAAAATTCTTCTCGCAATCTTTTGATTTCTAAGTTCTTTTTTCCTCTCTATTCTGCCAATATGACACTTCAGTTTGAATTTCCACAAAGACAAGCCATCAAACTAACGTGTATCTAGGCACTACACCATCTGCATGTAGAAGTAAACCTCCTCGATTTTCCATTAAGTCGTGTCCCTGTGGCAAAATTGGGACACGATATAAGCACGAGAACATTATCTTCATTGTAACGAGTCTCTTGACGTGCAAATTTACAGCTCTCGAGTTCTTTTGCATATCAATTATCATGATTCAACAGCTTATCTCAAGCCGTTATTCTTATCTACATCATGATTCAAAGGTTTCCCTGGCACAGTGTATTCAGTAAACACAAAACAAATTACTTTTGGAGAACACCTCCTCTTCCATCAGACTACTGATTCTTTTCAAATAACTACAACAGTACAGCACCAATTTTGCTCCCTACAATTAGGAGATTCTGTTTATCTTCCGTTCTCCTATCATCAGTCCAAAAAATAATGCCTGTGACACGTACATAATTGTGAAAGAACCCACAACTTCAGGAAATCAATGTCCATGCAGTAAGAGAGAAGCACTATGATTGAAGGGAACTTTTTTAAGACTCAAACATGAAACAAACACATTTGCATTACCTGCTGCATCTAGATCAGCAGTTATTGTCCCAAGCTTTACAGCAACAGGGTAGCCTGTTTCCTTGAAGTGTGAGTGAGAGAGAGAAACGTTGGGAGTGAGAACTGAGAACTGAGAGAGAGACGTTGAGAGTGAGTCTCGGTCAGAGAGAGAAGTTGAAAGAAGAGAGTGAGAGAGACCGGGTCAGATATTGGGCTGCTAGGGCTCTGGGCTTCTCTCATCTCCTTCTACTTATAACAGTGCCGTGTGTGATCATGTGCAACAGTCACACCATAATTCATATGCACTCAATAAAGAAAATTCTCGTAAAATCCTATAATGTATCACTCAAGGGCTGCCCGAGCTATTTTAAAAATCAGAACCATCTACCTTTTATGTGAGAGTGATTATATGATTCTTGCAAAAAATGAAAATTGGTTATCGTTATATACTCGATCGCACATAACAAAATATTTTATATTAATGAATCTATGTTCCGTTGGGCTTTCAAAACCCGATAGACCCAAAAATTTGCGAAAGTGATTAAAACACCAAGAACAACAAAATGAACGATATGGATTGTCATAGTTGTGTCGCAATTGTGTGGCTAGTGTACATTAAACTATAGCGGAATACATTGGTTTAGAACCAGATAAATTGGATGTATAGATTTGAAAGGTAGTTACAGACTCATTTTTTCGAATGTTCGATCTAAACCATTACGATTTAAGATCATATCAAATTTATCATTCTCCCCTATATATGTGATAATCAGATGTTGGAAACCACAGGATCGGACACACATTCAATGCTTCCAAAGGCGTTAAAGTCCTATAATGCATAACTCGAGAGCTGCCCGAGCTATTTTTTTAAAATCGAAACCGTCTACCTTCCCTTTTATGTGGGAGTGATTACATGATTCGTGCAAAAAATGAAAAATGAAGTAAATTGATTATCGTTGTATAAAACAACAAAGAGAACCAGCACTCGATGGGGGAAAAAAATGAATGAAACCGATGATGATGATGAAAAGAGACCTGAAGGTATCCCAATCTTCTGAAAGCCCAAAAGGCCCTCGGCAACTTCTCAGAAGCTTCCCGGCAGACAGAAACCTCGAGGGTCTCCTCTCCTCCGCCATCCAACAAATCACACAATGCTTCCTGCACGCATCAAATAGTATACACATGAACAGGACTAGTAGAAGCAAAGATTAGAATTTTCGCTAAGAAAACATGTAACAATTGAAACAAACCCTAGATTCAATGTCGTCGGGAGAGAGGGTGACCGCTCTCTGGACTCTGGTACCCAAATATCTAAACGCAGCTCCATTCTGAGGGTTCAACTTGGCCGAAATCACAAGTGCAAAGTGAGAACCAAGCTTTGCTTGGACCCTATGGAAAGAAAAGGAAAGGAAAGAAAAGTTATTCTGATCTAATGAGTGATAATGAGTGAGGAGCGATAGAGAGTGAAATTTATTAAAAATTGTGCAAAGAGTAAAAAGTTAATTTTAAAAATAGGAACCAAGTGGAGCGAATTTTTCCTCCTTTCCTTTCCTTTCCTTTCCTTTCTCTTCTCTTCTCTTCTAATCTCTAAGGTTCCAAACAGACTAGTATTGCAGGAAGGGAACTATAGCAGTGGCAATAGGAAAGTGGTGCTTGTACCACGCAATTAAATGGAGTAGTTCTTTATTTTTATTTTTATTTAATCGGACTTTTTAGAACTTTATTTTTTTTTTGATCGGTTATTTTTAGAACTAGTTGATTCCACTCTTTTTCTTATGAAATACTAGTATAATTTTGAAATGTCCAAAATGTTCCTCAATGACACCATAGATGCGACCGTGCAATATTACACATTTCAATGAAAAATGGGTAGGAAGGGAATTGAGAATGAGAAAGTTTATTTGGCCAATGGAAGAATCAAATTCAAGCATCAATCTTTAAAAGAGAAACGGTTGACACTAATCAACCAAGCTAATTATTGGGTTTTTGCCCATGAAAATAAGTCTCGTAGTGTTTGGCTCAAAAGAGTATTTTTGTGGGCTAGCTTACTGGATAGAAAATTCTATATATCTTTATGGCACACAACTTTGTGGGTTAGCTTCTCTTGGAATCTAATGAGGGTTTTGTCTGCTAAAAATAAAAAAACCGTGGGTGCACTGTGTGTGCGCCCTTTCAGTGGAGAAGAGAAAAAGTGTGTGCATCAAGTGTGTTCTCAGTGATAAGCATGACATCGGGATCCACACAATTTCATTCAATCCTAAGGAGAGTTACATTCAATCTCTTTTTAGGGAAGGTGAACAAAACTAAATTTGACCTCCAAACAACATGTAATTACTATTTTGCATGTTTATGATTTGCAAAAACTCCAATTATGCATTGCAAAGAAACTGAGCAGATCCACTTGATGTATTATTTCTTCAAACAATTCTCTATGAATCAAGTAGGGGTGACAATGGGTTGGTTTTTGAAATAGCAGTAAAAACAAAGTCCAACAATACTTATTTATAACCAACCAGTAGCTCGCACAATCGGCACACACAAATAACATGTAATTTCGGTATCTCAAACTCCTACCCAACAATTTCAACTATGAAAAAATTAATAGACCAAGCATATTCGTTGACTTGGTTAATTTTTTTTAGAAAGAGTAAGAACTTCATTGATAAATAAGATTACAATTTACCGTGTGCATCTAATACAACTTGAATAAGCCAATAAAGAACAAATAATTTATCCATCCCTAATTTCTGCCTGCACAAAATCAAATACATAAAACCTGATAAAATTCAAATTTGTTGGGAATTCATCCCCCATCAAGAACACAAATGTCAATAAAAATTATACACAACAAAGAAAAAGCGTGCCTTGATGAGATATAGGAAAGAACATATGAACACATGTTATATTTACAAAAAGGAAAAAAATTAAAAAATAAAACACTAATAGTAGCAAGTACGCGCATAAATAGTATCTCAAATGACAACAAAACTGGAAATATGCCAAGATAACTTGTCGTTGAATGTTTTAGAAAGTAGAATTGGGAACGAACAAGAACCAGAAATCAAACAAGAATTAGGTTGGTCTTGCAATTTGATCCTGGTCATGTCTTACGTGTATAGTTGTAGGATTTCAATTTTCAATTTCTTGAAATCACTCAATTGATCCAATTTTATATATATATATATATATATATATATATATATATATTGAATCAGTCACAATTTCATTTAAGCCCGAAGGCGAAGATTACATCGCAAAATACAGGGGTGCACCAAACTACCTAATCCGGGACCCTAGGACACCCTGCAAAAGCAAATCAACACTAAGTGCCGATATGAGAATCCCGTCCGGGACTAGACAGAAAGATCTCAAATGAAATCCAAGCACAAACCATTACACAACAAAGAGCAGATGTAATCGAAAACAACAAACAGAATACAAGTGTAAAGGAAGAAACAGCCCTCCTGGACAGTCCACACCGACCACCGGCCGACTGAAACATAGACCATTCCAGCAAAGGAGAAACTCCGGGGATGCTCTGGGCGCTCTCCATCACACCTGATCTGCTGTTGACGGCCCAGAGCAACCAAACCAGTGCTGAAACGAAGACCCCTAACACCGGCAACCCAGCTGCCACTGCCGGAGAACGCCACATCACCACTGAAACAGCCACCCACCGCAACCCTCAAAACCTACCACCCATTAAAACCTAACTAAAATTATTTCACCCACCACCCAAACCACCGGACCTGGAGGAAACCCAGACCAGCACAGGCCGAATCTGGGGGACCCAGATCGGAGAACACCCGGACTGAAACAGTCGGTAAACGAAAAAGAAGACCAAAAGGGGGAAAAAAAAAACCCCACCCAACCGCACACCTTATTACCTCGCCGTCGACTCCGAGCAAGACAGAACAGGAGCCGCCGTGTGGAACAACGAACTGTGAGCCACCACCACACGCCGGACGAAGCCGCCAAAGGGGGGAGCCACGCCGGGCCAAGCAACGGAGGAACCCCTAATTGCGCGCACGGAAAGCCAGAGGCGGGAGACCACGAGGCGAGGAGGGTGGGAAAAAATGAACAGGGAGGGGGGGAGGAGGCAGAGAGAGAGGTGGAGGGCCTCCCCCCCTGCGGCTGCGGCGGCTAGGGCTTCTGAGTTGAGTTCCTAAATAATCGCACCAATTCGAACCGTATGCATCTATCCCCGGTTTGGAGACCCAAACAATCTTGCTGTGCCAGCCCCACTAGCCATTTTGGTTTTCTTTGTCTCCTGCTATTTCTTGGCCAATTTTGTCAATTTTAGCAAGTGAGAGGATGAGATAGAAAACAAACACGAAGGCTATCTCTGAATGATTGGTGCATATTATCAATTTTCACAGTCTTTCTTCAATTCAGGCCCATTACCCAGTTATATTTAAAATTAGAGCTGCCCCTTTTTGTTTTGCTTCAGGAATTGCAGAGAGTGAACTCTGGGTTCAGGAGTTTTGCTTTTGGGGAGTTTATCCTTCGTTGGAGCTTATCTTTAGAAAGCTCAATACAGATTAGTCGAGATGCGCGTAAACTGGTCTGGACATTTTTTAGTTCAAAAAAAAGTGTTCAACTTCGGTACATGATATTGGGATAGAGGCATGGGATAGAGGCATGACAATATCTTTCCACCCTCTTGACTTTTCCATATCATACATTTGGCCTATACGAATAAGCATAGAATTAGCCAGTATTCAACTAGGACAAATCCAGCTTTAGTCATTCCTCCTCCTTCAATTCTCTTACAAAGTAGTGAAGAAATGTGTGGATCCATTGGATGCTTTGGGAAGGTCAACTATTAAGTGGACTCTATCGCTGGAAAAAAGTACATGAGTCAGGTGTAGTTGCTGCAGCCTGCCGCATATCTTCATCGAACTATGGGCGGTTCGATCTATCAAAAGATGGAGTTTGAATCCTCGAACATCAATTACGTCATTGACAGAAGAAAATGCAATCTCAAGGCTTCAAATTCACAGTGGCCAACAGGAACAGAATACGCGAAGGTGCCTATCTTTGAGGCCCCAGATTTGTCCAGTTAACCGGGTGACCTATGAAAGAACTCTTTCCTAATGGAAGTAGAAGTCGCCCTTTTTCCATATGGTTCTTTTGTGGCTTTCCTTTCTTTGATTTGAGGAATTCCGCCCCACAAAGAAAACCGAGAAATTATGCATAGAATTCAATTCACCATATCATTACAAATAGTTAGCAAAGCCTTTCCTACAATAGTTCTAATTTACATACGGAGTATTTCATAGAAACAAGTTAACTATTCCAAATACATCACCGGGTACAATTAGCGAACTAGTATGCATCAAGCAGTCGGAGGCCCATCAAGCATCGGTGATCGGGCCATTTTCCACAGCCCTCACACACTTGGGGTGGACCTCGTACCCACATTCGATACACTGATAAGCCCAGCCCGAACCCTGCTCGTCGCAGTCACAACATATAAAAGGTCCGCCTCCGCTGCCTTCCGACACCAAAGTGACATCGTGGCGGTGGCCCGCGTGTCTCTCCACTGGCGGGAGGTTCTTAGCCTCTTCATCCATTAGCTTCTCCAGTAACTCCACTTTGGCCTCGGTAAAAGGGTACGCATTTTCTTGGTATAAGTTTATCAGGTTCCTACCCTGTTTGGTTACGGTCTTGCCATCCGGGTCAAGGATAACCAAACTCGGTATTCCTTGGATATCGAAGTACTTGGTGAGGGTTTTTGCAATTGGGTCATCGAAAGGCAAGGCAAGCCAGGGCATGGCATTGAAATGGGAGTCGAACTCTGTTTGGTCGCGGTCACTTGACACTAGTACTATTTCGAAGTCGTCATCTTTGTTTTCAGCCAGCAATAACTCCTTTATTTTGTGGTAGATGGAGATCAGCTTTAGAGTGAATTTGACTCCTGGAAGGCACCATTGGGCTGTGAAATAGAGTCCGACTGTTTTCCCGGTTAACGAATTAACAGGCACCTGCACTAGTGAATTATTCAAAAACTACACAGCAATCGTTCAAGATTAGCTATCCTTGAAAATTTTGTGTCCTTCAAATTTGGAAAATTTATAGAAATGGTCCTCTTAGTTTCATTCGAATCTCATTTTCGTCCTCCAAGTATCAATTACAACTTTTTTGACCTTCAAGTTTGGTTTTCGTACCAAATTGGTCCAATTGATAACGTCTGTCAGCCAAACTGAACAGAAAAAATCAAATTAAGGGCAAACATCATCAATTGGACCTACTTGGTACAAATTGTAACGTCCAAACTGCCATCAATTTGATTTTTTTCCGTCCAGTTTGGCTGACAGTAGTTACCAATTGGACCAATTTAGTACGAAAATCAAACTTGAAGGTCAAAAGAGTTGTAATTGATACTTGGAGGACGAAAATGAGATTCGAATAAAACTAAGAGGACCGTTTATATAAATTTCCCTTCAAATTTTTGTTGTTATTCAATTGTGCACTTTTTCAGTTCAATCTCGACTATTATTCTCGAAAAGTTATCTAGTAGGTCCGACTAACTATGTGACCGTATGTTTATCTAGTAAAAAAAGACACTTGAGAAACTATTTTGCTTAGAAATTAATAAATAAGACGTGAAGTGGCAATCGATGTACGTCTTATTGAGAGGGTACACACCACGTGTGCAATAGGCCGGACCTACCCTATATTCTTCCCTTTATCCTCAAATCAAACGTTGCTTTAGCCTTTAGAAGATACCAAAGGACTGACCTTTTTAAGGGTGGGATGCCCCAAGAGGAAGTCCCTGTCACGGTTAGTAAGTAAATGAACCAAAGTCTGGCTTTCATATCTCTCCTTTTCCTCCCTCTTCAATTCCTGCAACCTCTCTTCAGTAAACGGAAATGCGCTCACCCCATACCGGTAGATAACATCCACTCCATCACGGAATACGGCCCCGTCTTTAGTCTTGTTTGGCTGCAGGATAATTAAGCACGGGATTCCCTCAACATCGAACCTTCGGTTCAACGATTTCTTCGATTCCAAGTCTGAAAATGGAATGGCTAGCCATGGCATCAACGAGTGGTAGTTGTTGAAGGCGTTTAAGTCTTCATCGGAGGAAACAAAAACAACCTCAAATTGGGACCCAGTACTGGTTTTGATTTGGTCATAGACATTGACCAAAATTTCGTTGAAGTTTCGACATGGCAGATACCAGTTGGCCGAGAAGTAGAGGCCTATGACTTTGCCTTCGAGGTCCGCAACTTTAACCTGCTATGAAAAAGGCAAAAATGAAAAGAAAAACTATTTTAAGTCGTAGCTTGAAATTTGACCTAAAGGGTTCCAAACAATAACAAAATAAACGCTTATTGATATTGGATTGAACTAATTTTTTTTTGACTTTTAAAAAATCATTTTAAGAAAAATATGTGGTTTGAATCATTTTTGTGAAACCCTAGATGAACCCCACAAAAAAATATGTGCAAAAATCTGTGTTTAAAGGTTTGTGTAAACCGACTTTTCGAATAAGTGTGTACTCAAAAAGTAGATGTTATTAATTATTGAGTATTATCGTTCGTGTTCATCAAAACATTGCTATATATACAGGCCCCGGTCCATTAATTCAAATAATTAAGTATTATTTTTTGAATTAAAGCTGATGCATTATGAGAGAATGATTTGTCTTATAAAGTAGAAAATAAATATTTAACAAAAAAAATTTATCAACTTCAACCAAAAAGCAAAATCAGGGCTCCAAAATTTATTGCAAAAAAGCCTCTCTCTACTTTTCCCTGGGCAAACCCCACCCCCCTTTCCAGATCTGGTTTCTCTGGGGGAAGGGCCGCCGCCTCCTCTCTCACTCCCCCCGGAGCTCCACCTCCCCTTTCCCCTCATCCCCCTCTTTTCTCCCCCCCTCTCTTCTCTGGATTGGTTTTCCGACTTTCCTTCAATTTTGGTTTTGGTTCGAGTGTTGCTGAGTTCGCTTCCTGACTCCGGCCGGCGGCCTGTGAGTCTGGTTTGGTCCGGGCTCCTCCTCAACCTCAAGATCTGGTGGCGGGCCTAACGGTTCAGAGGGCGTAGGCGGTGGGTTACGAATAATGGCGAGGACCCATGGGTAGGTGGATAGAGTAGTTTTTTCTTTCTTTTTTCTATTTCTGTTGTGGGTTTCCGGTTTGGGTCTCCCCCAGATCTGGCGGGTGGTGGGCGAATAATCTGGTGCCTATTGAGGAATGGTCCGTTGTTGGTGGTTTTTTTTGGTGTTTGTTTGGGGCTGATGGCAGTTCGGTGGTGTATCAAGGGTGGGTGGTGGTCCGGTGGTGTTGGTTTGGCTGCACAACGTTTCGACTGGAAGAAGGCTGGTCTTAGAGCTGTTTGCTTGTAGTTGTTATTGTTGTTATTTGCCTACAGTTTTCAGCGGTGCTTAGTTTTTAGGATTTAAGTTGTGGATCTTTTGATTCTCTGTTATCTGAACCTAGATTGGTTCTTAAGTACCGGCGATTTCGCCAAGGCCACTTCGGCAGTAGGTGCCTGAGATCGAAGTTTAGGAATCTTTGGTTTTTTCCTGTATCTTTTCTGAAATCTGTATTGCCCGATGGACTGATGATGAATAAATGACTTCTTAAAAAAAAAAAAAAAAACCTAACAAATAAAAACCTCAGCGAAATAGGGTCAAATTTTCAAACAACTTTTTGCTTTTCAATTACTCCACTTGTGAAAAAAATCTTGTGAATTGTCATTGAAACTAGGCCCACAATAGGAAGTGTCTCCCAACAAAAGTAAAAAGCAACCAAGAGACGCATGTGATGAAGCCGATCCTACAGCCACGTACACAAACACAAAAGAGACACCTGCCCATTATTTAGGCCATGTTTCCACCAGCCAAAAAAGGGAAAAACTTTGACCTTTTTTTATTCTTGTTCACGTTAATTAACAAATTTCAGTATTTTATCATTTTGTTCACATTAATAAAAAAAAGTAGTCGACAAAAAAAAAAATTGTTACGTAACTCTACTCAAAAACTCATCTACAAATTATTCCTACCGAAACAACTTGATATTTCTCAATAATTTATTCACTATCGGAATCATCTAACAACTTGATTGCTACAAATTTTTTCTCTAAACTTATTCATTAGTGGAAACATCTTCTAAGTTACAAAAATGATCAAACCTGCCCTAGTCCATCTGTTAATTTCGTTATTATATATGTATATAATTAATATCTATCTCAATAGGCTGGTATCCGATTAGTTGTTGAAAATTTAATTCTACCGTCCGCTAATGGAGAACCGAATATACCTCTTCTGAGTCTTTTGTGGGTTCTACTTAAGTCTAGCACTCCAATAATCATGTCAAAATTATGATGATGAGCAGAGCAATATATATCGCAAAATTTATTTGTTATTTCCCTTTGAAAAACAATGGTAGCTGCAGTTTTCCCAAATGATCACATGTATGCATACAGCTGTGAGTTTTGCTCGTTTTGGTAGTTTTTGCAGTAAGATGATGAGGTCAAAGGATTAATGAATAGGAATTAAAGTTACGGACACATGTCACTTTGGTGGTTCGATGGATAATTATTAGTTGAACCCCACGTCTAACTCAAGACAGAGTGACACAGCAACGTGTAACTCAAGACAGAGTGACAGCAAACGGGAAAATGACTTCTCTTTTTTTTTTTTTTTTTTTTAAATGCATGATATTTCGAATTAATTTGCGCACACCTTAAATTAATTTTTATAGCCTCTCTCACGTGCGTTTTCATACACTTAAGCATGAGGTATATAAGGTAGTCCTAAGAATTAGGAGCAAAAAGAATCAAATTGAAACCTTAGATGAAAACATATATACCCTTAAATCTCATGCGGCCCAGACCATTAGGCCAATCCTCTCGGAGTTCGAAAGAGGACTGTTGAGCGTTACACAATTCAAAATGTTGGTGAGATTTCATTTGGCTGCTAAACAGGCATGCGGGCTTTTAATCTGGTTCCATTATTGACTTGTTTTAATTTCGTTTTCCAAGTAATTAATTCATGTCAAAAAACAAATTCACTTTTACAGACAGTTAAATATACCTAAGCCTTCGGACGACATCGAAAATATATAAAAGTGTACACAATTTTCCAATTAATCTTGTTTCAAATGAATATTAATTTAGATGCAAATGGACGTCGGAAATCTCGGAGTTGGGGAAAGAAAGGGAGAGGGAAGAAGGTAGGTGATGAGAAGAGAAGAATATTGTAACAAGGTTATCCCATAGGGATGTGCATGTGCTTCAAGATATATATTCGCAAGATTACTTCTCTGTAAGCTTAGCAATAAGAAGGGAAAGATAATCAAACTTCAACAAAAATTGGACATGCCCAGATCGAGATGGGTTGTCAAAGGTTTTAAACGAGATTTTTTTGAAGAAATGAGTTGAGAGAGATAGATAAAAAAAAAAAAAAAAAAAGATGAGAACATCGATTAAAAAAAGTTCAACGAAAATTTGTTCGTTCATGAATGATCTGTGCACGACTATTTTTTGTTTGGACAACAAATTTAAGAAGTCAAACAAAATGAACGATTTGAATGAACCTAATAAGGCTCTAGATGGGCTCCGTTTTAGGGCGCACGGCAGACCCGGTCCCGACATGCATGCTGCAGGTCATGAGAGAGAGAGAGAGAGAACCTGAGTTCCAGTTGGAGATAGCAGAAAATCACGATCTTTTGAAGTCAAGAGGGACAAACTTGTGGACTTAGTCGAGACAACCTCAACTAGTTCACCAAATACCTCGGATTCACGATCTTCTTTGTTCTTCGTGTTCTCCTGCAAAACTTCCTTCACCTCCTGCCTCATCTCTCTCTCTCTCTCTCTCTCTCTCTCTCTACATACTAAAAGAGTAATAGTAACCAATGAGGGGAGACCCTAGGCTTAATTTGGCTTCAGTGGTCTTTCCCCTCGGTTTTAATCCAAGGGTGAGGTTGTCTCCTTTGTAATCTACTCCCTCCGTCCTGTAATATTTGTCCGGTCCGCAAAACGGAGACGTAAAAATAATACTATTTTTGTAAGAAAAATTGAGAAAAAATTCAACAACTTACTAGATTTCGACGAGTTCTTTTAACTTGTGAAAAAAATTTGAATTTTTTCTTGAAAGAAATGCATTATTTTATAGTCTCCGTTTCGCGGACCGGACAAATATTATGGGACGGAGGGAGTAACTAATTAACATACTAACACCTTAGTGTGAGAGAAAAATAAAAAAAAAAACCAATTAGAGAGGGGTTGAAGAATCTTTGGCCGGGTTGGGTGCAAAAGGCCCAGGTTCCTGTCCATATAACCTCTTATTGGGGCTAAAGAATGTTTGTTTCCCATTTTGGTTTTTTTTTTCAATTATTATTCTATTCTTTTTTTTAATTATTATTTTATTTTTTTAATTATTATTTTTTCATTTTTCTCTATCTCTCTCTAATTATTATTTCTCTTTTCAATCATTACTTTATTTCTCTGTCCACCCACTATCAAAATTAAACTAAATTAAACTAAACTAAACTAAAATGTCAACCAAACAAAACGAATATTTTTAACACCACTCACACATAATAAAACTTAGCCTCAATCCTGAGACAAGTGCGATAAAGTCTCCTATGAATAATGACGTGTGTGACGGAATAATACTCTTGTACAAACGTGACAGCTGCCACACCTGACCCCATTTTATGTACCAAAATTGTAGTAATAACTATTCTGTACTCGCTTTCCAAAAACAAAAACTATTCTGTACTCCCACCAAACATAATTACTACATGAGACACGTAGCATTCATCTCCCTACCTTCGTCCAACTTGGTACGATAAGCTACTGCTCACATCCATGAAAAGTCATGCATGCTCAAGGATCGAACCAAGATTTTACCCTAGCAGTGGTGAAATATATATTAAAAAAATTTAGTGATGGCGAAACTATATAAGTTGGGCATAATTTTTTTTACATATTATAATTGTATTTTTTAAAATTCTTGTCGTAGTGGTCGCCGACACTAGACCACCTCTGGTTCTATTTTTGTGCATGCTGTCTAAGATCACAGTAGAATTGCGCACGCGTAGAAGTAGATCACAATTATTCACAAAATTAATTTGGACTTATTTTTTTTGGACATTATTGTCACTGTTTTCAGTTGATTTTTTTTTTTTATAAATCTTTGATAAATTCGCATTTATTTATTTATTTTTCTTAGTTACTTGTCTACGCGATTGTGCTATGGAAAGAATTAAAACTTGCAACACTTGTGACTGAAATAACGAACCCGGGCACTGTTCGATTTGATGAGTTTTAAAGGAGATTTCTTAGGGCGTGTTTAATAGCCGGATTGGGACTTGGAATAGGACTCCGAAAGTGAAGTGCAATTTTAAAAAGTGTATTTGGTTGAATTTTTATCCCATGAATTACAAATTCCATGGGAATACCAATCCCCTAAGTTGATGGGATGAGTCAACCCATTGGGGGGGGGTGGGTGGGGGTGTTTACTATAAATTCCATCCCCATGGGATTGAGCAAAACCAGTTTTAAAACCGACCTCAATTGCAATCCAAATTCTAATCATAGCCAAAACAAACATGTTATTTATAATCCTACCTCATTTTTCAATTCCAATCCTAATCCTGTGCAAAATAAACATGAATAAATGATTTATACTTTTATTAATAATCTCACCTCATTCTCAATCTCAATTTCAATCCTAATCTCACCTCATTACGAATCCCTCTAAAACGAAATCTGCAATCAAACACGCCCGTAGAGTACTGAGTGATGAGAAATAGAAAGAAAATTTTTATTAAAAATTGTGCCCAAAAAATTTGAAACCACAAAAAGAATAAGGCACACATGATGGGGCTACAATTGAGTGAGCCGCCACGTGGGTAGACACGACATGGGTCAACATTTAGCATTTCTCTATGAGGGGTACAACAGCCCAAGTACAGCAGCCGTGTACAAATTCATTTTGCGTCCGTCTCGGGTCCTACAAAGATGATCGGAGCTATTCATTTTGTTCAAATATGTTGTTTAAGGTCCTTGAAACTCATCTTAATCCGATATCGGTAAGGATATTTACAAATCATACAACTTTGCTTCAGAATTTTAGGCCAAATTTTGAAACAAAGTTTTATGATTCGTAAACGCCCTTATCGATATCGGATTGAGATGATTTTTTACTGGGACCTTAAAAAATACATTTTGAATAAAATGAATAGTTCCAATCATCTTTGAGAGACCTAACACGGGCGCAAAACAAATCTGTACGCAGCTGTTGTACTTGGGCTGCTGTACCCTAGCATTTCTCTTTGGCGTTGAGAGATCACTATCTTCTGACATTGGTGATTTACAGATGGCTTGATCCGTGTAGTCATAGGACACCTTTCTTTTGTTGTGTGGAGTAAATAAAGGGCCCACATTTCTGGGGACACCTGTCTCTCTCTATCTCTCTCTCTCTTGACAGTCAATAGTGTCTCGGCCGTTTACATGCATCTCAATTAATCCATAATGCAGATGGAATTGGTTCACTCCGATACCAATTGTAAAGACCGGAGGGATACCATGCACGCAAACCCACTCAATGATTTCAGAGAAAAAATGAGATCCAACGGTTCAGGAACAATGAGAGTATGGTGCTCCCAAACCACTCGGAAGCACCACAGCCGTTACCCTAGTCTATGCAAGAATTGTTGACTAGTTGATATTTGGTGGACGTTTTCATGTATCTTTTGGATGGTATGCATTGTAAAATTCATTGGCTAAGTGTTTATTATTTAAACCATCGGTGTGTGCTATTTTCCCCCATTCGTTTTTTTTGCATAGGTGCGCCTCCCTTCAAAAAGTCGCATCCCGCCTTGTGCTGAGACTTTGTGCCTCGGTGCACCTCTCACCCGTAACAGCAATGAGTTCATCGCAAAGTTGCCCGGTAGGTGTTACAAAAATTTAAAAAAGCCGAGCAAGATGTTGGGTGTGACAATTAAGGGGCCTGATGGAGATGTGATAATTGAGGCTTTTGAAGCAAAGAGGGGGACATCGGTGAGTTCTAGGACTGCTAGAATGAGTGTGGGCAAGAAAGTTTAGGCTTGGAACTAGAAAACTGAGGTGCTCAATCGATTATGATAGGAGTGACAGAGAAAGGGAAGGAAGTGCAGTCAAGTGAGGAAAAAGTAAGTTACTTCTTAAATTAAGTTGAAATATGTTAATGTGCGTGGTCTAAATGTTGATCTTTAAAAGGGGTCCTTGCTTAAAATTTGTTGAGGTCGTGCAATTTGCTTGAAAGTTGAAACTAATATGAAGAAGATGTCGGATGTCGGATGATGTGTGAGGTGCGTGTATGCTGGTGGGTTTGTTAAATGGTGTCATTTACGTGCCGATTGCAATCGGGGCGACGCTACACAGATAGTCGTCGGGTCATCTGACCCCACGGCAATCTTCCCTCTTACTATCATCCAATGCATCAATGTGCTCCGTGGCCCGCAGTTGAATCATAAAAATGAATGCTGACCCCAGCCTAGGCAAGAAGCAGTGCATGATTTACTTCCATTACCTGTCTCGTGGAAAATATTCCTTCTTGATATTCAATGACCTCAATGGCTAGTTGTGTGTGATGGTAAAATTTTATCCGTTTACATATTTTCCGTACAAAGGAGAACATTAATACAGAAAAAAAAAACTAATTGAACATGTGATATAAAATTTATTAGAAACAAAAATTATCGGTTATGAATTAAAAATTCGTAGAATACGGAAATGTTTAAATTAATTTTCTTGTTTACTAGTTAAAAGACAATTTCTTAGGTGATATTATCTTAATGTTTGTGAATGGCCCCGTCATCATAACTTTCCAGAGTCGCCACTAATTGCAACGTGTCAGGTATAATGGTGATTATGATGGTAGGGTTGTGGAAAAGCTAGCTGAAGAGTCCAATGTTTTCACTTTCCTCAATTTCAAGCTTGTTTCAGTGTACCAAAGATGTGTTCGTTTGAGCTTTCATAGGAGGGTAGTGTCATTTCAAAAACCTCAGTGGAGGGTAGGGAAATTTACCCGAGATTGTTTGGTTTCAACTTCCAAGTAACTCGAAGGGTGGCTCCACAAGTGTTTCTCAGCCTTCAATCGTGCGTAAACTTCGGATCATGCGTCTATTTCGCTTGATAGTGGATGCATTGAAAGGGGAGGACACCACTTCGATTGTAGTTCCAGGCCTAAGGTTTTCAAGATTTTGTGGCCACTTGATAAACATGTTTGAGGGTGGAAAAGAGGTCAGAACTAAGATTTAGTGAGTTGGAGATGCTAAAAGAAGATACGAGTGGAAAAGAGGTCTTCAGCAAGTTAAATGTTTTCAGATGGCTAGAGTTCTAGATGTTATCAAGTCAAGTCACTCGAAGGAACAACTGAAAAAAGGCTTACCAAAGGTCGACCGGCAGACAAGGGAAGATTAAAAACAAAAAGTTTACCATGATCGCAAAAATGAAAGAGACTAGCTGGAGAGGTTGAGCCTAGGAAGTTGGGCTATCTTATCCATGTCCTCCTATGCCTTTTGGTCCTGGCCTCGTTTTAACATGAGTAGACCTCGTTCAAAATCAGAGAAACGCCCGGCTGTTGGCATGTCATGACCCTATACCAAAAGTCGTTAAAATGATAGGATTATCGTGACCAACCAGTGGATCTAACCTCCACCCGAGGCCTCATTACTTATTCCAAAAGATGCTAAGACTGTAAAAATGTAAAAGCGCGAAAACATTATTGAGATAAAAACACCACCAGAGCCTTATTGATGTAAAAATTTTATAGTATAAAGTGACCTTACGCCAAACAGAGAGTAGTCAATTTCCAACTTTGAAGTTTTTAAAACATTGCCTAAATACTTTCTTTACATGTCCCCTAGGCAGCATCGTTTCTCGTTCCTACTTGGCAATACCTGTAGGAAAAATAATTAATTTTCATAAGCCGACAGCTCGTGTGAGATACCATACTAGAGTTATAAGTTTTACCCTGAAAATAATCTTCGTAAACTTCTTGTACATAACATATCGCCACTTTATCATAAAGCTCATAAGAAAAACTTGCATCATGTAAACCTTGCATAGCCTTATGATGAACATCCAACAGCTAAACATGCATAGGGGAGCGACCCCACGTGGTGCGAAATGATCAAATCACTGGCAGCTGGTGCCACATAACATTCCTCCCTTATGACCCCTTCGCTGGTCAAGGTATCTTTAAAATCCGTCCCCTCGACCCGGGACACCGCTGTTTGGATGTATCAAACTTTGAGATCATAGAATCATAATGACATTACACCGTTGCTTTCAGATGGTAAGGCTGGTGTTCACCGTCACCTCTGGATGGTAAAGCCGGTGTTCATAGAATCATAACAACATTACACCGTCACCGTTAGATGGCAAGGCCGGTGTTCATGGAATCATCCTTTCTTAAACATAGCCATTCTTATAAAATCGTCGTCTTTGAATAAAGAGTTCATAGAAGATTTCCATGGCATAAAATGAGAGGCATAAATCATGTCATCAAATCATGCTTTCTTGATAACTTGTATACATATCATAACTTTGGTCATATGAAACACATAACATAATTTGCTAAAAAAGCAATATAACCAAGGTATAGTATCTCACCTTTTGACTTCTAAAGAGCTAAGCTAAGGAATTGAACATTCTCGTACTTTTGCCTCGAACCAACCTATTTGTCAATTATTGGTGTCATAGCATGTTCGAAAATGTAATCGAAATATTTTTAGACCTTCTCAACTGTGAGTCAGCCTATTGGGCTTGAAGGTGGCTCAGAATTAATATGAGACTACATTATGGCTTAAATTAGACAAAGAACTCCATTCTATTATAGCATCTCTTGCATGTGTATACACCTAAGCTTATAACCATAAGCAGTACCTACTGGAAGGAAATGACTTCGGTGTTCCCGGTCATTTTGGGGACACTGTAACTTTTGGCATAACAAAACCATTATGAGTATAACCAAAATCCATTACAAGCATAACAGAACCATAACAATGCATAACCAAAACCATAGTAAGACATAATTTGTTTGTTATGCCTTAGTTGGATTTCGTTATGCCTTGGTTGATTTTTTGGATATTCCTTGGTTATGCCTTATTTGGGTTCTGTTATGCTTGTAATGAGTTTTATTTATACTCATAATGGTAAAATTATGCAAAAAATTACGGTGTCCCCAAAATGACCGGGGACACCGTAGCATCATCCTGGAAGGGAATTCTAATTGACTAAGGCCCATCAACGAGTAAATTATTTTTAGTCCAACCAAACTAATACCGAATGAGGGATCAGCCTAACATTCAGATACACACATTAAAACATCACATGTAGGGGATGATGCTATGGTGTCCCCGGTCTCTTTGGGGACACCGTAATTTTTGGCATAACAGAACCATTACAAGCATAACAAAAATCATTACAAGTATAATAGAATCATAATATGACATAACCAAGGCATAACCAAAAACCAATCAAGGCATAACCAAAAATCAACCAAGGCATAACCAACCAAGTTATGCCTTGTTATGGTTTTGGTTATACTTATAATGGTTTTGGTTATGCTTGTAATGAATTTGGTTATGCTTATAATGGTTTTGTTATGCTAAAAATTACGGTGTCCCCAAAATGACCGGGGACACCGAAGTCATTCCCTCACATGTATATTCCTAATTACATATATTTCTCTCATGCCCTCTCTCTTTTGTTTCAAACACAACCCCCCTGCACATCCACACATAGCAGTGTTCATAGTAGGTTAACTTTTCTTTTCCGTTTCTACAACTTAATCAACTGTTCTTAGATTTTATCATATATTTGTATGGGTATTTTACACACCTAGCATCGCACGCAGCAACGCCTCTGCTGCTATTTTCGTTTTTGTTCTGGCCGAGAAGAGAAATAGGGTAAAAGTGAGAAGAGGTCTGGCCATGACCGCCGCTGCGTGCGGCTGTCCGCGTGGGAGGGAGAGAGAGAAGTTACCTATTGAAGTTTTCCGGCGGCAATCGAAGGAAGTCGGAAGTCGATTTCAATTGAAGGGGTGCACGAATTGCTCCTCTTTTTTCCTTCACTGTTTCCCCTTCTCTTCTAGCTGTTTCTCTTCTTTTTCTTTACTCCAGGGTATGTATCTATTAGATATTTTCTTTTTAGAGGTGAAACACCCCTGGGTCATTCTAAACTAGTGAGAGATGAGGACACATGTGCCAACCTAGCTTCCCAGCTTTGATACATGTGGTACTAGGGTAAATGGAATACAAAAATTCAATTATGCTATCTACTAAAAATTATTCTGATTCAATAATTCATGTCCGGGTCCCGGGTTTGAATCTCCTAAATATTACAACATAAACTAATTAAAATGTGTAGGTCACTATGGTGCCGTTCGCTTTCTAAAGAAAAATACTGAACCCCTAAAATTATATCATGCTATCCTCATGTCCTAAAAAGTCGACTGAAAATATCCCTTTAACCTTAATCACATTTCTTTTTAAAATAACATAACCCACTTAGCGTCACGTAGGGCCTTTTTAGAAATCAGGCTTCACATGGCACCTACCAACAACCTGCTTAATGTGGCTCGTTTGGTCGGAGCACAATACAACATCTTTTCGAGGAATTGAGTAATCTGTGGAAGGGTTGGAGAGCCATTTTTTTGTCCATTTTGAATAGTTAGAGATCTAGGAGGGTAAGGTTACTTTGGCGTAACACGTCTTCTTTTGTAATATTCTTATTCGGCCTTATACAGAGTCTGATATAATTCTCACTATATATACTTCTAAAAATGCAATGCACAGCTTGCATCTCTTAGCTAAATTGAGTTTAGGCATAGAAACATTCACCAAAACAGCAGTAAACATAAAAATAAAGACGAGAACAAAAGAAAGCATGTAAACAATGAGGAATAGAAGAGAGACTCACGAAGGGAGAGTGAAGGCATCAAATAGAGAGGCGTGGCCCTCAGTGGTAATGACGAAAAGAGCTGATTGCAGAAGTTTACCACTGAAAAAAGTACAACCCTTGTCCTCAGAATAGTAGGTGTCTTCCGAGGCCTCAAACATGGTGATATTAGCATAACATCTTGTAGGATCTTGGTCGTATGGATTCCGAGGAGTGGTGGTCTTCATAGGGTTACCACACAATACGTGACAAAAGAGTCTCTCCCTGATGTGCGCGAGGGAAACCGTGGCATACACTAATTCGCGGTGGATCTGAATCACACCGGGCGACAACAAGTTCTTTGTGTCGAACATTTTCTCTTCTTGTTCTTCTTCTTCTTGGCTCCTCCTTCTCCAGCTGTTATCATTATTAGCAACAAGTTGACCAAATGAGGCGACACTAAAGCCCTCATAACATGAGTACAAGGTGCCGTCCTCCGTAAGCTTGGGACGGCCATGGAAAGGAGGACGAATACTACCTCTCCAGGATCCATCCCAGAAGGGATTTTCTTCTTCTGACAGTAATTTGGTCCAGCAAGGGGAATGACCTTCTCCCCAGATTTTGTGCCACCATTTAGAGGAGTCGAGATCAAAACACAAGAACTCGTCATTGAGAGTGGAGAAAAAGACCTGTCTGTTGATAACAACGTGGCCCGTAAACACGGTGCGTTTGAAGGGAGGATCCTCCAATCGAGTCCATGTTCCACCAGTACCATCGTCGTCAGGTTTCAAAACCTCAAACCGGACTAGCGAATCCTCGTATGATCCAGCTAAGCAGCCGGAGACCACATAAATCATAGAATCAACCACAAATGCCGAAGGTTTGAACTTTCCGGTGTTCATTTTAGGACCTACCTTCAAGGAGGAACAAGTGGGATCGAATATGTGGACATCTCTGGGGAATGGGCAGAAGTCGTCGTCGTGAAACTGAGGCGGTCCTCCCAAATGCGGAGGATCGAATTCTCCCCCGAGAATGTATAGCTTGGAATCAAACTCAACGGCACACATCTCCATAGGGTATTCTGCGCGAGGGAATTCGACAAGGGGATCTAGCGGTCGTTCTACAGGTTCTGGCGGGGTAATTTCCATCTGGGGATCATCCGCTAGGAAGGTGGAGGGATCAGGAAGAGGAGGAGTATCGACAACGTACAGAACATGAGCATTAGGGCCATACAAGTGACAAGTGAACAAGTGGACGGATTTTGCTTCTGCAGCCGCCGGGACTGGTTGTTTCGATTCTTCTTCCGTCTTTGCTCTTTTCCTCGATGGAGATGGAGATGGTGATGGTGATAGTTTCTCCCCTTCCCCTTTCTGCTGTTCCATCATCCTATCGCCCTCTCTTCCTCTCTCTCTCCGCGGGATGAAGGAATACAATTATATTAGAACCCTAGGTCCCTAGCAATGGAGAAGTTTTTCAGTGCCGGGTGAGCACAGCCACATGGTGCCGAGTATCATCTCAGCCGTTCAAACGTATTTTGGCTTAGATCTGTTTTGAATAATTTTTTTGTGTAAAATTATCAAAACACCATCTCAAGCCCAAACAAATCTGGGCCGTCCAAAACATATTTGGATGGACGAGATGCGTGCTCGATACCACGTGGCCCCGTGCCCACCTGGCACTGAAAAAGTTCTCGTGGCGATGAATTTGTTCAATGGATTTCTAAAGGGAACTTGAGGCTCTGTTTGGAACTTATAGGAAGGGAAGGGAAAGAAAGGAAAGGAAGGGAAAAAAAAAAGAATGTGAAAAAAGTGAATTCTTTTTTCTTGCTTAGTGGAAGAAAGAAAATGAAAAGAAACTGTGGGAAAACTGATTTCTCCTTGGCTTCAAGAGGAAAATGGAAAGGGTTTCTCTCTCCCATTGTCCTCGGCCATTTTCCTCACCAGAATTTTCGTTTTCTTCCTATTATTTTCTTTTCTTTTTCCTTAAATAGGAAACCAAACAACCCCTAAGGAAATTTTTTAATTTTTCTTTCTTTTCTCTCATTTGCAGTTCTAAACAGAGACTGGATATTAGTCCTGAACCCTAGTAGTAAATACTTATTCGTCCTACTTGATTTGTATAATTAAGTTCTCGTCTCATCCTGAAATAGGAGTATAAACAAAGTCCACCAATACTCTTATTTATAACCTACGACCAGCTCGCACAATCGGCACACACAAATAACGTGTAATATCTCAAACTCCTGTCAAACAATTCCAACTATGAAAAAATTAATGGACCAAGCATATTCATTGACTTGGTTAATATTTTTAAGGAAGAGTAAGAACTTCATTGATGAATAAGATTACAATTTACCGTGTGCATCTAATACAACTTGAATAAGCCAATAAAGAACAAAAAATTTATCCATTCCTAATTTCTGCATGCACAAAATCAAACACATAAAACCTGATAAAATTCAAATTTGTTAGGAATTCTTCCCCCGTCAAAAACACAAATGCCATAATAAAAATTACGGTAACACAAAACAAAGAAAATGCGTGCCTTGATGCGATATAAAAAAGAACACATGAAAACATGTTATGTTTACAAAAAGGGAAAAAATTCAAAAATAAAACACTAATAGTAGCAAGCACGCGCATAAACAGTATCTCAAATGACAACAAAAACTCAAAATATGCCAAGATAACTTGTCGTTGAATCTTTTAGATCAGCAACCGTATTGCCTTCACGGTAGATGAATGAAAGTTGGATATCTTCAAACCTCGAAAAGAATTCGAAGATATGCCTCTAAAAACACAAAGAGGGTTATTATGTCACGTCCAAGTAAAGAAAATAAGACAAGAAAAGCTTCGAGGTTTACGTGAAAACAAGGACGTCTTTCGCTCGAACTTCTTTTGCGAGACGGAGTTCTGGGATTAGTGTTTTGCAGTCACTTTCAATAGCAAGCTTTTTAATCCCTTTACCAATGTATTTCTCAGCTATGTGAGCTACGGGAGATATTGTGATCCAAAACATATTGTGATCCAATCTTGAACAAATTCGCCTTATGTCCGTATTGTTCAAATGGTTGCCTAAACCGCTCTTCATATTGTTGCTAAATTTTTTTATTTTTTAAGTACTTATTTTTTGCTTTACGAGACAGACAATTCTCTCACAGTACATCATCTTTAATTCAGTGTTCTAAAAGGTGCTAGTCGGGCGGCAACCCACCGCCTAGCGCCTAAGCCACCTTGCAATTAAGTAATTTTTTTTTTTTAGAGTCCAAACCCTAGGTGCCCGCTTAGCCCCGCCTAGGGAAAAGTCGTGGCGGCAACCCGCGCCGTCCAAGTTGCCTTTTAGAACACCACTTTAATTCAAAAAATAAGAAATTATTTTAAATAGTGGAATACACCCTAAATTGGTTAAAAACCATCAAAATTTTACCCCAATCTGTTTAGGAAAAACCATCAAAATTTTAGATACCGAACCGAACGGGGTTCAGGTAGTCCCCATGCAAAACCAAATAGGTAGCCGGATTTGGATACAAAATTTTATCCCAATCTGTTTTGGAAAAAAAATCGATATGATCCCAATCAAAATCTGCAGGATGCTAAACCAGTAAACCCACCAAAAAACAGTCAGAAACTCGATACCCAAAATAAAAAATAGAAACTCAATGACTTTGCTTTGTTTGGTTTCCATCTCTGAGAAATTCATTTTCATCAAAAATATTTTTTAAAAATAGGAACCGAACAAAGGCTAGTCTCAGTTTTCTTAAATTGGGGTACAAGTTCATATACCTCAATCAATCTTCCTTTCATTTTTTTTTGGTAATTATACCTCAATCAATCTTAAACAAAAAAGAAGACCATCTTAATTAGCATGTTTCAAACATCTCCTCTCCCCTGTTTTCTTTATCTTGAAAATATACATATCTTCTCGAGTTCGTCGTCGGTCTTCCTCTTCCTTCGTAGGGCGAGGTGGATGAAGTTGATCGTCGGAAAGGGAGCCAAAGAGAGGGAGGTGACGTTCACTCTTTAAAAGGAACTAACAGTGATGAACCCTAGAATTTCTAACGTTTAATTATAGATAATGGTAGAAAGTTCAAAAAATAAATACTACTATTTTTTTGGTGTTCACTTTGTATGAATGTCAGAAAGCGGTAGAAAATAAAATTTTCTCATGTTCAACTCTCTATCCAGATCCTTTATGAGGATTCTTTCCTATGAGGATCGTGTGAGGATTCTCATAGGACCCGGACCGTCCATCTTGACAATCAACGGTTCAGATTAAAATCGAAATTTTCTAGGAAAAATGTAACTTTTCCCCAACTCTCTCTTGGAAAAGTTTGCTTTCAATCCGAACCATTTTTTTGTGAACGGCGAAATTTGAGAAATTTTATGAATGAAAGAAACATAGTACATCAAAAGCATATAGTAACACAATGTGAAAATAGAATCCCAACTATATTGGCACTCTACATCACGACAATCATATGCTATTCAAGCCCAAGAATTGACAAGGAATCAACCCAAACAAAATACAAAGAAACTCCCAAACTACTAATAGATCGAAGCTCCCAAATTACATTAAAAAAGAAGCATAATGCTTCACAACAAGGCTCAAATCCAATCATCATCACAATATATAAGGCTCAAATTTTATTCAATCCGAACCATTGATTATCGAGATGGACAGTCTGGATGGAAACTCTCACACGATCCTCACACAAAGAATCTTCATAGAGGATGATAGAAATAACAAATATTTTCATTTTTTCCAAGGACATCTCTCTCTTTTTTTTTTTTATCTTTCTCAAATTCAATCTTTTCGTGACAGCAATTGTAACTAGAATTCATTAGCTCTAGTAGTGTGGCACACGTTTGAATCTACCGTTGCCACAAAAATCAATGAAATAGGGATGGCAAGTACTGTTCTATATTGAGAGTTAATTACGAAAAATAGTACCATTTTTTAAATTAAGAAATCAACTATTTTCGTGTATAATTCTTTAAATTTTTTCGCACCAAATTAAAGTACTAATCAAAATCTTTAATACGGTGCGAAAAAAATAAAAAAAAATTATACACGTAAATACTAGTTGATTTTTTGATTTGAAAATGACAAAAGAAATAGTATGATACTTTCAATATGGAATGGAGGGAGTACATTATTTAGAGAAATATTAATTGGATGATATCGTACTTCATCTCACTATGATTTAACAACCTGCAATTAATCCTATCCGCCCTTTTACGGTTGACTAGTCCAATTGTGCATTTTGGTCCATAAGCCTTCATCTTTGCTTATAAGGAAACCAGTGGGTGTCGCTACCCAGTAGCAATCATACGAAAATTCGTTACTCCACGTTTTGCAATAATCATCAGCTATTTTTGAATCGTAAACCGTAAAACTTATATCTTTGGAGCCCCAGTAAAAATGGCAGAAGAAGAGAGTATTTCTCACAGGCCAATTGCTCTCGAAGTGCCAACTAAATTCTTGGAATAATTGTAGCTCGTGCGTTCCGAGATCATCATCTCTGGACTGACAACGAAACCGGAGTGTAGTTGGTGTATTTGGAACGCCGCTGACGATATGAACGGTAACGGTACCCAACGTTGCGGTAACGAAGTGAATTGCCAATATGACTAATGGAAGGATGAATTGCCTCATTTTTGTTTTGAAGGTTTGCAACGATGGAGTATCTATATATACACATAAGAATAGATGAAGAAGCTATCGAATCTTTCGTTTTTCGGTAAGTGAGTAAACGTGATTAAATTCAAATAATAATATTTTCTACTTGCGATTTAAGCTCAAATTTGGTAAGTGAGTAAACATATGTATGGTATCACGAGGTCAAGGATACTGATTTTGACGCTCCATTTTTTATGCAAATGCTCTATTTTGTACATGAAGTTTTTAGTAATTTCACGTTAAAAGTGGAGCTCCTGCGTATAAAAGTGGAGTGTGAAAATTAATTTCCGAAGGCCAACCCCATTTATCATGCTATCATTGATTTTGTCGAGCTAACTTTTTTCTTTTGGTAAAAGTAATACTCCGTAATAGATGAATAGATGAAGGAGCAATCGAATCTTTCGTTTTTGGTAAGCGAGTAAAATGTGATTAAATTCAAATATTTCTACTTGCGAATTAAGTTGAAATTTGGTTAAGTGAATCTCAACTCCATTTATCATGCTATCATTGGTTTTTTCAAGCAATCGTATTATTATTTTTTTTTGGTAACTATTTTGTCAAGCTAAGTTGGAATAGAAAGTCTAGGCTCATCACATAAGTCCACCGCACATGTTCACTGCACGCGTGCAAGGTTCACTCTGGATCCCACAAAAATACATAAAAATATTAACAAATTCTAAATATTTTTTGTGGGGCTCTATAGTAAATCAAGTCTAACAGATATTGGTAAGTATTTAACTGCTCAATTTCATCCCTAAAAAATCAGAAAAAAATACTTACCGATATTCGTTGCAGCCGAACTTTTACTTGCTCGCACCCCATTTCAGTAAGTATGAGTTATGAATTGCAATACCCAACGGGCAACGGCCTGTTACGGCCATCCCACTCCAGTTTTCAGCTAGAACCTAGCTAGTTCCATTCCCATTTCTCACATAACTCTAGTGCCAGAATCAAAGAGGTTACTCTATCCGGTTTGAGTTTTGATGAAGGTTGTTAAGAGTAATGAGTGAAGAGAGAGAGATAGAAAAAATTTATTAGAGACCATGCACAGATTTTGAAACCCTAAATGAACAAAAGCTCCTCAGAGAACACTTCGTGTAGGAAAGGTTTTGGAGCCGTACGGCAGGAAGGGGCCTGCAGTTCATAGAAATAACTCTTGCCATGATGGACTAAGGTTTCCAATTGAGTTTCTCCAAGGCCACAATCTTGGCACCTTATGTAGCATGGACACGGATACAGATACAAACATGGAAATTTTGAAAAAATGGGGACAGAAGCACGACAGGGAACGTGACAAAAAAAATTCGTACTTGCATTGTAAAATCCAAACACTTATAACATAAACATGCGAATATTTATATTTATGAGACTTTGAGAGTCAAGTAACACAGGATGAATGCATTTGGTTTGGAAGTACTGAAGGCGGCACGGCTAGTCCTTGATGCTATCATATGGCTATATATGCAAGGTGTATTCCAATTCTGTAAACTTGGATTTTGTTTTTTTTTTTTAAATGAAACTTGGATTTTGTTGATGCAAGAGCTAGCTGAGAATGGTGGAAACAGCATAGATTGTGAACAGGCTGATAAATCACGTTGTCATCAGTATAATAAAAATGCACGGCTGAATCTTGGTTTTTTTTTTTGGGAACGGCACAAGTTCCTTGTTCTTGATTGGTTGTTTGACGAAAACGATTTAAGCTCTGTTGATCGATGTAGATCGAAGCGATGGGAATAAGGCCACTCAAAAGGATGCAATCTTTTCTCTCCAAGTAGTGACAATATGCATGGGGCAAGAATGTTAGTGCTCGGTCGATCGGGTTACATTATGTCTTTAACCTTCTAAAAAGTGCTCGGGATTAATTGCTAGAAAACTGGGGAATCAGTTCTTGTTCCTCGTGGGCCTGGGAGATCGGAACTGTTAGCTTTTTAGAGATTGCCGACCGAGAACATCAATCACATCAAAAATCACGTTGATCGGATACCGCTTGATATCATTTAAAAATACATTAATGTTGAATAAAAAAGGTGTGCAACACAGGATTGCAACCCCTTTTAGATTTCTTGGATGGTTTCTACCTAAAATCAATTGGCAATTGATGGAGTAACTTCTAGATTATATTAACCAAATTTTGGTGGCTTAGATGAGCGATAAGGGACAAAGTCTAACACTCCCCCTCACGTGCAGTCTGGATGCACGTGGATGCGCGAATTGAGGAGACCAAGAGATTTGCTTGGGCACCAAAGACTTGACCACTTAAAGTGAGGCAAAACATCCAACTCCAAACCAATTGGCAAAGAGTGGAGAGGCCGCCCAGACTCATATACTAGTTTTGGAGGAGATAATAAACCGACGTGGGACAAATCCCAATTCAACAACCCCTTCAACACATTCTCTGAAACTTAATACATTAAAAAAAAACATCAACTAGAGTGAGTTTTATTACACATTAATTTTGACCAATGAAATCGTTCATTTTGTAGGTATTGGCAAGATGAATTTCCATGCCAACAATCAAATTGATCGGACATTGGTAGCACTCTTAAAATTCTACATTTTCCTTGTGATAAATGGATTGTTAAATTTTTCCTGTTACTCAATTGATTTGAATCAAACACTTATCGATATCCGATCAATTTGATCATTACTCAGAAGTGATTTAGATGTCTAAAGCTACAAAATGAACGACTCGAATTATCAAAATATATTGTGGGATCGAGCTCACATTACTGGGTGATGTGTTTGAAAGCTGTGATCGAAAGTTGTGTACGTAGCAAATTAAGCTCATATAAATTGCATAAACAAACTTTACACTGTGTAATCCTAGATGAAGATAAATGCAAAATTGACGACTCCTTAGAGGTTTGGAGTGTACGGTACACTCTTTATGAATTTTGTGGCTCATTTTGTAAATTTTGGAGCCCGACATTTGAATTTTCCGTGGTTTATTTTCTGAATTTTTGTGGTTACATTTAGAACATTTGTAGTGCTGTTAACGAATATTTGTGGTGTAGTTTCTGAATTTTTTGGTAAAAATGACAGTGCAACCTATCTAGCTAAAAAAAAGACGACACAAATATATGATTTTTATGGTGTTGTTTACGAATTTTCATGGTACCATTGTTTATGAGTTTTTGTAGTCCGATACACAAATTTTTTAGTGTTCAATCATAAGATTTTGTGATGATTTACGAATTTGTGTGGTTCAAAATAGAAAAGTGCATACCATACACCAATATTTAGAGGTGAATTTACCCTATCATCATAGACCTAAAGAATGCTAACAAAGCTTAATTTTACGGAAATAACATGTTCATTATGATTTAACCTGCAATTCTTTACGATACAAGAATCGCCAAATACATAGATAAAAGATATGCCTTCTTGTCTGCCCCTGCAAGTTTTTATTTTTTTTATCCGCCCCTACTAGCTAGCTAGCTCAAGACCTTTTACGGTTGAGTCCAGTCGTTTATTTTGACCCATGACTTTTCATCGTTGCTTACAAGGAAACCAGTTGGTGTCGCCACCCAGTAGCAATCATAGCTCTTCAAGAAACCATCCGCTTCGCAATATTTTTGAGATAAATCATTATCATTATAAACCGCAAAACTTCTATCCTTGGAGCCCCAGTAAAAATGGCAGAAAAAGAGAGTGTTGCCCCAAATATTGCTCCTGAACTTCCAACTGAATTCTTGGAATAACTGTAGCTCGTGCATTCCGAGATCATCATCTTTTGACTGACAACGAAACCGGAGTGTAGTAGGTGTATTTGGAACGCCGCTGATGATATGAATGGTAACGGTACCCAACGTTGCGGGAATGAAGTGAATTGCCAATATGACTAATGGAAGGATGAATTGCCTCATTTTTTTCTTTTGGTTGTTGAGGGTTTTCATGAATGATGGAGATACACACACATAAGAATAGATGAAGCAACAAACGAATCTTCCGTTTTTTGGTAAGTGAGCAAACGTGATTAAATTCACATATTTTCTACTTGCGAACTAATTAAGTTCAAATTTGGTAAGTGAGTAAACGTATATATGCATGCATGTATGATTTTTTCTTTTTTGATCGGCAATATAATTTTATTAACTCGACAAAGGGTACATCGAGAAGACCAATCTCTAAATACAGGGAAAACTTGAATCATAGAGAAGGCCGTAAAAGAAAATTATATCCAACGATAGATTGAAAGAAACCATTAGGATAATCAATGTGGATGCATCCGAAAGCCATATTCAAAGCCAAACCAAATCCAAATACAGCAGCAAATGCCTTCAAGGAGCACAAAAGCGATCAACAGCAGCAAAATCCAAATGCATGCATGTATGATATAATGTCAAGTTGTCAACATCATTCATTGTGTCGAGTTAATTTTTTATTTTTTATTTTTGCAATTTTGTCAAGCTAAGTTGGAATTATACATCCAACTTAAAAAAAAAAAAATTTAACACACACAAATATACCTATACTAGTATGAAAAATGGAAGATTGGATATTTGAACATCTGTACATATCGGATTGAGCTAATTTTTCTCAGGCCCACTCAATTTTTTTTCAAAATTATCAAACGGCTCGGATCATGAGAGCCGGAGTGGCCCCACACGACGGTCAGTTCCCGATAAGTGCAACCCCCGTTGGTGGCCACGGACGGGTTCATTATCAATAGAACCCAACTACAGGTACCGACCACTTGCACAGATTGTGGTAAGTGAGTAATTGATATCTTCCGTTTTTTGGAAAGTGAGTAAACGTGATTAAATTCAAAGATTTTTTTCTTTGCAATTGAGTTCAAATTTGGTAAGTGAGTAAACGTATGTATGATTTATCATGAAGTTCAACTCCATTTATCATGCTATCATTGATTTTGTCGAGCTAACATTTTTCTTTTGCTGAGTAATTTAATTTGTCAAGCTAAGTTGGAATTTGTATAAACACAACATCCGACTTAATTAAAGTACAACACAAATATACTAGCTAGCATGATAACTCAACCCGTTTATTAATTTTTAAAATGATTTTTTAAGTTGTTTCGTTAAAAAAATTAGATCAATTGGGTAAATGTAAGTGTTTGATCTAATCTTCCAAGCAAGTAAATGTGATTAAATTCGAATATTTTCCACTTACCCAAGCTTATATATTTCATAATTGGAATAGACCTGAGGGCAATTTTGTTTACCGTCCGTAAAATAGGGTGAACGTTATCTTCTTTTTATTGGCTGAAATGGTAGAGGTCTCACCTCTTAAATACATTTTTTGATAAATATGAAACCACTTTGTGGTGGGATTTACATCATTTCGACCTGAATAATTTTGGTTATGAATTTGTCAATTAATGGTACTAATTTTTATTTTTTTTGAAAAGGCAAAATTTTATTAAGAAACTCTATAATGGGTACATCAAGAGAGATAGACAGGGAAGAAAAATTCCCTGCAAAACATTAATTAGTTTTATGGGGTATCACTATCCATTTGCAAGAACAATATTTGTTGTAGGAGCAATAAACGACCAGAGTTCGACCATTTATTGTTCAAATAGTAAATATAAATTGACCAAGTCTTTACTGATTTACGCTCAGCCTATTTTTTCCGTAGATGATTTACACCCTCAAATCAATAAAATAAAATGAATAATTCCATTTATAAAAGGGATAGTAGAGCCGATTTGGCATCACACCGGAGAACACATGCAATATCACCACACGGCCGGGGGATACTTTGACCATGGTTAACAAAAGGGGTTGCTGTCTGCCTGTCCCTAGTATTTGGCATTTTTCTAGACCCAAATTTTTCGAAACCATTTATTTTATTTAGCTCATCGGGTTTGTCGCACGTGTAATTAAAAGTGTGATTGATCGGTAAACATCAATGGTTATGATTTCAAGAATTAATTTCAAGACAATTTGTTATTCGGGGAGGTTCAGGGGACCCCTAAAATAACCTCTAAAAAAATCTCCCAAATCTTAATCTCATAATTTCCGATCAAATTTTGATGATCCGAGCCGCTCAATGTGTGCAGAATGTGATTTTAAGGGTGTCCGCGAGAAATTGACAAAAAAATGACCTTGAAGGGCTTGATTTGAACAGTTTTTTATTAAACCGTTCAATAAAGTTCAATAAAAAAAACTGTTCGGATGAAGCTCTTTCCGGTCATTTTTTTTTGCTGATTTCTCCCTGTTAACCTTAAAATTACGTTCTGATTATATTGAACGGTTTGGATCATCAAAATTCGATCGGGAACTATGAGGGATTTTTTTAGAGGTTTCTTTAGGGGTTTCACGGATTGCCTAGCTATGTTGTCTAATCTGTATATATACGTCATTATTGGATTCTGGGATTCGATTTCCCAACCGACCGATCGATTTAACTAGTTTCTGTCATTCAAAGGTATAGAGAGACTGCGGAAAATTGAGTATAAGACCACCACCGCAAGCTTCTGAGTGAAACTTTAGTATCATCTCAAATGTGAAGCATTTATACACATCTGATGGGGAGGGGAGAAGTCATTTTGGAGATTTTGCGGTGATTTACGAATTTGTGTGGCTCAAAATACAAGAGATGTTCAGCCTAGCATTGTCCAACAAGTAGTAACACGAACATCAAAATATCATAGATCTAAAGAATGCTAACAAAGCTTTTTCAGAAATGACATGTTCATGAAGGATCAACAATCCACTTCATCTCATTATCATTTAACCAGCTGCAATTATTTTACGACACAAAAATCGCAAAATACATAGATAATAGATACGCCTTCCTGTCTGCCCCTGCAAGCCTTTTTTTTTTTTTGGCCCCCTACTAGCTAGCTCAAGACCTTTTACGGTTGATCAGTCCAATTGTTCTTTTTGATCCATAAGTTTTCATCGGTGCTTATAAAGAAACCAATTGGTGTCACTAACCAGTAGCAATTATACATAATTGTAGCTTGTGCATTCCGAGGACCGAGATCATCAGTTTTTGACTGACAACGAAATCGGAGTGTAGTAGGTGTATTTGGAACGCCGCTAACGATATGAAGGATAACCAAACCCAAAGTCGAGTAAACGTGATTAAATTCAAATATTTTCTACTTACCCAAGCGTATATATTTCATAATTGGAATCGATCTGACCCTCCTTAAATTAAAGAGGGTGAACGTTATTATCGCTCTTATTGATTGAAATGGTGTGGGTCTCACTTCTTCAATACACTTCTTGATAAATATGACATTACTTTGTGATGGGATCTACATCATTTTGACCATCATAATTTTGTTTATGAATTTGTCAATTAATGGTACTAATTGTTGGTAATTATTTCAGTATTTGTCCATTGTTGTTTTTCCAAATTTGTTTTTGTGCTATAGAAGCAAACAAATTGACTAACAACCACTAAATAATGGAAATATAATATGGATAATTCTTTTTTGAAAGGCAAAAAATTTATTAACCTTTGAAAACAAATTGACTAACATCTTTTGTGGGTTTGCTCTTCTTCTGCTTGATGCCTTGTACTTTAGATCCTTTTAATCTTTGTCGAAAGCCGGATAATATGGGTAATTCTACTTACACACTTCTCAAACACACCATCAAATGAAGTATTGGTCTCTGTAATTTAATCATTTGGATCTAATTTTGAATAAATAAAAAACATACAATCAAATAGGGTATCAAAGGTGGGAAGGTGACTCCGATCCAGAATGTCCAAATGGAGAATGCAAGAGTAGTGGATTTTTTGAAACCAATCTCTAAGGAGTGGGATCATGAGAAACTAAGAGGTTGTATACCAGAAGCGCAAGTCAAGATGGTGTGCACAATCCCAGTGAGTCTTTCCAATGCTTCTGATAAGCTTGTTTGGCATCATACAAAATCCGGGAAATACACTATCAAATCGGGATACTTTCAAAGAAGGAAAAGTTTGGTCAGGGCTGCATCTAATAGTGCTTCGAGCTCCTTTATTCCTTCAAAATCTATGTGGATGAGGCTGTGGGAGTCCAGCACAACTCCTAAGGTACGTACGTTCATATGGAGAGCTGCTCGTAATTGGTTAGCATGTAAGGAGAACTTGTGCCGTAGGAAATGCTCCCCTAACCCAATTTGCCCATTATGTGAGAATGCTGTAGAAACGGTGGAACATATGCTTTTTCATTGCCCATGGACCAGAGCAGTTTGGTTTGGGAGTGGGAAGTCTTACTGGATTTTTTCCAAATTGATCGTGGCTGTGGATAAGTGGCTAGAGGATCTCTTGTGCGGTTGCCTGTCCAAGGAGACAAGTTCCATGGATGTGGAGACTATTTTTCAACTATGCTAGGCAATTTGGAAGGCAAGAAATAAGTGGGTTTTCAACAGGATAGTACCAAAGCCAGATGAGGTAATTCAGCAAGCCCGGGCAGCAAGTGTTGATTACCTTCAAGCAGTGTGTGATCGAGTCAGAAGGTCTCCCGTCAGGCCTCCTCGGACGGATAGGTGGTCACCACCCCCTACCTCCGTAGTTAAATTCAATTGTGATGGAGCATTTAAGTCCTCTCGCAGCTTAGCTGCCTTTGGCATTATTGCTAGAGATAGTGGTGGACAGGCTCAGGTGTGGCAATGTGGTAGAGTAATGATATCCTCGGCTTTGGCTATTGAAGCTTGGGCTTTAAGGATTGCCTGCAGCGTGGCAAAAGAGTGGGAGGATCAGGAGGTTATATTTGAGTCTGACTGTCAAGTTCTTATCAACTGTGTGATAGACCCGAAAATGCAGTGCCCATGGAAATAGGAGCCTTTGTCTCTGATATTCATGAGTGGACGCGAACAAGGAAATGGACTTTTAGATGGTGTGCTCGAGAAAACAACAAGGCGGCCCATTGGATTGCGTCCCGATGTTTAGATAGGAAAATTTTGTTTCACACGGGTTGTATTCCGCCCGAATTGAATTCCATTTTGCTTAAAGACTTGTACTGAGCAGTTTTGTTTAATCCATTGACATTTTCAAAAAAAAAAAAATAGGGTGACTTTTACTACACATTTTGACCGTTCATTTTGTAGGTCTTGCATGAAAAATTTCCATGCCAAAAATCAGATTGATCGGACAGATTGCACTCTTTAACCTTCTAAAAAGTGCTCGTGATCTTGCAAAGGACGTAAGACTCGGGATTGCTAGAAAACTGGGGAATCAGTTCTTGTTCCTCGTGGTGGTCTACGAAAGATTACAAGATCAATACGCATGCTTCTTAAACATGTTTCACAGCCAACAGTGGATCAAGTCTGCAGTAAATTACATTATGTCAGTAATTTACAATGATTTGTGCCTAGGTTTCCTTTAATTCTTATTGTTCCCCTCACAATTGCAGTCGGCAGAGCTCGAATTACTCCCGCAGTTAAAAGACATTAAATATTCTGTTCATTTGGCTTCTTTTTTTTTTTCTTCATTATCAATCTACACTATTCTAGGGGACTTGGGGGAGTGAATGAGGCTTAGTAAAAATAAATTGCAAAAGGGACTCGGATTCCATCCGTGTGCTGCCCTCCAGCCCCGTCCAGTTTTGGTCTTTTGTGGGCCTGGGAGATCGGAACCGTTAGTTTTTTAGAGATTGCCGATCGAGAACATCAATTACATTAAAATCAATTTGATTAGATACCGTTTAATATCATTTAAAAATACATTAATGATGAATAAAAAAAGGTGTGCAACGCAGGATTGCAACCCCTGTTAAATTTCTTCCAAGCTTTGGTGGCTTAGATAAGCGATGTGGAACAAAGTCTAACATTCCCCTCATGTGCAGCGCAAATGCATGTGGAGATATGAATTGAGGAGACCAAGAGATTTGCTCGGGCGCCAAAGACTTGACCACTGAGGTGAGGCAAAGCATCCAACTCCAAACCAATTGGCAAAAAGTGGAGAGGCCGCCCAGGCTCATATACTAGTTTTGTATGAGATAATTAACAGATGTGAGACAAATCCTAATTAACAACCCCTTCAACACATTCTCCAAAACTTAATACATTAAAAAAAAAAAAAAAAAAACACAGACCAAATAGAGTGAGTTTTACTACACATTAATTTTGACCAATGAAATTGTTCATTTTGTAGGTATTGGCAAGATCAATTTCCATGCCAACAGTCAAATTGATCGGACATTAATTGGTAGCACTCTTAAAATTCTACATTTTCCTTGTGATAAATGGATCGTTAGAATTTTCTTGTTACTCAATTGATTTGAATCAAACACTTATCAATATTCGATCAATTTGATTATTACTCAGAAGTGATTTAGACGTCTAAAGCTATAAAATGAAAGACTTGAATTATCAGAATATGTTGTGGGAGCTCACATTACTGGGTGATGTGTTTGAAAGCTATGATCGAAAGTTGTGTATGCAGCAAATTAAGCTCATATAAACTGCATAAACAAACTTTACACTGTGTAATCCTGGATGAAGGTAAATGCATAATTGTCGACTCCTTAGAGGTTTGGAGTGTACGGTACACTCTTTACGAATTTGGTGGCTCATTTTATGAATTTTGGAGCCCGACATTTGAATTTTCCGTGGTTTATTTCCTGAATTTTTGTGGTTACATTTAGAACATTTGTAGTGTTGTTTATGAATTTTCGTGGTGTAGTTT
Organism: Rhododendron mucronatum var. ripense; assembly: GCA_019656295.1. Taxonomy (NCBI): domain Eukaryota; kingdom Viridiplantae; phylum Streptophyta; class Magnoliopsida; order Ericales; family Ericaceae; genus Rhododendron; species Rhododendron mucronatum. The sequence goes on along the minus strand of BPLT01000146.1, from coordinate 1,113,797 downwards.
CTTAATTTTGTGGTAAAAATAACAGTGCAACCTAGCTAGCTAAAAAAAGACAACACAAAGCTGTGAATTTTCATGGCGTACGTTGTTTACGAATTTTCGTGGTACCATTGTTTATGAGTTTTTGTAGTCCGATACACAAATTTGCTAGGGTTCAATCATGAGATTTTGTGATGATTTACGAATTTGTGTGGTTCAAAATAGAAAAGTGCATACCGTACACCAATATTTAGAGGTGAATTTACCCTATCATCATAGACCTAAAGAATGCTAACAAAGCTTTTACAGAAATAACATGTTCATGAAAGATAAACATTAATCCACTTCATCTCATTATGATTTAACCTGCAATTATTTAATTAAATTACGATACAAGAATATCGCCAAATACATAGATAAAGATATGCCTTCCTGTCTGCCCCTGCAAGTTTTTTTTTTTTTATCCGCCCCCTACTGGTTAGCTCAAGACCTTTTATGGTTGAGTCCAATCGTTTATTTTGGTCCATGACTTTTTGTCGGTGCTTATAGAAAAACCAGTTGGTGTCGCTAACCAGTAGCAATTATATATAACCCCGAGATCATCCCCTCCGCAATATCCTTGAGCTAATTTTCTATCATAAACAGCGAAACTTCTATCCTTGGAGCCCCAGTAAAAATGGCAGAAGAAGAGAGTCCTGTAAAAAATTTTGGGCTTGAACTGCCAACTGAATTCTTGGGATAACTGTAGCTCGTGCATTCCGAGATCATCATCTTTTGACTGACAACGAAACCGAAGTGGAGTAGGTGTATTTGGAACGCCACTGACGATATGAATGGCAACGAAACCCAAAGTTGCGGGAAAGAAGTGAATTGCCAATATGAAGAATGGAAGGATGAATTGCCTCATTTTTTCTTTTGGTTGTTGAAAGTTTTCAATGATGGAGATACATATATATACACACATAAGAATAGATGAAGCAGTAATCGAATCTTCCGTTTTTTGGTAAGTGAGTAAACCTGATTAAATTCAAAAAAAAAAAAAAAAATTCTACTTGCAAAGTTCAAAAATTTTCCATTTATCATGCTATCATTGATTTTGTCGAGCTAATTAACTTTTTTCTTTTGGTAAGTAATTTTGTCAAGCTAAGTTTGGAATTTGTATAAACACAACATCCAGCTTAAAATATAACTCAAATTTGTCTATATATAGTAGCATGATAACTCTACCTGATTTTTAAAATGATTTTTTAAGTTGTTTCATAAAAAATTAGATCAATCGAATAAATGTAACGGTTTGATACAATCTTCCCCCCCTTTTTTTTTTTTTTTTTTGTGAGCGAGTAAGTGTCATGATTAAATTCAAATATTTTCTACTTAACCAAGCGCATATATTTTATAATTGGAATTGATCTGAGTGCAATTTTGTTCACTCTCCTTAATTTAAGGAGGGTGAATATTATCATCTCTCTTATTGACTGAAATGGTGTAGGTCCCACTTTTGTAATACACTTCTGTAATAAATATGGCATCACTTTGTGGTGGGATCCACACCATTTTGACCTGCATAATTTTGTTTTAGATTTTGTCAATTAATGGTACTAATTGTTGGTAATTATTATTTCAGTATCTGTCCATTATTGTCTTCCCAGGTCAATTTTGTTTTTGTGCTATAGAAGCAAACAAATTGACTAACAACCACTAAAGAATGGAAATATAATATGGGTAATTCTACTTACACACTTCTCTAACACGTACACCACCAAATGACATTTTGATCTCTGTAATTTGATCATTTGGATCAAATTTTGAATTAAAAAAACATACCACAAAAATAGGGTGAGTTTTACTACACATTTTGGCAATTGAAATCGTTCATTTTGTAGGTTTTGATGACATGAACAATTTCAATGCCAAAAATCAGATTGATCGGACATGTAGCTCTATTAGTAATATTTTACATTTTCCTTGAGAAAAATGGATCTTTAAAATTTTCTTGTTACTTAGTTGATTTGAATGAAACACTTATCTATATCCGACCAATATGATTTTTTTTCTCGTAAATATTTAGATGTCTAAAGCTACAAAAATGAACAACTCGGATTATCAAAATATGTTTTGGGAGCTCACATTATTGGGTGACGTATTTGAAAGCTATGTTTAAAAAAGTGTGTACATAGCAAAGCTCGTTTAATATTGTTTGCTAGTATATTCTCTTTAACCAGCGAAATATAACTTTAATTTTTAATTGGGAAATAAAATACACCAACAATGTTTTGGGACCGATCATCGTCCTCGCACGAATCATATTTTAAGGGATCGTTAAAATGTAATGAGTTTCTCTTCCTAATTAATGTCATCGGAAGATAAAGAAGAAGAAAGGATCATTTTATTTTTAAGCATAGATTTGTCGGTCTTAACCCCAAATTCTGCATGAAGCTTTTTCTTTTTAATCTTCCTCTTCGAGCTTCTCAATTAAGTCCTTTTCAATATTCCCCATATCAAGGTTTTCAAACGATTGATTATCTACCTTATCCTCTCCCAAGGAATCGCAAATCTTTGTGCTTTCCATAGCATCGTCATCTTTGTCTACTCGACGAGCTCTACAAAGTGAACGATTCCGATCATCAGAACAAGACCGGAGTGAGCCCCAAAATGGGCCACAGCAGCCCCCCTCCCACCCTCCCTTCCCACCACCATCATTCTCACAGATCTTTGTGCTATCCATAACATCATCACAATCGATCCTTTGTGCTTTCTTCCAGATCACTTGTTCGAGAACCTCCATATAATTAACTTGCCAATAATAGATTCCCATGGATTTGATCTAGTGTTTCGGATCCATTCTTCTCAAGATAAAGATATTTCAATTAGACACTTAATGATATTTGATTGAGCTGATTTTCTGGCATAATGATTAATTTTACTCGACGAAATGAACGTTTTTGATCATCGAAGCGAGAGTGGAGCACGTCTCACTCGGCCGGGACAACACGGTGAAGGGACAGCACCTCCCCCGTTCCACTTTTTACATGGTTTCAAACTGCATGCACATGCAGAAGCTCTCTCACAAAGTACAGCCCACAGGATGCACAAATCCAAATTCTTAGGACGCGAAATTAATCTTTTTCGAGCAATGCTACGGGTTTTTGGTTACATTAGGAAAGTGTTTTTTGTTATTTAAAAAAAAAAAAAAACAATTGAATAGACGACCTATTCTTATCAGAATTAATTAATTCTGTGGAATGGTATGCGTCGGGGGGCTTTAATAATTTCTCCATAAACTGCATAAAACAAACTTTAAACTCTATATCCTGGAAGAAGGTAAATACATAATAGAACGACTCCTTAATTAGAAGTTTGGATCGTACGGTATACACTTTACTGGCTCATTGTATGAATTTTGGAGCCCTACATTTGAATTTTCCGTGGTTTATTTTATGAATTTTTGTGGTTAAACATTTAGGACAATTGTAGTGCTTTTACGAATTTTCTTGGCGTTGTTTATGAGTTTTCGTACTCCGATATACAAATTTTCTGAGTGTTCGATTATGAGATTTTGCGGTCATGATTTAAGAATTATGTGTGGCTCAAAATACAAAAGGTGTTTACCCTAGCATTGTCCAACATGCAAGTAGTAACACGAACATCCCAATATCATAGACCTAAAGAATGCTAACAAAGCTTTTGCAGAAATAACCATGTTCATGAAGGATCAACAATCCACTTCATCTAACTATGATTTAACCTGCAATATTGTTTACGCAGATACAAAAATCACAAAATACGTAGATAAAAGATACGCCTAGCTTCATGTCCGCCCCTACTAATTTTTATTTATTTTTATCCGCCTCCTACTAGCTAGCTCAAGACACCTTTTACGGTTGAGTCCAATTGTACATTTTGAGCCATGAGTTTTCATCTTTGCTTATAAAGAAACTAGTTGGTGTCGCTACCCAGTAGCAATCCTGATGAGTAGCCTCGTAAGAACGAGCCCCTGAGCAATACTTATTTAATTTTCTTTCATAAACCGTGAAACTTCTATCCTTGGTGCCCCAGTAAAAATGGCAGAAGTAGAGAGTTCTTCCAAAAACATTGAGCCCGAACTTCCAACTGTATTCTTGGAATAATTGCAGCTCGTGCGTTCCGAGATCATCGTCTCCGGACTGACAACGAAACCGGAGTGCAGTAGGTGTATTTGGAACACCACTGACGATATGAACGGTAGTATACGGCGTTTGACTAATGGAAGGATGAATTGCCAATATGACTAATAGAAGGATCATGAATTGCCTCATTTTTCTTTTTTTTTTTGTGGGTTTTCAATGATGGAGATACACACACACACACATATATATATATATATATATATATATATATATATATATATATATATATATATATATATATATATATATATATATATACACATAAAAATAGATGAAGCAGCAATCGAATCTTCAGTTTTTTGGTAAGTGAGTAAACCTGATTAAATTCAAATATTTTCTACTTGCGAATTTAAGTTCAAATTTGGTAATTGAGTAAACGTATGTATAATATATCATGAAGTTCAAGTCCATTTATCATGCTATCTTTGATTCTGTCGAGCTAACTTTTTTCTTTTGGGTAAGTAATTTTGTCAAGCTAAGTTGAAATTTGTATAAACACAACATCCAACTTAAAGTACAACACAAATATACTAGCAAGATAACTCAACCCGTTTATTGATTTTTAAAATGATTTTTTGAAGTTGTTTTGTAAAATAAAAATTAGATCAATCGAATGTAAGCTTTTGATCGAATCTTCTGTTTTTTTGTAAGCGAGTAAACGTTATTAAATTCGAATATTTTCTACTTACCCAAGCATATATATATATTTCATAATTGGAATCGACTTGAGTGCAATTTTATTCACCCTCCTTAAAAGAGGGTGAATGTTACCTTATTTTTTATTGGATGAAATGGTATAGGTCACAACTCTTTATATTAATACACTTTTTGATAAGTATGACATCACTTTGTGGTGTGATTCACATCATTTTGACCTGTACAATTTTGTTTCTGAATTTGTCAATTAATTGTTTGTAATTATTATTTCAGTATTTGTCCATTATTGTCTTTCCAATTTTGTTTTTGTGCTATAGAAGCAAACAAATTGACTAACTACCACTAAAGAATGGAAATATAATATGGATAATTCTTTTTTGAAAGGCAAAAAATTTATTAACCTTTGAAAACAAATCGACTAACGTCTTTTGTGGGTTTGCTCTTCTTTTGTTTGATGCCTTGTGCTTTAAATCCTTTTAATCTTTGTCGAAAGCCGGATAATATGGGTAATTCTACTTACCCACTTCCCAAACACACAATCAAATGACGTATTGATCTCTGTAATTTGATTGTTTGGATCTAATTTGAATAAAAAAAAATGCAATCAAATAGGGTGAGTTTTACTACACATTTTGGAAATCGAAATCGTTCATTTTGTAAATCTTGTTGTTCATGCCAAAAATCAAATTGATCGTACAGGTAGCACTCTTAATATTTTACATTTTCCTTGAGATAAATGGATCGTTAAAATTTCCCTATTACTCAATTGATTTGAATCAAACACTTATCTATATCCGATCAAAATAATTTTTTAGTAAATATTTAGACGTATAAAGTTACAAAATGAACGACTCGAATTATCAAAATATGTTGTGGGAGCTCACATTATTGGGTGATGCGTTTGAAAGCTATGTTCGAAAAGTGTGTACGTAGGAAAGCTCGTATAATATTGCTTGCTAGGAGTAGTATATTCTCTTTAACCCGCGAAATAATATAACTTTAATCTTTAATAGGGAAATAAAATATAGAAAATTAGTCGTAGGTCCATTATGTGAACTTCATAAGCTCACAAATCCACCTATAAATTTTGTAAGGTTTCGAGTCTATTTTAGGGTACCCTAGAGTAGGGTATTAGGCGCTTTCATAAAATTTTAGGATGAACTTTTTATTATAGAATAGTGTACCCTAAGGTAGACTAGGTTATCCTAGCGTAGGGTACCACAGGGTTTAGGCAGTTTTATAGGGTTTTAGGATGCACTTTTCTATTATAGGGTTTTAATGGTTTAGGCACTTTCATAGGATATAAGGTTTTACACACTTTCATAGGGTATCCTATGATTTAGATTGTGTGAACTTGTGACTTTACAAAACTATTATATAAACTTGTTGGCTTATGAATTATTTGTAGTGGAATTATCACTGAATCTCTCAATAAAATACACCAGCATAGTTTTGGGGGGCCATGCATCATCGTCATTGCAAGGAATCATATTTTAACGATAACCACGAGTCCAAAATTTTGATATTTCTTCCCTCAAAAGGGAGAGAGACAGCACCGTGTTGTCCCATCGAGTGGGGTCTTCTCTGGTCTCATTTCAATTATTTAGCTCATTGTGTTTGACGCATATTATTTAATTCATGGAGTACCTATGCCCGATTAATTTCATATTAATTGAAGTAACCTATAAATTCGACGAGTCAAACAAAATGAACGATTTAAATCACAGTAGCTGATAGACTTGGATTGGAACAGCACACAGCAGGGCTCTCCAGGGCACGACCCTGCTGAGGCACAACAGGCTCTAGCTCCAGATCAGTATATATTTGCCACAAGTAACCAAAAGAAAAGGAGGAAAAAAAAAAACACCCACAAAGAAATGAAGCCTCTCATCATCTTCCTCCTCGTGCTTCTCTCCCTTGCTTCTTCCTACATTATTTTCGTATCCGTCAGAAACCCCGACTTCTTCGTCAGCACCAGATACGATGTTTCCGTGATCAACGGCTTCAAGAACAACTCGTCTCTTCCCTTGGTCATCTGGTGCTCGTCGTCGAGGGGAGACATGGGGGGCCGAGCTCTCCAAGAGGGTGACGATTTCAGTTGGAGCCTTGAGACCAACATATGGGGAACTCCTCTTTACGGTTGCACCATGAAATGGGACAAAACGAGGAAGCGATTCGTCGCGTTCGAGGTCGGTCGCGACAGCGGTAGATGTGCTCTGTCTCGGAAGTGTTTTTGGTTGGTGAGAGAAGATGGATTTTATTTTGGCAGCGATGGAGTTATTTGGAACAAAGAATTTTCATGGCCATAGTTGACACAACTGTGCTATCCACACATAGAAAATCGATACAGATCACGCACAGATTTTTTATGGGGCTCATTACGGGTTTCACACAAATGATCCGAATCGTTCATTAAATGTAAAACATTTTTCAAGGCTCCCCGCGAAAAATCAGCTCAATCCAATACCTATAGGTACTCGATCCAATCATCTAACTTTTCATTCAGATTTCAGGATAAGGAAAAGCTAGATGAATGGATTGAGCACATATACGTATTGAATTAAGCTGATTTTTCACAGGAGTTGTTGAAAAGATGTTTACATTTGATGAACGGTTCGGATCATTTATGTGGAACCCGTAACGGGCCTCTCAAAATATTTGTGTGCGATCTGTATTGATTTTGTCTGTGTCAACAAGCTTATTGTAGTTTATATGGCTTTTGCGTCGGTGTTGTCTCATTAATTTTAATATCCGGCAAGAGTTTAAATTCTTTCCGGATGAGATGTAAACTCCATTGTTTCCGCCGCCTGTTGTGGGCTCCACCGTGCATTCATTGTAGTAATCTAAAGCGTTCATCTTGTAGGATCCGCAAAATAGTATATTCATGCAAGAAATTAGTTTCATTGGACATCAATAGCTATATCAAAAAATAAACTTCGATTTCGGTCATGAACAGTTTAACTTACAAAAATTCGGCCATCTGTTTTAAAAATCAAAATTCAACTTTTGATATAGTGATTGATATCCAGTCAAATTGATTTTTTTAGTGGATATGTTGCTTGGCGGGCCCTACAAGAAGAACAGTTCAAATTACTGCAATGAACACTTGGTAGGCCAGGTCCACAATGGGCACTGGTGGAAACCATGGGATTTCCGCCTTGTCCGGACAGAACTTAAGCAATGCTTTAAGTTATTATATATAGCCATAAAAGAAATAATTATTTTGAATTTTAAGGGTCTTTTTGTGGACTTTTGGACTTTTTATAGTAGTATATATTGAAAGCATACTTGTTTAGGAAATATTTCGCAATCTTGCAAGATTAGCCATAGTATCAACTGTTTTAGTGGCTGTGCATGCGCAAATTTCTATATGAATGTAGATGGATTTCATGGTGTTTAAAATGTTCAAAAGATAACGAAAAATATTTCTTATCTCGTGGATATTCTAATTTCCACATGAACAGAAAATTTGGGGATACCACTAATTTTCTGAAATGAATATTTTCTTGGACGAAATGGATTCTGTGACGGACTGATGCACTATGAGAATAGTACGTGCACGTCGGTGTGATATATTAATCCACCGAGATCTCATGATTTGAATCATTAGTGCATTGACGCTACTACAGGGTGCATGATCCCGGCCTTTCCTTTCTCTTTTACCTTGTGAACTTTGAAATGTTGCTTTCTTCGCTACTGGACTCGTACTTTTCTATTCTCCTGTCCCCTTTCGTTACGAATTGGATCATCTTGACCTTTGTTTGAAGGTTCTTTAAGCAAATCAAGGACCTAAAGGACCGCATCAAAACTGAAACCGCGCGCTGCGACGTCGTCCATTAACAAAATCTATACATATAATCAATAGATTGTTAATGGAAAAACAAAAATGTATAATTCTCGATATTTTCTAAAGCCAAAAAGCAACTCTATCTTTGAGGAAAGAAACATCTCACCATCCATGAGACAAAATCATATGCAGTAGTCCCTTTCCTGGCCACCTTAACATTAGATAAGAATGAAGGATGTTATAATGCTCTGTTATGCCTTTCTTGGCCTTTTTGGCTAAGATCAAGTGCACTGTAGTATCTGTGCTTATCAGTTTAATATCTGATACGTACATGGGCCATCGATTCACACGATATTAAATTAATTTTTTGAGGGGGAGGGTCCATTATAGTAGCTTGCAACTGGGCTGGTGGTTTCTGGCGCGTCGCCTTGGCATTGCACTGTTGCCTTGGCCCGGTGCACCCCACCTAAAAAAAGGGAAAATGACGGCTAAAGACGTGTTTTGATAATTACTACCCGCCAAGGACATTTTCAGTATTAACAAATGCTCTTAACTTGTCCTTGGCGGATATTAATTATCAAAACACGTTCTGAGCCATCATTTTCCCCTAAAAAAAAGAAGGAAAAAAATCTTTGCAGTTTTCCATCAATATGCCAAAAAAGGACCAACTTATCTTTTAACACATGTTTTTATCTCTTCACTTTGTGACCACTCAAATTAATACAGTTTCTTTTTGCTCTTGTTGCTTTCTCCTTGGTTATCATGTGACCCTTGAGCCCAGTTTGTTAGCCGTTTTAGGAATGAAATAATCACCCTTGAGCCCAGTTTGTTAGCCGTTTTTAGGAATTAAATAAGAAGTGCGAATGAGAGGAGGGTATGATAGGAGGAGGAATTAACTAAGACGGAAAGATGATCTTATACTTGGTTTATATTGGTGGTTTGCCGGGGTGGATAAAATTGAGTGGATCATGAAAAAGTGGGCTACTTTTATATACCATCAACAAAAGATAAGTGGTGGCTAAGGATGGGGCCTTTCGAAAACTCTTAATCTAATCCATTCCTCTTTATTGACCCTCTCATTGATCAAAATAAACAAGCTATTGAACATTGTCTAATCACATGACCAAAACCCTATTTGTCTTTTTTTCCCCTTCCAATCGCTAAAATGGCCTGCAATCGTCCTACATCAGTGTGATGTTTTGCCAGGATGTCTTGTCTTAGAGACAAACATCCATTGGCCATATCTGGGGTTCAAATTCATCTGCAAATTATGGAAATCCATCACATCACCTTCCTTGAACAACTTCATCTCTCCGCATATTATTGGTTTGGAAGTGTTTGGCTTTCGTGGGATTCGGATATGCGATCTCATGGAGGATAAACAATTATTGTTTTCTTATACCGACTTAGCCAAACCCCTTGGGGTAGGTTGGCTTGCATATTTACTTACTTTTGAAAATCAAGCAATGTGTGTAAACTAGAGAGCAAAAAAAATCATTTGAAAACAAAGCAAATAATTACTATAATTTTGTTGGACAAGTAAATAACCAAATTGTTGGAGGTTTTCAATATAGAGGGTGTTCTTGTGGGCTGCAACAAGTTAGCAAATCTGAGCTAAGAGAGATCTTAAACTGGAATTGGATACAACTCCTGCTACCCATTTGGAGAACGCAGGGGCAATGTTGTGCACGATGCTTTACAATCTCAGCTATTTAAAAGTGTTTTGCATTGGTTCGGATTTTAAAACAATTTTTCCAGAGAGGGAAATTCCTTGGAAGAGTTTGTTTCAAAATCCAGACCATCGATTGCCAAGATGAACAACCCGATGGTCCACAGCACCATGCAGAGCATGCTCCCCGGTTGCCATTTAGATGCTAACTAGAAATAAAACAAGGGTCTGGGCCTAAATCGCATTTACTGGGAGATCGATACGAGGACATGGACTGCGAAGAGAACTGTTTACTCACTTATTTGGGCCCATCTACACAAAAACTAATTGGGCCAGGCCCAAGTGCCCATACTAGTAGTAGCCAATGTGATCAATGGTTGTGCAATTCACTAACTGCTAAAATAACTGGATTATTGAGGTCGAGAGTAAGACTAAATTTTGATTTAGTCATTTTAGTGGCCCACATATTTTATATGGCAAATATTGATTATGAGTTTAATAGGATTCTCCATATCTTTATTTATTGTATTGGTCAAATAGAGAAGCCGTTTCTTAAATAGACTCTACTTTAATGGGAAGTGAGTATAATGTTCATAAAGGAAATTAGTCCTCTCTCTGCCTATAAAAAAGCGTCTAGGGTTCCATCAAATTAACATGATATACTAAACAGCTAGAATGAAGGCAAGAGAGAGAAACCTGCTTCCACCCTGGGCTTAATGCTCTAGCAATATTATGGTTGGTTCAATTAATCACTGGATCGCTCAAGTTCTGCATTACTGGATCCGGGTACGCCGTTCTTGATTCCTTAAGTTTCGCTTAATGATTGTATATGTGATGATCATGATAGTTCTAGATCTTGGCATAACATAGGGTGTTAATTATCTAACCCCAAAAAGAATAATCTTACAGAGAATTGTATATGTGATGATCATGATAGTTCTAGATCTTGACATACGTAGAGTGTTAATTATCTAACCCCATAAAGAATAATCTTACAGAGAGTTCAAGTCTCCCAGTAAATCCTGAGAAAAAAAATATCTTCTATTGTACGATGGCGTTCAAGGTAACAAGTCTAGCTCTAACCTTCTGGTGCCCAATTACTTTCAATAGCTACTTTTGAAGACAGGTTAAATGCTAGTCCCAAATGCAGTAATTAAGCCTTCAAATTAGGGGCTTATGGAGCCTCATTTTCTAGCTTGCAGGATTACTGATCTAGATGATTCATTTCTAAAAAGTGGTAGAGATATATAAGAAAAAACACCACCCGCATCTGGTGAGATCTTAACTTCGGTATTGACATGAGTGCATTGTGATCTTCTACACATAATGGTGTAGTGTGATAGGACAATACTTCGTAGCGGAGATGACTCTAGCCTTATTGGGCTCGACCCACGGGCTCCCTTTAGTGTTTTGAACTTCTGGGTATGATCACCCTTTTAGTGAGTGCTTGAATAGCCTATTCTTATCAAGTTCTAGTGCACTCATGGAATAATGACATTTTTACCAAAAATATATAGCCGGATAATGACGAGATAGATAGATAGATACCAGATCGAGCAGACATAAAACTGAGATCTGTAATAATCCCAAAAACTTAGGAGCTTAGGGCCCGTTTGTTTAACGGAGTTAACACTTAACAGTGAAGTGACATATATAATCTCGGCGAATCTGCAATCCTATTGCTTTAATGCATAATATATACCACACTCACCACTGTATTATATACTACTTGGTTAAACTTTATATTCAATGCATATTTTATCAAAGTCTTGAATATTTTAATTAAAAATAAGATATTTGGTCATTTGGATATACATATATAGTCGAATCCGAAGCTTTTATATACTTAAATAAATGGTAGTCAGTTTAGAATGTCACATCATATTTTCTTCTAAAAAATGGATTTTCTTCGGTTCAAAGATTTGGACTGAATGAGATAGTCCATATATGGACTACCTATTCGTGCAATGAATGATTTGGATTTGTTACAAACTCTTCCACAAAGGAGTTACTCTTACCCGAAAAAGTTTTTAAGCAAATTCGAATGGGGAGGGGGGGGGGAGGGGCGCGGCGGTACATATATACCAACATTGGGTATCCAAGTGAACACCTTTAACCTCCCAAACTTTACTTACACCTGTGTGTCTGACAGCTACGTACTCTCGTAACAGAAAGTCTGAGCATCCCGACCGGGAGCTCCCGACCGAAATTCCGACGCCGCTTCTGACCCGCTTCAGCCACCGGACGGATGATCGGAGCCGACCAAAAATTCTATAAAAAAAACCGAGTGGGTCTACGCGAGAATCAAGGGCATCCGATGTGTGTAGGTGGCCGATCCAAACACTCCATTTTTTTGTACCCACATGTACAAAAAAATGGAGTGTTTGGATCGGCCACCTACACACATCGGATGCCCTTGATTCTCGCGAGGACCCACTCAGTTTTTTTTTTTAGAATTTTTGGTTGGCTCCGATCATCTGTCCGGTGGCCGGAGCGGACCCGGAACGGTGTCGGGATTTCGGTCGGGAGTTCCCCGTCGGGAACTGTAGCCTTGCTCCTCTCGTAATAAACTAATGAGGCTTTTTGAATTGGTCTATAGGCAAGACAATGTGGCAAGAGCTTTCAATACACAGTCATGTGCATGATATCCTCTTTAATTAGTTTTCCACAATTCCGTTTCTAATTGTCCTATCTCTCTTCTTTATTTTTCTTTTTCTTTTTCTTTATTGGACTCTCTCTCATTTACTCCCTCAGTTTTGAACTTTTGGCCGTTGATTTTGCCACTCCCTTTTTTGTTAACGCCACTCCCTGCAAGTGTATTTTTTGTACAAAAATATACTTTCAGGAGAGTGGCATTAACAAAAAAAGGAATGACAAAATCATTTCCCTTGTTTTTGTTGTTGTTATTGTTGTTGGTAGTATTCAGTTTCTTATTGTTGATTATTTATGAATATCCGGCCATAAGTAGTTCTCAATTGGCTCTTCCATTTGATGTATAAGAATAAGACTTTCATAAAATCATGCACTGAATTGCTTTAATTGTTATACAATCATTGACAACTTTTACAACAAACATATAACTTGGACAAAAGAAATAAATCTTGTTTAGATGATCGGAAAAAAAAAAGGAGTAACTATTTTGAAAATCGTATAGAAAAATTCTGGAGCCGCCACTGTTTGAACCTTTGATTATACCAATGGACAGTCTTGATGTGAACATACAGTATCTTGATCTGTAGTGTACTGTGTCGTGCAGTCCAAACCATTGGACTGGGGAGGACGCTGACCCTTTCTTGTAATCAACTATGAAGTAATCAATTTGAGGTTTGATATTTGAGATGGGCAGCTCTTGGTCCACTTGTCTATTTATCATTATTATTGATACAGGGATTTCTTGTAATTAACTAAGAAGTGATCAATCTAGGGTTTGATATTTGAGTGGGCAGCTCTTGGTCCACTTATCTATTTATCATTATTACTAATAGAGAGATAGATGATGAGCAATAAACTTGTTTCGCGGTGGACTTATTTTCTTATTTGTTATTCTTATTTAATGCAAAACTAATAAAAATACAAACTTGTTTGAAAACCAGTATATTTTGTTCTACAGCAATATCGCTTTATTGAAAAGTTATTACTCCTTTCCGTCGTAAAACAGATGACCATTTTAAGGATGAGAAAAAAACCTATTTACGAAAGGTTCCGTGAATAAGTTGTACGGAGGTAAATCCGGACCGTCCGAATTCACCCCAATCATTACTCTTTGGAGTGTAACGTTTCAAAAATATCCTTCAATCATTATTCATTTTTTGTCTTTTGAGTTTGGGTTATTGTTGTATTAATGGATATACTCATGTTGTTATTGTCTTATTAACTGCAAGGTGGCTCCCTCACCTTTAATTACTTTAAAAGGGTGTAACAGTTCATAATCTAAGTAAAACTAGATCATCATTAAACAATGCCAGAGTGGCACGCTGTAGCTTTGAAATAAATGATCCTTCTCACTCACTCGTCTCCAGCTATCCTGCAATAGAGAAACGTCTACAGATGTGCCGCCCGAATCAAACTCTCCACCTGACAATGTCTTCCGTCCAAATCGACCCGCATAAGCGAGTCTTCGGTCCAAAAAGAAAGAGAAACATTTACCACAAAAAAAAAAAAGAGAAACGTATTTTTCCAAAAACAACACCCCCACTCTCGTAAATAAGGCATGGACATACTCTTCTTCTTCATCTGATTACTCCCTCCGTTCCAAAATCAATGTCCGGTCTGCAAAACGAGCTAAAACTTAAAAATAATGCAATTTTTTCAAGAAGAATTTAAACTTTTTTTTTCAACAATTTACTAGATATCCATGAGTTCTTTCAATTTTCAAAAAAAAGGTTGAATTTTTTCTTTTACAAAATTTATTTTTAAGTTCTCGTTTTGCGGAAGAAATATTTATTTTGGGAATGAGGTAGTACAATTTTTGCATCCCTGCAATTGATATTTCAAAAAATTCCCCTATGCCCACGTTGCCACGTACTAAGCCGATGTTTCATCCCTGCAATTGATATTTCAGAAAATTCCACTGTGCCCACATTACCACTTGCTGAGCAGATGTTTTAAAACATTAAAATATTAAAACATCGGCTCAGTACGTGGCAATGTGGACACAGTGAAATTTTCTGAAATATCAATTGCAGGGATGCAAAAATTGTACTACCCGAGCCGATGTTCTGGCCTGTTAAAACATACTATCTCGACTCTGTATGAAACTTTTAAAAGCACCAGGCTAGCCTGAAGAAATCAAGAATAAAAATCCGACATGCATGATTTTGTCAAGTGGGTATAAGAAGCAAATAAGTTCGTCATCGTTCAGGTGGTATATATACCTTTGAATGACATGGGGCTAATATCATTTCAAATCTCAGGGCCACTTGAAAATTTAGTCGATTGTTGACTTCAGAACTTCGGAACTAATCAAGATGCGCGCAAACCGAATCGGACATCTGATAAGAAAATAAAATGGAAACCCCACGGCAGATAAACAAAGGAGACTCAAATCTCAATTCATCAATCTAATAATCATTCTGCAATATTTATGAGTTATGACTCCACAAACATATGTGCCAAAAGTCGACTATAACACTAGCTCTGAAGAAATCGAATGAAAAAGAAAAAAAAAAAAAAAAAACCCATCAGTAACAAAGTAGAGGGGAGGCTCAAAATGGGTGCACTTATGGGCTATACTACACGATTCGAGTCGTCTTTCTCGGCAATCAATTATTTAGTTTCATTTCGGTAATCTTGATCATTGATTGTCGAGATGGACGACTCGGACTCGATCGTTTTTTTTAGCAGGGATTGTCGTCTGGAGGATCAACTATCTGGGGCTGGAGCTGAGCCCTGCAGACAGGACAAACAGAGTTCTTCGCAAGCCACGTATCAGCGCACACCAAGTGAAACCCGTGATTGCAACCGGGCACCACCCTGGCCGGTTGCTCCCCCTCTATCTCGTCCAAGCACACGGCGCACTCCGTCCCCATCACCAGCTCCTTCCCCGTCACCCTCGGCATCTTCTCCAGCTCCGCCGCGGACAGACCCTTCTCCGCCGGCTGTTTTACCGGCAACCGGATATCGCCCCGGTTGTAATTCGTCGCGCACCACAACAGGCATAAATAAACCAGGAACACCGCGCTCATCCCGGCGCAGGGTAGAAACAGAGCAAGAACCACCGAAAGAATCATTTTTTTCCCTTGTTCTTTTCTTGATTTTTTTGGGAGTTTTAGGAAATGGGTAATAATTCTAAGGGGGTTGATGGAGAGGTGGGATTAAAAGGCGGGGAATACGGCTGAACATAATGTTTGGCAAATTATATATATGGGTCTGTTAAGGGCGTGTTTGGTTGGATGGATGGAATTGGGATTAATTGGATGTTGGAGTGGGAATGGGGTGGAACTTGAAATTGGGTTGGATGTTGAAGTGGCGGATTTCAAGGGCTGTGGAGAGGTGACGTGTATTTATATCAGGAAGGTAACGGCTACCTACATAGGGAAGACAAACCGAGGAGAGAAAGAAAGTATGATTGGCAACATCGGTTCCTGTGATGAGCTAGGTCCCGTTTCGTTAATATTTTTATTTTTTAAATATTTATTTTTCGTTTGACGGGATATACATGACATTCTCTTATAATACATTATTTTTAATTAAAAAAATAAATACTTATTTTCCTTAGCGGAATAGGGCTAATGGACTTAGCACAAGTATCTCGGAATGCTCAACTAATATTTTGTTATTCAAATCACATACTCCCTCCGTTCCAAATTGAGAATCCATCTTTCCTTTTTGAGTTGTTCCAAAATGATAGTCCTTTTTCCAAAAATGGAAGGAAAAATTTGATGATTTTCCAAAAATGTCCCTCATAGGTGAATATAAGTGTTGTAAAGTAGGTAGAATATAGGGGTAATGGTGGAAATGATAGGTATTGTAGGTGTAATGATTGCATGTCCTTTTAAATAGTTGGAATCCCCAAGAGGGACTCTCAATCTGGAACGGAGGGAGTAGTTATTTTTGATTTGTAGAGTGCGCTCTGTAGATAATTCAGGAAAAAGTTAAATTAATCGGACATCATGAGTACCTTGGCCAGACGACATCAATTGGACAAAAATGGACTATCAGAATAATTTCCAAAATGGATTGAGAGACAAATCCATATTGATCACGTAGATATTAAGGTTTGATTAACTTGATTTTTGGTACACATGATGTTCAATGTTCTTTATAGAATGAACGATTCATATCGCAATTATAAAACAAAAAATCAAGTACACGTGATGTTCAATTATAAAATTTTGATTGGTATCGTATTTCTAATGTATTAGAGAGAATTACTTGTTAAGGCAAAAAATAAAGTACTTAAAAATTAATAAACTTAGCGCAAAATGTTACTTTTTGAGCTAAAAAATGGTTATTTTTTTAAAATATTTGGGTAAAAGTGAAATTTTTTTACTTTTCCAATTCGTCTCGTCAAGACGAACCAATAGCCGACAAAAATTTAACATAAAACTAATAAATACAACGCAGCCGAGTACACCGAGTTTGTTTTACATTGTGAAGTGCATTGAAGCAACACGGGAACCTTTTGGAGGTGACGCGTTTCGTGGGTGGAAAGAAAGAAGGTCGAAAGACTTGAAACGGTACTGACATATGCGTTTCGTACCACTTTTTCCCACTTTTCCCCTTTACGGTGGAGAGTTGGTTGAGTACTACTTTTTTTGGCCCTTTTCCCCCTGTGGGTTCTTCCTTTCGTTGGTTAGGGTTTATTGATGAGAAACTTTTTGGGTATGGGAATAAAACTTGTTAGAAGATTTTTGTTTTATAATCAGATGTCAAGATCAATTTGTGCATACTTTAACTAATTTTAGGATCTTAAAGTTAGTGGCGGGGCAAACATCTAGTGGCACCAAAATTTGAAATATTTGGCATTCATAAGATTTGAACGTACTTGCGACCTCTTGAAGGGACAAACTCTTTAGTTGTTTTTGCATACTTACTTGGCCAAACCCCTCGGGGGTTAACTTTGTTGAAGATTATTGAAGGTGTGTAATTGGTTGTATCCAATTTAATGTAGTTGACCTCACTTATTTTGCTAATCACAAAATAAGATTTCACTCACCAACCTGTAAAGTTATACGCATGAATCTTATTGGCATGTTTGCTTATTTTGTGTTTGAATTGAGACACAAAAATATGGAGATGAAATGATTGAAATAGAGTTTGGTGGAATATGTAGATGCTTTAATTACCCTGAGCAAGGCTAGGGTCGAGATTCTTTACCACAAACAATACTTATATTTCGATCTATTATCTAATCATGGTGTTTTCTTATGGGAGAAATAATTTATTCATTTCATATTTTTATAACTGTAATTTAAATTGCCTTTTACTGTATTTTGATATGGATTAGATTTGAAGAGTATTTTTAAGGAAAAATGGAGTGCAAATATCATTTCCTTCGAATGTGTTTAGCAATACAAAATAGTGCATCATGCCAATGGCGACATAATGGATCAATCGGTGAGAAAATAACAATAATTTATTTCAAACAATTAATTTTGTTTTGTTATACCCATCAAATTGAAATATTACAATAGTGCAAAAGCCTCAAAATGGCATTTGATTTTTGATTGAATGATGGTGTCTAGTAATTAAGTTTTATATTATGTTATTCTATATAAAACAACGATCGAAACCATTCATATTTAGATGTCGCAAACAAGTATGTCCCTATATATAACTTTGATCGGATGTCGATAGCTATGTGAATGTCGATAACTTTGGAGGACAATATGAACGGAAGAAGTTTGGATGGTTCAATTTGTGGAGGACAATATGAACGTAAGCTTTTGACATAGCTAATTTTCTTTTACAAAGGCATACTTCTTTGCAATATCTAAAAACATGACCGGTTCCACTCATTGTTTTGGATTCTGGGTGGGCTCACAACGTTCGAAAACTGGACTACACTAGAGGATTAAAACAGGACTAGAACTTGATCCTCATTCATCCGGCTAGCAATATAAAAAGAAAAGGAACAGGATCATTTCCAAGCCGAACAAAATCCTGTTCCTAAATAAAACGTGGCCACGTCGATATTTTTTGAATTGGGAGATTGCTGCCAAGCGGGGGTGTGAGAGATTAGGAGGCTTGCAACTGGCCCACGTATTATCAGTGTCACCACAAATTAACTAGTAGAATTGGAAATTTCATGGATTGGGGCCAAACAGAGGTTATACCAGATAAAGAAGCTAAAGTTATAAAATAGGCAAGAAAACGAGAAGCTATAAATGGTTGGCATCTGAGTTAAATTCGTACACTTTTTTCAAGTATCTGGAAAATAGCACTAAAATTGACATCCCAACGTAGAGTGGAGACTATGAGAAGAAGATGCCCTTCAGGCTTTTGCTAACAACTTGTACGCACAAATCGGGTAATAGGACTATTTCAACACATGAACACAATCCAAGTCCCCACTAGCCCCTTCATATTCATTTTTCCTTTTTTGTATTTTTCTTTTCGACGATCAGGGTTGCCCTGACTAGCTCTTGTCAAAGACAAGTCATTCATGTCGGGACTGAAAAATTCATATGAGATTTCTCTCTAGCGGCCTGGCCCAAAGAGGTTGCCAAGTTTTGAACTCAGGATGTCTGGATTTACAACTTAATCCTCTTGCGACTAGCCTTTCACATTCAAAGAAACAAAATCTACTTTACAAAACTAAACCAAACCAGAGTGTAAACTTAAGCTTTTTCATCCGTGTGATTTTCCTTTCTCATAAAACTTCTCTGCAAATAATTGATCCAAACACAGCATATTGTTTGTTCGAAAATTCTAAAAGTAGGTGAAGATTACTCATCAAACCCTGAATCTCAATGCAATGGGAGGTTTGGAGTTCGAATCTATGGAGAGAAGTCGAATCCCCTTTAATTGTTAACTCATAACACCCCAACTGATGTATACAATGTTGGGAAAAAAAAAAAAACCATGAATCCCAATGAAAAAATCGATAAGGACAACGTGGGATGCCGAACAAAATCAAACTCACGAAAGATCCTTGGCTGAGTTTGGCTATGTTTATCCTTGGCAAGTACACGGGCTTCAAGCCCAAGGGGTTGGCCTAGTGGTTAAGAGTTGGGACTGACGGGTTTGTTATCTCCTAAAGTCTCATGTGTCATTAATTCCTTTGAGGTTAGTCCATATGGAGCGAAGCTCCGACTCTAATTGAGCTCCTGAAAGTAGGCAGTGGAATTGCTCCCAGAACTAGGTGAGATGTGCGTAAACTAATCCGGACGCCTCGGCGAGTAAAACAGTACACGAGCTTCCCCTTTTGATTGGCCCAGGATATATGATGAAAGTTGGAGTACCATTTTAAGTGGGATTATGAAATTAATCATGCATGGGGGGGCCCCAAAAGAAGCCAATCCAGATAAAGAAAGCAAGGTTAGGCTACAGAAGCATTATCGTCTGTAGCAAGAAAGAAAAAGTTACAAATAGGTACGGATCTTCAATCATTTCCTGCAACTTTTTCATATGGAGAATAGCACTTACGTTTATAGTAGTATTAAACTGGTAGAAGAGAAGATGAAGATGAAGATGAAGATGCTCTCTCAAGTTTCGGTTTGACCCAAAAAACAGAAGAAGATGCTCTCATGCTGAGGCATGCCCAAGTACCTCTCACAAGTCCCAACGGTCACAGTGCTTAAGCCCACTAACTATTTATTTTGATAACTCGTCAGCTTACATGTATTCCGACTAAGATGATAGACTACATGTACTCGAATCAAGGACTTGATTCATACAAAACTCTATACCACAAGTGTTTTCGCTATGCCTAGCTCCATCTCTCCTATGCCATGCCCTTCTCCTACAGTACTCAAGTGGCCACATTTTTTTGAACCATTTTTCGATTTGTGCGTGTCATCCTTGTACAAGGGTCATGCTAATCTTCTCTGTATCGTTCCAATCTTTTATCAGATGTCCCCGGAGGGACCGCAAAAGTAGCCAAATATTGTGAGGAAAAAATGACACGCTACAAAATTCAACAGGTGGAATAGTACCATATATATAGTACCATATATAAATGTAGATTCCATCAGAGAGCATAGTTGCAATCCATTGGATGGGAAGGTTGGGAAAGTTGTATATAATCTTACAATACAAAAACAAATGGAAAGACAAGCATTGTTTAATTAGCATAACCTTATCGGCACTGCCTTTGATGGGATTAATTAAAGCGTGGATTGAGCTATTGCTCTATGTGCTGTTGATTCGTAGTTGATTAGGTAGTGCTTATCTAATTAAAGTACTTGTTACAACACTATTCTAAGGGCCCTGTGATAATTCTTATCACAAGCTTAAATCCAACAAATTACACGTACGGGAAGAAAAAATGGGAAAAAATCCCGAGAGGCACAGCGGGAGTGTGGTCCATGCCCATAACTTTTGTCCAAACCTATGTTAATGTCGAAGTTTAGCATGAATCCACCGATGCAAGCACCATTTGTTCAGTGAGGGCGGAGGGTTTGGCTCATTGCATGACAGTAGATGTACGAAGCCTTGGCCCCCAGGCGGGCTATATATGAATTCCCGCTACTATTAGTTGGGTCCCCCGCAAGTGGACGGTTGGATTACTCTCTCAAATTAGTCGGTCCATCGGGCCGAATACTGAGTTATCAAAATACGGAGCACGAAACCGGCCTTGATGCTAGTCAATAAGGAAGAAGCAGCAATGGGGATTCCTAGAGAAAAAAGGAGGATAATGGAAAAAAAAAAACAGATGGGAATGAAGAAATTGCGATAGCAATAAGTAGTCTTTTAGTGCATCCATGTTTTTCAAAATCATTGGTGTGGTATCACTAGAAAACACAGCGGGTAGAATAACACTAGAGTTAATCTTCCACTTTTGCCGCTGTTAACTTTATCGGATCGAAAGCTCGTAAATCACACAAGACTTACACGTACGATTGAAGTGCAGCGGAATTAAGTTGCTTCAAGCTTTTCACGATCTGAGGCCCGCTCTACAAGCACCAATTACGTTCACGAACACCGTCTTCTCTTCACGTCGGGGAGAGGAGACTAATAGAGTCTGCTCTTAATATCCACACCGCAAACCCTAGGGTTCTTAGATGGAAACCCTTGAGGGAGAAGATGTTTAGCAGGAGAGTATTTTCAAGAGGAGAAGGAGAGATAGAACTCTAACTCTTTGTAATTGTGTGTCTCCAAATATCTGCTGGACTATATTTATAAATTAAAGTCCAAGAGTTCAAAGTAGATGTAGGTTATCTATTATCGTTGAACTCTCCTAACTGATAGAGATTAAGAGTCTATCGCATCCTTCTAATCAACTCATTCACATAACCCATGTGGACGACCCATGTGGGTTGGGTCCGGTCCGAACCGACACATTTTCCTAACAGCCGCAGCCAAAGCATCATTCGGAGCCGGGCAGGATAAGTCTATTTGTCTCGTTCAGAGCATGGCATTGAGAATTCAGAGACCCACGAATTTTGCAATCATCAACTGTTCTATGTAAGAGACCCGCTACTTTTTGCATTATTGCGAAATATGACGATAACCTACATCACCAACTAATATGCATCAAGAGAAGGCCCAGCTCGTCATGTCTGCAGCAATGCAAATGTCCTCAATAAAAGACTGGATCTCCCAAGGCCTGAAAAGGGCAAGACATAGCGGCCTGGATCACCTCAGATGACATTGATACAATTACATCCAGAAGGCGAAAAAACAGAAGCCATATCACAAGCAATTCTAACAGCCTAAGCTTCGGCACTAAAAGCTGCTTACACTTTCATTCTAACTCATTAGATGGAACAATATTCCACTAACAATCATTGCAAAGCTGCTTTGTGAGAGTGAGGACATCACAATTCACCTACCCAAAGGAGGGGGCTTCCATTTAGAAAGATGACTTCGGCTGCGTAACTCACTTACACAGCTGGACTTGCAGAGGTAGTAAGCAGCCCTTAAGACATCTCTAAGGAGACTTCTGTCCACAATCCAATATAAAGCAGAGGAGACATCCACTGTCCACATGGTTCGCTTCGTAAGATAAATTGCTACTGGACCATAGAGGTCTAGTCCACCCACATGAAAAAAACACATGTTCGATAGCTTCAAGCTCGTGCCTGCAAATTAAACAAAGTGGTTCCTCTTACAAACAAGATGTGGAAAACTATTTGAAGAACTGCTAACTGGCAAGTGAACTTTACCCAATTGGTAAATCCAAAGTTGGTCATTATGATGAGCAATTATACCTTTCCTTCTAGACGAGATACACTAGAAATTTCTTGGCATTAGCATTTATACCCCAAACAAAAAGAGTAACAACTTACATCTTTAGAGGAGATCAAGTTTACAAGTCTTTGAGGCCCTTGGAATTCGGGCTATCCGCCAGGTATCTGAGATTCTGAATGCTCAGAACGGATTGTCATTTTCTTCAAAATTTCAGCACTTTACAGCATATTTTCTATCACTTCAAACTCAAGGCTTCCTCTACCTAAGTCCAGAAACTCAACTTCCTTGAGATGAAATAACAAACAGTGAGGCACTCTCAGAGGTGGACTCCAGGATTTGATTTCTTTGTTAGAAGAGTACCTACTTCCCTGATGACAAAAATACGAAATGATTTCTTTGTTAGAGGTTACCAAATGCAAACCAATGCCAGTGCAATCCTGTTATTGACTTCCAACATACCTCATGAACAAGAACTTCAAGATTAGGCAAGTACTCAAGAAAGTCATTTAGCAAATTCAAGTTGAAGCCATTATTGTTAATGCCCTCCGTCAGACTTAGATGTCTCAAATTATGAAGAGTAGGAGAAGTTGGCAGAACATAATCCTCAACATCGACATAAAGCTGCACCAGAGACAAATGACAGATTTTATACCACATGGATAAGGCCTTGCTCCATTGAAGAACATATTTACTTGGTGTATCTATAATCCATACTTATTCGGGGCAAAATGAGGTTTTCACTTAATAGATAAGGCCTTAGAGTAGAAACATGGAAAATAAATTCAGCATTCATCACAAATGCGCATTTGCCATACCATTTTCTTCTATAATAATTGATGGCTACAAATCTTGCTCAAAGACTTAACAGTTGCAATCCCACGAAGAAGCATGAGTATGTTGGTCTTGATGGGACCTGAGTCGGACAAACCAGTATTGATACGTGCTTCCAACAAGGATGATAAGTTCTCCAATGACAAATCCTTAGCCCAATAATATGTGCGATCAAGGTATTCAAGCTCAGGGGTATTGACTATAAACTGGTCACCATCACCTAGATAGGTTACCACAAGACGCTTCAATGAGGGCGCAGAAATGTTCAACACTTCTTCACTCTCACACCCCCTGTAAATTTTCAAATATTCAAGAACTGGGCACCCATGGATTAGCTTCTGAGCTCAATCTCCATTTTCATATCTATCATCCTCCATCTTAAGAATCTTAAGACTAGGAAGCCAAACAGAAGGAGGAATTTTCAGGGAAATCGATCCGTCAAATGTCAGATCCGCCAATGTTTTGGAAATGAACATTGTCCGAGGCAACTGAAGAGGAATCTCTCCGTTGAATTCTTCTAAGTATTGAAGCTCCAGCTTTTGAACGTTGCGCTTCATTGCAGTGTTGATCCATGACTTTACATTTCAATATCCGGAAATGGTTCAAGTTTAAGACTGAATTTTTCCAAAGAGGACACGTTACTGAGAAGCAATACCGAGCTCACGAAATTCGTAAAGCTCAAATCGGCTTCAGCTTCTCCAATATCATGAGTAAAGATGCAAGTCCATAGGTATTGCCATCGTGTTTGTAGAATGCTGGTTGCAACAGCATATTTTGTCGGAAGGAATGAAAGTATGTGGCCCAGTATAGAATCTGGTAACATGCTGATCTTATCTAAGCTCCTCACAATATCTGAACCCATTGCACTCCACCGATGCTCTTCCTACAGGTTTTAGTGAAAAATTATATGTCATTGTGAATCGTGGTACTTGTTTCAAAAAACCCAACAGTATCACTTGATAGCGATGAAACTTCATCCTTGATGACATTGGGGGAATCAGCGGAAAGGGCTTTGGAAACTGGTGAAGGCTTGGGCTTGACCTTGACCACCGCTGTCATCTTTCTCTCAGCTGAAACAACTACTAAGGTGGGATTCTCCCTCTTAGATGGCAGTTTTATGGCTCTTTTGGGAAAAGGCACCTCGCCTTCAGTTCAACTTCATGATTCCTTCCGTACTTGCAGAAATCATGGCAAGAACCAGTAGAAGCTCTGAGATAATGGGGATCAACACTTTCTCCATGCTGTATTAACCATTTCATTGAAAGAACCAGTATTGCGCCATCTATGGCTTCTATGGATTTTTTTAAGTAGCCATATTTTTTTCTTGTAATGCATTTCCAGCATTTGAAGTGCAAATATTGTAGTAATTACATATCTGTTGAACAACCAATCGCCAAAACACAGGATCTACAATATACTTTACGACGCGATACTTTTTTATAAGTTCAAAATGTCAGGGCCAGCTCGCACCTCCACTAATCTCCGGGATACCAATCCCATAGTCTCCTAGCGAGGGGCCATTAAAGTCAGAGCAAAGTCCCATATGAAATGGCCCCATATAAGTCGATTAGGTTTTGAACTTGAAACGTAGGAGGAAGCAAATTCTAAGTCTGGACCACCAGGGCAAACCTAAAAACCATCATTATCCGGATTAAATACCCAACGCAATTATATCAAATTGAGGAAAAATTTTTCAGTGCCGAGCGGGTACCACGTGGTGCCCGCTCGGCCATCCGAGCCGTCCATTATGTGTATGGACGGCTCAGATTTGGAGAGAGAAGAGGAGAGAGAAAGTGTTTGGATGGAAGGAGAGAGAGTGTTTTGATCCGAGCCGTCCAAAAATGCATCGGACGGCTCGAGTGCGCCGAGCGGGTGCCACGTCGGCATTACCCGCTCGGCACCGAAGAATTGCTCCAAATTGAGTCCCAAACAAATAGCTATATAATCATGGCCAAAAAATTGCAAACTGTTTGTGGTAGTGATTATATCTTATACGACAAACTAAATTCATGAAGAATGAGGAGTAAATCAAAACTCACATGACATGCATGGTTCAGCTCAGCAGAGGTGATGCAGGGCAGAATTATGAATCAAGAATAAACGAGCAACAAGGACAATCACAAACGGGATAGATATAGAGAAACTCTCTCTAGACACTTTGTCAATCAATAATAATCAAAAAAAAACCCCAGCCCTAAGGCTTACAACTCCTTAAATACGAAACAAACCCTAGCCCTACTAGAAAAAGGAAAAAAGACCAATTTCGGAAAGTTCCGAAATTATTACATATTCTGAAAATATAAGAAAAAATAAAACTTCTCCCGCAAGAACGAACGTTATTGGACTTTCCTATCAAAAGTTATTCGCAAAAAGATTATTTCCTAAAACGGCAAATTTGGCCTTTCGGGGCCCTAAACGGCCGAAAAAGGCTAAAAAACACGCCGCACATAGCCAAAGGCTATGTGTCCTGACCGTTGGGCCGTTTTGAATCGAATCCAAGTGGGCCGAACACCAAAGGCCTCGGTCAGTTATTTACGAAAAAACCGGCTAGTAGGAATGGATTTTTGGTGGTATTCCTCCTCTAAGCGCACTGCATCAAGAGGTCAGGAACAATTTTGAACAAGATGACTGACTGATAAGAAAAAGCCTAATTGAAGTGGTTACCTTACCTATAACAGCAAGGATGAGAAAAATCTGGAAGATCTCTTATCCAGATTTGTGCTCCGATTTCCTCTCCTGGCTCTGCTGAACAAAAAAAATTGAGTTCACGTAGCGAGTCTAGCGACGATGACAGCGCGAGAGGGGAAGCGTGGCCCCGTGGGTGAGTGAGAAAAAAAAAAGGGAAAAGTGTGTTTTAGGTTCACGCTTTCAGAATTAACAGGACAAGCAATTAAGAGCGGCCAGAAGCAATAATTAGCGGCCAAGAGCAATTTATGGCGGCCAAGAGTAGTTATTAGCGGCCAACAGCAATAGGTTTGCAACGTCATTTACATGACAGAAAAGCGTGATGCATAGTTGCGCTTTTACAATAGTTCGTAGCCAAAAGCAATATTTTGAGGCCAAGAGTAATTTTTGGCGGCCAGGACTAATCGTTTACGGCCATAGGCCAAAAGTTTGCAACGTCATTCAGGGAAACCTCTCGTGTTTAAGTTGCGAGAACCAATGAAACATTTTCAACGTAGTTTTGTGGAACCTCGCGTCTCTGAAATGCAAGTTTCTAATGGGTGCCACCATGCTAGTAGTCGTCGTTCCCATTTCCCTCCAATTCTCTTCGAATTGATTCTGGCGCTCAATTTTCATCTGAATTCTACACGATACAAATTTTTTTGGCAATTCTTGTTATTGCCAAAGCTATCATTTTTCCTTTCTGTCTTTCTCAAGTGTTGGATAAGTTTCTATGCATGCGAATTTCCAAGCGAAAAAGCCCCGTGTTTGATTATCTAGTAGATCTTTGGCTCTTGCAGATTCTTTCTTTCAGGACGGAGCTCGACAAGGTAAAAAGCTTTGGATTTTTTTTTGAGTGATTTGTTTTTATATCCTTTCGACTTTACGCAAAAGTTCAGTTTAATCCTTCAAGTTCTAATTTAAACAATTAAAACCTTCAATTTACAAATTTGTTCCAATGTCATCCATCCGTTGGATGCCGTTACTAATTTGGACGGAAAATGGGCATGTGCCCAGCATGTGTGCTCTCCCCAAGGGCATATTTGCCCATTCCCCTTCTCTTTCTTCTCCTTCTTCTTCTTCTCTCCATAAGAGCCAGGAAAAAAAAAGAAGAGAAAGACCCAAAATTCTTCTGGGTTTTGTTTTCCTAATTATTCTTGAACGAAAAATACAAATTCTTCTTCTTCTTCTTCTTCTTCTTCTTCTTCTTCTCTCTCTCTCTCTCTCTCTCTCTCTCTCTCCAGCACTTTGCGGTGCTCCAGTGATGGGCAAACATAATTGACGGCGATGAAGCAGGGGAACAGGTCAACAATGAGGCACAAATCGACGACGACGGCAGAGCTGAGAACGATGGTAGTGATAGACAGCGGTGCAGCGAGAAATAGACCGACGGTGGATCTGATGATATCGCGAAGGGGGACGGGGACGGTGGCGGTGGTGGGGTGGCTTTGTCTGCGACCAGAGAAAGAGAGAGGAAAAAGGGTGAGATTCTTTTTTCTATTGTATGTTGGAGTATTATTTGGCGTCTTGAACCCTGTGGTTGTATGTTAATTGAATAAATCTTGAAATCTAGTTTCATAGCTTCAAAACCATCCCCCAATGCTTCCGTAGAACCGGCAACATTTATATCGGCAGCCCGTTTGTTATGACTACGAGGATAAAAACAGGGAAACGCTATAAATATTAGTATCTGAGCTCTCTGTCAGCAATTTTTTTTTTTTTAACTAAAGGTCCAAAACTAGAGAGTTTACTGGAATTGTTTGGCGAGAAAATACCCAATTCGAATAATCGGGCCAAATTTCAACTGTTCTTTGTGAGAGTTTACTGGAATTGCTTAATCGATTGGTTTGATGGGATGTGTTTCTGTTGGGATGTGTTTCTGTAGAGAGAGAGAGAGAGAGAGAGAGAGAGAGTTAAATTACTATTCATTTTGCTAATTTTTCTTGGGTTTTTCTCTTTTATCTGGGTTGTATGGGGGAGAGAGAGAGAGAAGAACAAGAACAAGAAGAAGAAGAAAATACCCAATTCAAATACTTGGGCCAAATTTCAATTGTTCTTTGTGAGAGTTTACTGAAACAATAATGCTACCTACACATACATTAGGCACAGATCAGGAACAGCAGCCAACGTGGCCAAAAAGTGGGAAAAAAAATGGGGCCCATTCTCTCCCTCCCAATTCCAACTCCCGCCCATTTTCTCCCAAAATTGAAACGAAAAACTTAAAAGATTGAAAACAGGGGAGAGAAAAAAAGAACTTCCCCCAAATCCCCAATATTCAACTCCAAACTCACCCCTCTTCTCCTGCAATTCTTCTCCGGCGTACCTTCCAGGTTGTGGAAATCTTTTCCGGCGACTTCTCTGACATCTTCTTTGCTGCCGTCCCCACCTACTTCTTCGGCGTCTTCTCCTCTTTTGGGTATATATAGTTAGTTCAAACCTTTGAATCTGCTTGTTGTTTCGTGTTTCGCTCTGTTTATTGGCGTCTTCTCTATGTTTCCACTGTTAGCTCCCTGTGAGAGAGACTTATGACATTTTTAAAGTGCTTCATTTTCTTTTTAAAGGGTACCATGTTCACTGCTCCCAATGTGCACAGAATAGAGAAGAAAACAAAAATAATAGTCTTGGGGTGGTTGGAAACAAAAGTGGGAGTAATGACAGTAGCTTAATCCAAATGTTCACACTATGGAACTCAATGAGGTTATCATGCAAGGGAGCGTAAATTGTAGTGTAAGTATTCCTATGTTTTTTTTATCTTGTCGATCATTCTAAATTTTCACATGTTACGTACTTGACAATTGGTTTTTAATTTCAGACATCCCAAATGGTTGGACCGCACGGTGGAATGTGGAGCTATGACGTTGACGAGGCTTCAACCAATTTGTAATGGAAGACTTGTTCTTTTTTGTATTTTTGGCAAATGACAATACATATATTCTCTTAGCTTATATATGTAGAGAGGGCACCCTTATGGTAGCATTAATTGTGAGTTTCATGGTTTAGTTCCACCTGAAACAAAAATTTTATTTTGAGGATAGTGACTTTTGAGATCAATTAGTCTCTCTCAACTGTCTGAGTAACTTTGATGATCAATTGAAATGTGGCTTTTTGTGCCTTTGTGTTGTATGGGTAGCCTAATTGCCATTTACTCTCTCAGTTTGTTCACTGTGATGTTCAATGAGAATTTGACTTTTTTTTTTGTATGAATAGCCTATTAGTTACAGTTTACTATCTTTGTTTATTCACAGTTGGCATGTGTCTTGTATTACACACATAGATAGTGTTCAACTCCAAACAGGATTCTGCAAAAATGACACTTATATTGCTTCCCAATCAAACAATGCTTTCCCAATTATCATGTAAGAGACTGTAAATGCAAGCTTATAGCCCCAAAATTGAAAGTAACATAAGAATTCCAACATGTATACCATAACCAATTTCATGAAAGTTCATTCCATTAATTTGTAAATCATTACAAAGCACTTATGTGAACTTTAATTCAGTGTTGCCTGCCTGCTTCAGTTTTACTATTGACTCTAATATATACTTTACATCCTACAAAGGAACAATTCAGGTTCCCATTCGTTAGATCATGGTTTCACTAACTTCCGAAAGATATGTTCACTTCTAAAGCAAAGGCATTGTATCAGCTACGCAAGTGGCAGCTCTCCTTTCTTTTAGGCTTCAATTCACGTAGACTTGTTTTTTTCCTGCAAACATGAAATCAACTACCATTCGAAGCAATCCCTTGCACAACTTGCAAATGAGAAAGGCCAAATTTATAGAGCCTAATATTGGTAATATGAACTAAAAAATAAGGCAGGCCTTCATCTTCCTTGTCTCTCCTTTCTACTCCAGTAAAACGGAACAAAGAGAAAAAAAAATGGTCTGCAGTTCTCTGTTTACAAGTATAACTTGCTTTCAAAATGACAAAAATATCATAATTTTCCATCCAAAGAATCTGCTCTGTGGGAGGTAAGACTCCTTCCCTCAGGGTCTAATCCCGAGATCAGTAGCGTTACGGTTCCGACTTATAGTAACGAATCTCCTCGGCCTTCCAGCTTTCATGCTTCCCGTCAAATCCTGGCTCAACTTCGTTTATTGTTGTCTTTTTCCGGGGTGCTCTTTCTGGGTCAACTCAACAGGATTAGGCTTTTTCTCAGTATCGTTAAGGAAGCTCCTGGTTTTTCTTCCTCCTGGAAGTCGAATAAGAAGATTAAAATACAAAAAGATACTAATTATATTTATGACTACAAAAAGATAGAGTACATACTTTGCTTTGGATTCTTTCTCAAATCAAAGACCAGCACATCCCATTGTAAAAAGCCCCAATTTGCAAAGAACAAACCCAAATTTGTGAAATGCCCCATTTTTTTTAGAACCCTAATTTACAAAAAGCTCCAATTTCTGAAGAACAAACCCTAATTTTAGACCCAAGCAAAAGTTAAGATCTTACACAAGAGAGAAAAAAACAGCACAAAAGTTAAGATCTTACACGAGAGAAAAAAGCACCACAACTGATTTGGCGTGCCGTCCATGGTGGGGGGTTTTGGGTGGCCGTCAGGTTCGCCGCGGTTGCACAAATCCGTTGATGGAGTGGGGTCGTCGGTGGAGAGAGAGAGAGAGAGATGGTGGTCGGTTGCATCTCGGACGGTTGGCAGTTGTTGGTGGCGGTGGTTTCTGGTGTTGGTGCGTGGAGATGGAGCAGAAATGGGAAATGAGAAATGGGTTTGGAATATTTTGGGAGCAAAAATTATATTCCCGAAAATTTTGAAATTTTCAAAATGAGAGAGAAGGGGGGTGGGTGGTGGAGTGGGGCCCCTTTTTTTTTTTTGCCACGTTGGCTGCTGTTCCTGATCTGTGCCTAATGTATGTGCTGGTAGCATTGTTGTACTGAAATTGCTTAATTGATTGGTTTGATTGAATGGGTTTGTGTTGAATTCGTGTGAGAGAAAGAGAGAGTTAAATTATTCATTTTGCTAAATTTTTTTTCCTGGGTTTTATGGAGAGAGAGAAGAGAAGAAGAAGAAGAAGAAAGAGGAGGGGAATGGGCAAATATGCCCTTGAGGAGAGTACACGTGCTGGGCACATGCACATTTTCCGTCCAAATTAGTAACGGTATCCAACGGATGGATGACATTGGAACAAATTTGCAAATTGAAGGTTTTATTTGTAACGGCCCGTAAAATTTATCAATTTATAATATCATTAAAAATTATGATTTGTAATAATAAAATTATCTTAATTATAATTACCCAGTAGATAAATACAAATTTATTTAATTTAATCCTAATTATCCTACTTTTATTTATTTAGATTGCATGCATAAAAATCCTATTATCTCTCGCTCTCCTACTCGGTCTCTAATTCATCACCCTGACTATAATTTCGTTTTATAATTCGTCCATTCCGAAACCCAATAGGATACAACTTCTTTCAATCCAATTCTAACCGAAACTCTCAAAATTCCCTTATATATGCCCATTAATCCGACCCTAGGGTTTATTAGAATACTTACCACGTTCCATCAGTCCAGAAAAGAGAGAAAAACAGGAGAGAATCGAGCTCCAATCCTCGGAGTTCTAGAGAGAGAAAGAAAGAGAGAGAAAAGTGGGTTTGTGATCTAGACTCGACCGAAACCCGAATTGATCATTCCAGACACCTCCTACAATCCTTAGCATCACCGAACGTCATTCAATTCGGTCCCGAAGTCTCCCGATCGAAGAACCCGAAACCTTCTTCCCAAATTTCCAAGTTTCGATCAAAAACCAATTCGATCCGATTTGAGGTAGTATAATCCATTCCAACCCTCCCTCTAAGTATATTTAATGTTTTTAGGCATAACCCATCATCCCACATGGCTCCATGCATCGAAAAAAGCAAGAAAAATCAAAAAAATCGATTCTGCCCCGGACCTTGCGGCCGCAACCTGCGGGCCGCAAGAACCAGAGCCGAGTTAGCGGCAGACGACTCAGCCGCAAGGTTGACTCGGTCAGACCATGCGGTTTCAACTGTTTTGGTTCGAAATCATTTTGCGACCTTCTAAACTTGATTTTCGACCCCCGAACCATTTTTCCTAGACTTTTCACACCTCAAAGATCATAACTTGTTAAGGTCATAATTTTTTTAATTTTATTATCTATTTATTAAATTATTTATTAGATATCGTTCAAAGTTTATAAACAAAAATTAGTTTCGACCTTTTAATTAATGTTTTAACACTCCAACTATTTTTTTTAGACTTCTTACATCTCAAATACAGTAACTTGTCAAATTAAATATTTTTTTATTTAATTCATTATTTATTGTTATCTTTAAAGTAATTCCAATCAAAATTACTTTACGACCTTATAAACATTATTATTAATGCTCGAATAATTTTATTTAGACTCCTCACTGTCCAAATATGAAATTATGTCAGTCACAACATTTATTTTTATAATTAGTTATTTATTGTCTATTTACTTCCCTTTCGGTCTTTTTAATTAACGTTTTCCTATAATTTAACTCTTCGACCCTCCGGACCCAACTTTTGACATTCAACTGCTTGTATAGGACCTCTAGGACTCTTATTAGGTCATGAGTAATTATTCTAATATTTTTATATAATTAATGCATTTTATTAGCTTTTAATTGATCTTATTAATTAGAAATAATTAATAAGAGCCTAGAAATTATTTTATTAAATTTTCTATAAAAGTTTTACTTCATTATTGACATTGTGGCCATACGAGAATAAGGGCAACGGCCCATTCATAAAAGGTTGTGTGATTGCACTGCTGTTTATTTGTTTTTATTATTATTTGATTTAATGGTATATTGCATCGATGCCTGATTTGAATGCTAGATTGGACCCTAGAGACATGGGGTGGTATGCGAATAGAATTTCACCTAGACGATGTTAGATAATGGATGAATTGGAAAGTTTTATTTTTAGAATGCCTGCAGGCGTGATGTTGAGATGTGATGAGATATGTGATGGTTTGAAACTGGCAAAGTAAGCCCAGTAGTGATTGATGAATTGAAATTGGCGAGAGTCCAATGATGAATTGAAACTGGCAAAGTAAGCCCAGTGATGACTGTGTGGTGGTACATAAGATAGGCGAACCCTAGTTATGATTCGGGCATGATAAGCTTCCTTTTGTTGTAATGAGAGGGATACACACTAGGTACATAACTGAGGTGCAATCCGCGACAACAAAAGAAAGTGAGCTCATGGGACAGGGCAGAGCTAGCGGTTGGGGAGGAAAGACTCCGCGGAGGAGATCTTAGATTTCACGTCAGGTTAAATGGATAGTAATAAACTGGTTTCTATGGAATAACGCTGTTTTATTTTAACGCATTATTATTGTTCATGTTGCTTGCTATCTGTAAAGTAAGAGGGGTAGTTGGGTTGGATTATACTTCGGGGTGAACTATTTCACTCAAGTACGGATTGCCTGGCTTCCGTGCCAGATTTTGCAGAAAATCAGGAGGAGACACAGAATCCCGAAGGTGAACAGTTTTATGCAGAAGAGAATCCGGAAGTGGGAGTAGAGCCTGAATACGCTTGGGATCCGTATCAATCCTAGAAGGCGGCTCTATTACTTTATTTAGTTTTTATTACAAAGACTATTTTTCAGTATTTCAATAAGGATTTGTAATAGATGAACCGTTAGGGAGAATTATCCGTTTTGGATTTTGAACTTAATTAATAAATTCTTAGAAATCAATATTTAATACCTCCGATTTTATTTCCGAAAATCGGGGCGTTACATTATTTGTTTAAATTAGAACTTGAATGACCAAACTGAACTTTCGCGTAAAGTCGAAGGGATATATAAGCAAATCACTCTTCTTCTTCTTCTTCTTCTTTTTTTTTTTTTTATATCAAGCAGTAAAATCACTTGCCAAATTGTGAGTAGATCGTGTGGAGAAGATCGTATTGTAAGTAGCAATGCAATTATATTTGATGAACAATGATTTTACTCATGATGGTTAGAGACCACAGCATATAAAAAGATCAGGTCAAAAAAAGTAAGCCCATTAAAGCTATTTCAATTTTTTTTTTTATATTCTAAAAAACCTTGAACTCATATTTCAAACTAGCTTTTGCTGTACAAGGCACAAAACCTTTTCGATTTCAAGTTTGAAAAATATTGTTAGATAGCCCCATACGTGGATATAGCCAATACATTTTGAAATATCATATGGGAAAAATTAATCAAACATTTTCGTGAATTATTATATGACATGCGACTCTAGCAATCTACTACAAAATTAAAAGAATAATTTTGTTCACTTTCACCTTTAGTGATGACAACTTAATCCACATTTTATAAAGGATGATGATGTGAATTCTGCTTCAATGATAAGAATTGTTTATGTCATGTGAATTAATTAGTTGGTGGCTTTTCTATTGAACTGAATTTTCGCATGGTTTCAAAAGAAACAATTATTCATAAAATATGAACCATTCTAATCATTCGAACAAAATCAAATGCGGATGCAGTTTTCTTTACTGAATTCCCCAAATCCCATTGAGTTTGGGTGAGCCAGGAGGGTCTCGAATTCGAATCGTGCCAACGATGCCCTCTCGAATTTGGTACTTTTGAGCAATTTATCTTTGACCCACTAGTCCTTGGTGGGATAGTTGTACTCTTTGGTCCCTCCTACGATCCACTACGGGCCAGGAGTCTTTATGATTACACCCAAAAGTGGATTGCTATGCCCGGTTACCCTCTTCTCCAACTCCGGTGTAAATGATTTGCCTTTGATCTAGCTCGAGAGAAGAATAGTCGAGGTCGGCGCAAACAAAAGACACCACTCATCATCGTGAGAGAGAGAGAGAGGGAGGAAGTTTTCGAGTCCGGCTCCTCTCCAATCTATGGAGAATTGGAGAATCCTCCAATTCCAATTCAGTGGTCAAGATTACCCTAGTAACTTAAGCCCCAAAACTCATATAGTATTCTACGGGCACTCAATTACTCCCCCAATATTTCTCAATTACATAAGCATCTTCCCTCCTTGTTTTTTGAACGGCAGATAAAATTCATTAATTTTTGAAGTTGTTACAAAAAATTTATTATTTTTTTTTTGAACGACGTCGTCTTCGCTCCCCATTAAACCTACCTTTGAATTATTTTTTTTTATAGCTCATGAGGATTTTTTTACTAATATTATATTAGTAATTTTTTTCCTTTCAGAATGATTTTTTTCATTGATATTATCTTATTATGTAACTCATGAGATTGTTTTACTAATACAAGTGTATTTCTACGTGCGTTTCGCATTGTGTCGTGTACTCATTGATGTAATTGTTCTTGTATGTATGAAAGTTGAAATTAAGATTCAGTTATGAAAATTAGAAAGAAATCGTAAGAGTAAATAATTGAACGTAAGATAATTTTTACAAAAAAAATATTTTAGAAGAAATACAAAAGGAGTTCTTTGATTAACCTTATAAATCTGCACATGTTATTAAAGTTGCGATATGAAAATTTACTAATGTTTGAAATTTGGTAAGAGGAGTGCTAGGTACAAAGAAAATAGACAAAGAAAAAACCCTTAAAGTGTACATGAACGGCCCAGATTCACTGTGCAGTGCATCTGAGCCGTTCATGTACACTTTAAGGGTCTTTTCTTTGTCTATTTTCTTT
The DNA here is from genome assembly GCA_019656295.1 of Rhododendron mucronatum var. ripense. Lineage (NCBI taxonomy): Eukaryota > Viridiplantae > Streptophyta > Magnoliopsida > Ericales > Ericaceae > Rhododendron > Rhododendron mucronatum. The sequence continues at coordinate 1,077,617 of BPLT01000146.1, read as the reverse complement.
GCATATAGCATTTCTCATTTGGTAAATTGGTGTTTGAAATGTGATGAATGATAATTGAGGAATATTTGGAGAGTAATTGAGTGCCTGTAGAATATCATATGCATTTTGGGATTGAAGATACTTGGATAATCTTGACCATTAAATTGGAATCGGAGAATTCTCTGGATTGGAGACCGGAGAGCAGCCAGACTCGAAGTTTTCTTTGTCTTTGTTAAAAATAACCGGCCTGCACATTTGGTCGTTGGTGGTCCCTCCAAATCCGATGGCTCTACGGTCTTCCCTCTCCTTCTTCCTACTCCTATTCTTCTCCGCTCTCAGTAATTCGGGTCGGCCCATTCTGGCCCAGGCCACGATTCCGGCCACGTTCGACGGGTTCGTGTACGAGAATCGCCCAATCAGCACCGATTCGATCCTGATCGAGGCTTTTTTCGACCCGATTTGCCCCGACAGTAGAGACGCTTGGCCTCCTCTGAAGCAAGCCCTAGATTTCTACGGTCAACGCGTCTACCTTACCGTCCACCCCTTCCCTCTACCGTGAGTAATAAATTCTTTCTCGCAGTGTTATTAATTGCAATTTCGCTCTCCGTTAATTACATGGTTTAGGTTCATTCAGTAACTTGTGTACTTTTGATTAGCTGTTTTTGGACGTTGGGTGTGCTGAAGGGATGGAAAATGAAGATGAAAAGATGTTACTTGCTCAATTTCTCCTTTTATGGGCAAATAATGAAAAAAAAAAAAAAAGAGAGTTGATTTTGAAGTACTCCCTATCCATTTAATTTCATTTGTTAGCCTAGCTGGAGTAGGAGTAATTACTCGGTGGTCTTGGGGCGCCGCCACGTGGAGCCCTGCCACCTTTCAGCATCACATCCTTGTGGTTACATACACTTAATGGTAAGATCGCACCATAGTGTACGTGTTGAGATGTGTTGGACACCACGTGGCAGTGTTCTAGGGCTGCTCGAAGGACGGTTTTGGGCAGTAGTTCTACTTAAAAACCGAATGGTCCGAATCGCTTGCCGTAGTTTGTCATTTTCTCCATCCGCACCCATTCGTGAGTGTTGTCCAGTTCGGTTGCTGTTTGGGCGGTTCATATATTAGAAAACTGCCCAAACTACCGAAACCAAACCGAACCGGATCCGCAAAGTTCACATATTAGGATCTGTACCCATCTGTATCTTGGGTTGGTACGTGGGCGGTTTGGTTTGGGCGGGTTGGTTGGTTGAGCCGCTGCCCATCCAATAATTTGTCCCTAACAACAAGAGCCAAAGAATTAGTTTCTCTCATTTAGTTTCTTGTCCTCTCTTTGTTTTTTAGTTTTTACCATTCCCAAAGAACAAAATAAGCATGAACGGACTTTCGCTTGGACCAATGTATTGTTTCTTGGATCACTTCATAAGACTCTCTTTGTAGGATGTTTATCGAATTGGTTTTTCTTGTAGAGAGTGGAATGCCATCCATCTGGTCACCACTTAGGGGGCGTTTCCGCTGAACTAAATGGATTAAATGGACTAAAGCCCATGTTTTCTTGAATTTCTAGACAGGTCATTTTCCTCATATACATCAACTAAAATACCATTTAACGTAAACTACTTGATTATTGTCTTTAGCTTGTAATCCATAATCTAGTGGAAATGCACCCTTAGTACGCCATGAGTTTGGTTGTATGCGAACTGTGCTCTGAATACTCTAATGGGTGGATTGGAATTGAACCAGGTTACCGACACTTTTGTTTCCACAGATTTTAGCTCAACTACCCGATAATATCAAAAGTGATAATAAGAGACTATTGTACCTTTCTTCTGTTTCTGGAGTTCAATTTTGGCTTTATTTTGTCACCAGTACCAATGTAGAGCTGAAGACTTTGGTTGCTTAAAAGATTTGCAGGCCATCTCTATAGTTAATTTTTTGATAACAAGTGTAATGCAGTTAAATACATGTGTCAACGAAATTCCTACACGTATGATCCCACAGCTGTTTAAATGCATATCATCCTACAAGCTGTTGAATGTTGATAATTGATGTAACCTTTGTCAATAGAGCCTGCCAGTTTTCAGGTTTCCTATTCTCCAACATAGTGCAATGCATCATGGTTACACCATTATCAATGTCGAGATATCTAAGCCTACTGTTTCGAAATTCCACCTTCAGGTTTATAATTTTCCCCGATACCATGTCGCTCCTATAGGTTCGAATCCTGACGTAGGAGAGTCCTAGAAATAATTTTCCTTGTCCAACTTTTCTGTTTGTTACTTAAAATGTGTAATTTTTTAGTCTACACCCCAAGGAATTAGACTTTGGCAAGGGGATAGCCGATTTATGATTTCTGTTATTTACCACATGCATATCCTTTCGGTGGCAAGTCACCTCACCAAACATGAAAGTGAAAATTATGAAACCTTGCAATAATTTTCTTGGGGGAAGTGATTGTCTAGAATAGTTTATATGAAGATATCGTCAAGCTGGTCTGCTGGTGTGACATTGATATAAGTTTACTTAACTGTGGTGTTTTAAACTAGTATCGAGTGTTGTATTAGCCTTAATTTCAAAGGATGGTTAATGACTTACTAATGGAAATTGCAGTTATCATGACAATGCTTTCGTTTCTTCTCGTGCTTTACATATTATAAATGAGCTGAACACTTCTGCCACGTATGACTTGTTGGAGTTGTTCTTTGAGCACCAGGTAAGGACTCCTTACATCATCATAATATAGATAGGTATACACCTGCAATACGTACTTAGGTTATGTGATTATGGTGTTCTTTTGCAATTATTGTTAGAGGAGATTGGACTGTTGTTCCTCATGTAATTGTGCATATATTGATGCTCATCACTGGTTACTACACACTACAATGGAAATTTCATAACAACATTGCAGATTTATTGTTTCCATTGCACGCACTGTACATTGTAACAGTATTAGTAGTTGAAGGGTTGTAAATTAGCTATATAGCCTATATTTATGTTGTATATTGTTCTCCCGACTACTTAATGGGTTATTGGACTTCTCTCATACGGGTTAAACTTGGTGGATTGTTTAATAGAAGGAGTTCTACAACCAACCCACCTTCAACTTGTCTAGGGCGACTGTTGTGAGCCGTGTTGTTACCTTGGCAACCACAGCAGTTGGTAATTCCTACTACTCTGCAGTTGCATCTGGGTTTACTGACCAGAACTCTGATCTTATGACAAGGGTTTCGTTTAAGGTAAGTTTGAAGTTACAGTAAAGTCAATACATTCATAGATCGATACAGTAGAGAATTACCTCTTTATTTTCATTTCCGTTGCCAAACTTCAAAACGAGAGATGTTTGATTTATTCTGTTTTTGAATTATCGTCGTTCTACACACTAATTTACGGCAACTTCTGTTTTCTTGTTTGTTTCTTGTGTTAGTATGGTTGCTCGAGAGGGGTGTTCGGGACGCCATTTTTCTTTGTGAATGGATTTGCATTGCCTGATGCTGGATCTGCTATAGATTACAGCCATTGGAGAAGCATCATTGATCCACTAGTTCAAAAACAACGAACGAAGAGGGAGGAATCACCACATTTCGTCTTGTGAAGAACTCTTGATTTTTGAATTTTAATACAAAGAAGTCAAAAATTCAATATCTTGGACTTATGTTCAGGATTTTATTGTAGTAATTATTTCTGCTTGTATAAAGCTTACATGCACGCTTATATTTGCTAAGAGAACCAATGACATATTTGAAGGTCTGCTAATAGAATTGATGTAACAAAGAATAGAACAGAAAACAAATTTGTGAAGGGCTCTTGTAGGTTCTATTGGGTTGAAATTGGGAAGGGATCACATGCAAGCATTGATCCATCATAATTCGAAACTCATTTCAGTTTTCCGTGTTTGGATGGTAAAAGGTGGTTTAGGGCTGACAATTGACAAACAAACCAAACTACTCAAGTTCGAGTTCGTCCTCGCTCGTTAAAAGTTGTTTACGGGATTAGTTTTGTTACAAAAACAAGTCGAGTTTGAAATATTTTTCAAAGCTCGATTAAGGTTTCAATTAAAGCATGAATAACCTATCATTAGGCTTGACCGGCTTTCAATGTTTAAGAAGTCTCATCCACTCAGATCAGTATGTCATTGACTCAATTAAAACTCGTTGAATATCGGTTTGTCTCGTAAATAGTTCAAAGTTGCACATATTTTTCAAATAAATTACGTTTTTCATATTAAACTTGAACAATACATTGTTCGGCTCCATGGACAGTTTTATCTCCGTGCACATGAACATTATGGCCAGTTTTCCTCTCTTCGTCTTATTAAAGTAGGCATTTCTTTGTACTTTTTAAATTTAAAAAAGGGAAAAAAAAACTGAAATGGTCCCTGTAGTTAAGTGTTTGTATCAATTTGGTCCTTATAGTTGTAATTGGCTCGATTTACACTCTGAACTTTCTATTTTGTTCCAACTTGGTCCAATTACTAACGGCCGTTAGTCCGCCGTTAGTCCTTTTAACGGCAAAATCAAATGGCCCTCTTTTTTGGGATTAAAACAGTAATTCTCTCATTCCCCTCTTGCCCTACTATTAGGGGTGTGCATGGGTCGGGGGAGCCGGGTTTGACCCCCGACCCGACATGTCGGGGTAACAAATGTTTTAGACCCACAAACCGAACCGAAAAGGGGTAAAAACCGTTCGCGAGCCTGATTCTTTACGTCAGGTCCAATCGATATCAAATTAATCTTTATGAATTGGGCGGGGCGGAGCGGGTCAGAAACGCACCAACCCGGACCCTGAACCGAAATCTGTTTTTTAACAGAAAATGAACCCGTACCTATCTGAATCACATGTTCGACCCCCGCCCGAGACCCTTCAGGTCGGGTCGGGTCGAGTGGGTGGGTTTTTTGCACAAACCTACCTAATATACCTCTGAACGAAAACACAACTCATTCTTCCATTCTCTGTTGATAAGCAGGCACCTGAGAAGAAATTTGGTTATAGTTTTCTACAAAAAGTTGCCCTCCAATTTAACATTTTCATAATCATAACCACTAGTATTGTCTACCTGTTCAACTTGTAGACAAATACTGAGATGCGTTATTTTTCTGCATAGTACTGAAAATGCATATAGAACCATATTCAAAAGTTACAACATGATATAGATCTAAAAGTTACAACATGATAAAGAATCATATCCAAAAGTCAGAATATTACATAAACTCAAAGGTTGCTCGGCTTAATAAGCCAAGTGACTTATTTTTTTGTCCTTATTCAATTTATTTTTTTTCGCATTTGTTAGGTTTTTGCCAATTTTTCAGGAATTATTGTTTCGTCATGATGAGAGGAACTTAAAAAGTAAAAAATTACCATCGAAATCCAATTATTTTAAATAAAGACGAAAAAATTGGTTTATTGGCTTATTTTTGTCTTTATTTAAAAGACTAACAACGGACTAACGGCAGTTAATAATTGGACCAGATTGAAACAAAATGGAAAGTACAGAGTGTAAATCGAGCCAATTACAACTACAGGGACCAAGTTGAAACAAACACTTAACTACATGGACCATTTCGGGTTTTTTTCCTTTAAAAAACAAAAACACACGCCTTGTCATGTTTTTCCAGCAGCCGATAATGAAGAGGAGGAAGCAGCTGCTACAGCTGAAGGCGGGCAGGGGAGACGGGTGGAACCCGGAAGGGGCTAGAGGCGGTGGCCGCAGGGCCCGCTAAAGGGAGAGGTCAACAGCTGGAGCAGGGGAGACGGGTGGAGCCCGAAGGGGGCTAGAGGTGGTGGCCGCAGGGCCAGCTAAAGGGAGAGGCCAAGAAAACATGTGCTTCGAGCCCCCAAAAAATGTTACTGTAAAAATGAGGGCTTTCAAATTTTTAGGATCCCTATATATATGTATGAATATATATATATATATATGACCCAATTTTTTTTGGCACTAAGCCTCCTTTACACAAAATAGGCCCAATTGAAATTTAGGAGCTACAAAATAGGCCCAAACGGTAGAATTACTCATTAGAAATACTGGGACGATCAAAAAAAAAGAAAGAAAATAAACGCTGAGGAGTTATGGTTTTCTCAACGTTTTTTTATTTTTATTTTTTTATAATGGTGGAATTACTCTTTTGTAACGGTTCTTTTATGAGACTTTTTGTAGACTATTTTTGTATGAAAAATATAGAGAGGCCTTATTTAAGAGATTCGCTTTCAGTCTCCAAAACTAATGAGTCAGCCCTGAGTGGCCGCCAATGCAATCGGTAACAGAGTCAGGTTTTGAAACCAAAGAGCTGGAGAAAACATGTCAATAATGCCTTGTTTGGATGGCATTTTAAGAAAAAAAATTTAACTCAAAAAACACCCAATTTCTGTCTCCTCCCTCCGATCATTATTTTCATTTATCTCTCTAACTTTCTCTACTCATTACCCATATCTCAAACCATTACCCTATTTTCTCTCTCCACTCATTATCCAAAAATCAAATTCAAAAATTTTCAAAACATCATCCATTATACACTCCAATCTTGGTGGCTTTCTCTCATAGTATAACAGCCTGTTTGGATACCGGATATGGCACCCGGATATGCCAAGAAGCCGGAGATGTAATCCCGGCCCCACACATATCCGGTGTTTGGCTCCAATTTTCCTCTCCCGGACTTGTTTACTGTTCGGACTACATATCCACCTTCCCCCGAATTTCAGCCGGATTTGTAACGACACCCCAGGCCCTGTCGTTAGCAAATCAGGGGGGTTTTGGGCATTTTTGGTACCATTCTACCCCTGCAAATCAGGGGCGTTGTGTTACCGTTTCTTGCCAGAAAAATCAGAGAGAGAGGACTGCCCGGTCGTCGGTGATGGTGGGTCGGAACAACCATCGTCGTCGGTGAAAATGATCGACGAAGAGAGAGAGAGAGAAAGACTTACGGCTGGAAAACTCAGCAGATGGATGATCGGCGGCGGCAGACGGAGAAGACGAAGGGGTTGCAAAGATCGCCGGACGGAGAAGACGCCTTGGATCTGCAGATGGGTTCTCTGGAAATGGAGAAGTGTGAGGCGGTGGTGAACTGTTCGTGGGTAATGGAGAAATGTTTTTGGAAATGGGGAACTGTGCATCTGCAAATATATATACACACCTTTGCCATTTTTTCACTTTTGAATTACGTTTTTTACTTTTTTCGGAAAATAATATTTATTTGTAATAAAAATCATTCTAAAATGAAATTATTTTATTCTAAAATTAATGACAAATATCAATTTATTCTAATTTAAAATAAATCAATTTTGAGCATTAAAAAAATCAAAGTGGGGTAATTTAGTCATTTCATATTTTATCCCATCATATCCACCTTCCAAATCCCCCTCCTCAAAAAATCATCCAAACACCTCATTACAAATCCACCATTCTTAAGAGGTGGGACCACATTTCTTAACATATCACCCCTCATTACATATCCACCTTCAAATCCCCCTTCATTATATATCCACCCAAAACAAATCCTCCATCCAAACGGGCCGTAAGGGTCAGCTTGTAGTGGTGGCTTTGGCGTTTGATCTTGTTCGATGAATACTTGGGATTTTATTTACCAGTACTGTTTCTTTGCTTGTTTTTTGGGTTGATTGCTTGCCAACAATGTAATCTTTTGAGGCTCGAGTGGCAATCGCTGGCAATGGCGTATGTTTGTTGGGTGGTTTGGATGTCAATCTTGTTAGAATGCTTATGTTATTCTTCTTTTAACTATTATGTCTAATTAAAAAAAAATGCCATGAAAAAACAATTGAATCCGCAAAAAAAAAAAAAATCAAAATGAAACTATTACATTTTATTAAGAATTGAATCCGCAACGTCGCTGTACTTTTGTGCAGCTACATAACTGTTAGTGTTCGGCCAATAATCTCATCTCAAAAGCCCCAAAAAAGTTGGCCCGGTGGTCAAATGCATGAAACTTAGAGATTGAGATTTGTTCTCTCCTAAGATTTTAGGTTTAAAATTTAGGAAAATGACGGTTAAAGACGTGTGTTGATAATTAATACCCGCTAAGGACATTTTCAACATTAACAAATGTTCTTAGCTTGTTCTTGGCGAATATTAATTATCAAAACAAGTCATTAATTGTCATTTTCCCTTAAAACTTTTTAGGTTCTCAACCCTTTTGGAACCAATCCATATGAGGCACTTGCTCTGGCTTCAAGTGAGACCCTCGCTAGTGGACAATGGATTTACACACTCTGTGATTAGTCGAGGTGTATGTACAAGCAGAGCTGGACACCTTGTAATAAAAAAAGAGGAAAATGACGCCAATGACGTGTTTTAATAATTAATACTCCCAAGGACATTGTCAATATTAACAAATATTCTTAGCTTGTCTTTGGCGAATATTAATTATCAAAACATGTTCTGGGCTGTCATTTTCCCTTAAAAAAAAGGAAAAAATTCCCATCTCGAAACCTTTTCAGTTATGCGGAAGGCCCAGCCCAACTTCAACCGACAAGTTCGATCCGATTGGAGAGTTAGGGCAGTTTCCCAAACCGGTGCTATAAATACCCCAGGACGTCACAGGTAAGCGGTTAGGGCGTAAACGAAGTAACGAGCCGAAGAAGAGGGCTTTCCTTCGTCGAGCATAAAAATTCTATCTTTTATTCGAAGAAGAACAAGAACAAGGTATAACCCTAATCCAACCGATCCCAATTCTTATTCTTTTTCTCCTCTCTCTCTAAACCCTAGATTCATCTCTCTGCATATGTAATCGACCTCTATTCAACACAAACATGATATAAATATATGTATTATTTTAATTCGGTGTGTGTTTTGGGGCAGAAGATGGATCGGTACCAGAAGGTCGAGAAGCCGAGGGCGGAGACACCGATTGACGAGAATGAGATTCGGATTACGAGTCAAGGGAGGATGCGGAGCTACATCACATACGCCATGACTCTGCTTCAGGTATTATTTCTTTCATCTCCTATGATTGAGTGCTTGATTATTATTATTATTATTTGCTTTTGTTTCTATGTATAGTTGTAGTACTAGACGCTCGGGCACACATGATGCATGTGGTGAAAATCGTGTTATGTAAAAGACGGATAGCGGAAAATCTCGAATTGAGATTAATTTGTTATGAAATCTAAATGGGGAAGTACAAAAGAGGGGAGAGGAAATTTGGGATGGTAGTTTTTTCCCCTTCTTGGCAATTTCTCTAGGTAGTTATTTTTCATAACTCATGCTTATGTGCACCTCGTCTAACCCTGGGCCCAATCCCACCGCGGCACCGTCCACTTGCGGGATGGCCCCAAAGGGGTTGATAGCACATATGAGGTTTTAAACCTAAGAAGGGAGCAATTCCCTAAGTTCAAGGGCTCGACCACTAGGGCAACCCCTTGGGGTTGTTTATTTTGGTAGTTAAAGGGGTAATTCGGAAAAAAGGTGTGAGCCAGTTCAGAATTGACGTTCGCACCGAAAGGCGTGTTCCTCATTAATAACAGATGCTAATAAGAGATACAATGCTTGTCTTCTCTGCGATAAATGTCTTTTTTTTGATAGTTGAATCTAAAATTATATCATGCTGCGACAAAAAATATTGAAATTAGATACTATGCCAAGTTGGGGAGGGGACAGCTCTCAGCAATCACTTAACTCAGTGCTGGATAAGTTTATACTTCCCACTGTCAAATGTCAGTTGACGGAAAATGATTTTTATTTGCATGCTTTTTCCATTTTCCGGTGTGATGTTACCCCCAGCCGGTATTTGTTATCTGCTTCCATTAGTCGTGGATTGGCACGCATGTTTTGGTTCACGACCTGGTTCAAGTTATTCAACTGGTTGATTCTGTCCTTTTACTGCTAAGGAACTATTAGTCGCGTTGTGTCTGATTTAAGTTAGAATATTACTTGTCTCAGAGGCTTCTTTACTTGGATTTGGGTGCGAGTAGTGAGTGTGGATCTATATCTACACATTAGACATCCTTGAATCAAATCGTAGGATGGTGTGAGTTTCCTAGAACTTGCAGTGACGTGGATGTTTGTTGCCATTTTAATGTATCGTATGCTGCGCGATAGTGTACCCATTGTTTTTATATTGTTTAGGTTGGGATGGAAATTTTTAAAACTTCCTGTCTGTGTGAGAAGCTAAAGTAATATTTTTTGGTCTGGTATTGATTGTCATTTTTATACGATCATCATATATTAAGATACCTGAGTTCGCCCAATGTGCACATGGATTGCAAAGGCTTCCTGTTACACATCTAAGCATCTTCTTCTTCACCCTTGGTTTTTTGTGTTTAGGGAACCATGCTGTAAAAAATAAGGAAATAGAAGTGTAAAACAGTGCTTAACAACTATTTATTCCTTTTTCGGAAATAAGATTTTGACTAGTAGTATCTGTCGGAAATTGTGTTTCAATATAATGGCCGGTGATGTATGGGGATGATCAAATATGACTTGGCATTACAAGGTTGTCTTCTGCTCCTCTCAACGTTTGGAGGAAAGGGATTGAAATCGAGGATGACACAAAAATTGCACTCATTTGAGGCTAGAGTAGGAAATTCAGGATGCTGTGAAATTTATTGGCTAGAGTATTTGATGTCTTCTTATCTTGTCTTTTGTTGCTATACTTTCTAGGAAAAAGGATCGACTGAGATTGTGTTCAAAGCAATGGGCAGAGCAATCAATAAAACTGTGACGATGGTGGAGTTAATAAAGGTTTTTCCTGGAGTTATTCCCTTTTTCTTTTTATGTGTTGGTATACTATACTTGTTCTCTGATGATTACTACATTTCATCCCACCATCATGCAGAGGAGGATTGCTGGTCTCCATCAAATTACATCAATCTCGTCCATTGATATCACTGATACGTGGGAGCCCCTCGAAGAAGGCCTCCTTCCGTAAGGCTGTTCTGGACCTTATATTATCAACAAAAAAAAAAGCTTGTCTTCCAAATATTGAAATAGGAACTGGTTGCTAAATCAATGATAAATGTGAATATGCTTCATTCTTTTTCAAGTCTCTTAGTTGGATATTTGTGCCGATTGCAGTCTGGAAACCACAAGGCATGTCTCGATGATTAAGATAACACTCTCAAAGACGGAGCTGAATTTATCATCTGTAGGGTGAGTTAGTACAAATTGTCGGGTTGTACTTGAATATTTATTATGCTTTTCAGTTTTCTCATCTCATGGTGAAGCAAATATTGGGTTATAATAGATGAAGTGCTTGCTTTCTCTTTGTCCTGTAAAAATTACACCTATATGATTTTCATGAATCAAAATTCATGATCACTCATCTTGGTTAAAATCTCAACATGTCAGATTTCTTCAAGTTCTGCACTTGTGAGTTGACAATGAAGTGAATGGCAACAATACCTTTTCTTATCTTTTCTTGTTGTGTGTTGATTTTTGACGAGCAAATGATTTTTTTATGGGGGCATGATTCCATGCACGAGTTTTTGGCAATTGATTCTTACCTACTGCAGGTACCAACCTCCACTACCAGCCGACCAGGTCAAGGCATTGCCTGAATTTGATTATGATGGAGGTAGTGCAAATTGAAGGCAATGTAATTGTTCTTTAGTATTATTCGGATTGGAATTGATTTTCACACCGTTTATCATGCAGAAGGATCACCTACTGGTCGTGGAAGGGGCCGTGGTGGAAGAGGGAGGGGAAGAGGAAGGTCTAGAGCCCCTTATGGTATGGGATTGCATAACTTGTTTTTGTTTTCATACATTTGGAGTTTACTCTTGAACTTATTCTGGGGAAAGGTTTTACCTTGCGACATTGGCTGTGTGTTATGTTGTGGAATTTGAAGTTCACTATCTTGTTCATATTAATATGGAATTTGGAGTGGGCCCAGTGGGGTATTCTCTGGATAGCAGGTTTTAGCCTTTTAGCCATGTCATCATGACGAGCAACCTTTTAGTGCTTTTGACATATGAGAGTTTTTGGTTTTAATGGTAGTTCCGTGACATTTTTGAAATTGCATCTCATTTCAGGGAATGGATATCCGGCTGCTGAGTATGATGATGGAGGTTGGGATGGCAATCGCGGCTATGCAAGGGGCCGGGGTCGAGGAAGAGGTCGTAACTTCCGTGGCCGTGGAAGAGGAGGGTACAATGGTCCCCAAATTGATATGCAGCAAGATGCAAGTGGTTACAACCAAGAACCTCCTGCTCAAGGTTACAATGAAGAAGCTCCTGCTCGAGGCCGTGGTAATGTTTCATATAATAGCTCTCTGTTTTCTTTTTCAAATCTCTAATTTGCGTTTTGGTTTCGTGCCTCTTGGGTAGACCAATCCTTCACAACGGTGCAGGTGTAGGGGGTTTGAGATGCTTGATTACTGATCGAACCCTATTGTATCGTTTTATTGATTGGGTTCTGGTCCTAGTGGGGATGCTTTCGGTAGGCCTAGTATTCTTCAAAGCCGATCAAGATGAATTTTAGTCCTAACTTTGTCCCCTCCCTACCCTAGAGCTGACCTTATTTTGTGTTTACAAGTTATAAGTGAATTATAGACTTTTAAGTTACTGCAGGTATGCAGTAAGAATCTCAAGAAAAACTACTACACTTGGATTGATGAGAAAAGAAATAAATAATAAAAGTCCCTCTTTTTGTTACTTAATTGGCCATGAAAAACATAACAGACATTTTATTTTGTTACATATGTTGGGACTTTGTAACATGATTTGGGAGAGTTATTAATGACGAGAGTTGTGACTATATAAGCCCAAACACATGCACATACGGATATATATAAACCTATAGGCGACAGATATGGATAACCTGATCAGGGACATGAATTAGGAGAAAGAAGCTAAATAATTTACTGGTTTTGATAAAATGGGTTTCTCCACTGGCAATATTACGCCAATGGGCTCTCCGTCGTAGATTCAAGGATGAAGTATGCAACTATCATGGAGAATTCTTGAGAAAGCAGTTATGGATATGTATAGATTGTGGTTTCAGATTTACTCTTTGCTATTTGTTGAAGGATAGAGGCATTATAACTGCAAAGTGGTTTTGGGTTAAAGGATATCATTGGAAAAGGAAAAACAAGGGCTTCAAAAATGGGAGACACCAACTTTTACTCTTTTTAGTATAGATGTACTCTTCTCTCGAAAGATGTGGTAATGAGTGGAATGTGATGGCAGGTAGTATTTTATCATACATGATATATTTGTTTTTGTCCTCAACAGAACATTGTACTTAGACATGGAGAAGTACATGTAGTTAACCCTTAAGCTAGGAACTCAGTGCTTTTAAATGAGCAGGCGAGCAGCAGGGGGTGTAATGGTTATCAGCTAACCATCCGGCACCCTCTTTTAGAGGAAATGGTGTATCTGGGGGCATTTCCCCCTCTCCCAAAACTGTTGGTGGAATTTGCTTGTTGAATTACCTAGAAACTCCACAGTTTTGTTCATTGGAGTTTTAATTATTCTACGAGCTGTTTCTTTCATTCTTATTGCTGTTCATTGGAGTTTCAATTGTCTTGAGCTGTTTCTTACGCTGTCTTGTGATACCCTCGCAGGTCGTGGCCGTGGGAGGGGATACGGAAATCGGGGATATGGAAATCGTGGAAGGGGTCGTGGTTTTAGGTCTAACGGGCCCAATTACGCAGCTGCTGGAGATGCTTAGCCCCGTTCTCCTTTGCACTCAATGCAGGGTTTCTGCTCTATGAATGATCTATTTGGATGCCCGGTCCATATCTATCTGTATTTATCTTTTTCGGTCTTACTAATTTTACTTTTAGGAAGTCGATGTACACTAATTTCTTGTTTTCGGAACAAGTTTTTGATTTTGAATTTTTCGTAGAGGTTGGAGAAGTCTAATTTACTGTAACTGTTCTTGTTCACTGACCGGCACATTCATTTATTTATCTGGTTTGATTAGTTATCCAATTGTGTCATTGTGTGGTTCTCAAAGCTCATCTTTGTTACATCAGGAGAGAAATAGGTATAGATGATCGAGCAATGCTAGAGATCCTGAAATGATTTTAGAATAATAACAGAATTCATCTAATTTTCAATCATGGGGATATGGTCGGGAGTTGGAGATAGATCTAAACTTTTGGAAATATATGCACAAAATGGTTATTTTCATAATATCACATGGCACTAAAAACAGTAGCCCATTTGTACCTCCAAGATATCGAAAAAACAGTAGTCCATCTGTACCTCCAAGATATCAAAATGATTTTCTGAAAGATAAATCAATGGTTTAAATTCACTTGAATGTTTGGGTCTCGTACATAAAATAAATTTCAATCATTAATTTCACTTTTGATAACATTTGGAGACAGACTAGTGGGGGTGTGTAGAATTATTAAGATAGATTATCTGGTGCCGTTTTCTGCACGTTGGTCGAAAGGGTTGCCTTTCGAATATGTTAACCCCGAATTTCACTCTGTTTGTTTTGATTCTGTTGTATTCCATGGTTGTATTGTATTGGTTGAGTTTTCTCGGTGTAAGTATAAAATTTTACTCCGTAACTTAACCAAAAAAAAAAAAAAGAAAAGAAAAGAAAGAAAGACAAAATTCATAACATGACGCATGCGCTGCTGTCATCAGTCCACAGTTTCTGTTTGGTCTCCCTGGATAAATGGATATAGTATCTGTTTCAGGGAAGGATCACCTCCAGTCTTCCCTCTTTCTCTCTCCCTGCACACACTACATATATATATTGGTCTTGAAGTGGATACTCAAGGATGCAAGAGATCATGGAGATCGAGGAGGATATTGTGATAGTGGGTGGTGGTATAGCTGGCCTCACCACAGCCTTAGGCCTTCACAGGTTCTCTCTCTCTCTCTCTCTCTGTGTGTCAAGATCAGTTTTTCTTGCTAATAACGAAGTTGGAATTAACATGAGCATGCAGGTTAGGACTGCGGAGCTTAGTGCTTGAATCATCAGACAGCTTAAGAATTGCGGGTTTTGCTCTTACTCTGTGGGCCAACGCTTGGAGGGCATTGGACGCTGTGGGCATTGGAAACTCCCTAAGGGAACATTCCCCTCTGATTACCAGGTCTCTCTCTCTCTCTCCACCTTTGTAGTTCGGAGTTTTTGCCACTGACAAATAGTAGGGCTGTAAACGAGACGAGATGAGGATATGTTCGATCTCGGTTCGTTCAAAACTAGTCTAGCTCGAGCTTGAGGTTGGCTTGTTTATTATTAAGGTGTTCGAGCTTGGTGCACGAGTAAGGAGCGGAGGGTCTACAAACGAGCTAAGCTTTTATAAATTGAGCCAGGTTACAACTAACTCGAGCTCAGCTCATTTACTAGACAAGCTTAAAACTCGAACTCGACTCATTTACTAGCAAGCCGAGTCGCGAACAGCTCGGTTCGTTCGCAACCATAGCCACTGTGATCATGTTTGGAATCCTTGTTAGTTTTTCCCTGCTGTTGACAGCTGGTGCTGTGCAGGTTACAAGTTACTTCTTCGGTTTCGGGTGTTACTTCAGAGATTGAACCACCTGACAAACAAGGGTGAGTAGTTTTATGATTTTCAGATTTTCAGTTCGTATTTTATCATGGTCGGTCGTATTTGTGTTTATGGTGCAAGGGAACACTACTATCCTAGTAAAGTGGAGCAAGTTTTTGTACGGATGTTTCGAAACATGGTACACTGCCATTCCAAAACAGTAAATTTAGCGATCTAAAGTGATTCCCAAATTTTTCAAAAGATCAACTTATTAAGGTACAAGTCTGAAGAGAGGAATTTCGGTGAGAATCAAAATTTGGTTAAATTCCTGGAAATGTGTTTTGCATGAACTATTTAAAAAATAATACTTTGTTTTACTAGATGCTTTATCACTTGGTAGGGGAAGTTCTAATTTGTTAAAATATAGAAGCCTATCCATATCGTAATGATTTAAACCTGTGGCGTACCCTATTCTCGTTCCTTGTACCGTTTTTTTATTACTCAGGTGTCCAAGTCAGTTTACGCTCCTATTCGCGTTCCTCGTACCGTTGCAATCTGTGTTCCAAGTAACTTAGGTATAGAAAGACATGTAGCTGGAATCAGTGTAGCAGCTTTGAGTTTGTGAAACTATTTTTGGCACTAGAGCACTTGAATCAGCTATAGCGGTCAAGTATCGGCCGTGAAGCAGACAAAAAGCTGATATGAAGTAATACAGTCACCCCATACGTGTGAATTTTCTCTAGCACTGGTATGTTGGGGTGTAATGATATTTGAGGGCCAAAAAACCGCTACATAGTGGCAAATTTGAAATCTTTGAGATGAATAGCTTTTCTCTCTCATTAGAAACATAAATGGCAAAAATATGGACTGCTTCCCTTATTCCCTTTCTGAGTACTAGTTTTGGGGTTTTTAGATCACTTACAGTTTAGTTTTTCTTCTATGTTTCTACCATGGAATGCAGCAAATATTTACATGAAGTCATGATTCAACATCATTGTAGTGAATAGGATTAGATTTCTTGTTAGTTAGTTAGTTTAAAAGTGGAAAAAGAAGAAGAAACATCAACATTACACGTCAAGTGATTCATTTCAACATTACATCAAGAAATCAAAGTGGGATGTGAAACATATGCTTGAAATCGATTCGCGGTTTCCTTATCCATTCCACTATGGATATGGGACCTGCAGGCACCAATGGCAGTTTGTCCCCTGTGATGCCTGAAATAATGTTTCTATGGCTGAATTACAAGGTTCCGTATTATGGTTAAGTGATAATAACTCCTTGAATGATGATCACTATGCTGTCTATGCAACACATGGAGGGCAATGAATCACAGGTTATTTGTGGGGTTTGAAATCTGATATTGTGTTTTCAAGTTCAAAATTTTCTCATGAAATCACATCTATATGTGAAGTTATCTTTTCGAACTGAGGGTTGATAGTTCTATCTTGATACTGGATTATAGTTGAAAAGTTCTCTCGACATATGTCAAAGCTATTAGTAGAATGCTACTTATTGTATACATGATGCTGCAGTAGAGGTTATGAAGGTCGTTGCGTAAGAAGGAAGGAGTTACTTGAGACTTTGGAGAGGGAATTGCCCCATGGCACCATCCGGTACTCTTCTAAGGTTGTTTCTATCGAGGATACGGGGTACCACAAATTGGTGCACCTAGTTGATGGTTCCACCCTCAAAACCAAGGTAACTCTCCAATCTTTCCTAAGAGGGAATTAATTTCACAAGCGTATGGAAAATCCGTTTAAAATGATGTGACAAGGATATTTTCGGCATTATGAGCTAAAATATTGGCGGTTTTGGTCTGAAATGGAAGGTAAGAGAATGCCCCATTATGGTCTATAGAGTGCCCTCTTAATGATCAGATAACGTTTAGATTCTGCATTTTGAAATGCGTGGGAATCATCTTTACCACTAAAATGTCATACAATGATTAAATACGCTAGGTTTTGATGACTAACCCTTCTTTGTGTTCCAACTGAAGGTGTTGATTGGTTGTGATGGAGTTAATTCATCGGTTGCGAAGTGGCTGGGTCTTCAAAAACCTGTTTATTCTGGGCGTTCAGCCATGAGGGGCTTTGTTGAGTACCCTGATGGTCATGGCTTTCAGCCAAGGTTTCATGTCTACTTTGAAGGAGGAATTCGCTATGGTTATCTTCCATGTGATGACAAGTGCTTGTACTGGTTTTGCACTTTCAATTCCTCTCTCCAACGTAAGCCCCTGCACAAAGTTGATTCATGAACAAGTTTGGAAGTAGAGAATAATTCTTCTACCATGAATAAGTCCCAGAAAATAAAGTGCAACCCAAAAAGTTGTACGAGGAAAATCTAGCACACTAATTCATAGAAAAACCGCACAAAACTTCTATGCTGGGACAACAGCATTAGGCCATACCTTACTAGAAGTAATGCTCTGCTTCCATACAGCACTCTAAACACTTGTTTATGAAATATTGTTCGGTTTGTAGTGTTCCACATTTCAACATCTTTCCTTTCAGTTCTATTTTTCTTTCTTCTCTTCTTTTCCTGGCACATATGTTCTAAGATGTGTGCCAATGTGGGGTTGATTGATTTCAGATGATGAAGACATGCAAGAGAATCCAGCTAAGATGAAGCAGTTTGTGTTGAGCAAGATCAGCCAATTACCCCAACGAGCAGCTGCAGTTGTGGAACTGACTGAATTGGATAGCATCTCATGTGCTCCTTTGAAACTAAGATTGCCCTGGAATCTCTTACTGGCAAATATCTCCAAAGGCAATGTTTGTGTTGCCGGCGATGCCCTTCATCCGATGACACCTGACATCGGTCAAGGCGGCTGCTCAGCTCTGGAGGACAGTGTTGTTCTTGCTAGGTGCCTTGCGGAAGCTTTATTGAAAAAACCCAGAAATGTGATTCAAAATGAAGAAGAAGAATATGTAAGGATTGAGAAAGGGTTGGAGAAGTTTGCAAAGGAGCGGAGATGGAGGAGTTTTAGTCTGATAAGTGCTGCATATGTGGTGGGTTTCATACAGGAAACGGATGGAAAAGTGATGAGGTTCTTGAGAGAGAAATTTCTGTCGCGATTCACAGTCGGTAGTGTGTGGAAGATGGCTGACTTCCATTGTGGCGAGCTCAAGATTTCTGGAACTGATTAAATCTCTGTTATTTGTTGATCAATGTGGTCTACATTGAGAGTTCATGAAGTTCAAAGCTTTAATCCTTGCTGAAGGAAGTAACTTGTCAGTTATTGCATTGGGACGGTTGAAACTTGAAACCCAGGAATTTGAGGTTAAAATAGACAAAATAAGGAGGGGTCAGTTTATTAGTGTTGTACGGAATAACTAAGAGCATCTCCAACAGAATTTATTTTCCGTCTTGGTTTTTGTGAAGAAAGTAGAAAAAATAAGAATTGTACCACTGAAGTTTATGGTAAAATAAGAGGGTATACTTTTTCTTAAATTTTGAAATCAGAGATATGCATTGTCGGGTGATGTCTAACTGCAGTTTAACTGATTAATACAGTAGAGAAAGAGTTCAATACTTTTGCATTGGTATTTTGTCTCAAGCTGGGGAGGTGACATTTGAATCTTCCCAGACAATACAAGCTAAACGAATAATGGCCAGCCGGCCAGGAAAGGGCGGCAATTGTTTGGAAGCTTAGGGACTTCTGTACAATCCTAGCTGAATTGCACAGGGGACAACAAGGTATAGACAATCGAGCAATGCTAGAGATCCCGAAACGATTTAAAGAAAAATACGTTCACTTCGATGTTGTGGTCGCACACATAAAGTGAATCATTTTCAGAAAAAAATTTCGTGATCCAAAGTTCATTATAACAAGTCGAAAGAATTCCATGGTGGGAGAGAATCTGTTGATTGGGCCACAATAGTTTTTATTTGACTACCTGGCAGTGAGCAGTCTAGATTGAATCTGAGGAGACATTTTACACCTGCAGTGCACGGCAAAATAGTCATCAGCCCTGTTGTATTATTGGGCCGTCGCCTGTCGGTGTTTTTTTCTTGAGTAGTACACGGCTCTGTTTGTTTTTGGTCCTCTCTCTGTTTGAGGGTTATTTTTTGTTTGGTTGCCTTAAGATTCCTGTGAGTGCACGGGTGGTATTGGTTGAGTTTTCTCGGTGTTATAAAATTTTAGCTTACCCAAAAAAAAAAAAAAAAAACTTGAGTCTTAACATGACGCATGCGCTGCTGTCATCAGTCCACGATTTCTGTTTGGTCTCCCTGGATATAGGAGTAGTACCTATTTCTCCCACTTTCTCTGTCCCTGCACATCCATATACTAGTATATAAATAGATTCTATTCATACATATTGGTATTGAAGTGGATACTCATCAAGGATGCAAGAGATCATCGAGATCGAGGAGGATATTGTGATAGTGGGTGGTGGTATATCTGGCCTCACCACAGCCTTGGGCCTTCACAGGTTCTCTCTCTCTCTCTCTCTCTCTCAAGAGCAGTGTTTCTTGTATGAACGAAGGTGGAATTAACATGAGCTAGCATGCAGGTTAGGACTGCGGAGCTTAGTGCTTGAATCATCAGAGAGCTTAAGAATTGCGGGTTTTGCTCTTACTCTGTGGACCAACGCTTGGAGGGCATTGGGCGCTGTAGGCATTGGTAACTCCCTAAGGGAACATTACCCTCTGATTCCCAGGTTTCTCTCTCTCTCTCTCTCTCTTCTCTCTCTCTCTCCACCTTTGTAGTTTGGAGTTTTTGCCACTGACAAATAGGGCTGTATATGAGACGAGATGAGCTTTGATGTGTTCGATCTTGGTTCGTTCAAACAGGCCTTAGGCACCCAAATACTTTGGGCCGGTTCTGTTTGAAGAATGGTGTCCTAAGGTCTGTTTCAAGAATGGTATCTTAAACGCTTGATAATTTTTACGAAAAAAAATAAAAAGTCAGAAAAAGTCAAAATTATAGTATTAAATCCCCTGGACTAATACACACACACACATATATTTCAAAATTTAAAAATTCCATTCAAAACAATTTTAATTT
Source organism: Rhododendron mucronatum var. ripense (assembly GCA_019656295.1). Taxonomy (NCBI): domain Eukaryota; kingdom Viridiplantae; phylum Streptophyta; class Magnoliopsida; order Ericales; family Ericaceae; genus Rhododendron; species Rhododendron mucronatum. Next base: position 1,057,241 of record BPLT01000146.1, on the reverse strand, counting down.
CGAAACTTGCTGCCCACGTGTTGCTTTTACGTTCAACCACTCTATGAGCAAGTGGAACAGGTGGAGTAGAGGGCTTTATAGGTGAGCACTTTGCCAATTGAGCCTTTGCTCTATCGATATGAGACAAACAAGTTGCAAAACAAAGCCTCCCACCTATAGTCCCACATCACTTAGTTGAAGGAAACAATAAAGGTAAAGAATCTTTTATAAGTAGAAAGTTCTACTCGTACCAATGCTCCTAGAAACTGGGCCTTGCTTTTGAAACTTGGACGGGGCCTTTCCTAAAACGAGTCCTACCTAATCCAAATACTTAAAAAAATTGGGGTGCCCCAAAAATTGGGCATTTTGGGGATGCCTAAGGCCCAGACAAAAATGGCCAAGAATTACTGATTTATCCAAGGGGTTTTAGATTTGAGACGGGGTTTTCAACTTATGTGACATCCAATATATGTGAATGTATCTTTACCAAATGGAGTTCGGCAGTGCTATGTCGATGCTAAATTAGTAGCTGAATAGTTCTCCAGACCTAACGTCAAAGCCATTCGTAGAATGCTATTTATTGTGTACACAATGCTGCAGCAGAGGTAATGAAGGTCGTTGCGTGAGAAGGAAGGAGTTACTTGAGACATTGGAGAGGGAATTGCCCCATGGCACTCTCCGGTACTCGTCCAAGGTTGTTTCTATTGAGGATACAGGATACCGCAAATTGTTGCACCTAGCTAATGGTTCCACCCTCAAAACCAAGGTAACTATCCAGTTTTTTCAAAGAGGATAACTATTCACGATCAAAATTTCTATAGAAAATCCGCTTAAAATGATGTGACAGAAATTTTCCAAATGAGCTACAATGGTAGGTGTTTTGGTTTGAAATGGAGGGCCATAGAATGCCACACATCATTTTCCATAGGAGTTGTGCACCGAATCTTGGTTTGTTTCTAGCATTGTCCTTCATAAAATATGGCAGGGGTACGAGTGCACTCTAGTACTTGCAAGGTAAACTTTCTGAATGATAATTCTCAAGATAGGTGTTTATCTTGTACAAAATTACAAACTTTCGAAAAGGCATGCAGAATCTCCTTCTAGAATGCTTTTGTGATGACATTTTTGCAATTAAGAGCCCTTCTATACTTGCTTTGTTTAAAAAGAAATGCTTCACGTAAACCCCACCATTTTGTGCATTGTACTTATTGAAACATATCAGAATTATCTGGACCATCGAAGAAGTCTTGCCAATGATTCAATATGTGCTAGGTTTTGATTACTAACCCTTCTTTGTGTTCCAATTGAAGGTGTTGATCGGTTGTGATGGAGTTAATTCATTGGTCGCGAAGTGGCTGGGTCTACCAAAACCTGTTTACTCTGGGCGATCAGCCATTCGGGGCTTTGCTGAGTACCCAGATGGCCACAGCTTTCTCCCAAGCCTTCATGTTTATTATGAAGGCGGAGTTCGCTATGGTTATGTTCCATGCGGTGCCAACTGCTTCTACTGGTTTTGCACTTACAATTCTTCTCTCCAATGTAAGACCCTGCACAAAGTTGATTCATGAACATAGTTTGGTATGAAGCAAAATTTTCCTTGCAGGATTACGTCCGAAAGAAAAAAGTGCATCCCCCAAAGTTGAACGAGGAATATCTATTGAACTTAAATTTTCATAGATCAATGTCCAATATTCTATGCTGGTACCACAACATTACGCCATACTTAAATAGAAGTAATGCTCTGCTTCCGTGCTGCATTCTGAACACTTTTTCTATGAAATATTGTTGGGTTTGTAGCGTTCTACATTTCAAAGTCTTGCTTTTCTGTCCCATTTCTTTCTTCTCTTCTTTTCCCAGCACATATGGTTTCTTTCTAAGACTTGTGCCTGTGTGGGGGTTGATTGATTCCAGATGATGAAGGCATGCAAGAGAATCCAGCCAAGATGAAGCAGTTTGTATTGAGCAAGATAAGCCAATTACCCAAACAAGCAGCTGAAGTGGTGGAAATGACTAAATTGGATAGCATCTCCTGTTCTCCATTGAAACTAAGATTGCCTTGGAATCTCTTACTGGGAAATATCTCCAAAGGAAATGTTTGTGTTGCCGGGGATGCCCTTCATCCGATGACACCTGACATCGGTCAAGGCGGCTGCTCAGCTCTAGAGGATGGTGTTGTTCTTGCTAGGTGCCTCGCGGAAGCTTTATTGAAAAACCCAGGAAATGAGATTCAAAATGAAGAAGAAGAATATGCAAGGATTCAGAAAGGGTTGGAGAAGTTTGCCAAGGAGAGGAGATGGAGGAGTTTTAGTCTCATAACTGCTGCATACGTGGTGGGTTTCATACAGCAAAGCGATGGAAAGGTGATGAGGTTCTTGAAAGAGAAATTTCTGTTGCGATTCACAGCCAGTATTGCGTGGAAGATAGCTGACTTCCATTGTGGCGAGCTTGACATTTCTGGAAGTAACTAAATCAGTCTGTTATTTGTTGATCAATGTGGTCTACATTGAGAGGAGTTCATGAAGTTCAAAGCTTGCATCCTTATTGGAGGAAGTAACTAGTCAGTTGGTATGTTATTGCATTGGGACGGTTGAAACTTGAAACCTAGGAATTTAAGGTTAAAATAGACAAAATAAGTAGGAGGGGGCCAGTTTATTAGTGTTGTACTGAATAACTAAGAGCATCTCCAAAGGCGAGTCAAGTGGTATTTTCATTTGGGGACAACATAATTTATTTTCCGTCTTGCTTTTTGTGAAGAAAGTAGAAAAAATTAGAATTGTACCATTGAAGTTTATAGTGAAATAAGAGGGTATATATACTTTTTTAGACCTTGTTTACTATGTTTTTTTTTATAAATTTTGAAGTCCGAGATATGCATTATCGGGTGATGTCTAACTGCAGTTTAACTGATTAATACAGTAGAGAAAGAGTTCAATACTTTTGCATTGGTATTTTGTCACAAGCTGGGGAGGTGACATTTGAATCTTCCCAGACAATACAAGCCAAACGAATAATGGCCAGGAAAGGGCGGCTATTGTTTGGAAGCTTGGGGACTTCTGTACAATCCTAGCTGAATTGCACAGGAGACAAATAGGCATAGATGATCGAGCAATGCTAGAGATTCCGAAATGATTTAAAGAAAAAGAGAATAAATTCTCTCCGCCTGAGGAGGAGAAATGCCCTTTTCCTCCAAACCAATCCCCCGGTGACACGTCATCCACAGTGCCAAACCGAATGAAAATCACGTGTGGTGTGTCTAAACATGGGTTAACTTTTCTACTCACCTAGTAAAAATTAAACCATTGAAAGTCTCAAAAATTACCCATATGCCACAAAGGCCCGCAACACCCCATTATCTGTTCATTTTACAGTGGGATGGAAAGTGGAAAATTGGTTCTCGCGCGCAAAAGGGGAAAGTGCTGCTCGTGGGTTTACTGTTCTGTCTTCTTCCATAGCTGCTCATCAAGTGAGTTTTGTATTCTTTTTCTCCAACTTTTTCTATTGTTCTCCACTATAATGACATCCATGTAACCCATATACACGAATATTGCATGTGTTAGCGTGAAATGGGACCTCTGTAATGAGGTTCGATTTTTTATTTGTTTGGAGTTTTTCGACCACTGAAATACATATAGGGCTTCTATGTATTATCCCTTTTTCCGGCTCAAACCCTAAACCTAGCTCACACCCAAAACCAAAATATATAGCCCAATAAACAAAAATTCTAAGTAATTACTTGATGTGAAAATTTTGGTTTTGTTTCTTATGTTATTTTTTTCCTGTTTATCCAATTGATTGCTTATAAAAATTGTGAGCATGTTATTTTATTGTAGAATTGTGATGGAAGACACATTTAGTGGAGAAATTTTGGGGGAACAGTTCGTTATTGAGAAAAATTCAATGAATGGTTTCAAGGATCTAGAATTTTCAGAAAAAGAAAAAGTTCAACCTATTAAGTCATCTTCGATTATGGGTCCTCGAGAACCATGTATAGGTTTGGTTTTTGAGGAATGGGAAGATGCTATGAGTTGTTATGGAGCATATGCAAAAAGAAAGGGCTTTAGCATTCGGAAAAATCGAACTCGCCGATCTCTTAAGGATAAATTAGTGATTGGAGTTGAATTTTCTTGTTATAGAGAAGGATTTTGTCGTCCGAGTTGTCACAAGAAGCGTAAGAATTGTGCACCTCGCTACGAAACAATGATTGGATGTAATACAATGATGAGTATAAGAAGAGATGATGAAAAATGGGTTGTGAGTAAGTTTGTAACCGAACATAATTATGAGTTGTGTTCTCCAAAAAGTACATTATTACTTCGGGGCAATAGAGGGATAAGTGCAACTTAGAAAAATCTCATTGATGTTCTTAATGATGCCGGTGTACCCCCTCGGAAGATAGTGTACAACAAAAAGTGTGAATTGTAAAAAAGGGAGTGTGGAAATCAATTCTCAATCTCTTAATAGTTATCCAATCAAAAAGTTATCTTAACATTAATGAACAGAATACTCAATTTTTAAAGATAACACTGCCAAATTTGTGTAGTATTAAAATTAAATCATTTGTATAAGATCCAAAAGTGGGCCCCACAAAAATTTGTGCACAAATCTGTGCGGTGTTGTACTCCCTTCGTTGCCAAATAAATGCCCTTACCATAAACCTAGGCCTCTAAAAAGATGCGTTTGTTTCGCTAAATAATACAATTTTTTTTCACAAATCAATAGATATTAGTGAGTTCTTTCAAATTGTAAAAAAAAAATTTAATTTTAAAAAATTCGCATGTTTAAAGGCTTAAGTTTGTGGGTCGGACATTTATTTATAAACGGAGGAAGTATTTGTTTAGTCGCGTGTTCCACTTTTTAATCGGTGAGATATAATGGAGTGCTGTGGCATGTTGGTAATTTTTAAAACCCAAGAGTTAAATCTTTACGGAAGGAGTTGAAGAGGTAAACCCATGTTTGGACAGCACGCATGCTTTTCATTTGCTTTGGCACTGTTGATGACGTGGTGCCGTGGGATTGGTTTGGAGAAAAAGGGCACTTCTCCTCCTCAGGCGGAGAGAATTTATTCTCAAAGAAAAATAAGTGGTTTAGATTCATTAATTTCGACGTTCGGGTCGCACACATAATGTGAAATCATTTTCAGAAAAACTTTTCGTGGTCCAAAGTTCACTATAACAAATCGAAAGAATTCCATAGTGGGAGAGAATCTGTTGATTGGGTCAATAGTTTTTATTTGATTACCTGGCAATGAGCAGTCCATATTGACTCTGAGGAGACATTGAGGCCCCGTTTGTTTCGATGTAAAATATTTTTTTAAAAAATAAATTTTAAATTTTTATTTTTCGGTATTTAGTTGGCACTTGAAAATATTTTTAGAAATCAACAAAATAGTGAGTCAAGATTAACGATCAAAAAAACTGAGCAGTGAGAATTATAATAGAAGACAATGGGTTCATTTTGAAAAATAACTTACGGAAGATTTAAGATAAGTCATTTTCATTCAATTGATAAAAAATATTTTATATATAAAATATTTTCCTAATTTTTTACCCAACTAAACAATTGAAAATAGGTAAGACGTTCAAACAACGGAGCCTGTAATATATGTGAAAATATCATAACGTGGACGCATGTGCTGCTGTCATCAGTCCACTGTTGCTGTTTTGGTCTCCATGGATAAAGTATCCATTTCTACCTCTTTCTCTCTCCCTGCACACCTATATATATATTGGTAAGTGGATACTCAAGTATGCAAGAGATCATGGAGATCGAGGAGGATATTGTGATAGTGGGTGGTGGTATAGCTGGCCTCACTACAGCCTTAGGCCTTCACAGGTTCTCTCTCTCTCTCTCTCTCTCTCTCAAGAGCAGTGCTTCTTGCTAATAACGAAGTTGAAATATACATGAACATGCAGGTTGGGACTGCGGAGCTTAGTGTTGGAATCATCAGAGAGCTTAAGAATTACGGGTTTTGCTCTTTCTCTGTGGACCAACGCTTGGAGGGCATTGGACGCTCTAGGCATTGGAAACTCCCTAAGGGAACATTATCCTCAGATTCCCAGGTCTCTCTCTCTCTCTCTCTCTCTCTCATACTTGGGAAAGCTTTTGTAGTTGGAATTTTTTTCCCTGTGTAATCGTGATTGAAATCCTTGTTAATTTCCCTCCTTTTGACTATGATGCTGTGCAGGGTTCAAGTTGGTTCCTCTGTTTCGGGTGCTACTTCAGAGATTGACTCACCTGAGAAAAATGGGTTAGTTTTCAGTTCATGTACTACTATCATGGTTGAGAAGGATTGCTTTTCCAATTTCAGGACATAACCCATGTTTGGGGGGTGAGATTAGTTAAAGTTATCACTTTTCGTGACTATAGTGCAGAAAATTGTATCTTAGAAGGGAAAGGGGATGGAGACATCTTTTTAATTGTTTGATTTATCGAGAAAAGGAAAGGCTGTGTTACCTTTCTATGATTGGTTCACCAATTATTAAGAAAGGAAAGTGGAAGGAGATGGAGGGAAAGTGAGGTGATATTATTCTTACTACTTCTGATACCAAGCATGAACCTCCGTCCCATTTTGCTTGTCTGCTTTCTGACTTTTCAATGTCCCAAATTGTTTATCCACTTTGAAAGGTTCAAGAACAAATTCCTACAAAGATACCATTTACCCTGCTCTCTTGACGTGACAAGTCCAATATGAATTGGAGGGCGTTTTTGAAAAGTTTAATTTGTAAAGTGTAATGATTATGTCACCTTAATGAATTCGTTCCCACATCAGACGAACAAATTAGGACAGGGAGTAGTACAAGAACTATAAAATAAAGGTTTTGATAGTAACACATATTAAACCTCCATAGTTGTGCTCTTTCGCCCGCATTCCCCTCCATACCCCTCCCTTCCCCTCCTACAATGTAAAATCACCTCGAAATTGGTCACTTCCCCTCAGACCCCCTCAAACCCAACGATGCATTCGAGTTCGCTCTCAATCCTTGGGTTGCCAGTTGGTAGTAGTACTAGTATCATGAGTCCATGATAGAGATGAATACCTTGTCTTTGCTTAATATTTAAGGAATCATAAACTTTGTACTGCTTCCTGGCTCCTCCTTGTTTCGGCTAGTTTTTCCTTTTCTTATTTTGCATACTTGTTTGGGGGTTTCTGCAAGTTTTAACTTCTTTGTTCTTCAATGGAAATGGTCTGAATATCTGTTTAAAGTGATATGGTCCAAGGAATCAACATCAATGTCAGGAATTGAATCGGATGTAAGATGTCTTTTTAGTTCAATGTCGAAAAAGAAGAAAAAAGATCTAAGTTGCATTATATGTTTCATTGTCATGAATTGGAGCAGGATGTGAAACCTATGCTTAAAATTTGATTCCTGTGTTGAAAGGTACTTGTGGTTTCCTTATCCATTCAACTATGGGAGTGGATAGGGGAGCTGAATGCACCTTTCACTATCTGTTCCCTCAAATATCTTCAATTATGTTTCTAGAGTGGCGCTACAGGGTTTTGTATGTCGGTAAGTAATAATAATTCCTTGAATAATAAATCACTATACAACACACCAAAGGCCATTAATTACAAGTTCATCCAAGGGGTTTTAAATTTGAGATGGGGTTTTAAACTTATGTGACATCCAATATATGTGAATTTATCATTACCAAATGGAGTTCGGTAGTGCTAGGTCGATGATAAATTAGTCGCTGAATAGTTCTCCAGACCTAACGTCAAAGCCATTCGTAGAATGCTATTTATTGTGTACACAATGCTGCAGCAGAGGTAATGAAGGTCGTTGCGTGAGAAGGAAGGAGTTACTTGAGACATTGGTGAGGGAATTACCCCATGGCACTCTCCGGTACTCGTCTAAGGTTGTTTCTATTGAGGATACAGGATACCGCACATTGTTGCACCTAGCTGATGGTTCCACCCTCAAAACCAAGGTAACTATCCAGTCTTTTCAAAGAGGATAACTATTCACAAGCAAAATTTCTATAGAAAATTCACTTAAAAAGATGCGACAGAAAATTTTCAAATGAGCTACAATGGTGGGTGTTTTGGTTTGAAATGGAAGGCCATAGAATGCCACACATCATTTTCCATAGGAGTTGTGCACCGAATCTTGGGTTGTTTCTAGCATTATCCTTCATAAAATATGGCCTGGGGTACGAGTGCACTCAAGTACTTGCAAGGTAAACTTTCTGATTGATAATTCTCTAGATAGGTGTTTAACTTGTACAAAATTACAAACTTTCTTAAAAGCATGTAGAATCTCCCTCTAGAATGCTTTTGTGACGACATTTTTGCAATTAAGAGCCCTTCTATAGTTGTTTGGTTTAAAAAGAAACATAAACCCACCATTTCGTGCATTGTACTTATTGAAACATATCAGAATTATCTGGACCATCGAAGAAGTCTTGCCAATGATTCAATATGTGCTAGGTTTTGATTACTAACCCTTCTTTGTGTTCCAATTGAAGGTGTTGATCGGTTGTGATGGAGTTAATTCATTGGTTGCGAAGTGGCTGGGTCTTTCAAAACCTGTTTACTCTGGGCGATCAGCCATTCGGGGCTTTGCTGAGTACCCAGATGGCCACGGCTTTCACCCAAGCCTTCACGTTTATTTTGAAGGCGGAGTTCGCTACGGTTATGTTCCATGTGGTGCCAACTGCTTCTACTGGTTTTGCACTTACAACTCTTCTCTCCAATGTAAGACCCTGCACAAAGTTGATTCATGAACATAGTTTGGTATGGAGCAACATTTTCCTAGCAGGATTAAGACCCGAAGAAAAAAGTGCAACCACCAAAGTTGTACAAGGAATATCTATCAAACTTAAATTTTCATAGATAAATGTCCAAAATTCTATGCTGGTACCACAACATTAGGCCATAATTAAATAGAAGTAATGCTCTGCTTCCGTGCTGCATTCTGAACATTTTTTCTATGAAATATTGTTGGGTTTGTAGCGTTCTACATTTCAATGTCTTGCTTTTCTGTCCCATTTCTTTCTTCTCTTCTTTTCCCAGCACATATGGTTTCTTTCTAAGACTTGTGCTTGTGTGGGGGTTGATTGATTCCAGATGATGAAGTCATGCAAGAGAATCCAGCCAAGATGAAGCAGTTTGTATTGAGCAAGATAAGCCAATTACCCAAACAAGCAGTTGAAGTGGTGGAAATGACTGAATTGGGTAGCATCTCCTGTTCTCCATTGAAACTACGATTGCCTTGGAATCTCTTACTGGGAAATATCTCTAAAGGAAATGTTTGTGTTGCCGGGGATGCCCTTCATCCGATGACACCTGACATCGGTCAGGGCGGCTGCTCAGCTCTAGAGGACGGTGTTGTTCTTGCTAGGTGCCTCGCGGAAGCTTTATCGAAAAAACCAAGAAATGAGATTCAAAATGAAGAAGAAGAATATGGAAGGATCAAGAAAGGGTTGGAGAAGTTTGCAAAGGAGAGGAGATGGAGGAGTTTTAGTCTCATAAGTGCTGCATATGTGGTGGGTTTCATACAGGAAAGGGATGGAAAGGTGATGAGGTTCTTGAGAGAGAAATTTCTGTCGCAATTCACATTCAGTAGTATGTGGAAGATGGCTGACTTCCATTGTGGCGAGCTCAACATTTCTGGAAGTAAATAAATCAATCTGTTATTTGTTGATCAATGTGGTCTACCTTGAGAGGAGTTCATGAAGTTTAAAGCTTGCATAAGTTGCATCCTTGTTGGAGGAAGTAACTAGTCAGTTGGTCAGTCATTGCATTGGGACGGTTGAAACTTGAAACCAAGGAATTTGAGGTTAAAATAGACAAAATAAGTAGGAGGCACCAGTTTATTAGTGTTGTACTGAATAACTAAGAGCATCTCCAATGGCGAGTCAAGTGGTATTTTCATTTGGGGACAACCAACATAATCTATTTTCGGTCTTGCTTTTTGTGAAAAAAAATAGAAAAATAATAGGGTGTGTATGCTTTTTCAGACCTTGTTTACTGTGTTTTTTGAAGGATAAATTTTGAAGTCAAAATATGCATTACCGGTTGATGTCTAACTGCAGTTTAACTGATTAATACAGTAGAGAAAGAGTTCAATACTTTTGCGTTGGTATTTTGTCACAAGCTGGGAAGGTGACATTTGAATCTTCCCAGACAATACAAGCCAAATGAATAATGGCCAGGAAAGGACGGCAATTGTTTGGAAGCTTAGGACTTACCTCCACTGGCTTGGAGGAACTATAACAAAGAGTAAAATTATACTCTATTGACTAAATTAGATTGGATTTGCGGAGCTTAGTATTGGAATTGTCGGAGTATCTGTGAGTAACTGGCTTTACTCTCTCTTTTTTTCCTTTGAACCAAGTTTGTGTTGGTATTCATGCCGGAGTGATTGTTGAATGGCCGGATCCTGCAACTAAGCTTCGATACTGCCTTCTGTCGACTACTGGTGTTGCAGGTTTCAGGTTCTTTCTTCTGTTTCAAGTTGAACGGAACATTGCACCAGAGAGGGAGAAGTATCTGGAGTTAAACCAGTAATTAGAAAACCAGTACTTTGGAAATGGTGTGTCTGGGACATTTTTTTTCCCACTCTGTAGAAGTTGAGAGGTTTTGGAATCTGAATATTTCACCGAGTCTATCGTACGTTGTCTGGTCCAAAAAGTCATTTTTCCCCTCTACCAAAACCTGATGGTTAAATGCGGGTAAAAGAGTAATTGAACAAACGTTGAACGTAGAAGTCACTGAAGGTGTCCAACATACCCAATTTTTATTCACGCAGGGAGCATTTGATCTAATCCTCCAACGTTTTTATTTAAAAAGAATTCTCCATTTGATGTATTTATTAAACAATTACACTCTTTCCTTTGTTTGATTGATGAATTTGATTCAACCAATTCAACAAGTAATTGGTAAAATGCCTTTTTTAAAAGAAAAAATTGTGGTCGGGAAGGCTAGATCATATATTAATTGGAATATTAATATAAAAATTCCATAGAAAAAGAAATTTAAAATCTATATAGAAGAAAAAGAAAGAAGAAAAGGTCAGATGCCGAAGGGCTGTGACATAGTCTAGTAGGTCACCCGCAGCGGTTTGCATTTTCTCGAGATTTTGATTTGAATGTTCATCTTGAATCAAAAATAGCGATTTTTTGAACCAATCTTGGTATTGGTCCAATATATCAGACTCCTCTTTTATGAATAGAAATTTATTGGAAATCTCGCAGTCTATCTAGTAGAAGATGAACATCCACAAATAATGCGAAAAATACGGAAATTCTTGAGGGAATATTGCGTAGAATCGGGTTTCATGGGACCCGGGGAGTGTGCTGCGCAGCGTGCTGCGCGGCCTCTGGCACCGCCTTGCCGGCATCGGTTCGACGATCGGAGACGTCCACTGCGTAGAGCTCGTCGAATACTACAAGTGTACCAAAAATCAACCCGATCAAGTATCGTTAAGTGTCTCATCGGAACACATATAATTCAAAAAGAATGGATTCAGTGGTTTTGATCCAGTGTTTCGTATCCATTAGGATTCATTTTTTTTTCAAGTTATATGTATTCTGATGAAGTACTTAACAATATTTGATCGGGTTGATTTTTGGTACACTTATAGTATTCGACGAGCTCTACGCAGTGGACGTCTCCGATCGTTGAACCGATGCCGGCAAGGCGGCGCCGGAGGCCGCGCAGCACGCTGCGAAGCACGGAGCTGCGCAGCACACTCCCTCTGTCCGGTTTCATGAGTTTCTCTTGGGAAACCGGATCAATTTCGGATTTTCTATTATTTAGAACGTTTTCAAAATGATGTAACAGTTTTTTCAATTCTTCTAAATGATTATTCCAATTTTCGTTATTTGGAAAAAATCAGGGTGACTCTCATAGCCATTTACCATAAAGACTTCTTAAGATGTATTGATTTTTTTTTTTTTTGAAATCTTTCTAAAAGATAGAACAAAACAATAAGCATTTCGATTAATAAGTCATTTGATTTCTCTTTCTATCTTTCTAAAAGATAGATTAGAATAATAAGTGTTTAGATTTCTCTTTCAAAAAGGTAGAATAGAACAAAAGAGGAAATACAAGAAGTATAGAATATGGAAACTTTCTTTACTTTTTGTATTTCCTTAATTAAATTTTGTTTAATTTAGGGGGAAATTTTTTTAAAATCTCTGCCTTTTTAAAAATATCCTGAACAGTTTATGTAGGTTGAACACCCTTTTAAGGATATATAAAATAACAGGAACATTTAAATAAGTTTGATTTGTTATCGGATCATAAAACCCACATTCCCAAGATCTCTTCTTTCTTTTCGAGATCAAACATTAATTGCAACGATTCGATAAACGGCTCATTGGGATAGACGTAGATGAATAATACCAACCCCACACAACCCCCTGCGACCGAAACGCATAGGAAGTTTTCTCCTCATATGGTTTGGGAAAAAATGATTCCTAGTTCTATTTTTGTATAAAATAAAAATGGCAAATTGGTTTATAAAACGATCAAATCAATTAGATTATGATTGAAGTCCTTTTTTATTCTTCGTTCCTGAAAACTAAAAAAACCATTCATACTCATAACTCAAGTTGAATAACTCTCAAATAGCTCAAAGAAAAATCTTTAGGCATTTTATTTTTTGAGTGGTTTTTAAAACCCTTTCCTTTTTGTTTGTCTCGTTTACAAATCTATTTACATTGGATTTTTTTTTTCTAGTCTAGTTGTTGAGACAATTGAAAGGGTGTTTCCTTGTTCTGGAATCTTTTATCTTTTTTTTTTTTTTTGTTTTTTGTTTTAAATCATTGAATTTACACATAACTTCGGAAATTTTTAATCATTTCAAAATAGCAGCAACCTACATCTTTTTGTGATTTCTTTCTATCTTTTTATCAAAGAATCATACAAACGGTTGATTTCCACGCGATACATTTTGTATCAAAAAAGTTTTTTCAATTCTAGTAAACTTTCCTTTTCGATTGGAAAGGGCCCCCCCTCATTAATGAAAGCTATTTCCTTGTCAAATATTTAGGCAAATGATAATGCCAATACCAAAATTGATGCTGCTAAAACTCAACCATGTGAAATGACTTCTTTGCCCTCCTCCCAATCTCACTCTACTCTCCCTCCTGAACAAACCCAGTCGACCAAACCAGGCTTTGCCCACTTTCATTAATTCCCAAATCAATCTGTGAAAGGTCACCACGCCACCTGTTTTGCCCACTCCCATTCATTCCCAAATCAATCTTCCATCAAAACCAATCTCACACACTTGAAAAACCATTTCTCGTTTGCTACTCGAAATCAGGAAGATGGGTTCAATGAGCAGAGCGTGCCGCTAGCATTGGACTGGTGGAGGCCTTGAAAGACCATGGGTTCTGCAGGTGAAACTCCACGCTGCACCACCACGCCAAGGCCAACCTCAAGCGAATAACAAGCTTTCTTTTCCGTCGTCCGCGGTGGTTTCGAGCAAGTTGAGGGAGTAAAAGGCAAGTTTTCTTCCATCAATTGCTTCTACTTCTGATGCTAAATGTAAGGTTGATCTCTGGATCAATATCTGGAAATGGACCTCCGAATTTTAGAGCACTCAATTCTCTTGATTTTACTCTGTGTGTGTGTTTTTTTTCCCCCTTTTTGGGTTTGTGAACTTTTTATTTTGGAAGAAAATAAAAAGTGAGGAGGGTGGTGTCGTCGGCAACCCGTTTCGTCAACTGAACCACTACCACAACCAGGGCCGGCCCAACCCCAAGGCCCAAGAGGCCTGAGCCTTGGGCATCCCAAAAAGGCCAAATTTTAAGGGCACTCCACTAATTTTTTGATTTGGGCTTGAGTAGGAGTCTTTTTGGCCCTATAAAAGGAAAAAAAGGCCCAGTCTGATTAAAAAACTTGCAGCGGCCCACATGGATCCATTAACAGCCCAAAAAAGCTCGGTGGCCTTTTTGTAAATAAGAGGATATAAATGGTCTTTAATTCAAAGTATTTCAAACCCTTTCTCAGTTTCTTTAACAGTCCCACTGTCGAACAAAAAATATATATAAACGAAGAAAAAAGGGGAAAAACGAAGAACGGACGGACGATCGATAATCGTTTCTCTCACATTTTGCCGAAGACGATCGGCTATCGATTCTCTCACGTCTGTTGGTGATATCACTGCCGAAGCCCAAAGGGGGAACTGCCGATTGCCTGGGAAGGGGCCAAGCCGCCTAACGGCACTGTGCGACTGTGCCACTGTGTTCGAGTCTTTGAGACTTCGAGAGATATATATATATATATATATTTAATATATATATATATATATATATATTTATTTAATCAGCCAGATAGCCACTGCCTTTCAAGGAATAAGAAACCAACAATCCTTTCAATTAAACAATGGCTGTGCTTTTTGGAGAGACAGAGAGAGAGACAGAGACAGTGTTTCTCTTTTGTTTCTGGGTCCATTTGAAAGAAAAGAAAGAGTAAACAAGGACAAAAGTCAAAACTTCAAAAGGAAGGCAGCTAAACGAGGCTAAGCACTTATGAAAGAAATATTTTTCAATGGCTATGTTCAAACAAATTAAACTCACTTTAATGGATGTTCAAATCACGTAAATATCTAGTCGAGCTAGGTGGAAAAAATTGCTTATGAGAAGTGGAACTCTCTTTAATTAAGTTCAGTTGAATAGTAATAGTGATATTAGGGCTTCTTTTATTTTCCACTTGATTTGAGTTTATTGAAAATTGAAATGCAGGACCAGTATATACTAGTATAATACACACTGCGGAGTCTTAGAGTATATCTCCCATTCGCTTGCGACTTGCGCGGTTTACCTATGTTGTTAAATGCAGAGCCCTGGCTGGTGGTGCTTAAATTTGTACATATGTTGTTAAATGCAGAGCTCTGGCGGGTGGTGCTTAGATTTGTGCTGATTTAGTTGACATTGGTTGGTGTACTTAAATTTAAAAATATCTGATTTATTATCGATTAGTAGAACTTTATATTAGTTTGACTTTCTTATATTGTGATTATTGCTGTAAAAATTGTTAAGTATTAACTCTTTAAGGGCACACTTTTTTTTATTGGCCTTGGGCACCTAAAACCCTTGGGCCGGCCCTGACCACAACCTCCGTCATCGACGGCCGGCTCCGGTGACGGAATTTTGGAAAACAAGAAGCAGGAGGCGGCGGATACAATAAAGAAATGATCGGATCGGTCGACGGTGGGCCACCTCGTTGGTTCTCCTCCTTGCACTGTGCTTCTCGTTCAAACAACTCTCCTCTTTCTTTCTTTTCTTCTCTCCTTTTCTCTCATTTTTTCTTTCCCTACAATTGTATCTTCTCTCCTTTTTTCTTTCTTTCGTTTCTTCTGTCTTTTTTTGGAGGACCTCACCATTTTTCCGAATGATTTGGGCAATCAGTTTACAGAAAACTTTGGCATCGGCGGCAGTGGTGGAGAGGTGGAGAGGATGAGTTGGGAGATCGACTGGGTTTGCTCAGGACTTAGGAGAGAGAGAGAGAGAGAGAGAGAGAGAGAGAGAGAGTAAAGTAGAGTGAGATTGGGAGGAGGGCAAAGAAGTCATTTCACATGGTTGAGTTTTGGCACCATCAATTTTGGTTTTGGCATTATCATTTGCCAATATTTAACCTCTGCTTTAGGCCTCTCATCCTGTGGTTGATTATTATAGATTAGAAGTGGCCAATATTAGGTTGGTCAACAATAAAACATAGTTGAATTCAAACAGAGGAAAGAAAAAGAAATACGGTGTCCACCGATTCCTTCTAACCTCATCATATGCATCATGGATTTAGAAACCTATCACCTCATCTTTCTAATTACCTCCATCTTTTACTTTGTGTTTTTTTGTCAACGGTCAAAGTGTTTGGGTCAGTTCATCCACTCGACTAATTCTCTCTCCGATCCGGTCAAAACAAACCATCCATGCTAGAGTTAGGGGATTTCCAAATTTTTTTTTTCTTAAGACCTAGTCCCAAGAATTGTACCTTTATCACTCGTGTAAGGAGCAAGCCCGCCAACACAACTGGACTAACCCCGGCTAACCTCCAAGACACATGTGCATCAATGCATTTAGATCTTTTTCACCCCCTAGCTTTTGTCACTATTTGTTTTTTTTCTAGAACTTCTTCCTCAAAAGTCGTAGATGCATTAAAGACAGAGAGTGAAAATGAACTGTTTGTCAAGATCCTTTTTTCCTTTTCACTGTCCGCACTTACGGGCCAGCTAAATTCATGGATCGTGAATAAGTTGATTACGAAAAACGCACAATCTCATCCTTCCGTTTTGACAATCAACATTTGAGATATGTTTTTAATCTTTGATCGGTTATAAATATCTTTTACCGTTAATAATTTATTTTTAATTTGAATCGTCAAAAATACTTTTCGACAGTCGAAATTGACCTCCGTAATATTTATTTATTGAAGCTCCGTTAAATAAAGATTTTGCACCCACAAATTTTGTACTTACTTTTCAATGGGACTGAATGACACACTTCAAAAGGTTATAAGGTAAGTTTGGATCGGGGCGGGGATCCGTTAGGGGCAGAGGTGCTTCCACGTTCGGGGAAAGGGTCTAGGACGGCGGGTGATATGAAGTTTGGGGATTGGAGGCGGGAATGGCCAAATCCGTCCTCAATCCGTCCCATTGCCATTTCTACCAAGTAGGCATGAGAAAACAATTAATAAGTGATTATCCTCCATTAATTAGATTGAATGTTAAAATTCCACAGAAGTCAAATATTCTGATTGAAACTTGGGGCCACTGTTCGGTCGTTAACATTAAAGTTTCGGAATCAATTGAGGTATACACAAACTAGCTTGGACATGCATCTCGTTAACCAAAAAAAACACATTATCGTTAATTTGAGAATCGAAAACTAATTAATGATGAGAAAAATAGAACTTTCCCTAGTAAACTTGCATGGAAACCTTAGTCAAACTAGGACATCATTTAGGAATTTCTGCTGTTGTTTCTTAGTCAAACTTGGACTTCATTTCGAAATTTCTGCTGTTGTTTCCTTCTAATTTTGAAACCTTACGAGGGAGCTAACCCCTCTCATGTCTTGATCACTTGGGCAATTCTGTGGGCTTTGCTTTCAACCATTTGTTTGCCTTTTATATACTTATCTTTTATTTTGGTTAATGTACATTTAATTGTCCGAAAAATAAAACATCTTTCCTTATCTTTTTCTTTGGTAATGTACGTTTAATTGAAAAGTTGGTACATCTTACTCATAGAAAGTAGGTAGAAAAAAGTGGAGGTAAAAATGTAAAGACCTGGAATTTTGACCCATTTTGATCTTTTCCGAATAAATATTTTATTAAATTGTTTATTTTTATTAGTTAAATTATTTTGTTAATTATTAAACCAAATTATTTTTATTAGTTAAATTATTTTGTTAATTATTAAACCAAATCTAGACTTTTCAAACCGGCATAAACTTTCCAGCAGTACTAGAGGCACAGCAAAAGCTGTACATACAGCTTGCACAGATCCATTTTGGATCCGATTCGGGTCCCACAAAGATGATCGGAGTCATCTAACTTTGCTTCAGAATTTAGCCTTCGATCATCTTTGTGGGACCCGAATCGGATCCAAAATGGATCTGTGCAAGCTGTATGTACAGCTTTTGCTGTGCACATATCATTTCTGTAAACTTTATAACAATGGCAAATCTTTTGAACCTGTAACTATAAGGCTATATACTTTGCACCAGAGCAACTGCAACAACAAATCCTTTCAATATTTGTAATCAACTTCAATGACTATTTCAATGTATGCAATCTGCTCACATAACTACCAACTGAATTCTCAACTTCCAAAACCTCAAATGAAAATCATTACAACAGCCATTACTCTTTCTTGTGATAAATCAAAACTTATTCTCTATGAGTGCAACTCAATGGGCATGACATTCATCCTTTCTTATACTACGTAAATAGACTCCATCACAAAACACACAGAGACACAAGCATAACAACTATTAGTTCTTTCTTATTTTTGTTGGCTACAGGATATCCATGATCGCCCAACATTGGCATGCTTCGATACTCTTCGCGAGTTTTGGATGGATGCACTACCTCTCTGCTTCGATACTCTTCGCGAGTTTTGGATGGATGCCCTCCCTCTCTGCTTCGATGCTCTTCTCGGAGCCCTCTGAGGGCCTACAATTATATTTTGCAAAAACATAAATTTCAAAATCTGTTAAACTATAAAGTGGTATTAGTCGACAACATTTTATGGGGCTTGCAAAATAGCGCCCCCTCTAAGGACCACCAATTAGAAATTACACAGTTATACTACTGTGGTTATTTAAGAAAAAATTAATTAAACAAGGTACGTACATCATTAGTACCGATGGTGCAACACTAGCAACGAGGGTCACTGTGTTTGGGTCTATCGCAAACCAGCCAAACAAATTTGAGAAAAAATAAATAACCAAGAATAACACATCAGTATATTCCTATGAGGAAAATAAGTGACCATAAAAAAGTAGTAGTATTTGGGTTGAGAGAGACAGACCCCTCACAGTGGCATTCAGGTTTGCAATTGCAAGAGGGCGAGCATCCGCAGGCAGGACCGTAGCAACTTGGTACTTCGATGCTGTTCTCGGACCCCTCCGAAGGCCTACAAATATATTTTGCAAAAACATAAATATTTCGGCAGTTTGTTATACTACAATTGTATTAGTTGATCAAGATGTATTTAAAAAAAAAAAAAAAACTAAAAAAATATACACACCTCTTCACTGGTAGTGCTGCACCAGCAAAGATGGCCACTGTTGGATCCATCCCAGATCTGCCAACGAATTTGAGAAAAATAAATAAATAACTAACCACACATCTACTGTTGTTATGTTTTGCGGTTGAATCGAAATCCAACCCCAGAAACTCAACCGCAAAGAAAGAGGAGAGAGAAGCAAGGTGGTGGGGAGTGATGGATTAGGGTTGGTTGACATGTTTGAGCTCCATATTTATAATGGCCGGAGAGTCCTTCCCTGAGAATTCGGAGGACAGAATTGAAAATAGTCATTAGTGGGGATTACGTAGATTATCCCTTTCACACAAACAAAGCTAGGTTTTCTGCACACACACACACACACACACAGAGAGAGAGAGAGAGAGAGAGAGAGAGAGAGAGAGAGAGAGAGAGAGAGAGAGCTGGAGATTTTAGAATTTTCCATTTTGTAACGTGGGAAACAATAAATATATATTTCCATACATGTTGTCCCATTTATTAAAGCATAAATGAGAAAGGAAGCAAATTAATTAAAGGGACCTCAGAGAGAGCCGTGAGGAACATGGATTCTTATTCTGATGAGATTTTGGACAACGTTCTTTGAAGGTGAGATTGTATCTGATGGCAAGGTGATTTGAGGGTGAGTATGAGATACATATTTTTTGTACAATATTAATGTTGGATTCTTGTTGGTTGTATTATGTGTGGTGACTATATGTCGTGGAATTGTTTGGTATATGACTGGGGTGACTAGACCAATAAGCTATGCCAAAGGACAAGTTAGCTGTAATGAGGCTAATGAGGTGGCAGTCTTTGACTCAAGTGAAGATGGATTAGTTAGGTAGGATACGCAATTTCTTCTTCGAATTCTCGGTTCGGATATTGACCCGAACCAGTGTTTTCCCATTTGGACTTGCTTTTTTATTTTGGATCTATTTGTGACTTGTGAGACAATTTGCAGCCTCATCTGTCACTCTAGACCTCAACCAGTGTCCTCCCATTTGGACTTGGCACATTTGTGCGACAATTTTTTCCTGTTTTTTTGGATCTATTTGTGAGAATTTGCAGCCTCATCTGTCACTCTCCCATAAAGGAAAAAAAGTGTTAGAAAATTATACACTAAAAGTCATGCTTTGTGTAATGAATTAATATTTGACAATATTTATTAGTCAATTTTATCTGGGGTGGTAAATTGAACTTAAATTTATTAACAAACTCAAACCCATCAACTAAAAAATACACCAAACCCAACCCATTTATAAGTTGGGTTAGAATGAGTATCAACTCATCTAACTCATCTATTAATGGGTCTCAATTGGGTATTAATTGGATCAACTTAAATGACCCAACAAGGTATGCATATAACCCACTAACAAAATATAGTAAAATGACTCTGTACCTCTCTCACATAAAAAAAAATTTCCTAAACCAAATTCTCTCTCTCTCTCTCTCTCTCTCTCTCTCTCTCTCTCTCTCCATAAAACAAACACATTTCAAAAGCAGTGAAATCCCTTGGAAAAATAGTAGTGATTTCAAAGGATTTAAATTTGAAAGTTAATAGTTGCTTATTCATTTATATTCGGTGTTCAATACTAAAAAGAGGTTCTTCAAATCCTTATCCAAACAATAAATATTTGGGTTATGACTCTCTCTCTCTCTCTCTCTCTCTCAATAATGGAAATAGAAATGCAAATAATTAAAAAAGAATCACCGCCTACTAATTAACTAATTGACCAAAGTTCTCAAAATGTATTTCCAAACAAGACAAAAGTCATTAGACCTTGTTCCGCTAACAACTTTCTCTTTTAGTACCTTTTGTCTTTATTCAATTTTTTTCACGATTGTTCATTTTGTATTAATTTTTTTACTATTTGATTCGTCTCGAAGAGACAAATCGGAAAAGTAAATTTTTTTTTACTTTTACCCAAATATTTTGAGAAATAATCATTTTTAAATTAAAAAAAAGTCGACCTTTTTTTTTTTCCCTTCAACGGTGTTGTCCCCCACCGATCAATTGGATATGTACGTATTTTTGCATACATGAATATAGTCAACGACCCCATGGAAGGTGAAAGAATACTATGGATAATATGGTAATTTTTTTGGCTTATAGCAAGGTGTGCTATAACAAGTTCAACCAGCGTTCGTGTCGCAGGGAGTTGAGGTGAAATCCTAATTCCGCCTTATAGGGTTTTGCAATTTTTTGCTATCTAATCTGTACACGTCATTACTGGATTTTGGGAATCATTTCTCAACAAGAAGTTGTAGACTACTACTTGTAGCGCTATTCGTAGTCAATTTGCAGCCTCATCGAAACAAACGGAGCCTCAATATGTATAGGCTTCCAAACTTTAACAAACTTCAATTTTACTCTTAAACTTTTCTTCGGTTAGCCAAATTGACCATTTGTCACACCCCAAAAAAGTAGTGACCGACCATGAAGCACAAGACCCAAACTCACAGAATATATATGCAGCCTAAAAAAAATAGTAAGTTAAGTAACAAAGCTATGGATGACTAAAAAATCAAGAATCTTCTCTTTAAAAACAACACCAATAAAAAAGGTTTAGGCTCCGTTTGTTTCGATATAAAATATTTTTAAGTGTAAAATGTTTTACACGTAAAATGATTTCAGTGAAAAAGAAACTTTTGATTTCTATTTTACGGTGTTTGATAGGTAATTGGAAAAAAATATATTTGAAAGAAACAAAGCTGCAAGTAAAAGGGGTATAATTATGTGAAACTCAATTGGATAAGGTACCACTCAAAGTCAAAACCCATGACGAGATCACCACGAATTTTTTTTTTTTTTGATCCGCGGTTGATCAACGTAAAATGACTTGCGGGGATTTCAACCGTAAGTCATTTTCCTCCCAATGCCCAAAAACATTTTACAGGGAAAAATAATTTACCTACCATTTAACATCCAAATGTCGGAAAATAGATAAAATATAACATCCAAATGTCGGGAGCCTTAGTCAAAAGCATGGGGTACAAACATTTCTTGAACCAAATAATACCAATGAACCAACAATATTGAAAGGGATCCAATTAACTGGCAAAATGTTTCAAATGTGAAAGCGATAAATAAAATATTAAACTAAAATGAGACACTTTGAGGAGGTTTGTTAGACATAATTGATTTTGATTACAATTTCACAAAATTGATTTCTTAAATACAATGGTTAAAGCTGTCTTGTTAAATTGAAATTGATAATAAAGTCTTGATTCCTCAAAATAGAATTAGGCCCCGTTTCCACTTACAAAAATTACTAAAAATTTAACGCATTTTACCATTTCATTTCCAGTAACAATTTTTTTTAGCATTTCACTATCTTGTTTCAGCGTTCTATTCCTACACGATGTCTTTAGCGAGGCAACTCGTGGCGGCTTGACAAATCTGTAGTTCTTTGGAGTTTAATAGTGCGTTTATACTTGGGTAGAGTGCATCTGATCGTCTGTGTATTTGGTGTCTTTTGTCTTTTAACTTTACACTTTTTTTCGTTTGAGACTCCTAATTAGATGTTAGGAAGTTTAAAAGTGTCGCTATTGCGTTAGGCTATGTCTGGGATGAAAACATTGATTGCCTTGTGATTTACTTATTTTGTATTTGTTAGACGATTAGTTTGGCTTTGTCCAAGTTCTATGTAGTGATCTCTGTTTTGTAAGTGCCGCTGGACGTTTATTAATACAATCTTTTCACTTTTGAAAAAAAAAACCCATCTCGTTTTTCCTCACAAAAAAATTGTTAACAAACACTAAATTTTTTTTTCAGTAACTCTACTTACAAACTATCAACAACTTTTGCAAGATCGGAAATAACTTGTCATTTCTCAACTTGTTCACTACCGGAAACATCTAACAACTTCTCGACTACAAATAAAAATCTACAAATTTTTCACTGTCGGAAACACTCCCATAAGGCCCATGGTAAAAGAAAATTTCTCTTTATCGTAAAAGAAAATTTGTGTAGATTTCTTTTTTATCATAAAAGAAAATTTCCCTCTAACATGGCTCTTAAATATTCCTACAAAAAACAAATATTCGGCCCATGGTTTCCATTTTACATTATTACTCCGTATTAGTTTTGTTGGCCCAAGTGGATTCGTTTTCCTATAATTTAGTTTTGACCCAAGGACACATTAACCCCAACGTTGCCAGAACCCAATGGCCTAAGGCCCAATCTGGTGGTCTGCAAAGTGGATGTCCAGTTCATAAGAAGGCCGACCAAGTCCGTGAAGTGGTCAATCGGTTTCTCGTTTGGTGGTCCATTTGTTTATCTGTTATCTGTTCAAAAATGATATTTATACAACAATCTACACACAATATTAGAGGTGGCAAACGGGCGGGTTTGAATGGGTTAAAACGGATAGTGGGTCAAATATGGGTCAAAAAGTAAACGGGTTGAAACCGATCGGATCGAATATGGGTCAAGCCAAATCCAAACCGCCCGACCCGTCCCGTTTTCCCTCCTCTTTTTTTTTTCCTTCTCCCCTTCCCCCTTTTCTACTAGGAAATTGTTGAAATTAGAAGACAATCTAGGTTGAAAAAATGCAACGAAAACTGCTAAAAGGGGATAGGTGATACATTTATAGCATTCACAAATTATTTTCCTGTTGCGAAGAACTTGATCCGCTGGTCTAGACTCTAAACTCAAGATACTCTTGGTTGATTCACTGTTGAATTCAGGTCACATTCAGCTAAATAAGCCAACTAACTTATTTTTTTCTTCCTTATTTAATTTAATTTTTTGTATTTGTTAGTTTTTCATCAATTTTTTGGGAATTATTGCATCGTCATGATGAGAGGAATCTAAAAGGAAAAAAATTATGATCAAAATTCAATTTTTTTTGAATAAGGAAGAAAAAATTGGTTTATCGGCTTATTTTTGTCTTTATTCAAAAAAAATTGGGTTTCGATCATATCTTTTTACTTTTTAGATTTCTCTTGTCATGACGATGTAATAATTTTCAAAAAAATTAATGAAAAACTAACAAATACGAATTTTTTTTTGAATAAGGACAAAAAAATAAGTCAATTGGCTTATTTAGCCGAACAGGGCCTCAGGCTAAGTTCCACTACGGATTTTTTGGGCTATTTTTGTTTTGCGTCAAGATTTTGTAATTTTTTTTTGAACGGTTGTGAATTGCGTCAAAGCCTGCTCCGTTCCGTTTGGGGAAAAAAAAAAAAGGTTCGGCTTGTAATTGGTAAAAGGTAGGAGTGTGGACCCCAATTTCTAATTTATTTTTTTCTAGAAAATTCCTTACCATGGAGACTTGGAGTAAAAGAACGGGAGGGAGGGAAAAGTGGGAGGGCCCCCCCTCCAAGTAGATCATTGGCGGGTGGGCGAGAGTAAAATACCAGTACGTAAGTAAAAAACCGACCTACGAGAATTTTAAATTTTAGCTTTCTTTGGTTCTTTTAACTTTAACTCATATTGAACTCATTTAAATATGAATTTATATGGATTTAACTCATACCAACCCATTATATAATATGGACGGGTTGGGTTGGATTATAAGTGGGCGGATTGGGCGGGTTAAAAAAATATGAATTGAGATTGCCACTTCTACACAATACTAAATACAACCTCTCACATATATGTGGACTTCACACACACTATTATGTATGAACCCCATATATATGTGAGTAGTTGTGTAAATTGTTGTGTTTAGATTGTTATATGAGTAGCATTGTTGCTATCTGTTCCGCCATTGTTGACTTCCAAGCTTCTCTATTTACTTCTCTGAACGTTGGTAATCAAGTTTACGTAGATTATCGATCAGCGTTCATTCATGCAATTACTGAAGATCAACAAATGAACCACCAAACAAGAAACCGTTTAAAATCTGGGATGAAGGGCCTTCTTGTTATCAGTGGCAGAGTCAGGATTAAGACTTTGGAGAGGCTGGATTAATAGACATATATATTTTTTTATCGGAAGTTATACTTATTATATCATACTCCCTTCGTTCCTTTTTATGAAAATATCATTATTACTCCTATCACATTAACTTTTATCTCCATTTTTTCTACTAACCGTCTATGAAGACACCATCATTACACTTTTTTTCACTAACTTTTCAAAATGGAATATATGTTTAGAGGCAAAATGGAAAAATGTACTAACTTTTACCTACTAATTTTACAAAATGAACACTTATTTCAATACATAATAAAAATGGAATAATGAACTATAAAAAGAGGACGGAGGGAGTAAGATTTTTGCTTTCCAATACATTATATTTCTATATTGAAATGATTCTAGCATAATGATGTTAAAATATACCAATCATTTTATTTTTTTAGACTATTTTAACTGTCATGTGGTTATTTTTTATTTGTGAAAGAAATTGAGAAACGAGAATATAAAATAACCAATTTTTTATCAAATCAAACCAAAATTATTAATATTATAAGTAGCTATACGAAAATAATTAAAAATCATATTCAAAACAAGTATATGCAAAATAATTTTTTTAAATTCGAATCTCGGGAGGTTGGGGCTGGGGTCCGGAGCCCTCTGGGCCCCAACATAGCTCCGCCTACTGCTACCACCACGACACCTTCTTCGCTGCTACAGATCATGGCTGTCCCTAGGGTTAAGAAATTATTATGTCGTTTTGAATTTTCATAGGGTTCGGGGAATTATACTAACTACTGTAACAGTTCTTGTTCACTGACGGGCACATCCTTTTACTTATCTGGTTTGATAAGTTGCTCAATTGCTTGTTTCCTCATATCTCATCGGTGTTACATTAGCGCATGCTACTTACCTATTGCATTGACTTGTCTACTACTTGCTCTTAGCTTGAATCGGAAGCCTTCCTTTGAGGACAAATGTTAGCTCGAATAATTTTAAGAGTGGGTCATCTGGACAAATCACTTGGATTCGAGGTGGACTGAAAGGTGTTGATGGAAGGAATATTACTAAAAAACTATTGACAATAAGTTTTCCATGCTCAACTACACTCTGGTGTCACAGACTCACAGTTTCCTTCAATGATCGCAGTAATATATAAGGATGCTATATATGTTATTATGTCCCTGATAATAAGATGCAGTTACCATTCGTTACCTTCTTCAGAGGTGAAGGGGACGATTAAAAGGAAGAGGGACGACGGAGGATGACAGCCATGTTCATTTTCTGGTTTTTCTCTCGAAAATGCAACTGATGTAAAACTAAAATTTATAGTACTATTTAGTTGTTGAACTTTGCTATGTAAACAGATCATGGGTATTGACGGGCACGCGGGTCCTACACCGATGATCCAGCCGTTCAATAATTTTAAAATTAAAAACTGAGTGGACCCTGTTGAAAAGATAAACTTGACTTGTGTCTTTTGGAATTTTCTACACAGTTTCTAGAATGTTTTATTATGTGCTAGGTTCATTCAGGTATTTGAAAGGTCATGGTCTCCTAGGATCATATATCTAGGAAGGTTCATGTATGATGCTTTGGATGTTGAAGCCTATTAATTTTAGTCTTATCTATTAGAGTCTATAAACATTTGATGTACCACATGGTTTTAAGTAAGTGGAATACAAAAATTAAGTTCCTAGTATATTCCTCTTCCCTTCTCGGAAAAACTTGCAGATAGTATTTCCAACAAAGTGGAATTAGATGAAGCGGTATGGTGAAAGCTTGCCAGATGTTCGCGTGGTGGTGATAACCCCAATTTTGGCTACTTTTGTCATACTCATTTCTTATCTTCTTGTTTGAGCATAACTTCTGCAATTTTCTTGGCTTTTATTTTATTCTCTCATTTTCCGGTGCAGTAGACAACTTATAGCTTAGCATGCAACAACTATTGTCTATAAAAAAAGCATTGTCCGATTCGTGCCAAGAAGACTATCAAACTGTATTTCTGTGATGACAATGAACACCTCAAGCAGTTCGGCCTGCCGGAAGACAATGGTTAGTTGAGTATTAGGATCGGTCAATCCTTAACGGATAAAAATTGGCCTTTAGCCTCTCTATCTTGAGTGTTCATATTCACCAAATGTTTCATGGTCATGGCCTGTGGGTTGACATGGGACATGTGAATGCACGTATGTGTTGATGTGTAATACATTTTTTCCTAACAATTCTACTCCTATTAGTTTGCCTAGGAAGTAGAACCAAAAAAGAGGAAATCCTATGAGATGATTATCCATATTATTTCCCATCTTTCGCTGATGAATCGTCATACTTGCAAGTTAAAGTACAGTAAACCCAAACAGGTTACGGTACAATTACGTACCAACTCCTTAAAGAAAAGCAGAACTTAGTTTTTTTATGTTATAGAGCTTTTTTTTTTTTTTTGTATAGCTTACTGATTTGCCTTAAGATTTGGTCAAGACAATGTCACCTACTGATTTTGCGAGTTCACGAAAAAAGTAGACAACGATTACATAAAATAGCAAGAAACCCACACCTCCATACTCACTCCAGTCACATGCACACGAGAAATTGGATGACAAAATCACAATAATCGATCTACAAATCTGTTCACACCGTATACAAAACGTGATCAATCAACAAATCTATTCACACCATGTGCGCAAGACAAAAGGATATATGACAAACTGGACAGGGGGAAAACGACGTTAACCCTAAAGGGAAAGAATATGACCTGGTGCGACCACCCTCAACTGCCAACACCACTGGAGTAATCAATCGGCTTGCTCCCGCAGCAAACCCACAAATGCTCTTACCATCCATCGCCTATGCTTCTTGTTCTTCCGTTCTTTTGTCGGTGTCCAATACTGCAACACCCCCCACCCCCCCTCCCGCTCTCTCACTCTCCCTCCCTCCCTCCCTCCCTGCTATCTGCTCCAAACGAGACGAAGGAAAGGAAAAGGGAATAAGAGAGACATGGCTTGATGTGGGCCACGTTCTTGGCATGAGGCAAATGGACAAAACTACCGTCGGTGCCAAAACCAGCGGCTCCCCAATTGAGGGGCACAATTGAA
Source organism: Rhododendron mucronatum var. ripense (assembly GCA_019656295.1). Lineage (NCBI taxonomy): Eukaryota > Viridiplantae > Streptophyta > Magnoliopsida > Ericales > Ericaceae > Rhododendron > Rhododendron mucronatum. The sequence continues at coordinate 1,029,606 of BPLT01000146.1, read as the reverse complement.
AAAATCGGACAAATAATGGCAAGCGTTCCAATTGCTTCTACTCTCAGTTTTTAACCTTTAGATATCAATGAAGAGAACGGAGATGTAACCTTCTGGATAATCCTTGGGTTTGATGCACCCAAAAGCTTGCCTCAGCTGCCGGATACTTTTTCAAGATGGGGGCGGAAGGAAAAAATCTGGCTTGTCTGCAGTTTTGCAAATGTGCGGTTCAAGTGATCGCAAGTAACGGATGATATTTTTAACGGTTCAAATTTGTTTTCGATTTATGATCGGTAAACATCTTTTTTATTAGTAATAAATTCAGCAAATCCGAACCATTGATTTTCAAGATGAATAATTTAGATTGAACTGCACAATCTTCTTTGCAGTTGACTACAGAAAAATCGGGTTCGGAAGGAAAGCCGACCCACGGTAAGATTGACGGATGCTTTTCAACCGTATCCGTGCACCGTTTCCACTTTCCAGGATATTTTTCTCTAAAAAACAGTAGATGGATACTTTCTGTTTCAGCCATATCTCTTATCGTATGGGGACTTTGAATAGCTTTGTTTGCAAGTTTTGGGCAAATTTCACTGACCTCTCCCAAGGTTTCTGACACGAACAGAAATCTCCCCTGAGGGTTCTGAAATGACACTGGCCTCCACTTTTTTAGCTGACAATACCAATGGATCCCCCCTCCGTTACCTGCACGTTAGAAACGGATGGAAAATGTGATTTTGGTCCCTAATTTAGTTTTTTTTTTTTTGTTTTCCAATCATTACCCTACTTCTTTCACCGAAAATTATTCGTTGCCCCAAAGGCAACACATGGACTTACCAAGGTGGTGCCTCCCACCAATAAAAATTCGCCCCACTGACACACGATTCTTCTCTCTCCGGACACAGATTTCTCTCAAAAATCAAGTGTTCCAAATTACAATCCGTTTAAATGGGTAAGAAGATTTTATTTTTTTATCATTTAATTCTAAATGGTCATAATTAAATTTTGACTCTAGAACTCTAGTTGGTTAGTTCTAAGATATATTTGATTCTACGATTTTCTTAGTATTAATCAACGAGAGCCCTATAGTCAAAATTTAATTATGACCATTTAGGATAAAATGATCAAAAAACTAAAATCTTTCTATCGTTTCAAACGGATTGAAATTTGGAACACTTAATTTTTTAACCATATTTTTTAATATATAAACTACATGTTGAAAAATTAAGTATTTCAAATTTCAATCCGTTTGATTGGGTGATAAGATTTTATTTTTCTGATCATTTAATTCTAAAGGGTCATAATTAAATTTTGACTTTAGGGTTCTCGTTGGTTAGTTCTAAAAGATATTTGATTCTACGATTTTTTTAGGGCTAATCAATGATAGCTCTATAGTCAAAATTTAATTATGATCCTTTAAAATTAAATGATAAATAAAATAAAATCTTCTCACCCATTCAAACGGATTGTAATTTGGAACACTTGATTTTTTAGAGAAAGCTGTGTCCGGAGAGAAAAGAATAGTGTGTCAGTGAGGCGAATTTTTATTGGTGGGAGGCACCACCTGGCTAAGTTCACGTGTTGCCCTTGGGGCAACGAATAATTTCTCGGTGAAAGAAGTAGAGTAATGATTGGAAAACAAAACAAAAATAAAACTAAATTAGGGACTGAAATCACCTTTTCCATCTGTTTCTAATGTACAGGTAACGGAGGGGGGATCCATTGGTATTGTCAGGTAAAGGAGGAGAGACCAGTGTCATTTCAGAAACCTCAAGGGAGGTTTCTGTTCGTGTCAGAAACCTCAGGGGAGGTCGGTGAAATTTGCCCGCAAGTTTTCGTTTGACCAAAAAAAAAAAAAAAAAAGAGGCTTTGTTTGCTTTTGTTCTTTTTTTGGGTACCAAGGAATGTTGCGGCCATAATATTTAACAGATTTTTTCCTGTGGCAATGGTAAATAAGTCCACTTCCAAGCCAATCGCCATCGGGAAGCAGGAAAGGGTCAGAGCCCGTTACAGAATACTTTTTTTAAAAATAAATACTTATTTTATATTTTTAAACTCAAAAATAAAGTAAATAAAAATAATTTTTCAATTTTTTTGCCACCGTATTAAAGATCTCAACGAGATCTTTCAAACAAGATCCATATTGCATATTTTTAGATTTCAATAAATCCATTATTTTTTAACTTGAAATTATCTTTTTAAAAAATAAATACTTATTTGACGTTCGGAAACGGGGCCTCATTCTTCGGAGACTTTTTTTTTTTCTTTTGTCAGAGTAGTTTATACATCAGTGAGGTATGAAGGAGTTTTGTCAGAGTAGATTAAATCACCGAGGGAGGAGAGTGAGAAAATCAACTTTACAAGTTTGGTTTCTCAAAGTCATAAGTTTACTGTCCATAAACTTGATGAAGTTCAATGTATCATTTTCATGTCTTCTAAACTAAAAGTTTCAATTAATTTTCTTGAAATAGGCCACATAGTAAAAACTCAAATTCAAACCATTACACTTAACATGCATTTGTGCAATGCACGAATGGCGACACTAGTTTTATTCTAGTTCTGATATCTAATTCCACAAAGCATGGGATGTATAGTACCTTGGGGCCACTACAAGAGTTGTCTGATCTTTAACTTCAAGGCTTGAAACATATCGAGTTTCACACAAGCTGGTTTGAACATTTAGTTACAAAATAAAAGTGCTTGAAACCCATGAAGTCGTATGTTCAAATTTCACGAAGATTAAACATTTCAAATTTTGGGAGCCACTAGAGGATTTGCCTAGCCGTGAAATTCAAGACTCCAAAATTTGTTGAGGTATGCGCAAGATAGCCCAAACATATGTTAAAATGAAAAGATCATCAAGACCTAGGCCCACTACACACTTTTTCTCCTCTGATCAAGCGCTCCTAACCGTCCGATTCAGTACCTTTTCAACATCACATGCATGATATTATTGGATCCTCCTCTTACACGTAATATTCAACATTCCTTTGAATATTGAACATTCGATGATGTGTGCTCCTAGCCACCACTTAAATTCCAATCTAACCTCTAATCTCTTCTTTCATAAATAAAAATATGGAGAAGTCTAAGACACTAGCTAAGATCCCGTTTGTCTTAGGGTTTTGGATTTTAGATTCTAATTATTATTCTATTTTTCTTTAATTATTATTCTCATTTTTTTCCTCTATTTCTCTCCAATTATTACCATTATTTTCAATCATTACTCTATTTCTACACTTATTACCTACAAATCCAAAATCTCAAAACGAACGGAGTCTGAGGGCTTATTCGTTTTGGGATTTTGGATTTGAATTTATAGGTAATGAGTGTAGAGATAAATAGAGTAATGATTGAAATATGGGTAATAATTAGAAAGAGATAGAGAAAAAAATAGAGTAATGATTGAAGAGAAATATAACAATTATTAAAATCTAAAATCCAAAATCCTTAAATGAATGGACTATAAAATGTGCATGTGGCGTCTTTTAGTAGATTAGCCTACCCATGTGTTGCAATATGCATTGATGTGGAGTACTTTGTAAACTATATATTTGTTTATAGCATTGCTCCCGAAACACTGCAATTACACCCCACGCAATGAAATAGCCAAGTACTAATAAGGATTCCCTTTAATTAATTACCAGGAAAAAGATTGATCTGGGCCCAATTATCATTGTGGGGTTTCATTCCCCACCTTCTAGGGTAGGCCATATATTAGGTTTTTTTTTTTTGTGGTTTCATTAGTTAATGCGAAATCAAACTATTCAAAACCCTAGCAAATCTTTATGCTTGATTCTTTGGTCCAAAAAGGAGACCTAAATAATGCACCACTTTTAATTTCCCGCTTTTTGCGGCGTTGTGTGGACCTTCATATATATCTTCCCTATATATACCAGCCTGCCAAAGCATCACAAGAAGTTTCAAACCCATCTGTATTGTTAAAAAAACACTCCCATGTTTTTTCCCCAGCCATGGTTTCAAACCCTAAGAGCCTCCAAATCATAACGGGCGCATCAGGGGTGATGGTATTGTACCATATGGTTGCTTTAGTACATTTTGGTACGGTATGGTACTGGTACCGTTTTGGTATGGTATGGTACCGTATGAGTGTTTTGGAACGGTATTGTACCATATAGGTGCTTTGGTATGGTATAATATTGTTTTGGTAATGTATGGTACCGTATGGGTGTTTTTGTATGGTATTGTACCGTATGGGTGCTTTGATACGATATGGTACCGTTTTGGTACCATATGGGTGTTTTGGTACAATATTGTACCGTATGGGTATTTTGGAACGGTATTATTCCATATGAGTGACTCTCCGGAGAGGTATTTTTTTCACCTAGGGAGTTAGTAGGTTAATAGGTTAGTAGGTTAATAAGTTAATACATCAGCGGGGTATGGGGGAGTTAGTGAGTTAGTAGGTTAATTCACTGAGGGAGGAGAGTGAGAAAATCAACTTGACAAGCTTGGTTTCTCAAAGTCATAAGTTAACTGCCCATAAACTTCATGTTGAAGTTGATTGTATCATTTCATGTCTTCTAAACTAAAAGTTTCAATTAATTTTCTTGAAATAGGCCACATAGTAAAAACTCAAATTCGAACCATTATACTAAGCACGCGTGTTCGTGCAACGCACGAATGGTGACTCTAGTTTTATTCTAAATAGACTCCATCAAAAAAAAAAAAACACAGAGACACAAGCAGAACAAATATTAAAGTTCGTTCTTATTTTTTCATGTCATGAGGCTGGCTGCAGGATCCATGATCGCTTCAAATTGGCATGGTTGGCATTCGTCCACAGTCATTACGAGTTTGGGAAGGATGCCATCCCTCTCTGCTTCGGTGCTCTTCTCGGACCCCTCTGAGGGCCTACAATTATATTTTGCAAAAACATAAATTTCACAATCTGTTATACAAAAGTGGTATTAGTTGACAATATTTTACAAGGCTTGCAAAATAGTGCCCCCCCTAAGGGCCACCAATTATAATTCCACAGTTATTCTACCATGGTTATTTAAAGAAAAAACTAATTAAACATGATACGTACATCACCTGTGGTGCAACACTGGCGTTGAGGCTCACTGTGCTTGGGTCTATCGCATATCTGGCAACAAATTTGAGAATAAAATAAATAGCCAAGAATAACACAAATTAAGTGACCAGAATAAGGTAGTATTGGGGTTGAGAGAGACAGAGAGAACAGACCCATTAGTCATTACAATAGCATGGGTTGCAACTGCACGGGTTCCGGCATCCGCAACAAGCCCGCCCTGATACTCCGATGCTGTTCTCGGACCCCTCCGAGGGCCTACAAATATTTTGCAAAAACATAAATTCGACACCTATAGTTGTATGTATTAGTGGATCGCATGTATCTTCAAAAAAACAAAGAACTAAAAAATGATATCTGATGAACATGATTTTTGACAAAATTATGTGTCTCGACGAGATTTACAATATGAACAGATCCGACCATTGAAAGAAACCGATGTTAGCCGGAAAATGGCCAACTGGCCGGAATTGAACAATCAGAGCAACTAGATGTCATCTATTTGTCCAAAATAATTGTGTTCTAATTGTTTACTGAATGACATCCGATGGATATCATTTTTGACATAATTATGCGGCTTGACGAGATCTACAATATGAACGAATCCGATCATTGAAAGAAGCCGATATTAGCAAGAAAATGACTAACTGGCCTAAAGTGGGCCTGGAGTGGACCCACACGGCACGTGGTGGCGGTGACAGTATACCATTGCGAATATGGGGGAATTTATAGTTGTGGACGAGAAAGAAAGGCAAAGGCCGAGGAGATTTCCAGGACATCGATTCCTAGTTGCGACCTACACAAGTACTCCACTATTCCACTGTAGAGGCAGACACTGTGACACATGTTCGGAACTGAAACCGAATACGTACCTGTTGCCCGTTTTACACATTTTTAACCCAGTGGATCCAAATAGGATTTTGGTGGAGGGGGTTGCGCTTGGTGGTGATGTGGTGGTAGGTAGTTGCGGTGAGGTGGAGGAGGTCGTGAGTGGAGGTATTGGTGGTGCGGCGGTAGTGGGTGGTGGTGGTGGTGTGGTCGCGGGTGGTGACGGTGGTGGGTGGTGATGGTATAGCAGCAGGATACCCATGGCCTTCTGTATTTATTTATAATGCACTGGAGAAGAGATTAAGAGGAGCTCCACTGAATTTGTACTCCACTTTGTGTGCACAATTTGCTTTCTAAATATTTTTGCTTTGTCTAACCTGGATAAACTTTATGACAATGTCAAATCTTTTGACTGTGTACATAAGGGTATATACTATGCACCAGAGCTCCACTGAATTAGGCTGTAGTATAAGGCTATATACTTTGCACCAGGGCAACTGCAACAGCAAATCTTTTCAGTTGATTCTATGACTATTTCAAAGTATGCAATCTGCTTTGTGGGTATGTATATATATATATATATATATATATATATATATATATATTATCGAGGTTTGCGTGCATAAGACAATATCCTCACTGATTTAAACCATTTTGCCTTTCTTCTTATAGTAAGTGTCTTTTCTCTATTACCCGCATGCATGTGGATGTCGGTCCCAGCTTTGTCAGCTTACACTAAGCGCTGCTCAATCCACCGAACATGCATGTGTCTCCAAGCGTTACTGTTCCACCGTCTCTCCAAGCGTTACTTTTTAGAGCAAGGGCCGTTTTGTTTTGTTGCCAAAATGTACCCCGGGCTTTCACCCCTTGACCATGTTTGGGGCTTGAAGTTTCGTCAAAGAGAATTGAGGTTTCTCTTGTTAATCAAATAAAAAATTGAGGTTTCTCTTTGTTAGTGGAGGAGTAATTGTTTTTAATGCCGCTGCAGATGTCTTGTGAGTGGATTCACTGGATGCATACGTCTCTCTACACAACCCAAAGAATTGTTTGATTTGGGATTTTGTTTAATTAACAATGAGTTAAATATATTGGAAAAATTAGAGGTCAGTTCTACTTTTCAGCTTCGGTTTCATTCTAACCCTAAAATATTATTGCCAAACCTGGATAGGCTTTGTTATGTTGGATTATAATGATTTTTTTGCCCCTGCAAACTTGGTGAATTCAGAATTGTGAGAGATATATGTGAACTATATGACCCGAGGGGTATTTTTGTCCGAAATAATGGGCCCAGAAAAGGAAGGTTTTTCAAACTTCAAAATTATGTGTTTACGCAAATAATTTTCCTATCAATATAGATCTTATTTAATAAATTTCATTGAGATCTTTTAAACAATGCAAAAAAAATTGAAAAATTATTGTTCATTTTCATAATATGTGAGTTTAAAAAAATTTCTTTTTTTAAAATTTTTTTAACTGCGCATCCGTAACGACATCTCAATCTACAAAACAAAGGTGCCTTGTGGTTCAACGGCACCTGCGTGGAACATCTTTTCGACGTCGCGGGTTCATCTCATTGGCAGCAACTTGAAACCTTTTTTGAAAGCAATACTTACCTCCAGGCTGTAGTCTGTACTCACCTATTTGTAAATTAATTGACATACATTATATTTAATATATTCTACCGTTTTGGGGTCTTATAATTAGGCTGAAAACGGGATCCTTGTCTGTGCCTAGGGCCAGTCCTCTGTTTGGATGCGGGGACTTTGTTGTCCATAGAGTTGTTAATATCGTGCCGTGCCCGTACCAGTCGGTACGTTCCGTTTCAGCACATATCTGGTATTCTTTACCTCCATTTCCGTCTCGACCAATTTTTCGGCTGATCTCGGACGATTCCAATGTACCGGGCGAATCTCGGCCGAGAAGCTGTTTTCGGGATTTTCGTCCGGGATTTTGCAGATCGCGACCGGAAGTTGTTACAAGGGCATCTCTGCCAAATCGCAACAGAGAGAGAGAGAAGCTTGTCAAGTTGTGGCCGATCGCAACTCTCGTAGAGTAGGTACCTGTGTATGCACTTCTCCATGACTGGGTCTGATTGACTGGTTGAGGAGAGAGAGAAAGAGAAGCAGAGGCAGGGACGGTGTGCTGGCCCTGCCGGTAGAAAATTTTATAAAGAATTAAGCCTTAAAATGATAGAAAGACAAAATTACCCTTGGTTATTACTAGTATTACAAGTTGCAATTTACACGTGGGCCTAGTACCTACTGAGAAAGGTATGTTTTTTTTAAAAATATAAAATTTGAACTCTCATGATTTGATATTTATGGGAACTTATATTAATGAGAGTGTAATTTGTGTTGTTTAATAAAAGTTTATGTTATAATAAATTAATAACATGCAAAAAATAACCGATTTATAACTATATAATGTTAATAGCGTTAAATCCAAAACAGTACCCGGTATCTGATCGGTACCTGTACGTACCGTACTAGTAGAAAAATCGGTACCCTAACCGGTGTGATATTCAGATCAGGGACGGATCCAGAAATATAGTGCAGTGGGGGCACTTGTTAATCGTAACGGCGAAAATTTATTTTTGTAGTCAACCACAATAAGATCGTACAAAATTAAGGCATGTATTACTAACTACAAAAGTTTATAACGTGTACTTTAAATTAAATTAGGTAAAAATGAGCACAAAATCTCATACAAAATTTTTAAAGTATGTTTTAAATGAACATTCAAAAGTTTTATGATCAAACTTATTTTGTTAATGATTTTGTTTTACAATATTTCTCCCACACGGTTAAAAATAAAGAGAATCACGATAGAATAACTTCAAATAGACAAACAGCTCGTAAAGCAATAAATACACCATATGATGAAAATCAGACATAAAACTAATTCTGTATGTGTTTTTTCAAGATATATGCAAGTGTGTATGTTTATATATTAGCCTACTTTTATAATTATGCTAATTTAAACAAAAAATATATTTTAATTTTGAGCGGGGGCACGCGTTCGAGTGGGGGCACTTGCCCCCGCGTGCCCCCGCTTCGGTCCGTCCCTGATTCAGATCATTGGTTGTCCATGACAGGCAGCAGCCCCTACCCAGTCCTTGAACGGCAGCATTTTAGGAGGAAAAAAAAATCTTTGTCATTCGTATTTGCAATCCTATGGAGCAGAAACTTAATACGAGAGTCTTAGAAATAAATTTAATTATATCTTTTTATAATAATATAATCAAAATAATAAGATCTCATCGACTCAAAAGGATTCAAAATTGAAGTACTTAATTTTTTAATCATATTTTTTAATATATGAACAACGGGATTTAAAAAAAATTAAGTGCTCAAATTTTCAGTTCGTTTTAACCGATGCAAAGATCTTATTATTCTAGTCATATTATTCTAAAGAGTCATAATTAATTTTTGTCTATAGATCTCTCATAATTAAGTATCTGTTCTTTATTTTGGTCTCTGTGGAGCAGATATGTGATTATGAGAGTTCTAGAGACAAAAGTTAATTATGACCCTTTAAAATAATATAATCAGAATAATAAGATCTTTGTACTCATTCAAACGGATTAAAAATTGGAACACTGGAGAAGAGATCAAGAGGAGCTCCACCGAACACGTGTAAACATCGCAGATTAGTTCATGTATTGGTATAATAAGGTGGAGTTTGTAAGATGGGTTTAAGGTTGCATGTTATGAATATATAGAAAAAATATCATTCGCTCTGTTGTTGATTGTTTGTTTTTTTTGTATAGAGCTAGTTGTGTTTCCAAATCTAGCGAAATTCACTAGCTTCTAATAAAATTCATGAGTTTAAAACTAATGAAATTCACTAAATGGTTGTGTTCGAAGTCTCGTAAAATTTACGAGCTCAAAGCTAATGAAAATTTATTAGGTAATTATTGTGTTTTGAAATCTAGTAAAATTCAAGAGCTCAAAATTAGTGAATTCACAAACTCCAAGTTAGTAAAATTCACGACTTTAAAATTAGTGAAATTTACAATTTCGAAAATTGGTGAAATTCGCGAGCTCCAAGTTTGGGAAATTCACAAGGTTAGAACATCGGTTGGCCATTTTTGAACGGAATGACATCATTGTTCGCTGCAACGACGGTTCCGTATTCCATCAATCTGTTGTGTTCCGTGTCCCATCACGATGACGTTTCTGTAATGCTAGAGAGAGAGAATGAATATTGGCGGCTGTAAAATGTGTGTGTGAAAAGAGGACCTCGTCTTTAAGCATGTGAGGCAAGGTGGTCTTTCCGGCATTATCAATACCCATTGCCCAAGAACAAGATAAATTACTTTTTGCCATAAACCCAAGAGACGCCAGAAAATAATTTACTCAAATTACTTTTTCGATTTCTTTCTTCTAGATAAATTAATAATTTATAAAAATTTGACGTCAAATTAATAAATAAAAAAAATCAAATAATAACAAATCAAGTCATTTTAAGTTAAGGAAAATGATATTGGCACTCCAAAAATTGATGCAGGCACTCAAAAATCAGTGTAATTCCAAAGTCATTTTCCTTTGTTTTTTGTAGTGCCTGCATCAATTTTTGAAATGCCAATATCATTTCCCTAAATTAAGTGCAAAAGAATGCACCGAAGAGAGATTCTCCGCATTTAATCATCCCTTGGAGAAGAAAACAGAAGAGGTCAAAATGGGTTTGAGAGAGAGAAAGGGGACAAGCAGTTAATCCTCTCTCCTATTGGGTTGAGGAGGAGAGGGAAGGACATCTCTTAATCCAATCCAAGTTACTTTTTACTACTACTTCTCCCTCTCCGTTAATTTTTACTCCTACTTCTCCCTCTCCTGAATGGTACGCTTATTTTTTTTTTCCGTGTATTCGGCACATTCGAAAACTCATTTTTCCAGATTCTCATCATAGCCTTGGGTGTCACTGGGATAAATGTGGAGGCGAGGGAGTTGCTATCCTTTTTAAGGGGCAACAACGTGCTGTTTGGCTGGCTCGGCCGAGCGGAGCCCGTTCCGGTCTCGCTCCAATGATAAAAAAATATTCACTTTGTAGATCTCGTCGAGTGAAACAAATGTACCAAAACATCAACTCCATTGGGTATTATTATTGTTCTCCAAAACAAAAGAATCTACAAAGATCTCATATTTGGTATAAAATGTCTTTCCCCGAAAATATGAGACATCGGCAAATAATTGCAATAGTTATGAAACAATAGCATAACAGTCACATGTCATTACTTAGTAATAAACAAATGAACAAAACGTGTTATAAACTTTGAAAAAGTCGAAATAGTAAAATGTGGTCACTGCCCACAATCTTTTTTTTTTATTACATCAAAGTCCAAAGGCATTACAAATTCTACTATCAATGATACAAGAATGAACTAAAACTACCAAAACTTCGACACAAACACCTGCTGCAGAAGTAGAACCGACGAAACGCCTAGATTGGGATCCAATCTAGGTTCAGGTAATAGAGAGCCTCAATGGACCCCAGCTCAAATCCACAGTAAACATTAAGCACAACTGAAATTTGAAAAAAAACCAACTAATAAACAACTAAAGAAAAGTACAGCTCTCTTGCCGAAGTAAACGCCAACCGGTTGATTCACTGGTGGCTCTCGAAGAATTGCATGCCTCCTTTGTCTTCATATCCCGAAGAATCAAAACATTCCACTCCTTCGTCCAAAATATATTGAACACTGCCTTCAAAAAGAATAGATAACGCTTTTCTTTTCCCCAATTCCAAATTAACAATCAAGCTAGTAGCATGCAAAAAGGACCTCGTACGGCCTTCACTTTCCCAAAACGAATATTATTCCACAAAAATGTTAGGTCCAAGTAGTTGGAGGAAAAGTATTCTACTGCATCGAGAAATTGGTTAGTCCTGAACCAATTAGTTTAAAGCAAAATTGATCAACTATGAACACTCAACAGATGGTCAAAAAAGCAATACTTATTTAACCAAGAATCTCTTCCACTGATCCGAACTTTTCTGATGACAAAATCACCACTAGCAAAGATATTAGTCAATGGAAAATATAATCCAAAAATTATATAACCAGAACTAAAATGCTAATTAGAAAACAAAGCACTGACTTTATATCAAAAGTATATGCTCACGGTTTCCTAAGTCACACAACTTGTTCAACAGAAATTATCCACTGACTAAAATCAAAAACTAATCTGTATGATAGTGCTTTGGTTGAGATGTAAAAGATTGTACAATTGAAATTTGTTGATCTTAGCTTGGCTAAGGAATCTTTTAAACGACAAAAATCGAGGGTTCAGTGGTTAGCTTTGGGTGATCAAAATACAAAGTTTTTTCATAGGAAATTGAAAACTCATTGCTTGTGGAATAAGATCTTAAGTTTAACTAATGATGTTGGGGATAGACTGACAGATCCTAAGGATGTAACCGATGAGATCCTTGGTTATAATGTAGGGCTTTTGGGGTCTCCTTTCTCTCAGAAAAGGGATGCTTATCAGGTTTTGAGATTTGCTGTGTCCCATAGAATTTCTGGTGATCATAGGGCTTCTCTTATTAAGCCTGTTACAAAGGAAGAAATTAAGACAGCTAGCCATGTGGGCTATTAAGGGTGACAAAGCTCCTGGTCCTGATGGGTTTTCCTCTGACTCCTCTCAAAAGAATTGGGACATTGTTGGCTATGATGTGGTTCAAGCTATTCAACTTTTCTTTGAAACTTCTTATCTCCCTAGACAATGGAATTGCACTGCTCTCACACTGATTCCTAAGGTTTCTTCTCCTAATTCTAGAAGAGATTTTAGGCCTATTGAATGTTTAATGTGTTGTACAAATGTGTGACTAAAGTGTTGGCCAATAGGTTGCAACTCTTGCTCCCTCTTATTATCAGCCCTTGCAAGTCTGCATTTGTGAAGGGTAGGTCTATAATGGACAACACTTTACTTGTGCAAGAACTGGTTAGGAATTATCACAGAGATGGTGGTAAACCAAGATGTGCTATAAAATTGGATCTTATGAAAGCATATGATTCTGTGAAATGGGGCTTTTTGCTGGATATTCTGAAGGTCGTGGATTTCCCAAGCCAGTTCATTCAATAGGTGGAAACGCGTATTACCTCTCCTATGTTTTCAGTGGTGCTCAATGGAGAATTGGAGGGATTTTTTCCAGGTAAGAGGGGGCTTAGGCAAGGGGATCCGTTATCCCCTCACCTATTCCTTTTGATAATGGGAGGCTTCACAGCCTTGCTCCAAAGATCAGTCAGACTGGGGCTTTTGTCTTCCATCCTGAATGCAAGAGTTTGAACATTTCTTACCTGGTGTTTTAAGGATGACTTGCTTATCCTTGCTGGCACTGATGAAATATCTTTTCATCTAATAGCAGAGGTTTTGAAGGATTTTCACTTGCTCTCAAGCCTTCGGCCCAACTTGCTAAAGAGTTCAATTTTCTATTCTGGTGTTAATGAGGAAGTGGAGACCTCTTTAGGTAACATCATCCCTATTCCTGAGGGATCCCTCCCTGTCAAATACTTGGGGGTTCCAACGATATCAACAAGGTTGAAAGAAGCAGATTGCAGCCAGCTTAAGGAGAAAATTTTGAGTAGGATACAATCCTGGGTAAACAGTACTCTGACATATGGAAGCAGACAACAATTGATTCAATCTGGCACCAAAGCAGATGGGTTTCCCTCCAATTTGTGCTATACATACTCTCACACATAGGGTTAAAAACAGAGTACTACTTCACTGCCTCTTCCTCCTACCCTCATAGACCTGCAATTCATAAGCTCAAAGAGTTGCATTTTCACAAGTTCAGAGAGCAAAAACCAGTCACAAAACAGAGTGCAAAAACCAATCACAAACAGTGCAAAAACCAGTCAGAAAAACAGTTACAAAAAACAGTTCGAATGCTTCACAATCACAAAACCAGTCACAACTATTGCTGCATACATTCAGAGATCAAAATGCTTCGAATATTGTCATAAATAGAGGGCAAAAACCAGTCATAGCTTCATAACTATTGCAGTTCACCATCTCAACTACTGCAGTTCCAACAGGGCCTAAACAGTTCAAATGCTGCAGATACAATATAGAATGCTGCAGCTAAAACATAACGCTGCAACCAAAGTTTTCCCATTTCTCATTACACAGACCAATAAGTTCAGAAACTAATGCAGAAAGTATAAACTACTACACCAATGTTTCCAAAAGCTACTGCAATTCCAAAAGCTACTGCTGTACTGCATTTCCAAAAACTATCAAGGTGTTTGCTACTGCATTTCCATTTGATCTTTGTTAAACCCTAAATGAAGGAGAGGGGGGAGGGGGAAAACTAGCGATTGACTGTGCCTATGGCACTACAACAACGATCCAAGAGTCCAAGACACATCAGATACCAGATTGCATTTTTTTATGATAACCAAGTGTTTGGACCAGCTTAATTGCACCTCGACTAATCTTTGGGGGACTATAATTGAAATATCAAATTGCATCAATAGAATCCAAACTACATAATTGAAACTAATACCATTTGCCTTAACAGAATCCAAGTTCAACTATAACATAAAAAACGCTTAATAATAAAGTCAAACCCATACTCAAAATTAGCTAAAAATTATGGCCATATGTTTGGCGACAATATAGTTACAAAGTAAACTGTTTGAAAAACACAACCAGATCCGAATGTGAGGCCTGAGCTGTGAGGCTTGCCTGCCAAATGGTGCCCACTAGAAATCTCTCAAATGTGGAGTTCTATGCGACAACAGAAGGGTACTCCACCTCTGCATTTCAGAGAAGGTGCCTCCCTGGGACTGTGCTTCTATTTTTGGGGCTACGTATCAGTTGGCTAATGGTATTTGCATTTCTTTCTTTTGGTCTAATAAAAATTCTGATAGAGTAGCCACTTGTCAATTGAACGGGTTCATTCCATTTGATTGGGTCCCCATCTCCTTTCCTTATTTTCTATAGATGCCTCCTATGAGGCTTTTTCCTCCATTCAAAAGAAGGGAAAAAAGAAAAAAGAAGAGGGAGAATAATAGTTCAGAGACTCAAATGTGAAAGGATATCCACCCCCAAACCTTTTTTTCCCTGGTATCTTCTTGGGTAGACACCTATTGAACACTTAGCATGATTAGCGATGTATAATTAAGTTCAACAGAAACTTGGTCATGACAAACACATGAATGATCTAAAAGATTTAAAGAACATTGTAAAGCCCAGTTTCTAAAATGCAGTTATGTGACTCTAATTAGGTAACTCTGCATACTATTTGTAGGCTAAAAGGGAATGTGATTAAGGTCAAGTAGATATTTCTAGTCTACATTTTTGAGGCACGAGGATAGCACGATATAATTTTTGGAGTTCAATACTTCTCTTTAGAAATCGAACAGTACCATAATGATCTATGCATTTTCATTTGTCTATGTCTAATTTTTCATATTTTTTTGGAAATCAAAATGCGAACACAATTGATCGAGTTGGAGTGATGTTCATCCAAACTAGTAGTATGATACCTCATTGCAGATTAAGGGATGACCATGCCATTCCTCTTGGCTATTAAGCTGCCATGTGTGTACACCTGTCAACAAATTAAGGAAGAAGAGGAGGTGTGAGTAATAGGTATAGCATATAAAAGGGAAAAAAAGAAAAAGAAAACAAAGCTTAGTCGAGAGGTTCCGTACAATAGAAAGAAAAAAAGAAAGAAGAAACAGCAAGAAGAGAAAAGAAAATAAAGGAAGGAAAATAGGGAGCAACAATTCGTGCAACCCTTTGTTCAATTTGACTTCCGACTTCCCTTCGTACACCGCCGGAAAGATTAGTAGGTAATTTCTTTCTCTTTGCCTATCGTTTTGTTTCTCCTCCCCTCATCTGCCGCACACGGCAGAGGTAATGGCTACCAATCATCGTTTCCTCTTTTCCCTTGTAGCAGCACGGTCGCCGCTGATGTGCACACTAGGTGTGTAAAATACACATACATGCATACAATAAGGATCTAAGTAGAATTAATTGTTTTGTTAAAAAGGAAGAACAAGTAGTAGTAGTAGTAGTAGTAGTAGTAGTAGTTAAAGCTACTGTGATGTGTGTGGGTGTGCATGAATTTGTCTAGTGTGTGTGGTTGAACCAAAAAGGAAGGAAACTGTAGACATATATGTGTAATTGGGTACTACATGTGATGATTACTGTGTACGTATATATTAATAGATGGATACCAGGTTAGATCAGATTGTGGGAAACCCCAGACAATCAAAGTTCTAAAAGGTTACTACTGCTATGAACAAATATTTACACATGTAAAGAGCTTAGTTTAGTTCGTCGATTAAATTGGTCAGGAATATCACAGCCACATTGACCCCGAACCAATTCTAAGCCTATATGGGCCAACTCAAGATCGAGAAGGCCTATAATATTTCGATTTCATAAAAGACTGTATTATGACATGAAGTAATTGACAAATAGGTCGGTTCAAGGAATAAATACTAGAAAGATCAAGTCTTCAGCTTTGCTTTTGAGAAGTCAAAGGTGAGATACTCTACCTTAGTTCTATTGCTTTTTCAAGCAAATTATGTTATGTGTTTCATATGCCCAAAGTTATGATATGTATACAAGTTACCAAGAAAGCATGATCTGTTGAAAATGATGTTTGCTTCTCATTTTATGCTATGGAAATATGCTATGAACTCATTATTCAAAGATGACGATTTTATGAGAATGGCTATGTTTAAGAAGGGATGATACCATGAACACCAGCCTTGCCATCTAAAGGTGACGGGGTAATGTTAATATGATTCTGTGAACACCTTGTCATCTAAAGGTGAAGATGTTATGACGTTATGAACTCCAAAGAAAGTTGATGTATCCAGATAGCGGTGTCTCGGGTTAGGGGGACGGATTTTAAAGATACCATGACCAACAAAGGGGTTATAAGGGAGGAATGTTATGGGGCACCAGCTGCCAATGACTTGATCATTTCACATCATGTGGGGTCGCTCCCCTATTCACGTTTAGCTGCTGGATGTGCATCATAAGATTATGTGATGATGATGTTATGAATTCTATTCTTATGAAGTTATGAGAAAGATATGACGAGTTGTGTCATCGAATTTTATGAATGTTATTTCCATGGTAAAACGTATAACTCTGGTACTGTATCTCACACGAGTTGTCCGCTTATGAAAATTAATTATTTTCTTACAGGTATTGCCAAGTAGGAATGAGAACGCTGCTGCCTGGGAGACATGTAAAGAATGTGTTTAGTCAATATTTTGAGTACTTCAAAGTTGGGAATTGACTATTCCTTGTTTGGCGTAAGGTCATTTTATTGTAAAGTTTTTAAATCTTTAAGCTTCTGACGGTATTTTTATATCAATTATGCTTCCACACTTTTAAATTTTTACTGTCTTTGCATCTCTTGGACTGATAATGAGGCCTCGGGTGGAGGTTAGATCCACTGGCCGGTCACGATAATCCTATCATTTTAACAACTTTTGGGATAGGGTCGTGACAAACATCTACTACAAAACCCATATATCTATATCAAGAAAATCTGTCCATAGTAGTGAAGAGAGAGAAAAACCAGTTTTTCAGACAATGACAGTCTAGTTTTTTTTTTTTTGTAAACTTTTTATCATTTATGTTCCAACTTCCAATGTGGCCTTTTATCAAACAGGTGGTGACAATGGCACTACTTGGTTGGTGATCGTTTTGTGGGAATCTAAGAAAAGGTAGTTAATGGCTTGACTTCACCTTAAGGAAACAGGGGAAAAAAATAACTAGAAATACTTGTGTAGAAATTGTCCACCATAACCATCTGTATCGAGAAAATGTAGAAATTAATCTTATACTGGTTCCCAACCTTCCAACCTGAAAACAATGGCTAGTTATCAGACTGACGACTCGTACGGTTCCGGGCAAATTAAATTAGGGCTTTGATTCCCAACCAAAAACGGAACTACCTGATAGAAGAAGGGGCAGACTGCAACTTTGTTGACCACTGATTTCTGAATCAACGTCTTCGTCACATACCAAAATCCCAACGGCAACAGGACTTGCCGCAATCTATCGCAATGGAGAGAGCCAGATAGGCTGTGGGAGAGAGACGAAGAGGGAAAGTGGAGGGTGGAAAATTAATAGATGTCACAAAGGCATTGTTTGATAAATGTGGATGAGAGAGGATTAATAAGGAGATGAGATTGGATAGTATTCGTAAGAGTATCCTCAATTTTATAATTAAAAATTGATAACCAAAATTGTTAAAAATTTGTTACATTTAGTTTTTAATTATTCATTTAAGAGATTGTTAAGGTAAGCAATATAGATGTCAAAACTAAGAACTGTGCACAATAGAAATTAGTTTTTCTAAAAATAATTTTAAAATTAATAAAAACTATTTATTAGAAATAGAAAATAGTTTTTTAAACTTTTTTTTGGAAAAAGGGGGAGAGATAGAACATTTTTGTATAATAATTGGTGTATTTGATTGAAAATATGTAGGGTCTATTAAATCTGGTTATTGTCAAAAGGTTGCTAATTTTGGTTATCTAAAACCCAAAATTTGATTATTTCTAAGAAGGTTGTTAAGTTTGATTATAGTATTGTGAACTATATTTTGCATCAATATTATTAACTTTAAAAACCTTTTACTTTTGATTATAGCACTATGGATTAGATACTCTAAGGAGATGACATTAGTAATATTACGTTTGTTTCCCACACGTAGGATAGGATTGAAAGATTGATGTTCCTTCATTACCCTTGTTCACGCGTATTTCCAAAATTTTACCTAATTTGTTTTTTAGGCAATAAACAATGGAATACGTATAAAAAAAAAACATAAAATGATGAAATTGTTAATACCATGTTTGTGTAGGACACAATTAGATTGGATTAAAACAATAAATTTTTTTTAAGTTTTGCCCTCATTGAAGTAAAAGAGAAAATACAATTAAAATGTCTTTTTTTTTTAAGGTTTTCTTCTCTCTTTTTTTAAACTGTACTCAACATTTTGTGAAAATACAATTAACATGGATTGAAAATACAACTAATGTACATTTTTATACTACATTCAAGTCCTACACAATTATGGTTACCCAACACCGTGCACCGACGGTGCACAACTGGGTTTGTGGAACCCACTTTTGAGTTCCACACAAATAATTCAAGTTATTAATTAAATCTATTATGCCTTTTTTTGTCATTTCCATTTTGTCTTTTTGGGTTTTACAAGTTCCAAAAATATCACGAAGCAAAAAAAAAAGTGGAACAAAAAAAAAATTTAGTACTATAAAACATGAAAAAAAAACTATTTTAAAATCATTGCGCAAAAAATGTAGAAAAACAATAGATGTTTTTAACACACTCTTCAAAAATGGACTTAAGCATTGATAATCTATTTTTACATAGCCAATATCATATCCATCATATCAATGGTAATTTCCCGTGGTTTTTTGGTGTACGGGTGAGATCCTAAGGGTAATTGCATAATTTATCCAAATGACCAAGGGTAATTGGGTAAATGTAATTTAATTTCATGGGATATGAATGTTAATACCTAGTCCCCCAAGATATTACTAATCCTTCCTAGTGAGGGGATTGCCCATCCCATGGAATTATTAATCCCCTTCCATTTTGTGCAATCAAACATATATAGAATTAGGGGACCCATAGGATTAGTAATTATATCTTACCCTCTAACTCACTTATCAAACAAGGCCTAAGAGTATCCGCAGTAAAATAACCAAAAGTCAATAGTCAAAAGTTGCCACATTATCTTTTGATAATCTATTTAAGGGGTTGCTAAAATTAGCAATGTAGATGTCCATAATGATACAATCAAAATAGAATAACATTACCATTTCAACTTATAAAAATCTCAAAATTGTGACATAGAAAACAATTTTTTAAAATAGTTTTCAAACTAATAAAAACAAGTTAATAGAAAAAAAAATAATTTTTTGAAAACTTTGATTAAAAAAAAAATAGTTTTTGGGAAAAAGTTAAAAAAACATTTTTAGAATAAAAAAAGTTTTTTTTTAAAACAAGAATAATTTTTGAAAAAGGAAAGATTTAAAGCAAAAAAATAGTTTATCTCAAAACAGTTTTAATAAAAAACGAAAAGTCTAAGCACACATAAATAGGGTACATATTCTACATAGATTTTTTGTGGGGCCCACACAAATTATTCAAGACGTTCATTAAATTTAAAATATTTTTTTAACGACACCCGCTAAAAATGAGGTCAATCCAATATCTATAGATGCTTGATCCAATCATCTAACTATTCATTATCCGGAAATCAAAATGAAAAATTGAATGATTGGATCGAACATCGATTAGTATCGGATTGAACTGATTATTTGAGAGGGCCTTTGAAAATATTTTACATTTAATGAACAACTCGGATCGTTTGCGTGGGACCCGAGGTAGGCCCCACAAAAAATATGTGCCTATTTATAAGTGTGGGTAGGAGCGTTGAATAAAAAAATAATTTCGCAAGAAAAAAATGTTTTTACAAAAAAAAACTATTTTTAAAAGTATTTTTCTTAAAAACGTGTTGAAATGGAAGAGAGAGAAGGTTTTTGTGTAATGATGGTGTACTTAATTGATGAAATGTGTGGACTACTAAATTTAGTTATTGGCAAAAGATTGCTAGTTTTGATTATCCAATGGTCAAAATTTGATGAGTTGCTAAGAGGTTACTAAAATTAGTTATTCTAATGTGAGCTCTTTTTTGAGCAAATGTTGTTAATCTTAGCAACCTTTTGATTTTGATTATACCATTGTAAATGCTCTAAGGGTCAATTTTGTTACCATTAAAATCTTGTTTATGGAGCTCAATCTCAGTCGTCCACAAGTGTTTTGGACTGTCCGGAGTTTAAAAAAACTTTTCGCTCGAATAGTTAAACTATTTGTGCGAATAGTTTTTTTAAAATCTAGATTGTTGATTGTCGAAATCAAAGGTTGAGATTACCTGGCCCCATTAATAGGCTGTTTGCAACTGCTTTGGAAATAAATTTCTCTCTTTTGTGAAATGTATCGAAAATGCTGAAAGATAAAAGGATAAAAGATATGTGTGGGAGAAGACTAATTTGATGCATACACATTTTTTAGGTGTTTTTATTTGCAGAAAAATATTTTGAAGTATTTTTCTTGGGTCTTTTTGTTTTGAATATTACTCCTACTTGTTACAGAAAAAAATGGTAAAACCGTGGACAAATTTTTAAATTACGTAGGATCGTTTGCCCAAATTTTCCGTTTCAAATTTGAGAATATCTTGGTTGCTTTATGTGGGAGTGGAGAAGTGCATATGTTCAGTGTTATTAATAAAAGCAATTTTTTTAACTGCCAAAAAATTATTAAGCACAATTAGTTGTTTTAATCTTACATGGTGAAAAAAATTTTTTAACAGCAAAGTATTAAACACAGTTACCGGAGTATTTGTTTTAATATTACGCGGTAGAACAAAAAAATACTCATTCAATATAATGCTCGGGCTTCTGTCTTGCATGGCCATGCAAAACACAAACTAAATAAACTAATGCTTCATAGCATGTCGAATTATTTCGCCACCGGACTGGGTGAATCATCAAACATTCTACGCAATGATGAGCTACGCATTTTGTTACTCTTGCAACGTAGCAGCGGATGATTTCCCCATAACAAGATGCCATATCACTCCCATGATTTTAGACTTCTAATCCTAACCATGGTTAAACTTAATAGGACCTCCAAGTTGAAAAGAACCAATTGAAGTGAGGGTAATGTTCACCCTCATTTACTTAGTAAGGGTAAACATCGGACTTGAGAGAGACACGTGAGGTGAGACGTCTCATCAATTTGGTTCAATATTCCAATGGTGACGAACAAGTGTGTATTATTCACATTCTTTATAACAAGTGGATAGTAGAGAGTGGTGGACTCTTGACTCAAGTGGCATCTCCTACACATATATATATGCATGGTGCCTTAATAGCGAGTAGTGGTCTCCCTGGTGCTTGCTTCCTGAAATTTTGAGAGACATCTCTGGAGGTGCGGCTGGTGGTCGCCACTGTCGCGTGGCAATGAGTTCATCGACCTCCTCCTCGTTTTCTCTCTCTCTCTGCTCCACTCTAGATTAATTTGTTTTTTTGTGGGGTGGGGATTCAAAATTTCAGCATTTATTTTTTTCTCTTTCAGCTTAAAGCTGATATGGGGCCAAGAACAGAACTAGGATTTTACCCTAGCAGTGGCGAAATGTATTCTAAAAAAATCTAGTAGTAGCGAGACTATATAAGTTAGGCATAATTTTTTTTTAACAAATAATAATTGCATTTTCTAAAATTCTAGTCGTGACAGTCGCCTCCACTAAACACCCCCTGATCCCATCCTTGTATGGGGCCCAGGCCGTGTCAACGTCGTGTTTTGAAGCAGGATGTTTCGTGCTCAGTATGGGGATGGTTTCGTGCCCAGTATATAACTTATTGACTTGTCTATTACAGCACTTTGTTTAAGTGGACTATTGACTCAGGTGGCATCTCCTAATACATATGTGCATGGAGAAGAGTGGTCTCTCTGGTGCTTGCTTCCTTAATCTTTTCTGGACCTTTGTTTAATATCTACCATGAAATCCCAAGACGACTCTTCTTGGAATTCTCGGTTTACTTATGATGTGTTCTTGAGCTTCAGAGGTGAAGACACTCGCAAGACTTTCTCTGACCACCTCTACACAGCTTTGGTCCATGCCGGATTCCACACCTTCAGAGATGACGATGGATTAGAAAGAGGAAAAGATATCAAGTTTGAACTGGAGAAAGCAATCCGAGAGTCGAGGATGTCAATAATTGTCTTCTCAAAGAGTTATGCAACATCGACTTGGTGCCTTGAGGAGCTAGTGATGATCCTAAAACGCAGGACTTCTGGACATGCAGTTCTCCCTGTCTTTTATGATGTGGATCCATCTGACTTGAGGAAGCAGAGCAGTTTCCAAGAAGCGTTTGCAAGGCATGAAGAGAAACTCAAATCAGAAACAGGAGAACTAAAAGAGGAATTGAAGGAAAAAATAGGAACATGGAGGGCTGCACTTAGAGAAGTTGCAGATGTGAACGGGATGAACTTGAAAAATCAAGCTGATGGGTAATTTCCTCATTCCTTGCTTCTTTAGCTAGGCATGACATGCAACACTTTTTTATCTAATACATACTCATCCAATTATTTCAGTTTTGACAACAGCATGCTCATTTTCCTTAGTTATAGGGTGGAAATGTGTATTGGTTCGTGCTATATTTTTGTCATGAATTCTTATCGGGTCATACTTTCCATCTTGTCACAATTTGTCAGGTACGAGGCAAGATTTATCCAGAAAATTATAAAAGTCGTTGAAGATAAATTAAGTTGCACAACCTTGGATATTGACCCCCACTTGGTTGGAATAAATTCACGAGTCAAAAACATTCAGCTATGGTTAGAAGATGGGGCAACTAAGATTGGCATAGTTGCAATTTGTGGAATGGGTGGAATAGGCAAGACGACCATTGCAAAATTTCTGTACAATTTGAACTCTCCAAGATTCGAAGGCAGTAGTTATCTTGAAAATGTAAGGGAAATTTCCCAGCGAAAAAACGGCTTACTTCATCTACAAAGGCAAATTTATTCAGATATTTTGAAGGGAAGAAAAGTAAGACTAAACAGTATTGCTGAAGGAACAACTAAGATTATGGAAGCCATATATTACAAAAAAGTTATTGTAGTTCTTGATGATGTGGATAGACTCGACCAATTAAATGCAATACTTGGAATGCGAGATTGGCTTTTTTCAGGGAGTAAAATCATCATAACCACGAGGTGTGAGCAGTTACTACGGGCTAATGAATTCTCTAAGGTGTGTAGGGTTGAAAATTTGGGTGATGAGGAATCCTTAGAGCTCTTTAGCTGGCATGCCTTCGGAAAATGTTGTCCAAACAATGGATATGAAGAGGTCTCAGAAAGAGTGGTACGCTACTGTGGAGGGCTTCCATTAGCACTTAAAGTTCTAGGCTCTTCCTTATCAGGGCAATGCTTAAATGTATGGAAAAGTCAATTAGACAAATTGAAAACATTTCCCGAAGGTGAAATCCTTGAAAAACTCAGAATAAGCTATGATTCTTTGCAAGATTACCACGACAAAAATCTATTTATCTATCTTGCTTGTTTTTTTGTTGGAAGCAAGAAGGATTCTGCAATTACGATCTTAGACGGATGTGAGTTTTCTACAGTGGTTGGAATTCAAAACCTCATGGATAGATGTCTGATATCGATTGATAAAAGTAATAATGTAGTGATGCATCATTTGCTTCAAGAAATGGCGAGAGAAATTGCTTTCCAAGAGTCACCCAAGGAGCCAGGCAAGCGTAGCATCCTCTGGAATCATAAGGATTCCTTTAATGTTTTGAGAGACAACACTGTAAGAATTAGATTTGCTCTTCATTCGTTTTTTTATGGATTTTGTTGAGGTGTTATTTACTAATCAGTCTTCCCACCACATGTCCTCCCCTTTCCCTTTTAATCATTCTTATGTTAGGGCACAAGCAAAGTAGAAGGGCTTAAACTTGATGTGTGTTTGTTGAAGGAAGATAAATGTGTGAGTCCAGTCTTCGGTGCCAGCAGAAAACGACGCTTGGAAAAGTTCCTTGAGAAGCCCATATTGTCAGATTTGGGTTGTTCGCTAAAAAGCTATGGTTTCAGCATGTTCTCCTCTAACCTCGAAGCCACAAAAAATACAAATCCATTTGTTTTGGAAGCTGATGCATTTGGAAGGATGCACAAACTCAAGCTTCTGCAGCTCAATCGTGTACATATTAGTGGACCCTATGAAAAGCTTCCTAAAGGATTAAAATGGTTGTGTTGGCATGGATTTCCACTTAAGTCCATACCTGGTGATTTCCCTTTGGAAAGCTTGGTTGCTCTGGACATGTGCCATAGTAGCTTGAAAAATGTATGGGAAGGAACAAAGGTATGTTACTCTTGGAAATTGAATTGAATGCTTGATTATTTTTATCTTTTTTGAATTGTATTGATTGCTTGGATGACCGCTTTTTCTTATTTTGCAGTTTCTAGTGTTATTAAAAATCCTCAATCTGAGTGATTCCCCTAACCTGACCAAAACCCCCGACTTTTCAAAAATCCCCAATCTTGAGAGACTGATGCTTAAAAATTGTTCAAGTTTGGTTGAGGTTCATGAATCCATTGGATGCCTCGAGAAACTTGTTTTGCTGAATTTGGAAGACTGTAACAATTTGAGGAAGCTTCCGAGAAGCATTGGTATGCTAAAACTTTTGGAAAAGCTTGTCATCTCTGGTTGTTCAAAACTTGAGGAATTGCCAACAAAAATGAGAAATTTGGAGTCTTTAACTGTGCTCAAGGCAGATAGAATTGCCTTAAATGAACCTCTCTCTACCAACGGGCAGGTTAACACTATGCAACCTTTCATTCGGCATTGGCTAATGAAGCCAAGAAGAAGTCCAGATATCTCATGGACTTCTTTACCACGGTCCTTGGTGGAACTAAGTCTTGTGGGCTGTAATCTTTCTGACAATGCTTTTCCTACCGATCTTAGGAACCTATGCTCGTTGAAGACTTTAGATATCTGTTGTAATCCAGTTTCTGGCCTCCCAGATTTCATTAGAGGTCTTACATTGCTCGAGAAACTTAGCATAGCAGAGTGTCCAAGGCTTCGGAAACTTGTCGGGCTCCCACTAGTCCGATCACTGTATCTTGGAAGTAATAAACTGCTGGAGGAAGTAACGTTTGGAAGCTTTTGCGGTCCAAAAACTACTTGTCATTTGGATACATGGGACCATGAAGGTAAGACCGTGGGCATTTTCAAATTAGAACCCATAGGAAATGTAGCAGTTGAGATTACAAAAAGTTTGGGGTTAACAAACTTGGAATCCATGGGAAACACAATTGTAAAGCTATCGTCATGGTGTGGCAAGGAAAAACAGGCGCTTCCCGTCCAGGTGCTCTCTCTCTCTCTCTCTCTCTCTCTCTCTCTCTCTCTCTCTCTCTGTGTTTTAGGGTGATGCTTTAATTCTCTTTCTGTGGTACAGGGATGTCATGGAACATATATATTCTCTGCTTTTCTTCTCGGTAGCAAGGTTCCACTATGGTTCAATTTTAACAATCTTGGATCCTCGTGTAATTTTACTGTGCCTTCGAATCTTGATTCGAGAGTACGAGGCTTGAGTGTTTGTTCTGTGTATGAGCTGTCCGGTGCTCCACCAGAATATTATTGGAAACAGGACACACATACTTCCTTAAGTAATAAAACTAAGGGTTTGATTTGGATCCATTGCCCAGAGGTCTTTGGATTTGGGGAAGCTGGAGAGGATATTATGTGGTTAAGTTACTGGAAGTTTGGGAAACAATTACTGGAAGCTGGTGATGAGCTCGATGTTTCAGTGTTTGGAGGTGCATTTGTGCAAGTAAAGGAGGTTGGAGTTCGCCTTCTGTGCAATAAACAACAAGAAGAGATGAGCTCCCAATCAACTAATGAAGAAAGCGCATCCCTTTATACATTCGAAAATAGCATCCGAGGAAATGTTTCTGCACATGAGGGGAGGACGAGGTTGTACCAACTTGGCAAGCATGTTAATGGACATTTCTGTGAGTATTGCCGATGTCTGTACCCTCAACCTTGGATCCCTGCCACTCCTTATGACGATAGTGATTTCGTTGATTGTCTGGCTTCAAAAAGACTGGCACTGAAGTCATATTATTATGTTTCTGATTCGCGTTTAGTCCAAGATCTTGGGTTTTGATTTGCTAAGCTACGTGGTACACTTTGTATGTGCCTGCTGTAGTTCTGTTTCAGAATATGTGTCTACTGCAGGGGTTCTTTGTATGGGGTGGCCATATTTTGTAGTATTACTAGGGTATGCCCCTTCGAGGTTGTATGCTTTTGTTTGGGCATAATGAATTGATTACTTATTATAAAAAAAAAAAGTAGTACACTTTGTATCAATGATATTTACTACTAGTTATTCTAAATAATTGCATTTTGCTTTTGCCAAGAGTACATGGAGATAAGTCCAAGTATCGTTACACGAAGACAAGAGTATATGTCGTATCGGTTACAACCAATTTCTATTACAATTTAAGAACGGGATTCAAGTTTTGGATTTTAAAACTAGGAAATCAAAAGAGTTGGGGTTTATATAAAATAGTTGGAAAAAGGTCGAGGGTTTTGAATCCATTTTTCCCTTTCATAGCTTGGTTTTACTTGTTTAAAGAATATTCATTCAAATCAATCCGAGTACAATTAGGACTCACAATTCCTAGCCATACTGCCGCATGATAATCGCAAATCACCGATTGGCACAGCTTATGTTTGCGTAGCCGGATCAGGCGAGAGAACTACGTGTTCTTGTGATTGGAAAACCATCCTTCCTTGATCAGCTCCTCCCATTTTTCTGCTTTGCCTAACCTTGAAGTATCCTAAACTAGTTCCGAGGCAAGTTATTATTGTTAGGATGACCCCAAAAGCTTATATAGAGCCCTTTCTCTGCGTTGCCGAGAGTTTTTGGTGGGGAGGAAACAGAGCAATGGGGAAACATATATATAGTAGAAAATTAGAAGCCGGTCCTGATTTTTAGACTCGGTTTGATCCCAACCCTAAATATTATTTCCAAACCTGCATAGGTTCGGATATGTTATCTCATGACATTTTTGCCCTTTTTATTCCGCATTGTAAACTCCATCTCGTCATTTCTCTCTCTCTCTCTCTCTCTCTGAAGACAATAAACCTGTCCTCTCCCCCCCCCCCCTCTCTCTCTCTCCCTAATTTGATGCTCCTATTCCTTTACCCAACCCCGATCAAATCCATTAAATCTCACCACTCAAACCCAGTCGTGTCTACAACTACCACCATCATCGTCGACGATGGCAATTACTTTCAATTAGATTCGATATTGTGTCGCAACTGATAAATCCAGCAACCACGACGACGACAACGGCAATTTCGAATTGCATTTTAGTTATGGTCGACGACAATTTCAAATTGCCACCGTCATCTCCTCTTTGACAATGTCCCGCCGCCACCACCACACTCGGTCCTCCTCCGCGACATCATCGGCGGAGGTCAGCGAGACCGTGATCGCCAACTGGAGCTCCTCGAGTCCAGATCTGAATCTATCGGAGTTTTGAAAGTGTCGCCGGCGTCGGGAGACTTGATTTTGATAAGTATCGATCTTGATTTATCAAATCTCGTTTTGACTCGATTTTAACCGATTGGAATTCTCTTTGTAATATATTTTTTTGTGAACAACAGATCTCTTTGAATTGTTTAATCCTTGCGCTGATCCAATTTTGTTGTTGGATCTCAAATGAATGGATATGATTTTGGCTTTGTTGTTAATCCAATTTTGTTGTTTAGGAGCAAATATGATTTTGTTGGTAAATGCTTTCTTGAAACTGGAATGAGCCAATCTATATATATATATACATATACATACAGTGTACTATTTTTTTATGAGAATTGTGTAATTTTCATTAGAACTGTGTATTTTTCTATGAGAACTGTGTGTTGTTAATCAGAACTGTTTATGAGAACTGCATATTTTTCTATGAGAACTGTATATTGTCCATGAGAACTGCCTAATAGAGCCGCGTATTTTCTATGAAAACTATAAATTTTCTATGAGAACAATGTATTTTAGTGTGTGGTAAAAATATGTGAACTGTGTATTTTTTGTTGAATGTCAGTCAATTTTTTTTATGAGAACTGTTATTGTCTATGATAATTGCTATGAGAATTGTGTATTTTTCTATGAGAACTGTCTATGAGAATTATATATTTTCTATGAAAACTAGTTCTCTATGAGAACAGTCACTTCTCATAGCCAATTCTCATAGAATTGACTATGAAAACTGACAGTTCTCATAGAACTGATTATGAAAATTGACAGTTCTCATAGCTTAATTCACTTCTCATAGCCAATTCTTCTCATAGCCAGTTCTCATAACTTAATTCACATAGTCACTTCTCATAACCAATTCCCATAGAATTGAATAAGAAAACTGGCAGTTCTCATAGAATTGACTATGAGAATTGGCAGTTCTCATAGCATAAAATACACAATTCTCATAGTGGCTCATAACTTAAAATACACAGTTGTCATAGAACTGACTATGAGAATTGTGTATTTTATGTGAAAACTGTCTATGAGAATTGTATATTTTCTATGAGAACTGTGTATTTTCAATGAGAACTGTGTATTTTTCTATGAGAATTATGTATTTTATGTGAAAACTGTCTATAAAAACTGTGTATTTTCTATGAGAACTGTATATTTTTCTATGAGAATTGTGTATTTTATGTGATCGTACAGGTTCAAATCCCTTGGGGATGTCATCGAATATTAGGTGTACTCCATCTGCTGTAAAAGGTACATGAAGAAGACCTAGAATACTCCATTTTGCATAGAAGTCACGAGGAGACAGAGGCCCACTGACTTTCTTCAAAATCGACATAGGCCCAGCTCTAGATGTGTATTTGATCCATGAGAACTGTGTATTTTCTATGAGAATTGTGTATTTTATTATGAGAACTCCCTATGAGAACTGTGTATTTTATATAAGAACCGTATATTTTCTATGAGAATTGCGTTTTTTTCTATGAGAACTATTATTGTTCATGATGATTGTCTATGAGAACTGTGTATTTTTCTATGAGAACTATGTATTTTCTATGAGAACTGTATATTTTAGTGTGTGGTGAGGTTATTTGAATGGTGTATTTTTCAGTTCGCATAGCCATTTCACACGAGAACTGTCTATGAGAATTGTTATTGTCCATGATGATTGTCTATGAGAACTGTGTATTTTTTGTGAGAACTCCCTATGAGAACTGTATATTTTCTACGAAAACTGTGTTTTTTCCATGTAGGACTTTAATCTCTAACTAATTTTAAGGTTAATTTCAAGGTTAGAAGTTTTGTTCGTGTGTGTATTTTTCTATAAGAAATGTCTCCGAGACTTGTATATTTTTCTATTAGAAATTGTCTATGAAAACTGTGTATTTTCATAGAATAGACTATGAAAACTGACAGTTCTCATAAAATTGACTATGAGAAATTGGCAGTTTACATAGCCAGTTCTCATAATTCAGTTCACATAGCCAGTTCTCTATGAGAACTAAGCAGTTCTCATAGAACTGTCTATGAGAATTGTGTATTTTTCTATGAGAATTGTCTATGAGAACTGTGTATTCTCATAGAATTGATTATGAAAACTAATAGTTCTCATAGAACTGACTATAAAAATTGGCAATTCATATAGCCAATTCTCATAATTAAGTTCACATAGCCAATTCTCTATAAGAACTGAGCAGTTCTCATAAAACTGATTATGAGAATTAACAGATAAAAATTCAATTCTAAATCAATTTATTTCCTATGTGAACTATTACTTTTTTACTTTGATTACTTTTTTAAGATATGGCGGTTAGAACATTTATAACTATATTTGATTTTGATAACCTTTTTGTTTTTATTCAATTTTTTTTCGTGTGTGTATTTTCTATGAAAATTGTGTATTTTTCGATGAGAACTGTGTGTTATTCATGAGAATTGAGTATTTTTCTATGAGATCTGTGTATTTTTCTACGAAACCTTTCTCTTAGAACTATATATTTTCTATGAGAACTATATATATTTTATGAAAATTGTGTATTTTAGTGTGTGGTAAGACTATGTGAACTGTGTATTTTTCAGTTCACATAGCCAGTTCACATAGTCCAGTTCTCATAACCAGTTCACAAAGTTAGTTCTCTATGAGAACAGTCACTTCTCATAGCCAATTCTCATAGAAGTGACTATGAAAACTGGCAGTTCTCATAGAACTGACTATGAGAATTGACAGGTCTCATAGCCAGTTCACATAACTAAGGGTATTTTTGTCCGAAACAATTTTCATAGGGACAATTCTCATAGAAATAGTTCTCATAGACAATTCTCATAGAAACAGTTCTCATAGAATTTTCTCATAGCAAATGGTATTTTTTTAATCTTTCATAATTTTATATTCAATATAGATCTTGTTTAGTAGATATCGTCGAGTAGGTTCCAAAAATATAATTTTTTTTAAAAATGAATATTTACAACAAAATATATGACTTTTTGAAATTTAAACAATATTTTAATGGTGCACCAGTGCTTATGGAGTATTGGATAATTTTTCTATACTAGATGCTCTGTAATACTGTGCGCTGATGTGGGTGAAGGGGCAAGGTTGAAATAAAAAATATAAATAATTATACAGGACTAAGTGAAGACCGAGCCTAAGTTTTTGGGCCGGCCTAAAAATTCCCCCATATATAGATACTACTTTGGGCCTAACTTTACCCAGTAGCTCAAGTACAATATAACTTAAACTTGACCCAATTACACACTTAAATGCAATAATCATTTTAGCCCAAACCCAAAATACAAACAAGGCTTTAATTTTAAGAAAAATGACGGCCCGGAACGTGTTTTGATAATTAATACCCATCAATGACATATTGAAAATATTTTTTAATGCTGAAAATGTTCTTGACGAGTATTAATTATCAAAACACGTCCTTAGCTGTCATTTTCCCTAAATTTTAACACTATGAAGTTGGCCTTTCAAAACACTTAATGTAAACAAAAACAGAAAGTCTACTCTTATCACACATTTATACTGCATGCATGTGGAGCCCATTTCGGGTCCCACAAAAATACAAAAAATACTCATAAATTTTAAAATAATCTTTTATGGAGTCCTGTAAAAAATCACGCTACGAATTTAGAAAAAGTATTTACCGATATCCGTTGGAGCTGATTTTTTACATGGTCCCACAGAAGATTATTTTAAAATTTATGAGTATTTTTCCTGTATTTTATTAGGACTCAGAGTGAGCCCCACACGAATGCGGTATAAATGTGCGGTAAGAGCCTTATCCAGTAGGATGGCCATCTCTTCCAGTTGGATGGATCGACACATGGCTTGGGAAATAAAACCGCGGCTTAAATCTTAGCTCGTCCGGTTGGATGGGCACCTCGCCGGTTGGATGACGGATCTTTTCCGGACACATGGCTTGAATTAAAAATCCGAGGCTGAATTTCCGACTTGTTTTGACATTTTTTAGGTGCAACCGGATGGATTTGAGTCTTCTGCTGCCGTTGGCCTTCCGTTTTGCCTCATACCTCACTCACTTCACCTAGCTAGATGATCCACAAGTGCTAACCTTCGTTGTTTGGCTTGAAAATCATCACAACCGGCTTTTGGCACCTTAAACGCAAATGAAGTATATCAATATCCAGTGTAGCATAATTGCGGACTTAACGAATGTAAATTGGGGAGCTTAACATGCCAAATAGTAGCATTTTCATTGGCTAGCAAATGGATTTCTTCTTCCATACCTTCCAATTGGTGCGAAGAAAGTCGAATTTTTGCGTACAACAGTGTTTCATAATTTCAAAGTACGAACGTGTTCCTTTTAATGTGAACTATATCACGACTTTTGAAACATATAAAGGGCAAATTTCACATATAGTCATATACCCCGTATGGTTTGCTCGATGTGCAGATATATCTCTTCACCTTCGTTAATTAGCACATTATACTTAGTGCTTTCACAAAGCACATGCAAAGTGTTGCGTTCTAATCAATGAAGGTAAAGGGTCCTGTATCAGAACATCGAGGAATCGTCAAGAGTTGTAAGTGAAGTTCATCCAAAAATAGATTTTCTTTTTCTCTCTCTCCCCCTTCTATCCACGTCTTTTTCAATATTTTGCTAATATGGGACAGAGAGAATGAGGTAGTATGAGGTTTTCCAGATAGCATTGGCAGTTTGAAATCGTTTGGAAATAAAAGTGAGTTTCAATTTGAGAACTCATTCGGCTCTATATCATTACAAAGACTGTAACGAATAAAACGACTTTTGTGCTTGACTCTGCTCTATTAGAACATGATGATTCACTAATGCCACCAACTTGTTCGGTTGTGGGTTTGGAAAATTTTTAGATAATGAGTGAAGAGAGAAAATAGGGTAATAATTAGGGATATGGGTAATGAGTGGAGAGAGAAATGAGATTAATGATTAGATATAAGGATAATGAGTGAAGAGAGAAATGAAAGTAATAATTAAAAAAATAGGTAATGAGTGGATTTGGGTTTGGAAAATTTTTTCCAAACCCACAACTGAACAAGGGCATTGTTTATCTGTTCCACCATTGTTGACTTCCAAGCTTCTCTATTTACTTCTCTAAACGTTGGGAATCAAGTTTACACCTCGTTCTACTTAACTTTTTCTATAATTTTTAATTTGACCTTGGTCAAAAAAAATTTGCATTTGTAGCCAAGATTTTGACCGGATACGAAATCACATGTGGTCAATCTAGTGGTACTTCTAAGGGGATTCTATCTATTGCTATAGGATCCCTATTCAAGATCACTGCAGTTCCTTTTCGGGCATTAATTTTGTGCCAATTTTTTTTTAACTTTTTGGTCCGTCTTGCCTAGACGAATCGAAAAAAAAAATTTACTTTTACCCAAATATTTTGAAAAATAACCACTTTTAAATTTAAAAAAAAGTAAAAAAAATCGAATGTTTACTTAAAGGTGGTTATTTCCCAAAATATTTGTAACGGTTCAAATCTGGGATGAAGTGGCCTTTCCTGCTGCCACCACGACACCTGCTTCGTTGCTAAAAATAAATCATTTAATGGCAAATTTAATTGTGAGTTTTGGCACCAACAATTTTGGTTTTGGCATAATCACTGCCCTTATGCATTTATGATTATGAAAATGCCACCTGAAAATTAAATATTTCTTGAGTGTCCTCTTTTGAAAGTTATACTAGTAAATAAACCAGATGACCATTAAAAAATTCCCCCACTCGTGCAATTCTTGGCTGGTCATTTCTTGAGTGTCCTCTTTTAAAAGTTTGTTCTTGGTAATAACTGCCGAAACCCCAAGACTAACACAGTAAATCTGTCCACACAGATTTTTCACGCACAAATCGTGCACAGATTGGGATGTGGAGCCCAATACGGGTCCCACACAAATGATCCGAGCCGTTCATTAAATTTAAAACAAGTTTTCAAGTACCTTTGAGAGAAATCAGCTCAATCCGCTACTGATAAGTACTCGATCCAATCATCTAACTTTTCATTCAAGTTTTAAGATCCTAAAACTGAACGAAAAGTTGGATGATTGGTTCGAGCACTTATAGGTAGCGGATTGAGCTGATTTCTCATGAGGGGCCTTCAAACCATGTTTTAAATTTAATGAACGGCTCAAATTGTTTGTATGGGACTTGTAGTGGGCCCAACATTCCAATCTGTGCAAGATCTGTGCGTAAAAAATCAGTGTCATTAGCACTACTGGACAAAATGTTGGATATTCCAGTGGTATCCAACCTAAAGGGCTAAACGTAAATTGCCAAATGCCAATAGATGAAGTAGCCTCTAACCTATGAACCAAGCTCTTGCCTTAATGCCATCATCCTCAGTAGAGGCTTTAACACAAGACTGGGCCTTCATTTGGATGAGTTAGGCCTAAAACTTCGAAAAAAGAAAACGTAGTCTTCTTCATCAAAGAAGTAGCTTTCAAAAGACACGAGATCTATGGATTCCACACATATTCTTCTCCAATCAAATCACCGAGGAACCCAGTGGACTCCTGTGCTTCCACCAGCAACACAACAGACGCTTCAAGCTTCACAATATGTACTGATGTACATACCTTCCCAAATGTACAATTGATCAACTAAATATGCACATAATCCCTACTGAAAATAATCCAATAAGCTCCTGAACTTCCAGTAGCACACACCAGAAATTTAAGCTCCACAATATATCCCCAGGAATGAACATAACTCAAAGGATGTGAACAAAAGCCACCACACAACTCTTTTTACTCTTTGGAATAACAAGAATAATGACAGCTGACTAGAGATCTCTACACTTGCAGTTAGAAACAATGACATTAGAACGACCACTTCGATTTTATTATACAAGGGCACAAAAGCCCTCTGAACACATTTATGAGCTATATATTGCCCGCTGGACAACTAAATCAGCGTATGGGAATATCACAGGAACAGAAAAAATCAAGCATACCTAGCTAGGGGAGGAGCTCTTCGAATGCAAACCGAACCACATGCACTTATCCTTCATTGCTTCTTACGCACTGGCATAATTTTTGAACTTATACTCTTCTAGCTTGAAGGCAGGAGGGACCTTTCCTTCACTATAGCATTGACTGCTCAAACTGAAATGAGATTTCATCTCCTTGAACCGCGACCCAATGAAAGGGTAACGGCAAACTGAGCAAACATGATTACCGTGGCGATTCCTATCCATCGATTCAAGCTTTACTAAACCAGACATGACACCGAAACCCCAATCAGGATCGTCAAACATAGCAAGGAATTCTGTGAAGGACACCATAGCTGAATCTGTTTCCCCATGGATTTCCAGTATCTCGTTCATACCATGTGAGGGAATGTAGATGGCCCTTAACAATTTGATGTACTGTTGAGCATGGACTTTCTGAATCTGAGTGGAATTTTCCTTCACAGGTCGCCATAACAAAGCATCAAACGCAATCCGTTTCCTTCTTTCAGTAGTGCCACCACAAATTGGGTCAAGAACCGCGAAAAACATGCCCAAATCCACTCTACCCAACTCTGATTCATCCAATACAGAAAGGATTTTCTGGTTTATAGTTTTAACAGTTCCAACAAAAGATTTTGGCTTCAAGAAATTGAGCAACCAGTGGAGAATTACCTTCAATGAAGCCTTGCAAATAGATTTCTCAGGAACACCCATTCCAGAATAGGAAACAGGTGCATTGCTTTCAACTCACTGTTTTCAGTCATCTCCTTCAAAAGTTCAACATCGCACCGACTCAACCTAGTTATCCTCTGAAATGCCCTAACATCAAGAGCAATTGCCAACTCCTGCCTCGATGTCATCCTCTCAGTAACCGTCTTAAATTTTGATGGTTCTACAATGATAAACACCTCCTCCCCATTAGCCCCTCCATTACCTTCCAACCTCTTTTTCTGTAACTGTTTTAAGTGCGATATGGCATCGCGCAACTCAACCCTATTCATCATTTTCAACAATTCCTTCAAAGCCTTCTTAGCTTCCTCATTTCCCCAGCACCAACAGCGACACAGCCTTATTGAGCCATGCACGCCAATGGTTCGGCCAAACAGCCAAAACCCTAGTATACATCTCTGAAGCTCTCTGATACCTACCCATATCCATATAAAGCCCACCCAAATTATACAAAGCATCCACATGACCAGGTTTCAAATCCATAGCCTTTTGAAACTCCTGAATTGCATTTTCATCATCACCCATCGCGTGCAAAGCCGAAGCCAAGTCTCAATGGGCGTCGGCATAATCGTTTTTCAGGTAAATAGCCTCTTCCAAGGCTTTCACAGCCGCTTTATACTCGCCTACTCATAACAAAGTGTTGGAAATTTTAGAGAATTTCGGATAAATGAAGTCGGGGCTACCGGAGGGTCTCCCGAGGCAACCGAGCATGTTCCGAGTTCATTGTATCTGGACGCTCTACACATTCAATAGACGTATTGATGTGTAGATTCTATAACCGCTGAAGCCCCTCCATGATTGTGAATTCATTCCTGTAACCTCCCTATTAAATGGCAGAATTGATTGGCAGAATTGATTGGAGAATTCATGGCTCTGCATTCATCATCCTAGCCTCCTCCACTCTATATAAAGGAGGCTACCCTTTTTGGAGAAGGCACCAGCAAAATCAGAGCACTCCAAACATTCTGAAAATACGTTCTTGAGAGAGAGAGGCAAGCGGTAGTTAGTTCGCCAAGGCGGTCAACGGCAGTGTTCCGGCGGCTTGCGGTTTAGCCGAGCCCAACCCTGGGAGAAAGGCGCCGACACAACCTACAACACCCACGGTAGGCGGCGAATATTTCTTAAGGAGACCGTGGTACCACACGGGACTCGGTTCGATTCTAAGTATTCTGTTCATATCTAATTCTTGTAATTCTGATTTGTAATTGTATTTGTTTCAATTATGTAATTGTTGCATTATCAATGAAATTGTTCTCTGGATTATTTGTTACTGCCGATATTTTTCCCAACACAAAGGACTACCCAACAGTTTCAAAGCCGTAAAATGAGTTGGACAAAGAATAGCTGCCTCTCGATAATGCTCACAAGAACTGATAACCATACCTTCACCTTCAAGTGAGATTCCCAAGTTGACATGTATCTGTGTAAGCATACAAGACCATTGGATGCAAACACTTAAAGACACATTTAAATTCTTTCCTTTTTTTGGATCGGCAAAAAAAAAAAGTTTCCAATTCATTGAGAGTATGAAAACCTGTAACAATACAACAGGAGTAGAGATGCACTGAACTCCTTCATCTCGCGAAATCTAAACTTATCATTTCACCTCTCGATTTTTTGTAAAAAACTGTTAGCAAGACACCATTAGGTCCCAATGGGCCTGGCCCAATCCACCTATTGTTTGAAACCCAAACCCAAATGCCACCAAACTGGGCCAAGCCCAAACTGACCAGGCCACACATTTAATTTCTTTCCTTGGGCTGTGACTTGAAATTGGTAATACAATTCATGAGCAATTGTTTTTTTCGTTGCTAGACTTGTTAAATTACTTGCATTGTCTAAGGTTTTTTTTGGTAAAGATAGAGACGCTAGGGCAATGTAGAACTTAGCAATGCAGAAGAAAATTAGACAATAATGATATTAAGTTTAAATATACAGCCTAATTAAGTAGAAGCAACATTAACAGAAGGTACTGCAATACTTAGGATACACAAAAGTAAGGTCCATGTAGCAATCCAGCACCGCAAAAAAGTGTTCTTCGAGAGCTGTTTGTAGTCGTTCTTTTTCTTCATGAGAAAGCAACAGCTAGTGGCAGATTGTCATCTTCCATAGAAGCGCTTGAACTTTCATCCTGAAACGGCTGCTTGCGTGATTTGTGCTGGTGATTCAAGCTGAACTGCTGATGCATGAGGAGTCTAACCATCTTTATCTGTTCTGATATTATCAATGAGGTCACATTCATGGATAATTAAACACACATTGTCGTAGTTGATGAGTGCCATAGTTGTGTGCACGAACCCGTAACAACATACTCCCTAGATTTGGCGAATCTTTCTATCGCCTTAATGGATAAAGTACCCTGTGTTTCCTCATGTACTTGTACAGGTTGGAATGTAATTTGTGTATTTGCTATGTGGGAGTAGCTTTAAAAATGGCGGTTACCTCAGGTGTGTTCTCCTTCAGGTATTGAGCTGTTAAGTAACACAACATGTTCTCTGCAACTGTGACAACAATAGTTGAAAGTTCTAGTCTCATCTGTGAGATCGATGCACGTTGAATCTACTGCTGTGCATGGCATAAGTTGCTCTCACAGGATGTGTAAAGCCCTGAATTTAGAAACAAGCGCAACTTTTCACTTCTTATCACAACTATATGCGGCAAATTCATAGAACTGTAAGCACTAATGCTATGACCTCACTCCAGTTATAGACAAGCTAATCTCGTATTATCTTTCTGGCACAGGACACGAAAAAGCAAAAGATTGGCTTTCAGAAGCAATTAAACCATGTAGTGTGTATTGTCAAGAAACCGAGGATTGGCGTCCAGAAAGATGGAAGTTCTCTAAAATTATCTGCAGTTTCACATTCAGTTGATGTGGATTACAATGCAAACCATGCCCCAACACCAACACCACAATCAGCTCAACAACGAAAACCTTGGTGACAAACAAAGAAACCATATTGGTAAAACCTCAAGTATCATCTTACCGGGATGTGGATTTTTTGGTGCCCAACCAAAATAATTCGAAAATAGTTCAGCATTCAAAGTAGCACTCATTAATAATAATCTCAGGTCTTTCCTTCGTGGAAGCAGATCCTTTAACACAATCACATCAAGTGTTAAGAATTGGAGTTCAATGATGTGGTAATTAAAGCCCAAATGATACAAGGGACTGCACCTTCATTCAAGCCATTCAGGTTCCGGTCACTCAACAGACGTCGAAGCAAAATACTTACCTGTACAGAAAGGCAAATGAGTATTTCTTCCTTTGATTCCCTCCAATTGAACTTAATAGCCAAGCTATGAAAAAATCTCTTCGAATAGCAAGTAAAAATAAAGATGCTTTCAAATAGCAAGCTGTTTACTCAGCGTTCAAGAATATTGGAAGATCATCTACGTTATACCTTGTCGCGAAAGACACAATCAAATATAAATCGGTGGAGAACGAGTGATCGTGAGGAATGAGGACCAATTATTTCTCAACCTTCGAAACAAGAGAAGGAATATTGGCTTGTATTGGCTTTTGCTTCTTCATAATAATGTTTGGGTGAGGCATTTAGTGATATCCGATCAAGCTGATTTTTGATATACTTATAATTCTACTCGACGAGCTATACAAAATAAACAATTCCGATCATCGAAGTCATACTAAAGCAACGTTGATTTGCCGTGCACAGCACGATGTGCAGCACCACCCTCCACTCGGTCAAAGAGTAGGTACATAAAAACAAAAATGGCTTTTCCTTCTCAGGAACTCTACAGCCACCGCACCAAATTGCGGTTGTTGGCAACCGCACGCCATGTGGAGTTCACTCCGGGCTCTGCACGGATGATCCGAGCCGTTCAATAATTTTTTTTTAAAAAAAACCGAGTGAGCGTTGTAAAACATTAGCTCAATCCGATATGTGTAAGTGCTTGGATCAAGTTTTTCATCTTTCTGTACACCAAAAAATCAATCTTTCCATTTTTCCGATTTTCCAAAGATGAAAAGCTTGATCCAAGTACTTACACATATCGGATCGAGCTGATATTTTACGATTTTCAATTAGTTTTTTTTAAAATTATTGAACGATTCAAATTATCCGTGCAGAACCTAAAGTGGACCCTATACGGCATGCGGTGGCTGTAGCGCTGCTTTTGTACAGTTCGTAAAGGGGGCCGACATAAAGAGGTTTCCTACATTCGAGAATATTCCTTCCTCCCTCACCCACTCTGTCATAAAGGTTCCGCGTCAGAAGAGGAAAAGATACGTTGACAATTGTCCCATGAGAAATCAGAAATACCCTACCACGTGTGGTGTATAAAGGATATTTATGGCGAGCATCCACAATGTTTAATCCGTTCGGCTAAACAAGATAAGTAGTTTATTTTTTTGTTTTTATTTAAATTTTTATTTATTTATTAGTTTGTCATTAATTTTTGAGGAATTCTTGCATTATCATGACGAGAGAAATATAAAAAGTAAAAAATTATGATCGAAATTAAATTTTTTTTAAATAAAAACGAAAATAAATCAATAAGCCAATTTTTTTATTTTTGTGGTGGTGGTGGAAACAATAGACATTGTTGGTGTAATTATTGCATGTCTCTTTAAATAATTTGAATCCCCAAAAGATACTCTCAATTTAGAACAGAGGGAGTAATCAAAAGTGAATAATCAAAACTTATCTCATCAGATTTTGATTATTCATTTAGAGGTTGTTAAAGTTAATAGTATCAAGTCCACATTGTTTATTTTTTGCCCATAATCAAAATGAGTTGCAAAAAAATTAATATTTGATTATTCACTTTCTTAAGCAAATCTCAAGCGTTTCGTAGCTAAATAGAGCGGCGGAAGTCCTGTCTCGAAAAGGTTCACTTTCAAATGGCAAGGATACCAATATTGTTGATGATTATGTGTATGTTCTTGGTCAGTTTCATGTTTGCATACGGCAACACTATTCTGATTTTGAAATCCACTGAGTAGCAATCGCAAAATGTCTGTCACTGTACCCATTCCATGAATAAAAACTTAATGTTCCACACGAATTCTGATTCATCCATTTTGAATGATTGAATTTACGAATTTTCTACCAGTGAATTTTTGCATCTTTTCATTTTCCTCTCTTTAACTAGAGTATTTTGCTTTCGATGGTAGCTTAAGTTTTGTTTTCGTGATCACGTTTATTGCACGGTTGGGTTGGGATTTAACTTAACTGATTTTCTTTTTTTTCATTTCAGATTCTTTTCTTTCCGTGGTAGAAAGTTGCAGTGTATTTTGATACAACTCCTGGGTATATTACTGAATTCTTTTCTTTTCTGTGGTTTGACTGTCACGAGGTTGTTGAGCGAGTACTCACGTTGGAAGTTTTGAGTAGCGTTAGATTTTGATGGAACTTCCTTTGTTGATTTCATTGGCCATCTAAACCAGCGTAGGATTAATTAAGTTGCTTGTGTGCAAGCCCAAGTAGTTTATTTTTTTCTCTTGCCAAGACAGACGATAAGGAAAATTTGATCATTAAGGACATCGGCAAAGATCAAAGTGATTCGTCATATAATGCTAAGATTGGAAAGCTGTTGAGTTTTGTTGATCAATTCCGGTAATGATGTTTCACAAGTTGTACTGAATGATCCTAAAACAGTGGGTTACTGGCCGGTGTTATAGTTTTGTTCTTATAATTTACGTTAGTATTAGACATCGTGGCAAAAATAAAGTTTTTTATGCTGTTTATTTATGTCGTTCCATGTCTCATTCCGTTGTGAGAGTTGTTTCCAACATGAGACTATGGCCAAAAAATCTTCTCATTAAGTAATAGTCCACCGGAACTTTTAGTCATCTAATAAAAAGATGAGCACCTAAACTACCATCATAAAATCAAGAAAGATAAGTTGTATACAAATGTCATTTGTAAAGTAAAAGACAAATTAATCAAATTTTGACGAAGACAAAAATTATACTTCATTTGAAGAATACCACGTCCACAGGAACTTTTACCTTATTATCATTAATCCATTTCTTGTTCTTCCTCCAAAGATAAAAACACAACACAGAGACACAAGCAGAACAAATATTAGTTCTTTCTTATTTTTTCATGTCATGAGGCTGGCTGCAGGATACATGATCGGCTTCGATGCTCTTCTTGGACCCCTCTAATGACCTGCAATTATATTTAGAAAAAACATAAATTTCAAAATCTGTTATACGAAAGTGGTATTAGTAAATAGCGACCCCTCTAAGGGCCACCAATTATAAATTCCATAGTTATACTACCGTAGTTATTTAAGAAAAAAACCTAATTAAACAAGATATGTACATCATCAGCACCGGTGGTGCAACACTAGCAACGAGAGTTACTGTGTTTGGGTCTATTGCAAACTTACCAACAAATTTGAGAAAAAATAAATAGCCAAGAATAACACATTGGTATATTTCCTATGGAGAAAATAAGTGACCATAAAAAAGTAGTACTATTTGGGTTGAGAGAGACAGACCGCTTATGTACAGTGGCATTCAGGTTTGCATTCGCATTTGGGCGAGCATCCGCAGGCAGGACCGCTGCAACTTGGTACTTTGATGCTGTTCTCGAACCCCTCTGAAAGCCTACAAATATATTTTGCAAAAACATAAATTCGGCAGTTTGTTATACTACAGTTGCATTAGTTGATCAAGATGTATTTTCAAAAAAAAAAAACTAAAAAAGTATACACACCTCTTCACTAGTAGTGCTGTACTAGCAAAGATGGCCACTGTTATTGAATTCTAAAGTAACAATTGGATGATTGAATTAATTAATTTTTATTAAATTGAGCTGATTTTTTGTATAATCACTTGAACTATTATTTTAAAATTATTAAAAGGTTAGAATTATTTGTGAGAGACTTCAAAAGTAGGAACCACACAACCATTGCACTGTACGGGGAGGAGCAAAATGGCTGGAGCATCGAGGCAAAAGTTGGAGAGCCAACGTTTTGGCTCGCTGGAAGATGCGGCTCACTGTATGGACTCCAAGTCCACGTGGAGAGCCAAGAAATGTAGGTGGGTCCTGCCTATTCTATGTCTCCCTCCCACACCCCCATAAGTGATTAGGATATTTGTGGAAACATTTTCAGGCGCACAAACATCATAAAAATTACTATGATTAGGATATTTGTGCTAGATAAATAAAATGCCTAAACAAGAACAATGATAAGGAAATCGATTTTGGCAATCCAGTTTTAATCACTGACACTCCACTTTGTATGTTAATTATGTGAGATTACAAAATAAAAAGTGAAGTACTACTGGCTAAAAGTGAAGTGGCAAAATCATATCCCTAATAACGACCAAATAAGGCAAATAAATATTATTAGAGAAAAGATGAGAATTGTCTGTGAGGTGATCGAGACACGTGATGACACCCTCCTAAGGAATGATACATCCTTTTTTGCACGGGGTTGGATGACGTTTTTTCCCCAAGATACAACGGCCTTCAAGTTCTCTTCGGTGCAATGAATCAAACTCACGAACCGTGTAGTTTTCCGACACTCGAAAACCATATAAATGCAAGGAAGACAGATTTCTAGCACTGTTGTGTTTTACATTAGAGAGGAAGAGTCTGGTAATAGGTTGTATCTTAGCCGACTAGTAGATGATAGATCTATATGCAATATATGCAACCAAATAAGAAATAGGAGATATCCTTCCGTATAGGAGTATATAACAGAATACTACTAGTAATATTTAGGAGTAAAACTATGAGACGCAGTCAAATGGGTTCGAGTTTGGTTCCTCTCCAATCTCTTGGGAATTGAAGAATTCTCCAATTTTAATTTAATAACTAAAAATATAACATTGAATACAACCTATCTAAAGGATATGAGGATGAGCACACATAATTATTTATCCCTCACACACTTCCTTTCTCTCTCCCTCCCTCCCCATTCACTTCCACTGACAATTTTTTTTTATACATCAGACATTTCAACTACTGTTTCATCCGTACTCCCTTCATTCTTAAATGTTTGTCCAGTTTGCAGAACAACAACTTAAAAATAACAATAATAATTCGAACTTTCTAAACAAATCAAAAGAACTCATTGATTTATGTAAATTGTTGAAAAAAAACGGGAATTTTTCTTGCAAAAAGAGATTATTTTTGATATCTCATTTTACATAAAGTATGTATGTATGTTCTTGTAGACATGAAAGCAGGGGATGAGTTTATCAAAAAGAAAGCAGGGGATGAGGAAGAAACAACAAAACTGAATTCGAGCCGTGAAAATGCATGCCAATGCACACACACAGAGTATGTATGTATGTATTCTTGTAGACTTGAAAGCACGGGATGAGGAAGAACCTGAATGGGGGATTCAAAGAACTCTCTTGCTCACCCAATCGGCAAATCAGATCCCACAACCTTCCCACAGCTCCCTCAATCCAAACACCTGCAGATCATTATATAAGCAGATACATATATATTGATAAAAAACAGAGGACAATGTGATTATCAACCCACAATTGGGAAAAATCCAAATGGTCATAAAAATCAAGTGGAAAAGAAAGAAAATGAAAAAATTTGCGCAAAATCCACCTCTGTAAGTAAACCAGGTATGTATGTGCTCTGTCTAGCTTTGCGGCTGTGGGTATTTTAATAGGAGCATTTTTCCCATATCTGATTTAGAATTGAAGTCGTTTAAGTAAAAAATAAAATTTGCTTGATGACCAAAATTGATCAGAAATTATAGATTTTTGGTTTGGAATATTCCATCACAAAGAAGAGAACAAAGGGTAGATTTTTGATTCTGCCATTTCCCTTCCTAAATATGGCTTTACTTTATTGTTTGTTCGTGGGCATTGGACTCCAAATTCCTCCAATGCTCTAAAAGAACTGCAACTTGCAGCTCATCAAAATGGCGGTGTTTTGGGCCAAGAATCTTTTCTTAAATACAATGGCTAAAGCTGTCTTGTTAAATTGAAATGGATAATAAAGTCTTGATTTCTCATAACAGAATTAATATACAACTTGTGTACATTTCTTTTTATCGTAAAGGAAAAATTCTCTTGAACATGGCTCATGAATATTCCTATCAAAAACAAATTTTCGGCCCATGATTTCCATTTTACAGTATTAGTAGTCTTGTTGGCCCATGTGGATTCCTTTCCTATAATTTA
The DNA here is from genome assembly GCA_019656295.1 of Rhododendron mucronatum var. ripense. Lineage (NCBI taxonomy): Eukaryota > Viridiplantae > Streptophyta > Magnoliopsida > Ericales > Ericaceae > Rhododendron > Rhododendron mucronatum. The sequence continues at coordinate 984,816 of BPLT01000146.1, read as the reverse complement.
GGGTTTTGACCCAAGGACACATTACGTTGCCAGAACCCAATGGCCTAAGGCCCAATCTGGTGGTCTGCAAAGTGGATGTCCAGTTCATAAGGACGTCGACCAAGTTCGTGAAATGGTCATCCTCTCGTTTGGTGGTCCATTTGTTTATCTGTTCTACCATTGTTGACTTCCAAGCTTCTCTAAACGTTGGGAATCAAGTTTACATAGATTATGGTTCAACGTTCATACATGCAATTATTGAAGATCAACAAATGGACTCCCAAACGAGAAACCGCTTTGAATCTCAGAAAATTACCAACCGGTCCTATTTTGGGCCTCCTAATTCCCTTTACGGATGGATAATCTGTTTAATTACCTGGAAGGTTTAATGGGATTGAGTGTTTGTGCGTTTGCTCACGCCCTACGAGTGTTGCAGAAGAAGAAGAAGAAGGGTATTATCGTCGTTGAAAATATTAAATTCCTTACCGGTGCTTTTTGGGCTGGGCTAGGAGCTATTGGAGTTTTGATCCAGTTTTTTGGGCCTTGGTTCAATCATGCATGTAAAATTTTCATGTCCCGAACCCGCAACGCAACATAGGGTTCAGATTTGCAAGCCAAACCTTTATTTGTATGACTAGCATGGGAGAGGCTTATGATCAAGACTCAAGAGACCCTAATTTGTACTCTTTTGTCCATCAAATGGCGCGTTTGGTTCCCCATTTGCTTAAGGTCTTTTGCTTCAGCAAATAAGCAAGTGTAGCCAAACAATCTATCTCACTAAGAACTCCTACCTATATTGCTCACTATTTACTAGTAACTAGTAAGATCCCACTAATCAATAGTAGTTACTATCTCCTTCCCAATTTATTTGTTTACCTTTTGAAATTTAACATGTCTTAAAATGTTTGTTCAATTCTAAATAGACTTTAAGGCTCCGTTTGGAACTTAAGGAAATGAAAAGAAAAAAACGGAAAAAAAGAGGGATGGAAAATGTAAGAGAAAATTTACTATTCACTAAATTTAAAATTTTTATTTTCTTCTCTCTTTCTCTTCCAACCAAACAATAGAAGGGATTTTTTTTTAAATGTTCCTTTTTTTTCCTTGAGTTCCAAACAAAGCCTAAAAGTTTCAATTAATAGGTTCTTTTGACAAATTATGCATAAAACAATGCACACTTAATGTAAAAAAAGAAGAGGGCATAATTGAAAATTCAAAACTTTATTAGTAATCATTTTGCCCCTAAAATTTGAAATCCCAAAATTAGACAATCAAATTTGTACAGATCGAGTATGAACAGGTCCTATGCTAAGGGGGTGTTCGGATAAATAAGCCAAAGTGGCTTATTTTTTGTCTTTATTCAAATCTTTTTCGTATCACTTAGCTTATTGTCAATTTTTTGGGAATTATTGCATCCTCATGACGAGAGAAATCTAAAAAGTAAAATTTTTTGATCAAAATCCAATTTTTTTGAATAAAGACGAAACAATTGGCTTATTGACTTATTTTTGTTTTTTTGGGTTTGTTGGCTCATTTTTCGGAAAAACCAGTGGCTTATTTAGAAGAACAAGGCCTAAGTACTCTAAAAATCAGCACAATGGATTGGGATGACATCTCAATTGTATCATCTGGACATCCACTTAAGTTAACAAAACAAAAAACAGCCAAACATGACATAAGAAATTCTAGGCTTTTGATTTGCTTACCAGACTTGAAGTTGAACTTAACCCCCGGCTCAATCACATCCGGCTTCAACAGCTGCTGCGTCACCATATTCGGCCCCCTCGAGCTAAACGCCGCCACCACCCGCGACGGCCTCACATTCAACACCTTCCCATCGAAACTCAGCACCGCCGTCTCCCCGTCCTTCCTCACGTAGTCCTTTATCAAGTCCCCCACCTTCCTCCCCACCGCCACCGCCACCGCTGGCAACAAGTGGCTGTCCGCCACCAGCTCCTCCCCGCTCGCCAGGATCATCCCCACCCCGCCCGCGTCCCTCACCACCGAACCCTTCTCCACCCGCGCGTTGATCCCCCTGTCACACAACACCAACTTCCCACGCACCACGTCCGGTTCGAGCGAGCCGCGCAAACACAGATTACTCGAGCTGTACAACGACACCCCGGTGAACCGCTTGCCGTCCCCCATCAAGGCATAAGCCGGAAAATCCCGGTCTATCGTTCCGGCCCCGACCGTCATTATCCAAGGCGCCACGTTGGCAAGCGAGCCTTTCTCGGGCCCACTGTTTCCGGCCAACCAAGAGACGAAAATACCCTTCTCCGTCGCCGTAAACGCACCGATCGCAATTGTATCCCTATAATACGGAGCGGAACCGCCACCGAGAGAGAGCGATAAGACATAGACGCCGTCGAGGATGGCCCGATCCATCCCGGCCAGGATATCCGACCCGAAACACCCGGTTTTCCAGCAAACCTTGTAGGTAGCCAAGCGCGCGTTGATTGCCATCCCACGAGCCGTTCCGCTCGCGTTGGCGACGTGAGCCCCGGCGGCCGTGCTGGACGTGTGGGTGCAGTGGCCGTCGTAGTCACGTGGCGAATCTATCTCTTGTTTTACTTTCGGGTCGGACCCTGAGGCCATGTGGTAGCCCCTTGAAAACCTCCGAGCGCCGATGAGTTTCTTGTTACGGAGGGTGGGTTTAAAGTCCGGGCCGGACTCGCACTCGACTTTCCACTTGGCGGGCAAGTCAGGCATGCCGGAGTCGTCGAAGCTCTTGGACTCGGGCCAGACCCCGGTTTCGAGAACACCGACGACGACGCCCTGGGAGGCCTGGTTGAGTTGAAGTGGGGTGTGGCCAGCCCAGAGGCCCAGGAATTCGGGGGTTCTGGTGGTGTGGAGGGAGTAAAGGGTGTCTTGGTAGACGCCGAGGACGGAGTCGGAGCGGCGGAGGGATTCAGCTTGGGACGGGTTGAGGGAGGCCGCGAAGTCGTGGTAGGCGGTTGTGTGGGTGTAGAGGAGCAGAGAATCGGAGTCGGAGTCGGAGTCAGAGGAGGTGGTGGTGAGGGAGTTGAGGGTGGCGGAGTACCAGTGGTGGTGGGTGGGGAAAGAGGAGGGTTTGAGGTTGTGGTTCATGTGGACAATGAAGGTGGTTTGTTTGGCGGCGAGGCAGGGGACGAAGAGGAGGAGAGAGAGAGGAAGGATAGCCAGATTACCAGACTCCTTGGCTAGAGAGATTTTGAGAGAGAGGAGAGATTTTTGAATACTGGTCGAGTTGGCAGCGTACGTGGTCTTCGATTCGGAATCATATCCCGCAAGGATCAGAAAATATCCCGTCCAGTATGGATTATTCTTCACTCTCGTCCAGTTCGGCCTTTTGTGGGCTCTTTTCGGGCTCAAAATAATGATCGAAACCGTTTATTTTTTAGAGCTTGTCAAGACCAACAACCACACCAAAAATTACATTGATCGGTTACCATTTGATATTATTTCAAAATACATTAAGTTTTGAAAAAAATGTGTTGTTTACAATCCTGTGTTTCACACCCTTTTTTAGACAACATTAATGCATTTTCAAATGATATCAAAAGGTATTTGATCAACGTGATTTTTGACATGGTCATTGTTATCAACGAGTTCTAAAAAGTGAACGATTTCGATCATTATTTTGGATCCGGAAATAGCCCACAAAAGGCCTAACTGGACAGGATCTGACTTCGTATCGCATAGCTCTGGAAATGTGCACCCCAATTTCCCTACGCAATCTCTTCTATTTTCTCTGTCTCCCGTCTTGTGTCCATGGCCCACGTGAACATTGCAAAAAACTGAGAAAAGTCCCTTTGTCGTTTAGTCTTGGAGTAGATTACACAAAGTCCCTTGTCGTTTAGTTTTATTACTTTAAATGCCACCACCGATTACGTGACATAGTATATAAACAATCGTACCATTTTTATAAAAGTTTTATTGTGAAATTGTATTATTCTTAGTTTATTGAAAGTCTCCAACTAAATTTTAATTTTTTAATCATATGTAAAAAATTAAGTGCTTTAATTTTTAACCCGTTTCAATTGGTATGAAAATCTTATAATTCTGATCATATTATTTTAAATGGTCATAATTATTTTTTTATCTCTAAGACTCTCATAGTTATGTATCTGCTCTTTATTTGGGACTCTATAGAGCAGAAACTTGATTTTGAGAGCCCTAGAGACAAAAACTAATTATAATCCTTTAGAATAATATTATCAGAATAATAAAGTCTGTTGGGTCCAGAGTGCTCGTGAATTTGGTTACACAATGTTACTTCCTGCGACCGCTCTTAAAATAGATTTGTGGGTGCGATGTCAAATTTCATAAAAGACTTAATTGAAGCCTTCGCTAACACCAATTGATTTTAAGAGAGATGGTGGAAAAACAATTTGACAAAATATTCGCATCGTGTAACATTCTTTACTTATGAGGTGCGTTTATGTTATACTTTTTTAACTTAAAGGGGCAAAGTGCATTTTTTTTCCAAGTGTTGTGCATATGTGCCGTGTGTGTGTTTAAAAATACTAGTGTCGTGCTGCGTGCTCCGCACGAATCGCGTGCTTAGTAAAAAAGTTCAAAGCGGTGTTTTGAGGATCGAAATATGGTGATGGTTGCTGCGAAATGAAGGTTGTTCGGTTTTTATACATGCATTCATTAGGTAGAAGTTCACAGTTCTAACATAACGATATCAACACCAAGAGTAGATGCGTTCGCAGTTGTTCGCATCAAACACCATGGTATGTAATTCTACATATACAATAAGATTGAGTACTAATGTGTGGTAGGTTGATAACTTGTGTGCATGAACAAATGATTTCCACCTGACTCCAGTGAAGAGTCCGCTAGCGTATTTGACGGTCCCCAGCGTGTCCCCTATCAAAAAATAATAAAAATTATTAGACACGCCGTATGGCGTGTCCAATACGTGTCCCCGCGTGTCCCCGACTCCCCGTCGTGTCCCCGACTCCAATACGTGGACATAGCGCCTTTTTAGAGTGTCGGTGTTACATAGCCTGGTACATTCAATCATAGCACTAAGGTAAAGCAACAGTGATGATCACTTTCATGAAAATCAACTCACCCCGAGGACAAATGTACATTAATTTCCAAAAATACAACATAAGAACATATTGTCAATCCATCTGCTAATTCTGGTGATACCTTAGAACCAACAATTTTTAAGGGCAACTCAAGAATGAGACAATGTAATAAGTCAAAACTAAGACTATGCAAAGAGGAAAATTTTGGGAAAATAACAGTTTGATGGGGAAGAAGATACATGCTTTGCGACAGCACGGAATTTCAGATAGACATAGGAGAAGGCAATAAGAAATAAAACGAGCCTTAGAATAATGTTTTCCTTCTCCAGTACTTTTTCACTTGAGTTAGTACTCCAGTACTTGGTGTGCACAATTTGCTTTCCAAAAACTTTTGCTTTGTCTAACCTGCATAAACTTTGTTACAATGGCAAGTCTTCTCAACCTGTAAACATAAGGCTATATACTTTGCACCAGAGCAACTGCAACAACAAATCCTTTCAGCATATGCAATCAACTTCTATGACTATTTCAATGTATGCTATCTGCTCACATAACTACCAACTGAATTCTCAACTTCCAAAACCTCAAATGAAAATCATTACCACAGCCATTACTCTTTCCTGTGATAAATCAAAACTTATTCTCTCTGAGTACAACTCAACGGGCATGACATTCGTCCTTTCTTACACTAAGTAAATAGACTCCATCACAAAACACACAGAGACACAAGCAGAATTCTTTCTTATTTTGGCTGGCTGCAGGATATCCATGATCGCCCAACAATGGCATTCGTCCATAGTCATTACGAGTTTTGGAAGGATGCCCTACCTCTCTGCTTCGATGCTCTTCTCGAGTTTTGGATGGATGCCCTACCTCTCTGCTTCGATGCTCTTCTCGGACCTCTCCGAGGGCCTACAATTATGTTTTGCAAAAACATAAATTTCAAAATCTGTTATACTAAAGTGGTGTTAGTCGACAACATTTTACAGGGCTTGCAAAATAGCGCCCCCTCCAAGGGCCAACAACTATAAATTCTACTGTTATACTACCGTGGTTATTTAAGAAAAAAAAAAAACTAATTAAACAAGATATGTACATCTTCACCTGTGGTGCAACACTAGCAATGAGGGTCACTGTGTTTGGGTCTATCGCAAACCTACCAACAAATTTGAAAAAAAATAAATAACCAAGAATAACACATCGATATATTTACTATGGGGAAAATAAGTGACCAGAAAAAGGTAGTATTTGGGTTGAGAGCTACAAAGCCCTCACAGTGGCATGGGTTGCACTTGCATGGGTGCAGGCATCCGCAGCAACTTGATACTTCGATGCTGTTCTCGGACCCATCCGAAGGCCTACAAAATATATTTTGCAAAAACATAAACTTGGCAGTTTGTTATACTACAGTTGTATTAGTCGATCAGTATGTATTTTAAAAAAAAACTGAAAAATATACACACATCCGTAAAATAAATCAATTAGTTAAATTTTTTGGTCTTTATCCAAAATTTCTATGTTATTTCGCCATACCATAAATGCACAAACCAAATTGAAAACCCACAAATCTCCACAAACTGAAATTGAAAGAGTACATGAAACTATTTAATGTAGCAATGAAATCCGAGGAAAAACAAAGAAACTGTTATGCAATTTGGATCATCTTCACTTGATTCTAGTAACATCCACAAACAAATCCGAATTCCAACCACGTATAATATATACACGTACATACAGGGAATGAAAACAGAGGATGCGGAAGAACCTTTTTTGGGTCTTCAAAGAACTCTTTAGCTTAATCAATCCACAGATCCGATCCCATTGCCTTCCCGTAGTTCACGAAATCCACACACCTGCAGATCAGTATATAAGCAGATACATATATACATACAAACAAACATACATACATATATGTCTATAGATATATGATAGGCCAGATGCATATGAATTCGGGCCCTTCAGGGAGCGATTTATCACACTCAAATTCAGACAAAGATTAAGAAAGAAAGATCACTTATAATTGGGGAAAATCCAAATGGGTTTTAAAAATCAAGTGGAAAAGAAAGAAATATGACAAAATTTAGGCAAAACCCATCTCTGCAAACCAAGTTCGTGCTCCGTCTAGCTTTGTGGGTATGTTTTATTGGGTATGTTATGTTCTGTGCAAAAGCCTAATCTGTTCATTGATTTAAAGCACAGGAGCATTAGGAGGATTAGGGAGAGCTCCCATTTTTCTATATGCGCAGATGAGTCGGAAATGAAGGTGTATTTGTATGCATGGAGGTGAGAATACGCGTTAACGATCGCCTCTGATCTCCACCGTACACGTGTTTCCCAAGGAACTATAGAGAGGGAACAGAACAACGGAATTTGGAAATTTGGAAGAGTAAATTACACTAAGTCCCCCTCAACTAACCCACATTTTTACTTAACACCCTCAGACTACAAAATCCGACATCGTGCACCCTCTAACCATCCAGAATTAACTCTTAACACCCTTCTGTTAGGTCTCCGTCCATATGGCAAACGAAAAAAGGCAGTCAGCTTAAATTGGGTGTTTGGATCGAGCACATATGCACAACGGATACCGTTGATTCTCACGTTGGCCCACTCGATTTTTTTAAAAAAAAAATATTGGATGGTTCGGATCGGCCGTCTGGTGGTTGGAGACTGCCGTCCAGTGGCCGTTGGTGCATTTTCCCTACGGTACCATCGATACCAATATCATTTTTGTTAATTCTTGGCTTAAGGGCTCTCGTTGATTAACCCTAAGATATTTGGTTGTACGAGAGCCCTAAAGCCAAAAATTAACAAAAATGATATTGGAAAATGCATCGACGGCCACCGGATGGCCGATTCGAGCCGTCCAAAAATTGAAAAAAAAAACCAAGTGGGCCAACGCGGGAATCAACGGCATCCGACATGCGTAGGTGCTCGATCCAAACATCCAATTTAAGTTGACTGCCTTTTTTCCGTTTTCCATATGGACGAAGACTAACAGAAGGGTATTAAGTGTCAATTCTGTATAGTTAGAGGTGCACGATGTCGGATTTTGTAGTCTGAGGGGGTTAAGTAAAAATGCGGGTTAGTTGAGGGGCGCTTAGTATAATTTACTCAATTTGCAATGCTCTTTGTGCGACTGTGCTTATGGAAAATTTATATAAATGGTTTTCCTCGTTTCACTCGAGTCTCATTTTCAGTATCAATTGTAACTATTTTGACCTTTAAGTTTGGTTTTCTTACCAAATTGGTTTAATTGATAACGTCTGTCAGCCAAACTGAATGGAAAAAATCAGATTGATGGCACTTTGAACATTTGTAGTTTCGTACCAATTTGGTTCAATTGATGAAGTCTACCTAAACGGGGGCAAATTTTCCACCTCATTTTCAAGTATAGGGAGGGTCGGAGTTGGGGTCAAAAATTTAAAACCCGGCCAGGTTTGGGTAGGGTTCGGGGTGAAAGTACCCCGCCCCTATATGTATTTACATATATAAAACTATACTTTTATTACTAATCTAGTTATCATTAGGGAATTGATTTTGCCACTCTCATTTTTTGTTAATGTTACTCCTCTTCTCTCACAAAACGAATCATCTTATATGGACACAAAAGAGAGCAACATTAACAAAAAAAAAAAAAAGAGTGACAAAATCACTCCCCAATTATTATACTAATTTTTTAATATTTTTACCCAAATATTTTTATCATTATACTAAAAATAGGGGCTGGTAAACCCGTTCCCTGTTCGGGGTCAGGAACGGAGGTATCCAAAAAATACCCGGTTGCGGTTGGGTATGTGTAATAATTAAAACACACCCCATTGCCATTCCTAGGTGCATTTACAAGTTTCTAGGGTATCGCAAGAACATAAGGAGTATGTTGTCCGACCCAACATAAGTGAGAATCTTACAAAAACAGACCACACACACCAACTAGGCGTATCGATGTCACGCATGGCTCACTTCGGATCTCACATAGATAATACGAGCCGTTTAATAATTTAAAAAAAATGATTTGGCTTTTGAAAAATTAGTTCAATCCGATATGCATAGATGCTTGATCCAATCTTCCATTTTTTTACGAATTCGGAAAACTAACGAAAAAATGAAAGGTTGGATTGAATACCTACACATATTGGATTAAGTTGATTTTTCTTAGGATCCACTCGGGTTGTTTTTTTTTTAAATTATTGAATGGTTTGGATCATCCATGCGGGACCCAAAGTGAGTCCTGTGTGGTGTCGATACGTCGGGTTGGTGTGTGTGGTTGGATTACAACGCAAGAGACTAAGATTGGAGAAGGAAACCTGGAACTCAACCGGTCTTTCCATAAATACTACTCTCTCCGTCCCTTTTTTAGAGTTCAGTATTCCATTTTGGGTTGTCCCTTAATAAGTGTCCATTTTATAAAGTTAGTGGGTGAAAGTTTGTGAATTTTCCATTTTGCTCCTAAAAGTAGATTCTATTTTGAAAAATTAGTGATTAAAAATGTAATGATGATATCTTCATAAAAGGTAAAGTTGGAAAGTGAAGGTAAAAGTTGATGTGAAATGTGTAATGATGACGTCTGTTTAATAAATTGGAGTTACGAAGCGGGACACTTAAAAAGGGACGGACGGTGTATATCGGAAAAATTTCAAAATACCTTCAAATTTTACACTCATGTGCATTGGCTCCCAAACTTTAACAATTACTTTTCTTTCCTAAGTCAAATAGACCATTTGCCACACCCCAAAAAAAATAGTAACCGGCCATTAACTACAAGACCCAAACTCACAGAATATGTAGCCCAAAAAAAATAGTAAGTTAAGTTACAAAGCTATGAATGACTAAAATATCAAGAATCTTTTCTTTAAGAACAACACAAACCATCAAAAGCATAAGGTACAAACATCCCATGAACCAAATAATACCAATGAACCAACAATATTGAAAGGGATCCAATTAACTAACAAAATATTTCAAATGCAAAAGCGATAAATAAAATATTAAACTAAAAGAGATTTGCTAGACATGATGGATTTTGATTACATTTTCACAAAATTGATTTCTTAAATACAATGGTTAAAGCTGTCTTGTTAAATTGAAATGGATAAAGTCTTGATTTCTCAAAAACAGAATTAATGTACAACTTGAGTACATTTCTTTATTATCGTAAAAGAAAAAAATTCTCTTGAACATGGCTCTTAAATATTCCTATAAAAACAAATCTTCGGCCCATGATTTCCATTTTACATTAGGGAAATTTATATAAATGATCATTCTAATTTTATCTGAATCTCATTTTCGTCCTCCAAGTTTCGATTCCAACTCTTTTGACCTTCAAATTTAGTTTTCGTATCAAGTTGGTCCAATTGATAACTTCTGTCAACCAAATTGGACTGAAAAAATCAGATTGATGACAGTTTGGATGTTGCAGTTCGTACCAATTTGGCCCATTTGAATACGTTTACCCTCAATCTGACTTTTTTCCGTCCAGTTTGGCTGACAAACGTTATCAATTGGATCAACTTGGTATGAAAACTAAACTTAAAGGTCAAAAAAGTTACAATTGATACTTAGAAGATAAAAATGAGACTCGAGTAAAATTAGGAGGACCATTTCTATAAATTTCCCTTTACATTATCCCATGTGGATTCATTTTCCTATAATTTAGTTTCGACCCAAGGACACATTTGCCAGAACACATTGGCCTAAGCCCAATCTGGTGATCTGCAAAAAGTGGATGTCCCGTTCATAAGGAGATCGACCAAGTTCGTTCAGTGGTCAACAGGTTTCTATCTGCTCCGCCATTGTTGACTTCCAAGCTTCTCTATTTATTTACTTCTCTAAACGTTGGGAATTAAGTTTACACCTCATTCCATTTAACTTTTTTCATAACTTTTAATTGTTCTTATTTAATTTTTTTACGCATTTGTAGCCAAGATTTTGACCGGCTACGAAATCATAGGTGCTCGACCTAGTGGTATTTTTATGGGGAGATTCTATCAATCGCTATAGGATCCCTATTTAAGAACACTGCAGTTTCTATTCGGGCATTCATTTTGTGCCAAATTTTGACTTTTGGATCCCTCTCGACGAGACGAATTGGGAAAAAAAATTACTTTTACCCAAATATTTTGAAAAAGTCGACTTTTTTACTTAAAAATGGTTATCTTCCAAAATATTTGTTACGGTTCAAATCTGGGATGAAGGGCCTTCCTCAGCCACCACAACACCTTCTTAGCTGCTACATGTAAGTCATTTAATGACAAATTTAATTGTGAGTTTTGGCACCAACAAATTTGGTTTTGACATTATCACTACCCTTACGCATTTATGCATTTATGATTACGATAATGCCACCTGAAAATTAAATATTTCTTGAGTGTCCTCTTTTGAAAGTTATCAAAGACCGGAGTAAAGGAGCAAGGAAACTCAATTTCTGCCGGACCCATCTTTGCCTTGATTTTCCAATTGGATCCCTTGGTGGGAGAGGTTGCAGTGCAAAGTTTGGGGGCATTTCCGTCTTTTCCCCTGTTCTGTGGTGGGACCTTGGCACTGTTTTGCCAATTTCCAAATTACTAAATTGGGTTTTCTGACTTTTCCAATATTCCGTTTGTGTCCCCAATTTTTGGCCTGCTTTTATCCTTTAGTGGCTGGTATTCCTAATTTTCAGTAGGGTTGATTTCGTCTTTTCGCCCCTCTGCTCCCAACAGAGAAAGAGACGTGTACGACTCTCCATCCTCGTTTCTCTCTCTCTCTTTTTTTGGTCAGCCTCTCTATCTCTCGTCTGTTTGAGACGGAGACGAAGATGAAGAGCAAGGCGACGAATAGCGACTCACCGGCGGCGTTGGAACCTCCATCTAGATTTTGCACTTGCCTTCCGGAGGCGACTGGTGCAGATTAATAGCAAAGATTTATGTCCTTTTTTGGGTATGTATTCTATCCTTTTGTTCAAGGGTTTTCTTGGAACATGGAGTAGGAGAGAGAGAGGCATGTCGGCCTGGAGAGAGAGAGAGGGAGAGAGAGAGAGAGACCGATCTGCCAGAATCCGACGCAGGCGAGAGAGGCAGCAACTCACGACGTCCTACTCATGGGCAAAGAAAACATCAAAAAGATGGTTTGTTCCTACTCATGCTCATGCCGGCGACTAAACTCCCGATCTCCAGATCCCCTTGCATCTCCTGCTCTCACGTCGTTTCTGGACTCACCTGTTCTCTTCTCCAATAGATAAGGTTAGTTAGGTCTTCTTTCAATTCTTTGATTTTGAATCTTCAGTTGTACCTGAAATTCAGTATCTTTGTTTCTAATTCGAATCCGATGCTCGGATTCTATTTAGGGCGTTGTTTGGTTGCTTTTCAAATCACTTCTCCTTTTCCTAATTGTATTCTCTATCGATTAGTAGAAAAACTTACCCTTTTGATTTTTTTGCTTTGGTTTATATCCTGTATTTTTTGTGGGTTGCGTTTTGCTTCTTTCCTTCGTTCGTCTTTGTGGGTCGTGTGGTTTTTGAGCAGTCTTTTAGACTTTACCCTTGAATGCCAGCTTTCATTCTTGGGTTGGAGAAACTTTTCATGGTCAACCAAATCGAAAATCTCGGTCGACCACAATGGTTGAATTTGAAATCCTCTAGCCATTACAGGCTCTTTGGGCTTACGACATAGGTAACCAAAATGTCTTCCAAAAGAAAAGGTTGATGAATTGAGACTGACCTCAAAACTCCATTGAAGGTCTTAGCTTCATCTCTTGGAGATCGGCTTGCTAGATTTTATGTTGACCTTAGGTAAATGGCTTTCAGAATCGAAAGTTCGATGAAAAAGGTACACACTTATTGGCTCCACAAAATTGCATGTGCGTGTCAGTTATCTCAATGTCTACGCATATGAAATTATAAACAACTAACTGATCATTGTACCTTCAGTATATGAGAGGTGATGAATGGTGTACAACGTAATGCTTATTAATATCTACAATACTTAAAGAGAGTTAAAATTGGTAAATAAACTTATATCTAAGAATGAGTTTGCTACTGAAGGCCTCCTAAAAATAAAATGAAAAATTTGTTAGCTGTCTTGGTTACTAACCCCTTTAGGAAACCTTCAAACTACATTTGAAGTCTTCTTTTCAAGTGATAGCAACATATACGTTGTCTGTGCGCTCATCTACAAATTTTCGGTTGTTTCTTCCCTTTCTGGATCTTTATCCCATTTTCTTTGTTGTAGACTGCAAGAAATGGTGATGTTGTCAACCAGTGTGCTGAGTATTAAGTGGACGATAAAAGGGAAGCCTAACTAAATCCTGGCCTAGCCATTCTCAGTTAGAGGACTAGATATTATCTATTCTAGGTTTTCTCTACGCACCCATTGCTGCCCTAAAGGCTTGGCCGAGACTTATGCTTTGTGTCATTTTGTAGTTGCAATTGCCTTCCAGCTTGATCCTAGATTGGTTTGTAGTTATCTTTACAGGCTTTGTACAATTGGACTTGACAATAGTATAACAGGGAAGCAAAAGAACATGAAAACTTGCTAAAGAAAATGGTTACTTCCCTTAAACTACTGTCATCAATAAACCAAACAAGTTACTACGTGGCTAGGCAATTACACTCGTCGATTTTTCTCTCTCTTTATATTTGGGTTTGATTGAGATATTTAAAAAATACGTATGTGTTGTTTATTGTGCTACTTATGAAAAAGAAAAACTGCTAGAGTGTATTTACTTGCTTTGATCATCAGAGCTATATGGAGAAAATAGCTTAATTTGAAAATGAAATAGAGCATCAGAATTCATCATTTCTAGGGTATATTTGAAAATAGCACCAACATGAGCTAAGACTAAATAGCCAAATCTTTTAGCCCTCCAAGATACAGGAGTTGAAACAGGATCAAATCAAGAGAAAAAAAACTCTTACCCTCCAAGAAATATTGTTGGAAAAACTAACAAAAGCCATGACTTTACTCCTCAGTGCAACCAGACCAACATGGATAAAGGAAAAAGCCACAGCAGACACACAAGAGGAAACAAACACCAACCTAACCTAATTAGCCCAACCAAAAGTAAAGACAACCCCACCCAAAGACCGACCAGCCAACAAAATACAAACCACCTAGACACAACAGGACACCCAGCATGACCATATCAACAACCCAAGCCCTAAAAAAAGAAGAACATGAGAGTTTTTCTTGAAGCAAAAACTGGGACTTTTTTTCTTGAAGCAAGGTGAATGGAGTATGACCTTCAAAGGAAAAAGTTTTGTGGTTTTGAGTTTTTGTGGTCTAGAGGCTTCTTTAGTTTGTGCGGATTACGAGGTAGTTTCTAGACAAACTAAAGAGGATGACGCAGCCTCACAAAAAACTCTCTTCCTTCCAAAATCTCTTTTATTCTGCGTATGATCTTTGTATATATGTTTTCCTTGGCTGTAGAGAGGTTAGGAAGTGATGGAAGCCAAGCGCGTCTCGTGGAGAAGCAGAATCAGCTCTCCGACCATATTAGCAAACATAATTATAGGTAAGAGTGTCTCATTTGTTTGCTGGCAGAAGTAATTGTTTCAACTGTAAGTAATTTCTATGATTTTGATTCATAAAACATTGTAGATCTCACACTGATAGTAAGACAGTAATTCATTTGATAGTAACTTAGAAGTTAATATTGCAGCGATTGATGCACCTGGGGGATTTCTCTTTGAATGATAGTCTATCTTTTTCCACCGTATTCTCCGTCGAGAAAGGTGATGCTCTCCTCTGTTGCCTCTGGTTCCATTACCTTTTGCTTTCGTTATCTTCTATTCATCGGTATCTCCATGGGTTCAAACTTATGCCCTTAATAGATCAATAAGTTTTTTGGGGAATAAGTTTGAACCAACCAGGTATGCTACCGGCAGACCTATGAAATTATTTTAGTTAAACTTTTGGTTAGAATGTATTATTAAGTCCATCACGAGTCACATACTTAGGCAAAACCAAAAACTATGTCACACCGTTTGTGTGTTTGGGCAAAGACAAATGTGGTAGAGTTGATCCTGACTTTGATTAAGCCCCGTTTTGTTTGTGGCTACGTGTTCGGGCAAAGATAAATGTGGTAAGAGTTGATCCTGACTTTGATTAAGCCCCGTTTTGATTTGTGGCTACTATTTTTTTCGACGTACCCTGGCATTTGTCTTTCTGGATTAATGGATCTTTGTTAAGGCTATTATGCGTCTCTGAACCTCTTTTTCTTTCACTTCCTTTTTCCCGGTGATTGGTGCTACTCTAATTTTACCACAATAGAATTCTACTGCTAAGGTTGGTTAAAGAATCGTTGCTTTGTTTGTTGGTCTTGCAGCAAAGGTTGATTAAAGATTTTTACAAAGTCTTCAATCAAGTAAGCACATGAAAATCCCAAATGGCCTAAAGCTGCCAGGGTCATTCAATCAACTTATTTCTGAAATGAGAAACAAGAAGCACAGCACAAAGGAAAAGGAATGGTAGGTGGTGTCCTAGAGAGATATGCTTTCTGTCT
Source organism: Rhododendron mucronatum var. ripense (assembly GCA_019656295.1). Classification (NCBI taxonomy): domain Eukaryota; kingdom Viridiplantae; phylum Streptophyta; class Magnoliopsida; order Ericales; family Ericaceae; genus Rhododendron; species Rhododendron mucronatum. Next base: position 969,340 of record BPLT01000146.1, on the reverse strand, counting down.
TCCCTTCTTGTTACCTTACGCATACATAATGCCATCCTGTAGTGATATTTGTTTGTCTCTTCACAACACCCTGTAATGGGACCTTCTAGAATGTACTAGAATTAGCTACAGATATCGATTTGCATGGATAAGTTTGAACCCTGGCTTTTTTAATTAACTCTCCATTTGTACGATTCAAAGAAATTAGGCATCTTAGAGATATTTGATATCTCCATTTGATGCTACTTAAGAAATTGCCTTTTGTTGTGCCAACTCAATGCAGAGATAATATGCATATGTCTTGCCTTGTCTTCGGTTATAATGAACCAGCGCCATCTCCTACAATTTGGCTACTTTTGTGATCCGAGAGCTATGCGAGTCGAGTTGTCTTATTATATTTTGAACTCAATTTGTTTTCTTGCTAGAAAGATTATTATGGTCTATGTATATTGATTTCTTTAACTAATGCTTACGCAGGAATTTGCAACAAATTTCCGAGTGTTCTTGGCTAATGTCGGTATCTTTCAGATTATGTTCGCAATAGGCAATAGGGAATTGACAGTTTGTTCGATGAAGGATCACTGAAACAGTTTATCAAAGATCTGAAGTTACGCAGTCCTGAATTCCTTTTCGTAAATGTTGTGGAACCAGAGGAGGTGCGAGTCATTGTCTATGAATCTAATGGAGTGGAGAAGATATACGCATGTTTTTGATGTAAGCATTTCTGGGTTAACTTTGGCAGTTTTGCGTGATGAAACTGTTGATTTTTATTCTCAATCAAGCTTATAATGATAAAACTGAAAGAAGATACCGAAGGACTTCATACAGCCAAACTTTGTCGTCAACTTTTTCAAATACTTGTGATTTAGTCACTTTATCCAGTTAACACATTTGTGTGTCTCTGTTTTGTATATATTCTCACTGAAATTGTGTTCTTTAAAATTCCCTTTGTATTCCCCTAAATCTGGTGTCATTGAAATACTAATGGATGCAAATTTTTTCAAAATTCCAGTTGAATACTTTGCACTGGCTATTAATAAACACATAGTATTGGATTTGATTAGTTATGATGGAAATTGATTCAAAACTAAGTTTCTGAATATACTGCATCAATACTTAGAAATTTCTTCAGCATATGAGGCTAGATTCTAAACCAGGATCAATTGTGCAATTTATGTTGTAACTTGCAACGAAAATGTGTAATTATTGCTTACTCTTCAGTATATATGCATCTGTAAAATGTGTGGTTTTATAGATTTGTAAATCTATAACTTCAAATCCCCACAGGGATTTGCCCTACTTTGGTGCCGTTTGTTTTAGTGGTTTGGAATTCTTTTAGGATTTTGATGTGTTTTGTCTGAGACACTTTCAATTTGTCTACTCAACAGCTATAAAAGCTTAACACATGCATTAATATAATTCATTGTATCCCTACTCGTCAACAAAAAAAAGAAGACCATAAAAATTCAAAGGCCGTGTCATGGGACCATAAAAAATCAACAGATATGTCATGGACGGCACGGTACTGTAACCTTCATGGGTTGAACTTGCACAGTGTTGTAACCATTTTGCTATGGTGAGTTTTCTTTTTGGAGTAGTTTTTATCGCTTTTCCTAAGAGGATGGTAGTGTTCTTTTCGGTCAATAATGCAGACTTGTTCTATGCAACAGATATGTGAAGGAACTTCTTTAACTTGTCTTATATGGTTTCTTTCTTGAAATCATGTTTGGTTTATTGTGCCAATCGTTAGTCGTCATTCCAATTTCCCGTTCAAAGAATAGAGTCTTACCATTTCATGCTTCTCTCCTGGAACATGAACTAAACAAACAAGCTCATAACAAGCATAGTAATGTTATAATTAACCCTTCTTCAACAACAATCTACAAAAGCGGTTCAAAAAAAAAAAAAACAACAATCTACAAAAAAAAAAAAAAAAACCAAAATTAAACAATAAACGCTAAATAAATTTCATTATTAGACCAACGAACATGATCGAACGTGCAACGCACGTTGCTAAACACCTAGTACTAATAAATAAACCATATGACCATTAAAAAAACTCCCCCACTCGTGCATTTCTTGGCCAGTCATTTCTCCATTACAAGTCAGTCATTAAAGTTTGTTCTTGGTAATAACTGCCGAAACCCCAAGACTATTTTAACCAAGCATGAGCGACTTAGACTAGAGGTCCGAGACAAATCGAAAACTCTCAAAGTGTGCAGCTCGATAATATGTAGAGATAGACAAAGAGTTGAGAAATTGACTCGAGCAGAGACTAGAACCTTTAGCCCACCTAAAACCTGGCTGACAAAATGTTGGATATTCCAGAGGTATCTAACCTAAGGGTATGTTTGGTTGGATGGAATCAAGGTTGGAATAGAATAGTCATTCCAATGACTTACTTATTCCAATGTTTGGTTCACCGTTAAATAATAGAATGATGATTCCAAATGGAATCACTATTCACTTTAGTAAAGAAATTGTTATTCCATCCAAAAAACTAAGGAATTGTTATTCCATTTCTTTGTCATACCAAAATTATTAGTGTCACTCCAACATTCACTATTGCCACACCAATAATTACTATTGCCACTCCAAAAAATGCTATTGCCACTCCAAAAATTGCTATTGTCACTATTCCATTGGAGATGAGAATGACTATTCTTAAGCACAACCAAACATGAGAATGGGAATAATTATTCCATTCTCAATTCCTCCAATTCTATTCGATTCTTAATTCTATTTCTATTCACATTCCATTCCATCCAACCAAATGCACCCTAAAGGGCTAAAAGTAAATTGTCAAATGCCAATAGATGAAGTAGCCTCTAACCTTATGAACCAAGCTTGCCTTAATGCCATCATCCTCAGTAGAGGCTTTAACACAAGACTGGGCCTTCATTTGGATGAGATAGGCCTAAAACTTCGGAAAAAGAAAACGTAGTCTTCTTCATCAAAGAAGTAGCTTTCAAAAGACGCGAGATCTATGGATTCCACACATATTCGTCTCCAATCAAATCGCCGAGGAATACAATGGACTCCTGTGCTTCCGCCAGCAACAAAACAGACGTTTCAAGCTTCACAATATGTACATCCCTTCCCAAATGTACAATTGATCAACTACATATGCACGTAAATCCCTGCCGAACAAATCCCTGCCGAACAAATGACTGAGGAGAATCCAATAAGCTCCTGAGCTTCCAGTAGCACACAACAGAAATTTAAGTTCCACAATATATCCCCAGGCATGAACATAACTCAAAGGATGTGAGCAAAAGCCACCACACAACTCTTTTTACTCTTTGGAATAACAAGAATAATGACAGCTGACAAGAGATCTCTACACTTGCAGTAAGAATCAATGACATTAGAACGATCACTTCGATTTTATTATACAAGGGCACAAAAGCCCTCTAAACACATTTATGAGCTATATATTGCACACTGGACAACTAAATCGGCATAGGGGAATATTCAGGAACAGAAAAAATTAAATTAAACATACCTAGCCATGGAAGGAGCTCTTCGAATGCAAACCGAACCACATGCACTTATCCTTCATTGCTTCTGACTCACTTGCATACTCTTTGAACTTTTACTCTTCTAGCTTGAAGGTAGGAGGGACCTTTCCTTCACTATAGCATTGACTGCACAAACTGAAATGAGATTTCATCTCTTTGAACCACGACCCAATGATAGGGTAACGGCAAATTGAGCAAACATGATAACCGTGGTGATTCCTATCCACCGATTCAAGCTTTACTAAACCAGACATGACACCGAAACCCCAATCAGGATCGTCAAACATAGCAAGGAATTCTGTAAAGGACACCATAGCTTAATCTGTTTCCTCATGGATTTCCAGTATCTTACTTGTACCATGTGAGGGAATGTAGATGGCCCTTAACAATTTGATGTAACAGGTCGCCATAACAAAGCATCAAATGCAACCCGTTTCCTTCTTTCAGCAGTGCCACCACAAATTGGGGCAAGAACCACGAAAAACATGCCCAAATCCACTCTACCCGACTCTGATTCATCCAATACAGAAAGGATTTTCTGGTTTATAGCTTTAACAGTTCCAACAAAAGTTTCTGGCCGAGAATTGCCTCCAATGAAGCCTTGCGAATAGATTTCTCAAGAACACCCATACCAGAATAGGACACAGCTGCATTGTTTTCAGTCATCTTCTTCTTCAAAAGTTCAACATCGCACCGACTCAACCTAGTTATCCTCTGAAATGCCCTAACATCAAGAGCAATTGCCAACTCCTGCCTAAATGTCGTCCTCACAGTAACCATCTTAAATTTTGATGGTTCTACAATGATAAACACGTCCTCCTCATTAGGCCCTCCATTCCCTTTCAACCTCTTTTTCTGTAACTGTTTTAAGTGCGATATAGCATCGTGCAACTCAACCCTATTCGTCATTTCCAATGCTTCCTTCAAAGCCTTCTTAGGTTCCTCAGTTTCCCCAGCACCCAAAAGTGACACAGCCCTATTGAGCTGTGCACGCCAATGGTTCGGCCAAACAGCCAAAACCCTAGTATACATCTCCGAGGCTCTCTGATACCTACCCATATCCATATAAAGCCCACCCAAATTATACAAAGCATCCACATGACCAGGTTTCAAATCAATAGCCTTTTGAAACACCTTGCACTCTCATCATCACCCATCGCGTGCAAAGCCTAAGCCAAGTTGCAATGGTCATTGGCATAATCGTTTTTCTGGTAAATAGCCTCTTCCAAGGCTTTCACAGCCGCTTTATACTCGCCTACTCAGAACAAAGCGCTACCCAACAGTTTAAAAGCCCTAAAATGAGTTGGACAAAGAATAGCAGCCTCTCTATAATGCTCACAAGAACTGATACCATACCTTAACCTTCAAGTGAGATTCCCAAGTTGACATGTATCTGTGGAAGCAAATAAGACCATTGGTTTCCCCCGGCTTCGGCCGCTTCCAAAGCCAAAACAAACTCCTCTTTAGCCTCACCATGCCTCCCAAGAACATACAAACAATTCCCAACCCTAAAATGTAGCCTCACATCAGCTGATTGAAGCTCACAAGCTCTTTTAAAACTCACCAAAAAGCTTCCTTAGTTCCTTGTACAACTGATGCTCAAACAAAACCCTACCAATTGCCATATGCCATTTGCCTCTTCTCTAGATCTTGCCCCATCTGCCCTTGTTCTCAAAACACCCAATTATTTCACAAAAGCAGCACTTGGCCCTAATTCCCTAGACCACCCAGGATCCGAATTAACATCAATATTACTATTATCCCCACCCTTGATTTTCCCATCCTTCACTTGCTTTACTTTCAACCGTTTGATCAAAATCTCCAAATCGTCCCCCACCTTCCATATGTCGTCGAACACGATCCCGTGGTTCGGCGACGCCGCCCACGCCACCGGCTCCGCCGCCGCCCGCTCGTCGGCCATCGAGGACGAAGACGCCACATCATCAGGCTTCAATTCAAGCCCTACAGCATCAAAATCGCGATCGCCTTCTTCGTAGGTACGGAGGAAACCGTCGTAGGTCAGCCTCTTCTCGCCGTCTATGAATTCGCCGTAGGTCTTGAAAACCTCATCCAGGATCGGGTTGATTTGCAGGCTGCCATTTCTTCACGGTTGAGGCCGCCGTCTCTGTTGGAATCGAATTGTTGGAAGATTCGCTTTACTTTTTTCTGATTCGCTTTACAGAAGGAATATTTTTGGATGCAAACACTGAGACACATGTAATTTCTTTCCTTGGGCTGTGACTTGAAATTGGTAGCTAGTAATACAATTCATGAGCAATTGTGTTTTTTCATTGCTAGACTTGTTAAATTACTTGCATTGTCTAAGGTTTTTTTTTTGGTAAAGAGCCGTTAGTGCAATGTAGAACTTAGCAATGCAGAAGAAAATTAGACAATAATGATATTAAGTTTAAATATACAGCCTAATTAAGTAGAAGCAACATTAACAGAAGGTACTGCATTAATACTTAGGATACACAAAAGTAAGGTGCATGTCGCAATTCAGCGCCGCAAAAAAGTGTTCTCCGAGGGCTGTTTGCAGTCCTTCTTCTTCTTCATGAAAGCAACAGCTAGCTAGTGGCACATTGTCATCTTCTGTAGAAGCGCTTGAACTTTCATCCTGAAACAGCTGCTTGCGTGATTTGTGGTGGTGATTCAAGCTGAACTGTTGATGCACGAGGAGTTTGAGCGTCTTTATCTGTTCTGATATTATCAACGGGGTCACATTCATGGATATTAAACACACATTGTCGCAGTTGATGAGTGCCATAGTTGTGTGCACGAACCGGAACAACATATTCCCTAGGTTTGGCGAATCTTTCTATCGCCGGAATGGATAAAGTACCCTGTGTTTCCTCATGTAGTTGTACAGGTTCGAATGTAATTTGTGTATTTGCTATGCGGGCGTAGCTTTAGAAACGGCGGTTACCTCATGTTTGTTCTCCTTCAGGTATTGAGCTGTTACGCAGAACATGTTCTCTGCAACTGTGGCAACAATAGTTCCAGTCTCATCTGCGAGATGCACGTTGAATCTGTTGGAAAAATGTTTACCTTTTGTGATAAAAATCGTGCAATAAAATCGGAACTCAAAACCTGGAAATTGATGGAAACAAATTGGTGATCAAGGCGAGTGTTTGTGTGTGACACTCTGTACTTAAGACAGATTTCGCCCCCGCTACGGTGCTCACGGTTTGCATTAGACGACTGTCTCCCAGCACTACTTGATCGGAATCCCTCCAAAGCAGCACTTCAATTGGAAGGCCTAGCGAACCATCTTGTGTTTGTAACTCTCTCATATGAATGGACTTGAATGAAGGAAAAATCAATCTTTGAAAATGAATAAGGGCATTGCTATATATAGGCCAACAGGTAACTCTTACGAAAAGTCACCAAATAAAGAGACACATCTGTTCGTAAAGGACGCGTCCGTCCACAACGAACAAGTGCCAATGAAAAGATGCAACTCCAAAATAAATCAATTTTCATTCACACTAAAATAAAATATTATATCCTATAATATTTTCCAACAATCCCCCACATGAATGAAATTGACTCGATAACCAATGCAAAACAATGCAAATGACAGAGAGAGTACAAGTGGAAATTTCCTGCATAGGATAGGTAGCTTTTGGCTTTGAACCTTCCCTTGTGAAAGACTATCGGATTTACTTGCTAACCAGTGGACGCGATGCCTTGAACTGTTCAACGTTTTGTGTAAACCAAGACAATAGAATTCACACAGAATCTTTCCGAACACAGTTGGTTCTTACGGTTGTGCCCATTTTGGCCCTGGAACACCGACTGGTTTTAGAGAGTGCTTTAGAGAATTCAGCCTTAAAAAATTCTCACAGAAGCGGCCCCTTCACACTCACATAGGTGATCTCTTATTAAGGGCATCCTGCTATACCCCACTTGGATTTACCAAGGCATAAGAATCATTAAAAGTTAAACTTAACCTAAAACGCTGCAGGCATCACTGTTTCACCATAGGAATGAGTTGGAGAGATTTCTCCTTAGTGATACTCCTAAGTCTCATACAACTCGGTTGTCCCGTTGAACCTAGATCTTGGGATCTCCAGTCAGCTAGGTTGGGTTGCCGTTATAGAGACTTTTATATAATAGGCTTAATCTCATTCCCCTCGATGATCATTTGTTCTCTAGTCAAAACTCCAAACTCAACGGATCCGTAACAAAAAATTTTGACGTTTCATTCTCAAGTGAGAACAAATGTTTAACGGTTCGACGTCTTTAATATTGAGACTTACCGTTACACATGGTCTTCTATGCCTTTCTAACAACTGATGGCCATCACATTATAACTCTGGCATAGAATTGGACCCCCGTTGGAACATTCTTTAAGAGATGGCACAGCCATCCGCTTATTAGCCTCTTTGTCTAATATGATGAGTTGATCAGACTCCATCGTAGGCCTTGCTATACACACATAAGGATTTCCAAGTCATTGTTGCACTCCAATTGTATAATTAAATCCACCTTTGGATTCTAAAACTTTAAATTGGATACTCATATCACCATACTTTATTCTTTAAGTATAGTTGAACATCTCTCATAGTGCAACATGTAAATATTGTGAAAATTATAAATATTGTTTCCCCCACAATTCTAAAATTAATTAAGAATTCAACAAAATAATTTTCGTAGGTTATGACATGACACAAACGATGTCTAAACTTCTCTTCATCTCTCGTGTTCCAAGACACAGGAGTAAGAAACAACCCCCACATTAAGTATCTCACTCAATATCGAGTAACGCTATACTTAAATTAAGATGGTTATATGCTAACTTCACCATGCATTCTAAGTATCTTTGTCAATTCAATAGATACGCTTCATAGCATATAAACCAATTTCACTTTATTTAAAACGTATCTTGTGGGTGTAGTTGTTTGATAACTACCAACCGCTTAAGATCATAGAAACTAAAATATTTCATTTTCAGTTTCATGCCAAATCAAACATAGCGACCCAATCTGATGGGTTTAAACTAAATTTCAAATCATTCAAAACATGAATTTACATGTTTAATACCTCCAATAGATTTGGCTCAAGTGACTTGCAGAAAAGTCATTGAATCTGAAACTTATCTCCCAATAGTCACGTGACTTACTGACCAAGGGTCACGTCTCTTGGTATAAACGCAATGATCACATCTCTTGGTTTAAATCTCACAGTCATGTCTCTTGACGTAAACCTAAAGGTCACACCTTTTGGTTTAACTACAAGTCTACAAGAGATCACACCTTTTACTTTAATCCCAAGGATCACACACCTTTACATATAGAGCAATGTGACATATTAGAAAGTCACACCCGGTTCAAATTTGATGAAAGAACCCATTGAATAGTCACAACCACTGTCGCCTTTTCCGCTCATGGCAAAAATATGCGACGCCTTTTTTTTTTTTCCTCCATAATCAAACCACATACGATCATGTACTGCCAATACCTTCAAGGGTTAAACCCGTTTGTCAATAGAACGTATTGTTTCCAACGGTCCATAATAAACAGTCACAACCATTCACCAAATTTCATATGCAACAAACATGTCAAAACTCCAAAAGTCTAATCTGCACATGTCCAAGCCAAATCAACCTGTCCCTCACCAAATAACACTTGTCAAATGTGGACACACTATTCCACTTAGAACTTACCAGACATGTAAGTTCAAACTCCAATATTAATTCCAAACTAGGAGTTCAATTGCTTCGTAACCGTCACTGTTTCCCACTGTCACGGTTGAGAGTTTCCTGAACTCTCACATAGCAAGGGTGGTGACTAATTGAGATTATGCCAACAGTTAAAACAAACCATCACTGCACTGTCGGAACAAAAAGGACCAATTTTGAATTCTCGTCACAAGTCGTGATCCTGGCCATGTGAATTTGACCACACAACCGTTCGAAGCCTTGGCCCCTTGTCACGTACATATATAATCACATCAGTAATAGATTATGAATTGAGTGGAAATGACAATGCAATATTACTGATGTAATTATCAAGATATTGGATGCAATTGATGCACGAAACTCAAAGCAAACACTCCGCAATAGTAATCTTGCCGACTGACCCTCTTCATTTAATATGGGTCTATGTGCAATAGTAATCTTGGAAGCTTGAAATTGAAATGTCACTATTACTGACTGGTAATTTTACAACCAACAAGTGTAACCGTTTCGTAAGTAAGGCCACGACTCTGTTATTTGTTTACTACTATACACAAAGTTCCACAAGCCAGAGAATTTCATAGTAGCCAATAACCAGACTACAAGACTTTATGCATACGTTAAAAGGGAATTGATTTCCAATTTGCCAGTTCAACAAATAAAAGCGTTTCTTAATTACCAAAAGAAAAAAACTGCCGAGTCATGGCAGTCTCTTCATATAATTAGACAATGAATCTAATTAACACTAACATGGCAATTCATCTGCGATCAATAAAAATGAACATGTAGATGCAATGTCGAGTCTCTTCTTCAACAGAAACGCATAATAAGCAATTACACGATTACAAAAAGTAAACTAAATCTGTCTTAAGATTGTTGGAAAAATGTTTACCTTTTGTGATAAAAATCGTGCAATAAAATCGGAACTCAAAACCTGGAAATTGATGGAAACAAATTGGTGATCAAGGCGAGTGTTTGTGTGTGACACTCTGTACTTAAGACAGATTTCGCCCCCGCTACGGTGCTCACGGTTTGCATTAGACGACTGTCTCCCAGCACTACTTGATCGGAATCCCTCCAAAGCAGCACTTCAATTGGAGGGCCTAGCGAACCTTGTGTTTGTAACTCTCTCATATGAATGGACTTGAATGAAGGAAAAATCAATCTTTGAAAATGAATAAGGGCATTGCTATATATAGGCCAACAGGTAACTCTTACGAAAAGTCACCAAATAAAGAGACACATCTGTTCGTAAAGGACGCGTCCGTCCACAACGAACAAGTGCCAATGAAAAGATGCAACTCCAAAATAAATCAATTTTCATTCACACTAAAATAAAATATTATATCGTATAATATAGACCCAAGGCCAATACATGGGTCGGCTTTTATGAATTACCTAAGGCGAAGAAAATTTGTGTGTGAGACGTGTCCGGTTAGTCAACAAGGATTGCTAGTTCAAAGACATGTCTACTATGCTCTTCCGACTAACTTTGATGTGTCTTCACTAAGTGAATGGTTCAAATCGTAAGATACCTTCATTTATGCACAAATTTTCCGAGCTTAAACAATTTTTATTTTCAATATATTTTGAAAATGGTGGGGGATTGTTGGAACATTTCCAAAATATGTAATGGATATTAAATGTGAATATTGGTGAACGGTTTTAATCCAAAAGGTGTGTCTATTCAGGTTATATGAATGAACATGTTTATTGGATTTAAAGGCAAAAGATGTGTCTATTCAGGTTAAATGAATAGACATGATCTAATTAAAAGGTATGACTATTAGGATCGCATGAATAGACATGGCTATTATGAATAGACATGATTATTGTGATTAAATCAAGAGATGCGATCTTTGGCTAACAGTCATGATCTTTGCCTATAAAAGGTAAAGGGTTCTACCAATTTGAGGACACAGAATCAGAACCATTCTGATTGTTGTTTCTCTCTAGAATTATCTCCTACGATTATACTTAAGAGGCTCGCAAAATCCAAAGGGATTCGGGTCTCTCTTCGTTTGTGCATAACGCAGTTAGACAACAGTTGGAGACTGGGCTTCATTTTATCTTGAAGGCGGCTTCGCTGTAACCCGGTGCACACCAGATTCCCTTGAACTGGTGGGGGCGAATATCGTCTTAAGGAAAGCGACATCGTAACGTGACTTGAAGCATCTCTGTTTATCTACTTTCATCGGCTACGACGAGTTTTGCACCAACAATCTACAGCTGTTTATGGAATAAGTTGCTCTCACAGGATGCGTAAAGCCCTGAATTTAAAAACAAACGCAACTTTTCACTTCTTGTCTCAACTATATGCAGCAATTTCATAGTACTGTAAGCACTAAGCTATGACCTCACTCCAGTTATAGACAAGCTAATCTCGCATTATCTTTCTGGCAAAGGACACGAAAAAGCAAAAGATTGGCTTTCAGAAGCAATTAAACCATGTAGTTTGTATTGTCAAGAAATCGAGGATTGGCATTCGGAAAAATGGAAGTTCTCTAAAATTATCTGCAGTTTCACATTCAGTTGATGTGGATTACTACAATGCAAACCATGCCCCAACACCAACACCACAATCAGCTCAACAACGAAAACCTTGGTGACAAACAGAGAAACCATATTGCTAAAACCTCAAGTATCATCTTACCGGGATGTGGATTTTTGGTGCCCCACCATTATAATTCGAAAATAGTTCAGCATTCAAAGTAGCACTCATTGATGTTAATCTCAGGTCTTTCCTTCGTGGAAGCAGATCCTTCAACACGATCAATCTGAAAAAACATCAAGTGTTAAGAATTGGAGTCCAATGATGTGGTAATTAAAGCCCAAATGATAGGTAAATTTATAAGGGACAGCACCTTCATTCATGCCATGCTCATGAATTTGATCAACAAATACATGCGTTAGTTCCATTCAGGTTCCGGTCGCTCAACAGACGTCGAAGCAAAATACTTACCTGTACAGAAAGGCAGATGAGTATTTCTTCCTTCGATTCCCTCCAATCGAACTTAATAGCCAAGCTATGAAAAAATCTCTTCGAATAGCAAGTAAAATAAAGATGCTTTCAAATAGCAAGCTGTTTACTCAGCATTCAAGAATATTGGAAGATCATCTACGTTATACCTTGTCGCGATAGACACAATCAAATATAAATCAGTGGAGAACGAGTGATCGTGAGCAATGAGGACCAATTATTTCTCAACCTTCGAAACAAGAGAAGGAATATTGGCTTGTATTGGCTTTTGCTTCTTGATAATAATGTTTGGATGAGGCATTTAGTGATATCCGATCAAACTGATTTTCTCCACAGTTTGATGGTAGGTCTAAGTCTTTTGTTGGTGTTATCTTTGGTCTGTTTGGGTGAGTAGTTGGTTGGTTTTGTTTCTTATTGTTGTTAGGGTAGGAGCATGTTCCTAGCCCTTTTCCTTTTTCTTGGTTGTATGCTGTGTTCGGGGGTAGCTCCCCTGTTTTGTTATAAATTTTTACCTTACCCAAAAAAAAAAAAAAAAAAAGAGGAGAGGAGATGGAGGAGTTTTAGTCTCATAAGTGCTGCATATGTGGTGGGTTTCATAAAGGAAAGGAATGGAAAGGTGATGAGGTTCTTGAGAGACAAATTTCTGTCGCGATTCACTATCAGTATTGTGGGGGAAGATGGCTGACTTCCATTGTGGCGAGCTCAGCATTTCTGGAAGTAATTAAATCTGTCTTTTATTTGTTTTTCACTGTGGTATTATGGGAGGAGTTCATGAAGTTGATCAAATCTTGAATCTTTGTTGGAGGAAGCAACCAGTCAGTTCTTGCATTTGGAAGGTTGAAACTTGAAACCAAGGAATTTGGGTTAAAATTAAGACAAAATAAGTAGGAGACGACAGTTGATTAGTGTTGTACTGAAAAACTAAGAGAGTATGGTGAGTCAAGTGGTATTTTCGTTTGGGGACTGCAGAAATTTATTTTTCTTGCATTTTGTGGAGAATATACTGTGGAGAAATAAGAATTTGACTATTAAAGCAGATTGTCTAATAAGAGGGCTTGTATAACTTTGTCAAAACATGTCAAGGATAAATTTTGCAGTCGAAATATGCATTACCGGGTGATTAATACAGTAGCGAAAGAGTTAAATACTTTTGCATTGGTATTTGTCACTCGCCGGGGAGGTGACATTTGAAAGCTTCCCAGACAATACAAGCCAAATGAATAATGGCCAGGAAAGGACGACAATTGTTTGGAAGCTTAAGATTATTAGATTACACGTGCGGGATGTGCCAACATTGGTGGCTAAAAACATATACTATGTACGTAAATATAAAAAGCACACACGTATATGTCTTCGTCTTGAACTTCAGGATGCAATAGGGGTCCTGGAGAACAAGGAAGAAGACATTGTGATAGTGGGTGCTGGTATGGCGGGAGCACAACAGCTTTAGGCCTTCACAGGTAAAAGAGAAAAAAAAAACGCCCCCGCTCGCTCTCTTAGGTTAATTCTTACCTCCATTGGCTTGGAGGAACTATAACAAAGAGTGAAATTATATAGACTATTATAGATTTGGATTGCGGAGCTTAGTATTGGAATCATTTGACAATCTGAGAGAAACTGGTTTGCTCTTACATTGGGGCTTAGGCAACAATATCCTCGAATTCCCGGGTAATACTTTATTATTTCCTTGAACCAAGTTTGTGTCAGCATTTTTGCCAGAGGGATTATGGAATGGCCGGAGTCTGAAACCAAGTTTCAATACTGGCTGTAGTTGACTACTGCTGCTGCAGGTTTCAGGTGTTTTCTTCTGTTTCAGGTTTACGGGTTTAGTGGAATGTGATGGCAGGTAGTGCGTTTTTTTTTTGAAAGGCGATGGCAGGTAGTACTTCCTAATTTTAACGTAGGAAGTTGATGTACAGTAATTTGCTGTTTTTGAAACAGCAAATCTGTTGTTTTGAATTTTCGTAGGGTTCGGGGAATACTAACTGCTGTAACTGTTCTTGTTCACTGACCGGCACATTCATTTACTTATCTGGTTTGATAAGTTGCTCAATTGCGTGTTTCCTCCAAGCTCATTGGTGTTACATTAGCGCATGCTACCTACCTATTGCGTTGACTTGTCTACTACTTGCTCTCATCTTGAATTTGAAGCCTTCCTCTAACAACTTTGAGGGCAAATGTTTTTTTTTTTTTTGATCGGCAAAGAAAATTTTATTAATCGAAGAACCAAAGTTACGAGGATTAACTGGAAACGGGACAATGGCATCACAACCCACGACCTACATCCCGACTATGTTGGCACCTAGATAGGAGCCACCTAAAGGAAGAAAGAAGTTGGCAAGGAGTCAACCAAAAACAGTAAATCTAGAAACGAACCATAAGCTGCTAAAAACCCCAGAAAACACCGAGGGTAAAACAACTGAACTAACTAATGTTCTGCAAAATTCTGATGAAACTGGAAAAATACTGTGCTGCACCAATTAAGAACTCAGCATCAGTCTGTTGATAAGGATCATGATTGCTGACTTCGGGTTTTCAAACAAGCACCAAAAACTCCAGCATTAAGGCAGGCTAAGCTCTTGGGATAAAACTTCAGCTAGCATTGAAACATGGCAAAACGTCTCCAAAAGATGGCACAGAATCTAATGAGACCATTTGCAAATATTACATGATCCACTACTTGAGTTTGAAGGTGAAACAGCAGCAGATAACAAGATGCATTATATCAAGGAAAGAAAGACCCACTCATCTATAGCACCACACAGCATCTCTTGACTCTGAAAATTCTTGGCTTGACATCAGTGACAAAAACAAGGCAGCCTTGGTAAAAGGAACATGTAGGCAGTATCAAAGAAAATGAGTCCCCATCATCTACTGCGCTCCACAAAAACACAAATATGGAATAGGGCTATATCAAAGGAAAAGGGTTCCCAATTGTCTGTAGCCCCTACAAACAAGGAAAGGAAAGGGTCTCTGGATTTGATACAGATCTAGATAAGTGGGCCATCTGGAAAAATCACTTGGATTCGAGGTGAACTGAAAGGTGTTGATGGAAGGAATATTACTGAAACTATTGACAATATATAGGTTTTCCATGCTCAACTAAAATCTGGTGTTGCAGTGTCCTTCAATGAGGGGGCAGTAATATACTATACTATCCCTGATAATTTCTTGTGTCCAATGAATTCTGTAAAACACTAATAGTGCTTTGGGACAGTTTATTGTATTCTTTTTGAAGTACTTCTTTCAGTTATCCAGCTTCCAGATAGACATAGGAGAAGGCATTAAGAAATAAAACGAGCCTTAGAATAATGTTTTCCTTCTCCAGTACTTTTTCACTTGAGTTAGTACTCCAGTACTTGGTGTGCACAATTTGCTTTCCAAAAACTTTTGCTTTGTCTAACCTGCATAAACTTTATTACAATGGCAAGTCTTCTGAACCTGTAATATAAGGCTATATACTTTGCACCAGAGCAACTGCAACAACAAATCCTTTCAGCATATGTAACCAACTTTTATGACTATTTCAATGTATGCCATCTGCTCACATAACTACCAACTGAATTCTCAACTTCCAAAACCTCAAATGAAAATCATTACAGGCTTTACAGCAGCCATTACTCTTTCCTGTGATAAATCAAAACTAAACTTATTCTCTGAGTACAACTCAACGGGCATGACATTCGTCCTTTGTTATACTAAGTAAATAGACTCCATCACAAAACACACAGAGACACAAGCAGAACAAATATTAGTTCTTTCTTATTTTTGCTGGCTACAGGATATCCATGATTGCCCAACATTGGCATGATTGGCTTTCGTCCACAGTCAATACACCCTCCCTCTCTGCTTTGATGCTCTTCTTAGACCCCTCTGAGGGCCTACAATTATATTTTGCAAAAACATAAATTTCAAAATCTGTTATACTAAAGTGGTATCAGTCCACAACATTTTACAGGGCTGGCAAAATAGCACCCCCTCCAAGGGCCAACAACTATAAATTCTACCGTTATACTACGGTGGTTATTTAAGAAAAAACTAAGTAAACAAGATACGTACATCATCACCGTTGGTGCAACACTAGCAACGAGGGTCACTGTGTTTGGGCCTATCGCAAACCTGCCAACAAATTTGAGAAAAAATAAATAACCAAGAACAACACATCGGTATATTTCCTATGGGGAAAATAAGTGACCAGAAAAAGCTAGTATTTGGGCTGAGAGATACAGGGACAGACCACCCATTACAGTAGCATGGTTTGCATTTGCACGGGTGCCGGCATCCGCATTGATGCCGCCTTGGTACTCCGATGCTGTTCTCGGGCCCCTCCGAAGGGCTACAAATATATTTTGCAAAAACATAAATTCGGCAGTTTAATTGTTATACTACAGTTGTATTAGTTGATCAAGATGTATTTTTAAAAAAAAAAACTAAAAACTAAAAAATATACACACCTCTTCAGTGGTAGTGCTGCAGTCCTAGCAAAGGTGGCCACTATTGGGTCTATCCCAGATCTGCCAACGAATTTGAGAAAACAAATAAATAAATAACCACACATCAAATATAGTTTGCAAAAGTATAAAATTCCAGTCTGTTACAACAGTGGTATATTAGGCCAATTTTGGCCAAATAATTCATTTGGATTATTTTTTTGTCTTTATTCAATTTTTTTCGCATTTGTTAGTTTTTCATTAATTTTTTTTGTAGATTAGTATTTTGTCTTGACAAGAGGAATCTAAAATGTAAAAAATTACAATGTGAAATCAAAATTTTTAAATAAAAACAAAAATAAATCAATCACCCAAATTTTTTCATCTTTATTCAGAATTTTGATATTATTTAACCATAAATAATCTAAATGGATTATTTTAGTCCATCAAAAGTTGTTTTCAGAAAAACTACACAGGATTACAATCGCTAGGTACCAACCCCCAAAAGGGAAAGAATGATAAAAAGGTAGGTGAACAGAGTAGTGTAAGGGGGTCCCACCTATTAACCCAAAGGCTCTTCTATGTCTCTCTCACACACACATGCACAAATCCACGGATTGGGAGACCCTGCCAAGCACCCGGATTGCGAGACCCTGCCAAGCAGGGGTGCTTGGCAAAGGTACCGAATGGATTTTTAAAAAAAAGGAAAGGAAAAGGAAAAGATGTTTCGATCCGGGCTGTCGATTTTGAAATGAACAGCCGGATTGACCGCTTGGCACCCGCTCGGCAGAGCCGCTGTTAGGCAGGGTCACCAGGTCTCAAATCCACAAACCAAACTGCAATCAGAACCGAGAACAAAAAAAAAAAAGAACTGTAATCGGAAGATCCACAACTGCACAAACCAAATTTGAAACCCCACAAATCCACAAACTGAAATTGAAAGCGTACATGCAACTATTTACTGTAGCAATAAAATCCGAGGAAAAACAAACAACTGTTATGCAATTTGGATCATCTTCACTTGATTCCAGTAACATCCACAAACTAATCCGAACGATTCTTTTGTCTTTATAAACATTTTCAGGCACACAAACGTCATAAAACCGAATTCGAACTGGGAAAAACGCATGCTTATACACACACTGACACACAGAGACAGAGTCTGTATAATATATATATATATATATATATATATATACACACACACACACACAGAGAGAGAGAGGGAGAGAGAGAGAGAGAGAGAGAGAGAGAGAGAGAGAGAGATGAAAACAGCGGATGAGGAAGAACCTTTTTGGGGTCTTCAAAGAAATCTCTTGCTCGCTCAATCCACCCATCAGATCCCATTGCCATCCCATAGCTCTCACTCAATCCACAAACCTGCAGATCATTATATAAGCAGATACATACACACATATACACAAACGCACGTGCGCGCACATACATACATACATACATACATACATATATATTGATCAGAAACAGAGGACAATGAGATTACCAAGTACCAACCCACAATTGGGATAAATCCAAATGGGTTACAAAATCAAGTGGCAAAGAAAGAATTATGATAATTTGGGGGCAAAAACCACCTCTGAATAAAAACCAAGGCGTGTATGTGCTCTGTCTCGCTTGTGTGGCCGGATTTGTCTTCTGTTATGTTGCTGTTGTATTCTGGAATTCTTTTGCAATACGGGAATGGAAGAATACAACTAGGTGCATTGAATTTTATTCTCTGTGGATTAGCGCAAGCTTCCTGTAGGACCTTTTCTATGTTTTCCCATGATCTAAGCGTTACCGAAGCGTGGAGGCTCAAGCGTAACTGATCCACCGAACACGTGGCTGCCATGCCGCTCTCAGATTTTAACTTAACCTAAAGAATTAAAGTTAGTTTTTTTTTTCCCGTACCCCTTGTGCAAGTGACAAATCTCATTTACTAAAAATTTTTGTTATATTATTTTAATTTTTTTTGTAGAGTCGATGATAATTAATTATTTAATGCATCATTTTATTTTTTTAATGTAAATTTTGCCACTGTTAAGGTAAAATTTTGGTTCCGTCCCCAACTTTTATCAAGTGCATTTACAAGTTTATGGGAAAATTAAGAGTTTGTTGTTCGGCCCAATGCAAGCGAGAATCCTACAGAAACCGACCACACACATTGACTAGGTGTACCGGTGCCACGTGGGGCCCATTCCGGGTCTTGCACAGATGATATGAGTTGTTCAATAATTTTAAAAAAAATATAAGTGGACTTGTGAAAAATTAGTTCAATCCAATATGCATAGATACTCGATCCAATCTTCCATTTTTTTACGAATCTAGAAAACGAACGAAAAAATAAAAGATTGGATCAAATATCTACACATATTAGATTGAGTTGATTTTTCTCAGGTCTACTCTGATTTTTTTTAAAAAAAAAATTAAACGGTTCGAATCATCTGTGTATGACCCAGAATGGGACCCGCATGGCATTGATACCTCTAGTCGGTGTGTGTAGCCGGATTGCAACGCAAGAGACCTGGTCCCGAGTCCCTGCAGTGGGGAATTCAATGCAAAAAGCGGCGCCCCAAAACGACGTCGTTTTGGGGCGTAATTGGAGTGCTAGCTCATGTAGTCACGTGATACCCCTCTGACCAAACACACACACACTCTCTCTCTCTCTCTCTCCTCTGTCTGGTTCTTTTTTTTTGGGTAACTGTCTCTCCTCTACCTTCCTAAATTCATTTTCTTCTTCAAGTTTCTTCCTCCACCTAAGGGAAGTACGTGAGCGGCAACAATAATCAAAGAGGGACCGGAGCAATTTGAGTAAACCTTTGGTAAATTATCAGAAGAAGATGATTACGGTACAACAAAATAATATGATAAGAATTTGATCTCTGTCTTTTTGGGATCCCGTGTTGAATAACTTGAATGTAACTAAATTAAAGACTTGTTTTCTTTTCTGGTGTTGGACTTGATATTTGATTGGGTTTATATGGGTTCTTGTGATTCAGTCTAGCTTAGTAATTGATTCGTCCAGGAAAAAATTTCTGGATTTGATTAAGCAAAAAAAGACCACCTGTTTTCTAACTTAGGTCTCTAAACTTTTGAACCTAAAATTGATCTACGAATTCAAATCTCCATGAACACAGGGTTGGCTCTCTCTCTCTCTCTCAGCCATTTTGGGTAAGTAAAAAAGACACACAGTGTACTTGGTTCTCTCTTCTTTTAGAAATGCTTGATTATTAATTAGTTCCTTCTCAAACGAAATTCTAAGTTTTGCTTGATGACCATAAGAGATGGGGTATTACGGGAACAATATTTTTAGCACTTGGAGAAGAAAACGCAGGAGAGAGAGAGAGAGAGAGAGAGAGAGAGAGAGAGAGAGAGAGAGTTTGGTTAGAGGGGGGATTACGTGACCACATGAGGTAGTACTCCAATTTAGAGAGAGAGAGAGAGTTTGGTCAGAGGGGGATCACGTGATCACATGAGGTAGTACTCCAATTGGGAGAGAGAGAGAGAGAGTTTGGTCAAAGGGGGATCACGTGACCACATGAGATAGTACTCCAATTTTGCCCCAAAACGGCATCGTTTTGGGGCGCTGCTGCTTGCAGTGAGTTCTCCTCACTGCAGGAACTCGGGACCCAAGAGACCAAGATTGGATAAGGAAACCTGGAACTCAACCGGTCTTTCCATAAATACTACTTTATTGGGAAAATTTCAAAATACCTTCAAATTTTACACTCAATGTGTATAGGCTCTCAAACTTTAACAAACTTCAATTTTACTCTTAAACTTTTCTTCTGTCAGTCAAATAGATCATTTGTCACACCCCAAAAAAGTAGTGACCGATCATGAAGTACAAGATCCAAACTCGCAAAATATGCAGCCTAAAATAAAAGTACTCCAGTAAGTTAAGTAACAAAGCTATGGAAGACTAAAAAATAAAGAATCTTCCCCTTTAATATCGACACCGATCAAAAAGGTTTACGCTCCATTTGTTTTGATGTAAAAAAAGTTTAGGTGTAAAATGTTTTACACGGAAATTGATTTCAGTGGAAAAAAAATTTAATTTCTATTTTATGGTGTTTAGCTGGTAATTGAAAAAAAAAAAATTTGAAAGAAACAAAGCTGCATGTAAAAGGGGTTTAATTATGTGAAGTTTTTTTTATTAATGTGGTGTTAACAGATATGTTTTGAGTAGGGCTGTCCAAGAAAAACCGAGAACCGTGAAACCGGTCCGGACCGAACCGATCCGCGCTTTTTGGATTTTGTCCGTGGATTAATGGTCCGGACACGGATTTGAAAATTAAAAAACCGTGAGATACGGATTAGGATTGGATTTTCATTTCAAAACCGCGGATTAACCGAACCGAACCGTGAGATATTTAAAAAAAATAAAAAATATATATGTATATATATATATATGTGCTTGTAATATTTATGAATAATTATAATTTTACTCCTTGTTATCATTTTTTTAAAACAATTTTACATTAATATGACAATATATAAAATTTAAGGGGTAAACTGTTCAAAAGTTTCATTTTATTATGATCTAACTTAGCTTCATTCATATCATTGCAGCTCTACAAAATGTTTCCCTTAATCAAATTCAAGACTGATGAAATATGGTTACTGGAATGATAAAACCTAGGCTGAAATTTGGACTGGAATGATGTAACAATGGTTGTAACTGTAATGTTACAGTTTGTAGCTTATTGCAATGTAATGTTTCTCTTATTGCTGGTCATTTGAAATGGAAATTTGCCAATCTGGACTGCAATATTTCTCTTATTGCTCATCACTTGAACTAGAAATTTGGAATGATATGTAATATAGTAGTTGAAGTAATTTTGCGTTTTTTAGTGTTTATAGAAGAAAATCCGTGGATAAAACCGGAACCGAACCGTGACTTACGGTTCGGAATCCAAACCGAACCGCGAACTTTTGGATTAGGATTGGATTGCATTTTCTAAAAACCGTGAGATACGGATTAGGATTGGATTCATACGAATCCGATCCAATCCGGACCGTGGACAGCCCTAGTTTTGAGGGTGTGTGTGTTTGAGAGAGATAGAGATAGCGCAAATCAGGGAAGAAACTCAATTGGATAAGGTACCACTCAAAGTCAAGACCCATGACGAGATCACCACGTTTTTTTTTGGGATCCGCGGTTGATCAACGTAAAATGACTTGCAGAGATTTCCACCGTAAGTCATTTTCCCCCCAATGCCCAAAAACATTTTACGGGGAATAATAATTTACCTGCGATTTAATATTCAAATGCCGAAAAATGAGCAAAATAATTTATGGTCAAACAAACGGAGTTTTAGTCATAAGCAGAGGGTGGAAACATCTCGTGAATCAAATAATACCAATGAACCAACAATATTAAAAGGGATCCAATTAACTGACAAAATGTTTCAAATGCAAAAGCGATAAATAAAATATTAAACTAAAATGAGACACTTTGAGGAGGTTTGTTAGACATAATTGATTTTGATTACAATTTCACAAAATTGATTTCTTAAATACAATGGTTAAAGCGCTCTTGTTAAATTGAAATAGATAATAAAGTCTTGATTTCTCAAAACAGAATTAGGCCCTGTTTTTACTAATAAAAATTACTAAAAACTTAACACATTTCACCATTTCATTTCTAGTAACAAATTTTTTTTTATCATTTTCTTGTTTCAGCGTTCTATCCTTACGTGATGTTTTCGGTGAGGCAGTCCATGGCAGCTTGGTAGATCTAAAGTTTTTCGGAGTTCATTAGTGCGTTCATATTTGAGAGGAGTGCATCCGGTTGTCTGGGTATTTAGTGTCTTATGTCATTTAACTTTATACTTTTTCTCGTTTGAGACTCCTAATTAAATATTAGACAGTTTAAAAGTGTTGCTATTGCGTCAGACTATGTTTGAATTAGGATGAAAGATATCGATTGCCTTATGATTTACTTATTTTGTAATATTTGTTAGACGATTAGTTTGGCTTTGTCTAAATTTTATGTAATGATCTCTGTTTTGTAAGTGTCGCTGAGCATTTATCAGTACAATCTTTTCACTTTTGGAAAAAAAAAAAAAAGGCATCTCGTTTTCATTCAGAATTTTTTTTTTCAACAAACACTATTTTTGTTACAGTCATTTTACTCACACACCATCAACAACTTGTACACTACCAAAAATAACTGGACATTTCTCAATAACTTGTTCACTACCGAAAACACCCCTTTAATGTACAACTTGTGTAGATTTCTGTTTTATCGTAAAAGAAAAATTCTCTCTAACATGGCTCTTAGGCTCCGTTCCAGAAACCTTCTTAAAAAATAAGTACTTATTTTACAACTTCTCATTCAAAAATAAGAAGGGTCATTCCACAAAACCCAAATAAAAAATTCCTTTCACATTTTCAAACTCAAAAATAATGTAAATGAAAAAAAATTTAATTTTTTTGGTACCGTATTAAAGATATCAATGAGATCTATCAAACAAGATCCATAATGGTAGGAAAATTATTCGCGTAAATACATGATTTTTGAGCTTAAAGTTGCCTTATACAAAAAATAAGACTGTTGCTATGATAATGGGCGCCCGTGGAGGGAAATCGTACCGGTGGCCGCGCCGGGCCGTCTCCGGCCACCGGACGGCCGATCCGAGCGGTCAAAAAATTCTAAAAAAAAAACCGAGGGGGCCACCGCGGGAATCAACGGCATCCGAGGTGTGGAGGGTGCTTGATCCGAGCACCCCTTTCCCATGTATACATGATCAAGCACCCTACACGGAAAAGGGGTGCTCAGATCAAGCACACTACACACTTCGGATGCCGTTGATTCCCACTTAAGCCCCCTCGGTTTTTTTTTTAGAATTTTTGGACGACTCGGATCGGCCGTTCAGTGGCCAGAGACTGCCCGATGTGGCCGCCGGTACGATTTTCCTCTCCTGCTCAACTGGTACCCATATAAATTCTGAAAAATAATTACCTCCTTCTTATTTTTTAGAGAACAAGCTTTCTTATTTAATAAAAAATAAGTTTTTATTTGGGTTGTGGAACGGGGCCTAAATATCCTCTATCCTAAATATTATAATAATAATAATAATAATAAAGGTGCAAGGATTCCTGAGATCCCCTTCGGGCCAATTTTCTCCTGACTTTCCAATGAGTCCATGGGTGGGAGAGGCTGCAGCCTCCAGTGCAATCAATGGGGGCAGTACCGTCTTTTCGCGTGTTCTGTGGTGGGATCTTGGCACTGTTTTGCCAATTTCCAAATTAGGTTTTCTGACTTTTCTAATATTCTGTTTGTGTCTCCAATTTTTGCCTGGTTTTGTCCTTTAGTGGCTGGTATTTCTAATTTTGGATTCAGATCACATCTAATATAATATTATCCTTTATGGTCCAGTTAAGGGCAGGGATTTGCTGTAAGAAATCTAAGGTTCCCCATTATGCCACGTCACGCCTTATATTTGCTCTCAAACGGTAGTAGCAGTTGCTAATGGAAAAGCCTCATTCAACGTGAATTTTTTTTTTTCCAATGGGCATGATTTTGTGGGATTTATTTCGGATTTCACAAAAATCATTTAAATCGTAAGTTATTCTTAAAATATTTTTTATGGATTATTGTAAAAATTATCTTAATCTGATATTCGTAAATTTTTTTTTAGCATTCATAGAGGCCCTACGAATTCTGAAAGAGTCTTTAGCAATATCGAATTGAACTACAGTATTTTTTTTTCAAAAAATCATAGAAAAATATTTTAAAAATAACTTGCTGTTTGAATCATCTTTAGAGAATCCACAATGAGCCCTGCAAAAAAATAAATATAAAATAGTGTACACTTTGTTTGGTACCCACTCTGTTTCGTACTCATTAAAGGGCAATTTTTTTTTGCAGGGCATTCTAAAAAAATGATTTAAATTGCAAATTATTCTTAAAAATATTTTTTAATTAATTTCTGAAATTTTTTAGCTCAATTCAATATCGATAAAGACTCTTTCTCGATTCTTAGGATATTTCAGAATTCGTAAGGCCCTCATGAATGCTGAAAAAGTTATTACAGATATCAAATTGCGATGATTTTTTTACAAAAATCTACAAAAAGAATCATTTTTGTGAAATCTGAAGTAAGACCCACAAAATCATGCTCATTTAAGAAAAAAAAAATTTTTCACGTTGAAGGAGGCTTTTCCGTTAGCAACTGCTATTGCCGTTTAAGAGCAAATATAAGGCATGACGTGGCAACCTTAGATTTCTTACTACAAATCCCTGCCCTTAGCTGGACCATATCATGGATAATATTATACTGGACGTGATCTGAACCCCCTAATTTTCAGTAGGATTTGCTTGTTCGGCTTAAAAAGCCACTGGCTTTCCCTCAAAAAATGAGCCAAATAAAGCCAAAAAAAAACGAAAATAAGCCACTTGTTTCGTCTTTATTCAAAAAAAATAAATAATTGGATTTCGGTCAAAAAATTTTACTTTTTAAATTCCTCTTGTCATGAAGATGCAATAATCCCCAAAAAATTGACAATAAGCCAAGTAATACGAAAAAAATTTGAATAAGGACAAAAAATAAGCTACTTTAGCTTATTTATCCGAACAATCCCGATATCGCCCCTCTGCTCCTGACAGAGAAAGAGACGTGTACGACTCTCCTCCACCTCTCTCTCTCTCTCTCCATTTCGTCTGTTTAGACGAAGACGAAGACGAAGACGAAGAGCAAGACGACGACTAGCGACTCACCAGCGGCGTTGGAACTCTCTCTCTCTCTCTCTCTCTCTCTCCATTTCGTCTGTTTAGACGAAGACGAAGGGCAAGACGACGAATAGCGACTCACCAGCGGCGTTGGAACTTCCTTCTAGATTTCACACTTGCCCTTGCAGAGGCGACCGGTGCAGATTAATAGCAAAGATTTGTGTCCTTTTTTGGGTATGTATTCTATCCATTTGTTCAAGGGTTTTCTTGGAACATGGAGAGAGAGAGAGAGAGAGAGAGAGAGAGAGAGAGAGGCCGATCTGCCAGAATCCGACGCAGGCGAGGGAGGCAGCAACTCACGAGGTCCTACTCACAGGGCCGGCCCCGGGGTAAGCCCCGTAAGGCCTCGGGCTTGGGCAACCCCCCAGGCCGGGGCAACCAAAAAAAAAATGTAAGTTAGGTATAAATAAAAAAGTTTTCCATTACTAGTACAAAGATTATGTGTGGTGCTTTGGCCTCTAGGACGCGGTCAATGTTTTGGGCAACCCAAGTTCGATTCCCACGAGCTGCAGCCGCTTCATCTTTTATTTGTTATCCCATTTTTGCTCTACTCCCACACCCAAGTTCAATTCCCACGCCTCCCAACCTCATCTTTTCTATATTACTCCATTTTTTTTCTACCTCTGTTTCTTTTCCTTCTAATCCACAATATTACAAAAATCAAATTACTAAATTATTTTGTTGAAAATTTGCGATTTAACAAACAAAATAGTGGAGTAATACATAAGTGATATGTTGTTACATTTGATTAAAAGAAAAGTCATAGTTAAAATAAATCGAACGAGCTAATTATATGGTTATTGTTTTTACCTCTGAACTACCATTTCGCAAGAGAGATCAAATAGATTGACTATAAATTCAATTGAAAATGAGACACCGTTCCACTAAGAGAATTCTTGGGCATTTGGGACTTTTTAAGCTTTTTATATTTTTCAACGCAGGTGTTATCATCACATATATCAATTAAAAAGCCCAAAAAACCAAATAATCAAAAGTTAGTGGTATGGGCTCCAAGCTCTTAGATAAGTACATTACAATGACTTAATCGACAAAAAAATGTAAGGAGAACTCATTTTCTTCGAATTGGATGGTGTTAATTATAAAACACTATAACCGGGTTACATTTGATGTTAATTTTATATTTTTTTTTATGTTATTCGAGCTCAATGAACAATGTAACATTGATGGGTATATTTTTTTTTGGTACTCCTATGGTTTTTTTTATTTATTTTGTATGACATAATATTAAGTGGGCAACACAATATGAAGTTGGGCTTGGGCAACTCAAATATCGGGGCCGGCACTGCCTACTCACGGGCAAATAAAACTTAAAAAAGATGGTCTGTTCCTACTCATGCTCATGCAGGTGGCTAAACTCCCGATCTCCAGATCCCCTTGCATCTCCTGGTCTCACGTCGTTTCTCCACTCACCTGTTCTCTTCTCCAATATATAAGGTTAGTTAGGTCTTCTTTCAGTTCTTTGATTTTGAATCTTCAGTTGTACCTGAAATTCAGTAGCTTTTGTTTCTAATTCGATTCGGATGCTCGGATTCTATTTAGGGCGTTGTTTGGAAGCTTTCCCAATCACTTCTATTTTTCCTAATTGTATTCTCTATCGATTAGTGGAAAAACTTACCCTTTTGATTAATTTGCTTTGGTTTATATGCTGTATTTTGGGGGGTGGGGGGCGGTGGTGGTGTTGCGTTTTGCTTCTTTCCTAAGTTCGTCTTTGTGGGTCGTGTACTCGTGTTTGAGCAATTTTTTAGACTTTATCCTTGAGTACCAGCTTTCATTCTTGGGTTGGAGAAACTTTTCATGGTCAACCAAATTGGAAATCTCGGTCGACCACAATGGTTGAATTTGAAATCCTCTGGCCATTACAGGCTCTTTGGGCTTACGACACATGTAACCAAAATGTCTTCCAAATGAAAAGGTTGGTGGATTGAGACTGACCTCAAACCTCCATTGAAGGTCTTAGCTTCATCTCTTGGAAATTGGCTTGCTAGATTTTATGTTGACCTCAGGTAAATGCCTTTCAAAATAGAAAGTTCGATGAAAAAGGTACACAATTATTGCCTCCACAAAATCGCACATGCGTGTCAGTTATCTCAATGTCTACGCATATGAAATTATAAACGACTAACTGATCATTGTGCTTTCAGTATATGAGAGGTGATGAATGGTTTACAACCTAATGCTTAATAATATCTACAATACTTAAAAGAGAGTTAAAATAGGTAAATTAACTTATATCTAAGAATGAGTTTGCTCCTGAAGGCCTCCTAAAAATAAAATGAGAAATTTGTTAGCTGTCCTGGTTACTATCCGCTATAGGAAACCTTCAAACTGCATTTGAAGTCTTCTTTTCAAGTGATAGCATCATATACGTTGTCTGTGTGCTTATCTTCAAATTTTCGGTTGTTTTTTCCCCTTTTGAATCTTTATCCCATTTTCTTTGTTGTAGACTGTGCAAGAAATGGTGATGTTGTCAACCAGTGTGCTGAGTATTAAGTGGACGATAAAAGGGAAGCCTAACTAAATCCTTACTTGCTGATATAGGATGAGACTTGATTATTAAAGTTGCTTCTCAGTTTACTTTGAACCAGATCAGTTGACAAGTGATTTAGCAGAAGGAGTTTTGGGATTTATCAGCTTCATCACCAATTGCTCAGGCTTATTTCTAGATGTCACACCGTCTTTTCGCTATGATCGAGTCTGGAAAAGATGTATCCGACTTTGTTAAGGACATTACAAGCCCGGTTTCAGCACCGAAAGAGAACTTAAAGATTTATTCAGACCCTACTGGTGATCCAACGAAGGTGAATTTTTCTTTACAAGCTCTCTTTCTCTGGTTATTCGTTTATTTAATTCCCTTTACTTTGTTGTGGATTGTTTAAACGCCCCCCGCCCCGCCCTTCCCCTTCCTCGTTGGGCTATAAGTTGCTCAATGAAGTCACTGATAGTAAATTGCCTTCAATTTTCCTTCTTAGAAGGATTTAGCTGTTTGTAATATGAAGTCCTAAAGTGCATAAAAATTCCTTTCTGTTGGGTGATTGGTTCAGAACTAAAATGGCAAAAGGTTTGATATGGGCAACAACAGAGGATCTGGCAAGGAATAGAGGGCAGGTTCTTTCTCATTATCACCAACTATTGTGGAGTCTTAACTCTCCTGATTTTCAGCTAAAGTTGGCAGCATGACTGGCAAAAATAGCAGAGGTTCGTGCAATCGTCATGCTGGCTTCTGAGGAGCTATCCCTCCATAACATCCAAGATTTCTTTGATGCTGTGGATTACCCCCTCTCTCGTTTAAGAAAAGGCGCAATCCCTAAATACATCCACTGAGTTGAGTTCCTCATCGTCTTGTAGTTTCTCTTTCTGCATCAGTGTGCATGATCATGGTGATGCTTTGTAAGTTAGTTTGTGGTTCACAAGTGCAGGAAGGTATGAATAACGTGGATATAACTTTGACAAAATTCTGATCAATTACTGTATATTTGGATCATTGTGTAAAATTAGTTGAGGTTTTTGTAGAGCTAGGTAAAACAATGAATCTAAAAGATTTAGGAAACCTTTATTAATGACCCATGTTGTCAAGTTTTGACAAAAGAAGATAGAATACAATTATACAGGGTAGCTTAAATCTTAATTTTGTTACATGCACCATCACATATGCCCCATACGACAATTTGTTACCTACACATATACTCCCTCCGTCCGTGTTTGTCAGTCCGTTTTTGGGGATTCCAACTTTTTTTTTTTTTGGAAACATCATGATTGCTTTGGATAATTTTATCTTTCCAATTTTACGCTTCAACCCATTAAGAAAATTTCCTTTTGAATTTGGCGCCTGACTCCTAAAACATACTGCCAAAAATTTAGATTTCAGGAAGTGGGGAACAGCTCAAATCAATTTGAAATTTCATTCTCCACCCACAATTTATTTAAAACCATTTCAAAGAGTAAAAGAGTAAAAGTTTCACAATTTATTCTTTGACTTTTAAACCTGGACAAACATTGTGGGACGGAGAGAAGTATGTTTGTAGACCAACAAACATGGATGGAGGGAGCCCTTTTTTGCAAACCAGCTGCGTAGGCCCATGTTGGTGAAGACTTCTGGTTGATTTGGAACTTGACATTGCATATCAAGTACCATTGTAGGAGTAGCTTAACTTTGAAGACATATCAATTGTCCATTTGTAAGCTTTTCGCTGCATATGGCCTAAACATATTTGGCATTTGTTTTGTTAATTGGTAGCTGGAAATGCATCAAATGCACTGATTAGTCTTATTTGAGAGTGGAGTTGGACCTTCTCCATCTTGGCCTTTTTTGATTTGCAAAGGAATTTATAATACGAATGTTGAGTAGTCTTATTTGAGTTTTGAGTTGGACCTTCTCCATTTGCCTGCCATAGATTGTTCACGTGAATGGGCGTTTCTGAGTAATACACCTTCGTCTGCCCAATCATCGTCTAGATCTTCAAATCGAGATCAGTAGAATGAAATGGATATCAGAGATGAAGAAAGGATATCATAATATTTAGCTTTGTGCAATTGGGTCAGCTATGGAACTCCAGAACCTTTTTAAAGTTAGGGTTATGTGACCTCAGTACATGTTGTTGGGTTCAGTTTGTTTTTTTCCATAACCAGTTTTGCTTTATTTCTTAGTTGTTTGGGTATGGAAAGTGTTTTTTACTTTTTTAGGGTTATCTCTTTTGCTCATTGATAGTAGCTGTTCGCGTGGGGTCTTCTTTCTTACTCATTGATAGTAACTATTTCTGTTAGTATCTAGTCTGCAATTGGGTCTGCCATGGAATTTCAGAACCTTTTTAAAGTTAGTATTATGTAATCTCTGTACATGTTGTTGGGTTTTAGTTTGTTTTTTTTAAGGTGTTATATCTTCGTATTTTTGGATAGTGCTGGTGTGTCAAAATGGTGGTCCATGTTCTGCTTCTACTTTGGGTTGGTGCTAAGAATCCTTCTCAAGTATCTTCGAGGGCAGCTCTTTATTATCTATGAACTGCCAAAGGCCGGCAAGTCATTGCTGCTCTTGCAATGCGTAATACTCTTTGAAATGGTTTTAAATAAATTTGGCAATTTCATCCAAAAGATCTGTTTGCTTTACCAAAGAACCATTTGCTTTACCAACGATTTGGCAATTTCATGCAAGATTATCAGGATATTTTATCCTTGGGTCATGTTGTGGAGTGGAATTATAATTTCCAGTTGAGTGCACGGTTGGATGACATTGTGTACCATTCGTTTGTGCCGTACAGCGAGGAAGGTATGAGCAGTGTCTATTTTATTATTGCATTTGTTAGTGATGCTATGCATTGTATTGAGTTCCATCCTTATGTGGTTGTTTACATTTAGTTGTGCATTTTCTATGGAATTTAATTTTTGAAAAATTTACTCAGGTGTGAATCTGTGATGGCATCTAAAAAATACTACAGTTCATAATGTTACTAATGTTACTGAGGTTATATGTTTTGTTATCCTGTGTGCTTCCGCTTTAGTTTGGTGTTTATTAGCTGTTACAGACAGTGTTAGATTTTTTGGTATTGTTTGCAGAGGTTGCCCCATGGTCTTCTTCAATACTTGGGATTCTCCTGAGATATGGAATGAAAGCTTGGCGAGTAGAAATTGTTAATCATGAATTTCGCGAAAGGTTGGGATTCTTTCTGTGAAGCGCATGAGTTGCAAGTGGACTATAAGCTTATTCAAGAATGTGAGCGTAAGTGGATCTTCCATACTAATATTTTTATTTTTATTTTTGGTAAAAACCATACTATTATATTTGAGATACTAATAGTTGGGAACTTGTGTTTCCTTGGTCGGGTCCAAATGCGCTGCGGCAAAATTTGCATCGTCCTTTGAGTGAGTACACTAGTCTAATATCATACGATAATGGCCACTCCGGTGTAGTATGCAAACACAGATGGCCACTGGCAAGTAGTTTTTGACAGAAAGATCATCCCATATAACAAGACATAAATCAGTACAACAACATGAGGTAAAAAGACTTGAGAATAAAAAAAAATGGTACTGTTTTGTGTGCTCTTATTTTGTGAGATGATCTGACATAGATAACCAGATTCGTTGGGTTACAGAAGTGGTTGGAGGGGATAGTATTTCTGCTAATGTGGTCAGTTTTTTTGTCGACATTTTGTTATGTATTTTTTGTGTTTCCTTTTTTTTTTTTTTTGTTATCCAGTTGAAATCGTGAAAATTAAGTTGTGAAAGGAGGCTGGTCTGTTTTCTGGGCTGACCATCGTTTGGGAAGTAACTTTAGATTGATCTTTCGAGTTGAGCACAAATGGATTTTTGATGTTATAATACTTGATTCGCATTTGAATTGTGTTGAGTATGATTGGATTTACAGCGGCACTAAACTGATGACTGCAGCTTCAGCACTTGATTAATTTTTTTCTCGAGTGAAGTACTTGGTTAGTTTGATATGAAGCAATTCTGAATTTTATTGTTTGTTTTTGCAGTAGAAATCTAATTTTAGATTTTTCATGAATTAGGATTGAGGACCTATGTAGCATGGACACGGACACGGACACGGGATACGACAATTCTAAAAAAACGGGGATACGGACACGGCGGGGGACACGCCACGTGTATAAACTAGGGTTTGCCCGTGCCTTCAGGCACAGTGCAACACGTTTTGAACACAACTAAAATGAATTATGCAACCATTGGCCACCCCGCCAACGAAGCTGATAGACGGAAAGATTTTACTTAAATTAGGTTCATGCCCGTGCCTGAAAGCTTGACTCAAACGATCGCACACGCAAATAACATTTGACTCACATGCAATATATCAATCATTACCCAACGAACTCAAGCAAAAAAAGAGAGCAAATTCATAAGAATACGTGATGGAATAGCGAGTTTGCAACTATCCAGAATTACAAATGGGCAAGAAACAAAGGCAAACAACAATTAATAAAAAAATGGACCCGCCACCTCAGATATGAATAGCAAAAAAAAAAAAAAAACAGTGCCACCACCTAAGATATGAAGAGCAAGATTAAAAAAAATGATCCCACCGCCTGAGAAGATCGAAATAGATACCTCAGAATCGACAATATCAAGTTGATACTGTTGTGGCTTTCCTATATTCACCCAATATGACTCCCTAGCAACCCTTTTCAACTATTGTGGCTTTTCGACTGGCTCTTGGAATGTGATTGCTCCATCCAGAATGAAATAAATTAAATTGCCCATAAGCTGAAAATTAACACAAATACAATTGCTAATCAGTCACCAAAGTTTTGTTCAACTTTTGGAAAACCAAAGCTTATAAGTTAACTTGCACAGTCACGTTGAACACCTTAAATAGTAAGAGAGTTCAAATATCAAACATGAACCTATTCAATCTATATCGCAGATCAAAATACTTGAACACAGATCTCGAAGGAGTTATGATCGATCTGAACGTATGGGCGAAGTAACTGTGAACTAAAAATAAATTATATTTGGTCTTAGACATCATTGAAGTTCTTATAACCTTTCATATCATGGTCGCAGACTCGCAACTGAAAGAAGTACAAATTATGTAAGAAACTTGTTTTAACTAATGAATTTGTGCCCCAATTAAGTGGGGTAAGCCTAGCAACAGTCATCAAAATCAAGAAGGATTGTGATAATCTCTTACTGGAAATCAAACTTCTTGTATGGACTTTCATACAAACACCTTGAATGCAATATAAAATTCTTAAAGTTTCGAATACCTAAGAAAATTAAAAGGTACATAGGGAGAATACCAGAAATTATTAAAAAAAAACCAAAAAAATTACATAGGAAGAATACCTAAATAAAAAGAAGAAAAGAATAGAAAGGTCGGACTCTCTCTAGGCTGTTTGCCTTTCTTCCTTACGTTCTCTACTATTGACCACTTCTGCCAATGAAGCTACGTTTTCCCAAAAAAGAACAAAATTGAATTATTGTTCTCTGCTATTAACCACTCTCATTGGGAGTGGCTGATCACCAGTCTTTGTATCACACCCACGTAACATATCGCTCACCCAACAACTAACCAAACTAAAGAAACAAAAGAGAAAGCAAGCACAAATGTTGCGATCCATCAAAGTGGGAAGACTTGCGGACATTTCAATTGTCTACCCCTTAATGTACGAATAAAACATATTTTGATTATTTACATGCAAGCAAAATTTTTTGACACGTGAGGCACATTTATTTTATCATCTATAAAAAATTTGCAATTTATTCGATGTAAGCAAACTAAAAATCGCAGTTTAATCTTCGTAGCTAGAATTAATGCTTACCAATTTGTGAGTCAATTTGTATATGTTGGTCTTCAACTACTGCTTGAGCATCCTCTTGCGTCTTCACTCGTTTAGTCACTGTAACCATGTTAATTTCATTCTCACTATTCATCCTGTAATTTTGGACACCAAAAAAAAAAAAGATTCGAACAAATGGTGTCTTATTTTAAGAGAATAAAAAAAAAGACATAATAAAATAAGAATCATACAACTGTAGAAACTTGCCGAATAAAAAATTTAAATATTTTTTTCGCTTGCCGAACCATACAACGGTATGCTCCTCATGCCCAATTAAAGTTGATGTAGAGTACCAATAAAAAATTCAGTCACTGTAGTCCATAATCAACAATCTGCAATTCTATTAGTTCATTACCAAAAAATTGAAAAAATTCTAACTCTACCCGTGCGATATGGGTTATGCACACGTGCAACCCTAAAAAACAGCTGTACTGATCTTATATCCGTACATTATGGTTTTTGGAAGAATTTTTCGATTCATTCCAACTCCTAATTAAAACCAAGAACTAATTTTCTAAGCAACGTGGAGAGAGAACAAAGAACTGGCCCAAAAATAAAAATAGAATTCTCCGTTGATAGAGAACAAAAAATAAATTTTCTAAACAACTAATTTTTGGATTCACTTCTGTCACAACCATTTTAAAAAATTAGAAGAGCCATACCTATGGTGAGAGAACTGAAAAGAGGGCGAGGGTCAGGGAAACATGAAAGAGAAATGGAAAAAAAAAGTCGGCAATCAAAATTCATTACCAAAAATCAAGCTTCTCAATCAAGTGTTTGTATATGTATTTGACCAAAAATCGGCAATCAAAAATTATTACCAAAAATCAAGCTTCCCAATCAAGTCTTTGTATATGTATTTGCCAATCAATCCCGTAAAAATCATTACCAAAAAATCTGTCACGATATTCTTTCATCCAATCAAATCTTTGTATATGTATTTGCCATGCCAATCAAGATTCCCGTAAATTAAGTGACTGAATATAATGACTGAACATTTCCAAAAATTCAACATTCAAATTGAAAAAATCATTTCCAAAAATTGAAAAAATTACTCTCAATCGTCTGATGAAATCAATCTGAGCCATTCAATGCCAATGGTTGAATGAAGGGTGGAGATTTGTGCAGGAAAATATGTGTTAAGCCAACGGTTAAGATTTATGAAGGAAAAATGTGTGGGCCACCACACCGTCGCGATTTGTATAATAGATAAATAAATATATATAAATACATATATATGCATATATATTTCTTTTCTTCCACTGTTGATGAAGACATGTCCTAAATGAATGTATAAGATTACCATGGTCCAAATAAAGGCATAATTACAGTTTTAACCCAATTTTTTTTTGAATAACTTCATATTAGCCCCTCAAAATAAAAAATATATATTACATTTTGACCCCCAGCCGTGTCCCCAGCCATTTCCTCCATCAAAAAATAATAAAAATTATTGTACATGCCACGTGGCGTGTCCAATACGTATTTGGGCTTGTCCCCGTGTCCAATACGTGGACACGGCGCCCTTTTGGAGTGTCGGTGCTACATAGCTATGGACATCTATCTTACCTTATTTGTAGCGTAATCCAGTGAGAAATACCTTCAACTGAGAGTTGTGTTTGTAGCAATAATCATTACGACCCATCCCTTTACCAAGTCTATCAACTTTACTCAACTTACCATCCGTCTTTCGTTGTTTTCCATAGTGGGTACTTGACACATGTTAAGAAAGAACAAATGTTTGGATGATTTTTTGGGCTCCCCAGTTTGCTTTGCCAAATTATTTTCAATTCTTCTATACTACGCCGTTTCACCTTAGCAAATGCCAAACTCATTTGCAGAAAATAGGGTTATTACTCATGAATGAAAGTATTTCTCTAATCAAGTTTTAATCCAACAGGCACAATATTTTTGTGCGGACCACAACAACAGCACTTTAGGCCGAAACCATAGGTAAGTAAACGGCCATTAGTAAAATACAAAACGGTCATCTGCCAAACGAACAAACCTCAAAAAGATAATTCGTAATTTGCCCTTGTTTTACAACAATCTTCAAAATCAACGCAAATGACCCAAAAATTAAACAATAAATGCTAAGTACATTAATTATTCGACCAACAAGCAGGACCGAACGTGCGTAGCACGTTGCTAAAACCCTAGTATCCTCCCTTATATAATAAGGAGTTTTTGGCCTGCCATTTTTTAATTTGGGACACATTTGCCCCTCAATTGCAAACAGTGCACACTTAGGGAGGTGGGTATTTCTGTCTTTTCAGCGGAGGCAGAATGCGTGAATGTTATTAGGCCACGATCACCCCTCCGCCTCTTCCATTCCTTCGTCTGCTTCAGATGCAAACAAAGAGAGAGAGGATTTGCGATTCCGCTTGCCGTCAAGTAACCATTGCGATTGAGAAGCTCACCGGCACAGCTCACCAATGCCGTCTTTAGAAAACTGAGAGCCAAGTCCGAAAACAAGGTTTGTTTTTGCCTCAATTTCCCAATTGTGTCCCTGAACTGGAGAAGCTGAAGTGTTTTTTGGGTGTTTAATATGGTCATTTCGACCGTTGGAGATCTGGTGGGGTTCGTGGCACGATCTTGCCTCGTCATGGTCCTGTTCCTTCTTCGATCTCAGCGATTGTGCTCCTGTTCATGGAGGCGTGCGTGGATGGCCCCCTGCCGTTAGTGGGTGTTAGGTGTTGGTGGTAGAGTAAGCCGGTGTGGGGATCTGAGCCTGTGGACTGGTAGTTCTTCGATGGCTGTCTTTTCTGGCTTCTGTTGGACTGGTTCTTCTCTGCGAGTTCTTCGTTTGCTTTGGCGAAGCTGATGCCTGTTTTGCTTTGCAAGTACAGCACAGGTAACTCTTCCGATTTTCCCTTTCCCTGGGTTGCTGTATTTGCGCGCAGATCCGTGTGTATTGGTTTTTGTGTTCTCGCGATTTTTGTGGTTTCGTTTAGGGTTCCCTAACTTCGTTACCCTTCGCCGCCCCGTCTTGGCCGATCTTACAATTTACTTCACGCACAAGCATACACACCCTAAAAAACTAGGCCCGACCGACCTACGGAGTGTACGGAAAAATGCCCATAAAACCTGTGGTTTCTGTGGCAAAATATGATCACCTTTTTATCACAGGGAGACGGGGATAATTTTGGTGTTGATGTGTTGGTCCTTCGCAGGTTTGGAACGTTTCCGCAAATTTCTGTGTTCTCTTTGGCTACGTTTATACTAAAGAGTTTGTTTATCATTTCATTGAGATTAGCTTTGCTATCAGTTTATGGGTTTTGTTGTCCTCTTTGTACTGGTTATTTTGCTATCAGTTTTGAGATTAACTTTGCTATCAGTTTAGACAACTACTTGCTTATTTTCCGCTGATTATGTATGCTGATGCTGGTAGAAGGAAATTTGTGCACTTCTTGCTCACCTTCAATATTTCAGCTGCGCAGAGTGTAATGAAATTTTGACATTTGCATCTCCCAGGCCGACAATTACATCACATACATGCTTTTTCCTTATTGTGCATATTTATTCTACTCCCTTCGTCCCAAATTGAATGTCAATTTTTGATATCCGTGTCAATTTCAACTCGTTATATATTTCAACATGGATCTCAAAAAATATGCAATATGGATATTGTTTGACAGTTCTCGATTAATTCTATTATACAAAGTTTTCAAACTCATAAAAAATATTATAAATTGAAAGATATAAGCGATGAAAAATGAGACAGATTTCAAAAATTGTCATTCTTTTTGGGACGGAGGGAGTATTAGATTAGCGATTATGTTTAGATTGACGTCTAAAATAGCTAGGTTTGTGATTGCTTTTCCTAGGAGTTTGAACTTCGGCTGAAAGAAGTTTTGCGGGTGTATGACCTTGGGGAGATGGTCATTAGAATGGGTAATCGAGCTTGGGCTGTGCCAATCGATGATCTGCACCTTGACGCTCAAAGATTTGCTGACTTTTTCGGTGTGCTCCAACTAGAATTCCTTGATTGCCTGCTGGTTGTCATGCTGCCCACTGCAAAATTTCGAGTTGTCGTGGTACACGAAGATGTGGATGTTGAAAAGCTTTATGCTTGGTGCTAATTTCACCGTATTGTCTATTGCCTTGCTGTTTTTGTGTTGGTGGCAATATTCATGTAAAAAAACTTGAAACTTTTTAAGCTATATGTAAGTTATCTATGGGTTCTGCACATTTTCTTTATCTTCGGCACACTTTGTGAAATCGCTGCTCCGAACTGTAATCATGGTGAAACTTTGATCAGTGGTGCAACTTTTATTTATCCCAAAAAGTGTATAACATATCAGATAAACAAGATCTTCATATATATGCATAGCAGTTATTTCACAGTTGTCTGTTACAATCCAATTTACAATTATAATTACTGCGCGACGGAGGGAGGCTGTAATGTTTTTTGGGGGAACCAGGTAAAGTAGTGTGGTTTTTGTATGGTAAAATCGTTGGAGTTTTCCATTGTTACGGTTAGGAAGAAGTGCGTGGTTACTTGCAAGAGCCAGGAGAGGCATCCGTGGTTTTGTCTGGTAAAATCGTTGGGGTGTTGCATTATAACGGTTGGGAAGTGGGAGGTGGGGTACAGATTACTTGTAAGTAGAAGGAGCATTTGTGGAAACGTAAGTGTCACAAACCCTTTTACTATCATACCAACATAATCAGCCGATTTCCAACACACTCTCTTCAACGGGCACAACATTTGTGCTGTGCACGAAGAAGGAACCTAGTACTACAATAAGAACAGGTTTGGGGGATGCCATATCTTGGTTCGATTTTCCAATAATGTCCCTCGAAGTTCCAGGCCGGAGGGTTTTAGGTGTCTAAAATCGCAATTTCCCGCGGCTTGGGGTAGTGGACCACATGCTGCCACGTAGCCAGCTTCCCCTCCCTTTTTTTTCTCTCACACAACCCATGCGCTCATACATACGCGGATTCGACGAAGAGAGAGAGAGAGGAGGAGGAGGGGGAGGAGGAGGAACGATAGCCAACCACCACCGAGCCACCCACTGACGGCGATGACCACCACCGCTATTGGCCCACCACCACCTCCAGCGACCACTGGCGCACCCCTTCCCTTTCGCCCACGTCTCTGTTTCTTGCCCGCACACAACACAGACGAACAGAGGCAGCGAAATACGAACAGGTTTGGAGATCGAAAGAGGGAGAGGTAGACGAGAGATCTTGGCGTCTTTCACGCTATTTCTGGAGTTTCCTTCCGCGTAACATCTCTTACCCTCTCAGTCCTTGCTGTCTTCTGGGGTTTCGTTTGAATTTTGTTTGTCTTTCTGATTTGCTGGCTTTCCATGTCTTTGTTATGAGCATGCTTTTTATGGAGTTTTCCCCTGTATAATACCTTCCTCTCCCGGTCTCTCTTGCTCTTTTCTGGGGTTTCCTTTGAATTTTATTACTTTTATCTGATTTGCCGGCTCCACGAGAGTTTGTTAGTGCTGATTTCTCTGGGTCGAATGTATGCCGTTGTGATTTTTGCCCAGAATTTGTCTTAGGATGTAAATAGCCGCGTTTTCTGTTCACAATTTGTCTTTGGATGTATAACCTGTAATTTCCGTTTGGAATTTTCCTTTGTATAACCTGTAATTTGTCTTTAGATGACTTGAGGGATTTGTAGTGATTTGTAGTTAAAATGTGTTTTCCTTCGTCCCAAGAATTACAGTTTTGGTTACAGTTTGTACATTGAGAAAGTTTGAGTTCTATGAGTTGGATGTATATGTGATTTCCATAGGGAATTTGTCTTTGAATGAATAAAGTTTGTATTTTTGCTGCGAGTTTATATGTCTTTAGGGATTTGTGGTGCTTGTTTTGTCAATGTATTGCAATTATCAATTGTCAATTTTATAAATTGATTACTTATTCAGAGTTTTATATTCAATATGGAGTTTGATTTCCAACTGGAATTTGTTTTTAAATATATAAAGTTTCTATTTTGCCTGTGAGTTTAGATGCTTGAGGTATTTGTGTGCTGATGTATTGTGATTATCCATTGTTGATTTCATAAATTAATTAGTTATTTATGGTTTTATACTCCCAACGCTATGGCAATACAATTTCTGTTGGTGCGGTAAACCCATGGAAAATAATAACATGAACTATTTGTAATTAGCTTTGTTTGTGACACATTGTTTAATTTGAAATATCTATCCCATGCTACATCTCATTATCATTCAATGCTATTCCACCTCGAATGGGGATTAATGTTCATTAGGTTTAATCACTCTCTGACTATTCTTTTAAGCTTCTAATTTTCCATGCATCGAATTTTGTTTCTGAAGGGTTTATTAATCTTTTATAAGATTTTTGGATTTTTGCAGATTACTTGTTTGATTTTAAAAGTAGAGTATGAAGTGGGGATGCGAAGTGACCCAACAATCAACCCCAAAGACAACGATCTCCTTACAGTACGGTTTGTTTTTTACCGTCTTTCAGTAAAATTACTTCGTTGTTATGGTTTTTTGATCGTGGAAGCATTAGTGCTTAAACTTTGTCCTTCAGTGACTGTAGGTTTACACTAATCAGTTGGAGCAATTGTAGTTGAGGGGGAAAAAAGAAGTTGTCTTGGAAAGAAATGTGATTGATTGGTAACTGTTTAACTTATCTTGCGATCCCTTGAATTGAAATGTGATTCTTTTTATTTACTAAACATTACTTTTGCTAATTACAAAGCAACGGCCTGGATGTAGTATCCCACTAACTTATCTTGCAGTGTTTTTAAATTATACTCATGATTGGTTGTTTAAGAGTAAAAACTTTAATGACAAAGCAACCAACCCTCGCGTGTGTGCT
Organism: Rhododendron mucronatum var. ripense; assembly: GCA_019656295.1. Classification (NCBI taxonomy): domain Eukaryota; kingdom Viridiplantae; phylum Streptophyta; class Magnoliopsida; order Ericales; family Ericaceae; genus Rhododendron; species Rhododendron mucronatum. The sequence continues at coordinate 928,900 of BPLT01000146.1, read as the reverse complement.
ATATACCCCAATTTAAATTTGATATTTCATTATTAGCTTTTCTGGTTTCAAGTATTCATCTAAGTTTAGTATTTCATTTTCCAGGGGTGATTCAATATTGAGCATTTGTTCTAATTTTGTATTTGTCGGATAACTGTGTTATTTTCCCTCTTTTGTTAAGTTTTGAGTCTAATTTCCAAGTTGTGGTTCTTGAATCTCTAAACTGAGCTTCTGATTGCTAAGATTGTTCTCCAAATGTTTACAAGAGCTGAATTTTGGATATTGAGTTCAGTTCATTTATGCTGGTATAAGCCAAGCTATTATAACAAAATTTTGAACTGTGAATTATTGAAAGAAAAATTGACGTAGAGTTTGTTGTTTTACTTCCCTGCTTCTTTTAGGTTGGTCCCTTTCCTTTTCTGACCTGATTTTCTGATTAACTGACTTATATTCAAACGGTGGTTGTGCTCGGGCATTGTTGGGAGTGCTTATTACGTTGCTCCGGAAGTGTTGAAGAGGAACTATGGGAAGGAGATTGTTTGGAGTGCAGGAGTCATTTTATACATCCTCCTAAGTGGAGTGCCTCTATTTTGGGCTGGTAAATACCTGTTTTTCATTCATATACCAGTGCCTAAAAGAATACATTTATTCTTGAGTATAATGTATCTTGAATACCTGTTCAGCTAGTTTGTGTTTGGACTATTTGAGTTGTTGCATTTGTCAAAATGTTCGCTCAGTTTCATGGAGTCCCAGTCGTTTCGCTCAGAACCAAGGATTTATTATTGCATTAACCAGCTTTTGTTTTCTAAGTGAATGACTTGAGCATCCCTCCTAATCCTTTTATGAAATTTGGCTCTGTGTAATTTCATTAGCTGTGCTTGTGCCAAGCCCCTTTAGGATGCCTAAAGTCTAACTGATATGAAACCTATATATATCTCTATTGGAATGAGATTTTGACTTCGTTATTTTACCCGTGGATGCATACATTTTCTTCAGACACCGGGAAAGACATCTTTGATGAGATTTTAAAAGGCCATATCGTCTTTGAAAGCTCACCTTGGCCTTCTATATCAACTAGTGCAAAGGATATTATCAGGAAAATGTTGACAATGGATCCTAAAAGGCGGATAACTGCTGCTTAGGCCCTCGTACATACCAACTACCAATAATCAACTGCTGCTCACTACCATTAATCAATTCCTCCTACATCTATTGATCGTCCTTCTTGGATAGATCATCAAGACCAAGGAAAATTTTCAAAAATAAGATCACTTTATTATCCAACCGTGCATACCGATGCTCTGGACTATCAATGAAGGAAGCATGATAATGTGCACATTAATTGGTTTGGGTCTCTAAGCCTGCCATTTAGTTTTGATTTGAGAGTATGGTTCTGCAGCAAAACATCCCTGTAGCTCCTCAGTTCTTGGAGGTTTAGGGGGGCTACTGTTTCCGTGGTATTCTGAGAGCAGCCATTTTGTGCATATATTGCCAAAGGTTAGGTCTGTCTCCAATCATCCCCTGCCCATACCCCCAATGATTGAGGATTAGATGGGTTCTGTTATGTTATTGTTGTAAGATCACTTTATTATCCAATGGCTTATATGAGAGGGTTGTAGGAATGCAGTGCACGGATCCAATATTCAAAGTGTTAGTAGGTCTTTATTGCCGAAGATGATATACTTCTAGCTAACTTCTAATTTTTGAATTAGGTCGTGGGCTTGTAAAAGAGATTTTGTGGACTACCATTTCTCACTCTCGCATGTGACCTTGCCAGATCTGCAAAATGTTATGTGCCGACCATGGTCCCTATGTGTCTGGTGCTCATTACACCATAGTAACTACAAGGACAGCAAAAGATCTTGTGTCCAGCCTTGTTGCAGGTATGTACTGAAGATATGAGCCAAAATATGTTTCTCCCGGGTGCTATTTTCAAAACGGGCACAGCTGAAATGCCTTTTCAAAACAGGTTTGCTAGCAATTGGTCCCCGATTTGGTAGGGCTATTGATGATATTGCTCGATCCTTTAATGAAGCTTATGACGAGGTTAATTCTGATGAGTGTTTTACCTCGCACAAGAGAATGCACACGTCGTTTGATTAGCTAATGGTTTCTGAATCTATCGGCTTTAACAGAACCCTACGACATAAAAAATTATGAAATTTTGTGCTACCTAGCATTGCATCAGGTGAAGACATTTTTTTGGTTAGAATAGTTGGAAGCCTGGAACTAATAAAACCGGGAAATTTTAACCGTAACATTCCAGAAAGTGATATAAATGTTTGCTTAGGTCATCATGAAATCAGCAACCTCTGAGTTCTCCGTCACTTGGGTAATCAATCCCATACAATTGCCAAAAATTCGACCTTGAGGTCCATGTCAACACCTGAGATATTTTCCCATAGCTTGTTAATTATCATTTGTCTTCACTCTGATATCAAATTGACATAACGTAGATCTCAAAAATATGCATTGTGAACATGTCATAAGTGCAACGTTATTGTAGGGTACTTTGTGGTTGATGGATTTGCTTTGGTTTTGTCTACATTAGATTTAGTTTTATACGTTAAAGTAGCCTTCTACAGAGGCATCATTGCTAGATTGATAAGTTCATTGTTCTATTCGTGCAGAGTAATTTTTTTTTGTGGAATTGTACTCATTTGAAACTCAAAACTTGGGGATAGACTTATTAACTATGTTATTTACAAGGTAAAGCTTGTTAATTTGTCGCAAAGATATGAAATGCATTTTCACATTTATACTTTCGGCTTCTCATTTGTGTCACCGACAATGCTGTCTTGATGATACTTTATTGTTTGCCATTTGAGGTTGTCTGTCCATTTTATCATTATTACCAAGAAGTTCTGTGGTTGTTGAGTTCCTCTCAGAATGTGGTATTTTTTCCCTATGATGCTTAGATTTATTTAATATTTTAGAAATGGAGTGGTGTTGTGTGTGTATATTCTGTCATTGTTTGGCGCTACAAGCAATAATTCGGATAAGTTGCTTTTCATTGTCGTTAATCAAAAGTCGGTATTCTTCTCTAATTGTTTGATGACTGTTGAGCAGTGGGCATTTTTTCCATTGCTCATCCCACCAATGATATTTCAAGCCGTCCTATGGTCCACATGGCTTACTGTCCTTTGTTCATTACAGGTTCTTGAATTGCATTTCAAGCTGTAGGTTTGGTGTGTATGGAAGAACTTAACTGGCTTATATCTTAACTTACATTTGTTAATAATATACAGATGTTCTAGGCTTTGGCAAGAGATCGACTTGAGCACTTGAACGCGCCGCCTTCTGCAACACCATGGACATATCATTGTGTATATTTTGTATTATTGTTCGTTGTAGCCCGACTTGCTCCGGTACTACTGAACACTCCAAGCTTGATAAGTACCATTGCCAAAAAAATTGGGACTTCAACTTCCTTTGATTGTCCAAAATTGTCTTTCCCAGGTTAGAACTCTGAACATCCAATTTTTGTAAAATGATGTACAATGTTAGGTAAAAGAATCGTAAATCTTTGCTTATGAATTGATGATTGATTTAGATTTCAATCAGATGTTGAACTGAGGCCACAAAGGCTTCCATGAACAATATTTTGCCATGAAAAGTTTCCTTTCCAAGTAATTTTGCTCCTTCAACATCTGTAAATAGATTACGCATTCTGTTATCCGTATGTAAATCAATTCATGCTTTTGCTACTTTGATCAATCTATGGAATATATCTTTCTACCTATTTCCATACTCTTCTATTGCTTCCGGCTCTAAAATTACAAACAAGACATACCAAGCTTATATCCAAACTTGTTCCCTTCAACGGGCATGCATTCGTGTTGTGCACGAAGGCGCACCTAGGTCCTATAAAAAACAAATCTTCTGCCCATGGTTTCCATTTTACATTGTTATTAGTTTTGTTGGCCCATGTGGATTCCATTACCTAGTTTCGACCCATGGACACATTAACCCCAACGTTGCCAGAACCCAATGGCCTAAGGCCCAATCTGGTGGTCTGCAAAGTGGATGTCCAGTTCATAAGGAGGCCGACCAAGTTCGTGAAGTGGCCAACCGGTTTCTCGTTTGGTGGTCCATTTGTTTATCTGTTCCGCCATTGTTCTCTATTTACTTCTCTAAACGTTGGGTATCAAGTTTACGTAGATTATTGTTCAGCATTCAAACATGCAATTACTGAAGATCAACAAATAGACCACCAAACGAGAAACCGTTTCAAATCTGGGATGAAGGCCGGCTTTTTTAAACATATATTTTTTTATTAGAAATTATACTTATTATATCATAAGATTTTTGCTTTTCAATATAATTATATTTCTATATCGAAAGGATTCTAGCCTAATGATGTTAAAATATACTAATCATTTTGTCTTTTTTAGACTACTTTAACTATCATGTGGTTATTTTTTATTTGTGAAAGAATTTTTTTTTTTGCTCGGCATATTTGTGAAAGATTGAGAAATGAGAATGTAAAATAATCAATTTTTTATCAAATCAAACCAAAGTTATTAATATTATAAGTAGCTATATGAAAATAATTATGAATAATATTCAAAATTGGATATATGCAAAATAAATCTTTTAAAATTCAAATGCTCAGGAGGTCGGGGCTGGGGCCGAAGCCTCCTGGGCCCAACATAGCTCCGCCGATTGCTGCCACCACGACACCTTCTTAGCTGCTGCAGATCATGGCTTTAACTAGGGGTAAGAAATTATTATGTCGTTTTGAATTTCCGTAGGGTTCGGGGAATTATGTTCACTAACCGGCACATCCATTTACTTATCTGGTTTGATAAGTTGTTCAATATATTGCGTGTTTCCTCAAATCTCATCGTTGTTACATTTACTTGACTACTACTTGCTCTCATCCTGAATCTGAAGCCTTCCTTTGAGGACAAATGTTAGCTCGAATAATTTTGATAGTGGGTCATTTAGACAAATCACTTGGATTCGAGGTGGACTGAAAGGTGTTGAGGAAGGATTATTACTAAAAACTATTTGGAAAAATGATGACCTATGACGTATTTTGATAATTAATAATCGCCAAAGACATTTTTGGCATTAAAAAATATTCTAAACATGTTCTTGGCGGGTATTTTAATTATTAAAATATGTCATTGACCTTCATTTTCCTGAACTATTGACAATAGGTTTTCCATGCTTAACTACTCTCTGGTGTCACAGTTTCCTTCAATGATCGCAGTAATAAGAATGCTATATATGTTATGATGTCCCTGATAACAAGATGCAGTTACCATTCGTTAGCTTCTTCGGAGGTGAAGCGGACGATTAAAAGGAAGAGGGACAACGGAGGATGACAGCAATGTTCATTTTCTGGTTTTTCTCTCGAATGCAGCTGATGCAAAACTAAATTTTATAGTACTATTTAGTTGTTGAACTTTGCTATGGAAATAGACCATTGGTACCGATGGGCACGCGGGTCCTACACTGATGATTCAAGCCGTTCAATAATTTTAAAATAAAAAACTGAGTGGGCCCGTGAAAAATCAGCTCGATCCGATATGTGTAGGTGCTTGATCCGACTTCTCATTTTTCATTACTCTCATTCCAATTGGTTCTTTCCAACTTTTTTTTGACAAACAAGATCATCTCATTTATGTTAAAACGAAAAGATAAGAATTACAACAATAACAGAAAAACAAAAAGGATCCAAAAGATCCGAATAAAACAAGAAAAAGAACATAGGAAAACAACAATAAAATATAAAGATCACGCCAAAATTGACAGCCACGTTGATGGAGACCACTGGTCCACTCGTGAATGTGATTGGAGAAAGAGGGAAGATTCCCACTAGTAGCTAAAGCTCAACGTTTCTTCATCCCACCACAATCACAGCCAGGGACGGATTTAGGTAGGGGCTCGCGGTGGTAGCTAAAGCTCAACGTTTCTTCATCCCACCACAATCACAACCAGGGACGGATTTAGGTAGGGGCACGCGTCCCTATTCGAATGCCTGCCCCGACTCAAAATTTAAATAATTGTCATATTTTTGTATAAATTAGCATAAATATAAAAGTGTGTTAATATATAAACATACACACTTGCATATATCTCAAAAATACACATATAGAATTAGTTTTATACTTGAATTTCATCATATGGTGCATTTATATATACTTGATGCTTTACGAGCTTTTTGTCTATTTGGAGCTAATTCTTTCTTGATTCTCTTTACTGTTAACCATTTGAGAGAAATATCTTAAAATAAAGTCATTAATAAAATTAGCTCGATCATTCTAAAACTTGTCGATGTTCATTTAATACATACTTTAAAATTGTTGTCAGAGATTTCGTACTCATTTTTACCTAATTTAACTAATAGTACGCGAGATAAACTTTTGTTGTTAGTAATGCATGTCTTAATTTTGTACAATCTTACTGTGGTTGACTAAAAAAAATGAACTGTCACTATTATGATTAACAAGGTGCTCTCACTAGGCTATATTCCTGGATCCGTCCCTGGTCACAGCTACTAGGCGACACCACCGCTGCTCCATAAGTACCCACGGACCGTCGTCAAGGCTGATTATTTGTGCTTATCTTCATCACAGTCTCTTTCACATTAATAGATGTCACAAAGCATCAATTTTGTTAAAATGTATGGTCTTGAAAATGCCAAAAGATGATATGTGGGAGAAGATTAATCTTGATGCATACGCTTTTTTTGGGTGTTTTTATTTGCGGGAAAATATTTTGTACTTTTCTTAGGCCTTTTTGTTTTGAATATTACTCATTCTTTTTTTGAAAAGGTTGGTAAAACTATAGACGAATATTTAGATTACGTAGGATCGTTAGCCCAAAATTTTTGTTCGAATTTGAGAATATCTTGGTTGTTTTATATGGGAGTGGAGAAGTGTGTATGTTCAGAGTAAGTATTAATAAAAGCAAAATTTTTAACAGCACAAAAAAAGTTATTAAGCACATGCAATTAGTTGTTTTAATCTTACATGGTAAGCAATTTTTTTTAACAGCAAAAGAATTTTATTAAACACAGTTATTTGTTTTAATATTACATGGTAGAACAAAAATACTCATCTAATGCTCGATCTTCTGTCTTGCATGGCCATGAAAAACACAAACTAAACTAAACAATTAGAGAGAAGGTAATGTTCAATTATTTCGCCACCAGACTGGGTGAAACATCAAACATTCTATGCAGTGATGAGCTATGCCCTTGTTACTCTTGCAACGTAGCAGTGGATAATTTCCCATAACAAGATGCCATATTACTCCCACGATTTTAGGCTTTTAATACTAATCATGGTTAAACTTAATAGGATCTTCAATTTGGAAAGAACCAATTAGAGAGAGAGGGTAATATTCACCCTCATTTATTTAATGAGGATAAACAAAATCGAACTCGAAAGAGACCGGTCAAGTGAGACGTCTCATCAATTTGGTTCAATATTTCAATGGTGACGAACAAAGGTGAGTATTATTCACATTCTTTATAACAAGTGGATAGTGGAGAGTGGTGGACTCTTGACTCAAGTGGACTCCTGAGTCAAGTGGCATCTCCTACACATATATGCATGGTGCCTTAATAGAGAGCAGTGGTCTCTCTGGTGCTTGCTTCATGAAATTTTGAGAGAGAACTCTGGAGGTGAGGCTGGTGGTCGCCGCTGTCGCGCGGCAATGAGTTCGTCAACCTCCTCCTCCTTTTCTCTCTCTCTCCTCCACTCCAGATTAATTTGTTTTTTTTTTTTTTTGTGGGGTGGGGATTCAAAATTTCATTATTTGTTTTTTTTTTTCTTTTTTGGCTTAAAGCTAACGTGGGGCCCAGGCCGCATCAACGTCGTATTTTGGAGCGGGGATGGTTTCGTGCTAAGTAGATTTATAACTTATTGACTGGTCTATTACAGCACTTTGTTTAAGTGGACTATTGACTCAGGTGGCATCTCCTAATACATATATGCATGGACAAGAGTGGTCTTTCTGGTGCTTGCTTCCTTAATCTTTTCTCGACCTTTGTTCAATATCTACCATGAAATTCCAAGAAGACTCTTCTTCGAATTATCGGTTTACTTATCATGTGTTCTTGAGCTTCAGAGGCGAAGACACTCGCAAGGCTTTCGCTGACCACCTCTACACAGCTTTGGTCCATGCCGGATTCCGCACCTTCAGAGATGACGATGGATTAGAAAGAGGAGAAGATATCAAATTTGAACTAGAGAAAGCAATCCGAGAGTCGAGGATGTCGATAATTGTCTTCTCAAAGAGCTATGCAACATCGACTTGGTGCCTTGAGGAGCTAGTGATGATCCTAAAACGCAAGACTTCTGGACATGCAGTTCTCCCTATCTTCTATGATGTGGATCCATCTGACTTGAGGAAGCAGAGTAGTTTTGAAGAAGCGTTTGCAAGGCATGAAGAGCAACCCAAATCAGAAACAGGAGAACAAAAAGAGGAATTGAAGGAAAAAATAGGAACATGGAGGGCTGCACTTAGAGAAGTTGCAGATGTGACCGGGATGAACTTGAAAAATCAAGCTGATGGGTACACTACAAGAAAATTGAGATATAACAACGGTCAAAAGCGTTGCTAAAAAACACAAAAAGCGTTGCTAAAAGCAATACCAACGGTTCACCAACCGTTGCCCAAACCGTTGCGAGATATCCGTTGGTGTAGAGGTATAGCAACGGTTTTACCAAGCGTTGGTATAGATTTTTTTAGCAACGGTTTCTTTAGCAACGGTTGTAACCGTTGGTAAAAGTAAGTTTTTTTTATAAATCTGGGGTAAAATATGACATGGCAGCCACGTGTCTCCAAGTGGCGCTGACATGGCCTCCACCTAGCGCCCACGTGGCGCTGATGTTGCCTCCAGGTGGCGCCCACGTGGCGGTGACATGGCGCCCACATGGCTCGTGGAATACAACACAACTACTTTGCTCCTCCTAGGAATCGAACCCAGGACCTCGCGTATGCGCGCGTGAGTCTAAACCAACTGGGCTAGCCCAACACTTGTGTAATATTAAGGGCCTAATAATATTTATACTATGCAAACCGGCTGGACTAGCTTATGTCAGGCCTCGTTTGATTCGCGAATTGAAAATTATGGGATTAATGTTGTCTTGAGATTAATAGTCTCTGGATTATTTGTCCTGGATTAATTTTATCCCTAATTTCTTCCAATCCCATGTTTGATTCGCGTGGGATTAATTATGGAATAAGGAATAGTTATCAAAAATATTTTTCGAAAAAAGAAACTTTTGAAAAAGAAACATTTTTAAAACAAATAATTTTGTGAAACATTTTTATTACAAAACAATTTGGGAAAAATTTTTTTGAATTAATTTTTGAAAAAAAAAAATTCTTAAAAAGGTTGAAAATCAATTTTCTGAAAGAAAAAAAAAACTAATTTTTGAAACTATTTTTGAAGAAAAAGGTTTTTTGAAAACATTTTTCAAACAAAATAGTTTTTGAAATCATTTTTTGAGAAAAGAAAGTTTTAAAAAACATTTTTTGTATTTTTTTTAACAAAAATAATTTCTGAAAAATATTTTTTAAAAATATGAAAGTTTTAAAATAGTTTTTTTTTAAATTTTTGCAAAACATTTTTGAAAAATAAGAAAGTTTTGAAAATATATATTTTAAAAAAAATTCTAAAAAATTTCTAAAATTAATATTTTTAAAAAAAAGTTTTTTAAAACATTTTCTGAAAATAATATTTTTTTAAAACATTTTCTAAAAATAATTTTTTTTTCTTTGTCTTAATAAAGAAGTTTTCTAAACTCGATCAGGCCAATTTTTAATGAGAATGATTTAATCAACAAGGAAAATAGAATCAATGGTCTCAATCGTCCGGTTTATAGTAACGGTCATTGGAAACCGTTGCTATAGTCCGGTTTTTAGCAACGGTTATGGAAAACCGTTGCTATAGTCTTGTAATCTAGTAACGGTTGCATGAAAACCGTTGCTATAGTCCTGTTTCTAGTAACGTTTTTCAAACCGTTGCTATACACCATCTATACCGACGGTTTTTTGAACCGTTGCTAAAAAAACCGTTGGGAGATCCCAAATTTCTTGTAGTGGTAATTTCCTCATTCCTTGCTTCTTTAGCTAGGCACAGGGGCGGACCCACCATAGGGCATTGGGGTCACATGCCCCCACACCCTTCAAATTTTTTTTTTCGATTTTGTATATATATTATTTATGTCGAATGCATATACATAGTTGTTTGTTGGTGCAGTGGTAAAGTGCTCTCCTTTGTAAACAAGAGGTCATGTGTTTTTTTGTTTTTTCCAAAGGCTGTAGAAAATAGTAGTGCGTACCTTATTTTTTATACAGTTCGTGGGTTCGAGTCTACCCCCACATTGCATTTGTATACTTTTGGTTCCCAAAACTGTAATCGTAGAGTTAGTAATAGAAAAATAGATGATGAACATGTGACAATATTATTTTAACGCATATAGTCGAGGTGCGCAAGTTTACCCAAGTAGCTATTATTAAAATACATATATACTTTAAAATTGTTAATTTATCATGAATGCTAAAATTATTTTGGAGTAAATGTGCTTAATTGTAACTCGTATATTACGGTACAAAAAAAAAACGGTGTCTCCACTATGTCAAATTCCTGGGTCCACCACTTGCTAGGCATGACATGCAACACTTTTTTATCTGTTGGTATAATGTGCTGTCCAAACAACTCTTAATATTTTGGGTCATTTTGTATTTTGTATTTGGGCTAAAATGTCATAGTTTGCAAGTGGGCCATAAAATGTAAGTGTGTAATTCGGGTCAAGTTTAAGTTATTTTGTAGTTGGGCATTTGTGTAAAGATAGGCCCAAGGTTGTATCCACATATAAGCCTGTAGAATTCTCTAGAAAGTATGAATGAAAAATCTCAGTGGAGTGCTTTCCCCCACTGCTCTGTTTCCGTGTGTGTGTGTGTGTTCTCACCGATAAAATTAGCGGCAACCAATTGCTAGCTTGATTCACTAATCTCTCCACCAGTTAATCAAGGCCAAGGCTAATCTCAAGCCAACATTATCTAATACATACTCATCCAATTATTTCAGTTTTGACAAGAGCATGCTCATTTTCCTTAGCTATAGGGTGGAAATGTGTATTGGTTCGTGCTATATTTTTTGTCATGAATTCTTATCGGGTCATACTTTCCATCTTGTCAAAATTTGTCAGGCATGAGGCAAGGTTTATCCAGAAAATTATAAAAGTCGTTCGAGATAAATTAAGTTGCACAACCTTGGATATTGACCACCACTTGATTGGAATAAATTCACGAGTCAAAAACATTCAGCTATGGTTAGAAGATGGGGCAACTAAGATTGGCATAGTTGCAATTTGTGGAATGGGTGGAATAGGCAAGACAACCATTGCAAAATTTCTGTACAATTTGAACTCTCCAAGATTCGAAGGCAGCAGTTATCTTGAAAATGTAAGGGAAATTTCCCAGCGAAAAAATGGCTTACTTCGTCTACAAAGACAAATTTATTCAGATATTTTGAAGGGAAGAAAAGTAAGACTAAACAGTATTGCTGAAGGAACAACTAAGATTATGGAAGCCATATATTACAAAAAAGTTTTTGTAGTTCTTGATGATGTGGATAGTCTCAACCAATTAAATGCAATACTTGGAATGCGAGATTGGCTTTTTTCAGGGAGTAAAATCATCATAACCACGAGGCGTGAGCAGTTGCTACGGGCTAATGAATTCTCTAAGGTGTATAGGGTTGAAAATCTGGGTGATGAGGAATCCTTAGAGCTCTTTAGCTGGCATGCCTTCGGAAAATATTGTCCAAACAATGGATATGAAGAGGTCTCAGAAAAAGTGGTACGCTACTGTGGAGGGCTTCCATTAGCACTTAAAGTTCTAGGCTCTTCCCTATCAGGGCAATGCTTAAATGTATGGAAAAGTCAATTAGACAAATTGAAAACATTTCCCGAAGGTGAAATCCTTGAAAAACTCAGAGTAAGCTATGATTCTTTGCAAGATAATCACGACAAAAATCTATTTATCTATCTTGCTTGTTTTTTTGTTGGAAGCAAGAAGGATTCTGTAATTACGATCTTAGACGGATGTGAGTTTTCTACAGTGGTTGGGATTCAAAACCTCATGGACAGATGTCTGGTATCGATTGATAAAAGTAATAATGTAGTGATGCATCATTTGCTTCAAGAAATGGCGAGAGAAATTGCTTGCCAAGAGTCACCCAAGGAGCCAGGCAAACGTAGCATCCTCTGGAATCATAAGGATTCCTTTAATGTTTTGAGAGACAACACTGTAAGAATTAAATTTGCTCTTCATTTGTTTTTGTATGAATTTTGTTGAGGTGTTATTTACTAATCAGTCTTCCCACCACACATCCTCCCCTTTCCCTTTTCGTGGTTCTTATGTCAGGGCACAAGCAAAGTAGAAGGGCTTAAACTTGATATGTGTTTGTTGAAGGAAGATAAATGTGTGAGTCCAGTTTTCGGTGCCAGCAGAAAACGATGCTTTGAAAAGTTCCTTGAGAAGCCCATATTGTCATATTTGGGTTGTTCGCTGAAAAGATATGGTTTCAGCATGTTCTCCTCTGAACTCGAAGCCACAAAAAATACAAATCCATTTGTTTTGGAAGCTGATGCATTTGGAAGGATGCGCAAACTCAAGCTTCTGCGGCTCAATCGTGTACATATTAGTGGACCCTATGAAAAGCTTCCCAAAGGATTAAAATGGTTGTGTTGGCATGGATTTCCACTTAAGTCCATACCTAGTGATTTCCCTTTGGAAAGCTTGGTTGCTCTGGACATGTGCTATAGCAGCTTGAAAAATGTATGGGATGGAACAAAGGTATGTTACTCTTGGAAATTGAATTGACGGCTTGATTATTTTTATTTTTTTTGAACTGTATTGATTGCTTAGATGACCATTTTTTATTATTTTGCAGTTTCTTGTGTTATTAAAAATCCTCAATCTGAGTGATTCCCCTAACCTTATCAAAACTCCCGACTTTTCAAAAATCCCCAATCTTGAGAGACTGATGCTTAAAAATTGTGCAAGTTTGGTTGAGGTTCATGAATCCATTGGATGCCTTGAGAGACTTGTTTTGCTGAATTTGAAAGACTGTAACAATTTGAGGAAGCTTCCGAGAAGCATTGGTATGCTAAAACTTTTGGAAAAGCTTGTCATCTCTGGTTGTTCAAAACTCGAAGAATTGCCAACAAAAATGGGAAATTTGGAGTCTTTAATTGTGCTCAAGGCAGATAGAATTGCCTTAAATGAATCTCTCTCTACCAACGGGCAGGTTAACACTATGCAACCTTTCATTCGGCATTGGCTATTGAAGCCAAGAAGAAGTCCAGATATCTCATGGACTTCTTTACCACGGTCCTTGGTGGAACTAAGTCTTGCGGGCTGTAATCTTTCTGACAATGCTTTTCCCACAGATCTTAGGAACTTATGCTCGTTGAAGACTTTAGATATCTGTTGTAATCCAGTTTCTGGCCTCCCAGATTTCATTAGAGGTCTTACATTGCTCGAGAAACTTAGCATAGCGGAGTGTCCAAGGCTCCGGAAACTTGTCGGGCTCCCACTAGTACGATCATTGTATCTTGGAAGTAATGAACTGCTGGAGGAAGTAACGTATGGAAGCTTTTCCGGTCCAAAATCTACTTGTCATTTGGATACATGGGACCATGAAGGTAAGACCGTGGGCATTTTCAAATTAGAACCCATAGGAAATGTAGCAGCTGAGATTACAGAAAGTTTAGGGTTAACGAACTTGGAATCCATGGGAAACGCAATTGTAAAGCTATCGTCATGGTGTGGCAAGGAAAAACAGGCACTTCCGATCCAGGTGCTCTCTCTCTCTCTCTCTCTCTCTCTCTCTCTCTCTCTCTCTCTGTGTCTGTGTGTGTGTGTGTCAGGGGTCAGGGTGATGCTTTAATTCTCTTTCTGTGGTACAGGGATGTCATGGTACATATATATTCTCCGCTTATCTTCCTGGTAGCAAGGTTCCACTATGGTTCAATTTTAACAATCTTGGATCCTCGTGTAATTTTACTGTGCCTTTGAATCTTGATTCGAGAGTACGAGGCTTGAGTGTTTGTTCTGTGTATGAGCTGTCCAGTGCTCCACCCGAGTATTATTGGAAACAGGACACACATAGTTCCTTAAGTAATAAAACGAAGGGTTTGATTTGGATCCATTGCCCAGAGGTCTTTGGAGTTGGAGAAGCTGGAGAGGATATCATGTGGTTAAGTTACTGGAAGTTTGGGAAACAATTACTGGAAGCTGGTGATGAACTCGATGTTTCAGTCTTTGGAGGTGCATTTGTGCAAGTAAAGGAGGTTGGAGTCCGCCTTCTGTGCAATAAAGAACAAGAAGAGATGAGCTCCCAATCAACTAATGAAGAAAGCGCATCCCTTTATACATTCGAAAATAGCATCCGAGGAAATGTTTCTGCACATGAGGGGAGGACGAGGTTGTACCAACTTGGCAAGCATGTTAATGGACATTTTTGTGAGTATTGCCGATGTCTGTACCCTCAACCTTGGATCCCTGCCACTCCTTATGACGATAGTGATTTCGTTGATTGTCTGGCTTCAAAAAGACTGGCACTGAAGTCATATTATTATGTTTCTGATTCTCGTTTAGTCCAAGATCTTGGGTTTTGATTTGCTAAGCTAGGTGGTACACTTTGTATGTGCCTGCAGGGGTTCTTTGTATGGGGTGGCCATATTTTGTAGTATTATAAAAAAAAAAAGTAGTTACTCTAAATAATTGCTTTTGTTTGGGCATAATGAATTGATTACTTATTATAAAAAAAAAAGTAGTACACTTTGTATCAATGATATTTACTACTAGTTACTCTAAATAATTGCATTTTGCTTTTGCCAAGAGTACATGGAGATAAGTACAAGTATCGTTACACGAAGACAAGAGTATATGTCTTATCGGTTACAACCAATTTCTATTACAATTTAAGAACGGGATTCAAGTTTTGTATGTTTAAAACTAGGAAATCAAAAGAGTTAGGGTTTATATAAAATAGTTGGAAAAAGGTCGAGGGTTTTGAATCCATTTTTCCCTTTCATAGCTTGGTTTTGCTTGGTTAAAGAATATTCATTCAAATCAATCTGAGTAAAATTCGGACTCGCAATTCCTCGCCATATTGCCCAAGATAATCGCGGATCACTGATTGGCACAGCTTATGTTTGCGTAGCCGGCCATCGCGAGAGAGAACTACGTGTTCTTCTGATTGAAAACCATCCTTCCTTGATCAGTTCCTCCTTGTTTTCTGCTTTGCTTAACCTTGAAGTATCCTAAACTAGTTCCAAGGCAAGTTATTATTGTTAGGATGACCCCAGAAGCTTATATAGAGCCCTTTCTCTGTGTTGGCTGAGATTATCCTTATAACTTTTGTTGGTAATTGGAGGAATTAGAGAACCAAACAAGGAATTAATTGCCGAGAGTTTTTGGTCGGGGAGGAAACAGAGAAATGGGGAAAGCCCTCCAAATTTCCAATGAGAGTGTTTTTCATTCATTCCTCTAAAGAATTCTACAAGGCATATATATATATATATATATATATATATATATATATATATATATATATATATAGATACTACTTTGGGCCTAACTTTGCCCAGTAGCTCAACTACAAAATAACTTAAGCTTGACCCGTTTACACACTTAAATGGCCCACTTGCAAACATAATCATTTTTGCCCAAACGCAAAATACAAACAAGACTTTAAATTTTAGGGAAAATGATGGTCCAAGACGTGTTGTGATAATTAATACCCGTCAAGGACATGCTGAGAACACTACGAAGTTGGCCTTTCAAAACACTAAATATAAACAATAGATAATTAGAGGCTGATCCTCCTTTTTAGGCTTGGTATGATCCCAACCTTGAAATATTTTACCGAAGCTGGAAGGCTCGGATATATTACGTACTGACTTTTGTGCCCCTCACCCTCACACTCTGTATTCTGCTCTTTTCAACACATCTTGTAGAGAGAGAGAAAGAGAGAGAATGGCGAACTCAGACGACTTCAAGCCGGAGGACCACGATCTGATCGACGAGGACGGCACCATAGACTCTCTCTCTCTAAACCACTCCCAGCAACTTTCCAATCGACGGCATTTCCACGGCCACGGGAGTTGTTTTCTCCGACGACGACCGTGACCGGTGCATCAAAGGACTCGACAACAACAACGACCAAAACCACCACTTAGATCACCAATCGTACCGTTCTTCTTCGGCGGGATCACCACCTCTGTCATCACTCTCTCCGGCCATCCGACGACCACAACGAGCTCCACCTTGGTATACTCACTCTCTCGGCCTTTAACCTTCTCGCCGACACCGACATCAGATCGATCCACTGGCCCGTTCCTTGACAACATCATCCACTTCATCCATGTCACCAACGTCGTTGACACCACCGACATCGGATCCACTAGCCTGTGCTAGAGTGAAACAGTATTCCGACTGTAATGGGAGAAAAAGAATTGGTATAAATATATATATTTAATATTTTAAGTATGCAATTTTTTTTGGGAGGAGTTTGGGATGGATATGGAGCAAACTGTGAAAACAAAGGTGAGTCACCAATTCCTCACTTTGTATTGTTTGGCAAGAGAGAATTGTATTATTTTCTTAGGTGAATTGTGTGTGTAAATTGAATATTTTAGTGTGTGATGAGCTATGAGAACTGTATATTTTTTTTATGAGAATTATATATTTTCTGTGAGAACTGTCTATGAGAATTGTGTATTTTGTATAAGAATTGTATATTTTATATAAGAACTGTGTTTTTTTCTATGAGAACTGTTATTGTTTGTGATTATTGTCTATGAAAACTGTGTATTTTTTTATAAGAACTATGTATTTTCTATGAGAACTGTGTATTTTAGTGTGTGGTGAGGCTATTTGAACAGTGTATTTTTCAATTCACATAACCATTTTACATAACAACTGTCTATGAGAACTGTGTTTTTTTTTTAACAAAAATTGTGTTTTTTTGTATGAGAACTGTTATTATCCATGATGATTATCTATGAGAACTGTGTACTTTTTTATGAGAACTGTGTATTTTCTGTAAGAATTCCCTATGGGAACTGTGTATTTTATATAAGAACTGTATATTTTCTATAAGAACTGTGTTTTTCCTATGAAAACTGTACTTTTTGCTATGAGAACTATTATTGTCCATGATGATTGTCTATGAGAACTGTGTATTTTTCTATGTGAACTATGTATTTTCTATGAGAACTGTATATTTTAATGTGTGGTGAAACTATTTCAACGATGTATTTTTCAATTCACATAGCCATTTCACATAAGAATTGTCTATGACAATTGTGTATTATTCATGAGAACTGTCTATGACAATTGTGTATTGTTCTCATAGAACTGATTATGAGAATTGGCAGTTCACATAAGCAGTTCTCGTAATTCAGTTCACATAGCCAGTTCTCTATGAAAACTAAGCAATTCTCATAGAATTGCCTGTGAGACTTGGCAGTTCTCATAACCAGTTCACATAGCCAAGGATATTTTTGTTACCGTGTATTTTCTATGAGAACTATATATTTTTTTTATTAGAACTGTATATTTTAGTGTGTGATAAAATTATGTGAATTGTGTATTTTTCAGTTCACATAGTTCAGTTCTCATAACTACTTCAGAAAGCTAGTTTTCTATGAGAACAGTTACTTCTCATAGCCAATTATTATAGAATTGACTATGAAAATTGGCAATTCTCATAGAATTGACTATGAGAATTGACAATTCACATAGTCAATTCTCATAACTCAGTTCACAAAGTCAGTTCGCATAACCAAAGGTATTTTTGTTCGACAATTCTCATAGAACTGATTATGAGAATTGACAATTCACATAGTCAATTCTCATAACTCAGTTCACAAAGTCAGTTCTCATAGAACTGACTATGAGATTTGATAGTTCTCATAGTTAGTTCACATAACCAAAGGTATTTTTGTTTGAAATAATATGATTCAAGAATTGATTCTAAACATATAGTTCTCATAGCCTCAGTTCAGGGGTATTTTTATTCATCTGTGTATTTTCTATGAGAATTTTGTATTTTCTATGAGATTTGTGTATTTGTCCATGAGAACTGTCTATAAGAACTATGAATTTTTCATGAGAACTGTGTATTTTCTATGAGAATTGTGTATTTTTTGTTAGAATTGTCTATGAGAATTGTGTATTTTCTATGAGAACGGTGTATTTTTTTTATAAAAACTGTGTATTTTTCTAATAGAACTTTGTATTTTTATGAAAATTGTGTATTGTCCATGACAATTATATATGAGAACTGTGTATTTTCTATAAGAATTGAGTATTGTCCATAACAACTGTGTATTTCTATGACAACTACGTATTTTCTATGAGGACTGTGTATTTTAGTGTGTGTTGAGACTATTTGAATTGTGTATTTTTCAGTTCACATAGTCATTTCAAATAATTCTCATAGAACTGATTATGAGAATTGACAGTTCTCATAGCCAATTCACATAACTAAGAGTATTTTTGTCCGAAACAGTTCTCATAAAGACAGTTCTCATAGGGACAATTCTCATAAAAATAGTTTTTATGGACAATTCTCATAAAAACAGTTCTCATAGAATTTTTTCATAGCAAATGATATTTTTTTAATCTTTCATAATTTCATATTCAATATGGATCTTATTTAGTAGATATCGTCGAGTAGATTCCAAAAATATAATTTTTTTAAAAAATGAATATCTACAACAAAAGATATGACTTTTTAAAATTTAAACAATGTTTTAATGGTGTACCAGTGCTCATGGAGCATTGGATAATTTTTCTATACTAGATGTTCACTAGTTCCGTGCGCTGATGCGCGTGGAAGGGCATGGTTGGAATAAAAACTACAAATAATTGTATAGAACTAAAATAAGACCGAACCTAATTTTTTGGGCCGGCCTAAATATTCCCCTATAAACAAAAACATAAAGTCTACTCTTACCGCACATTTATACCACATGCGTGTGGAGCTCATTCCGGGTCCCAAAAAAATACAGGAAAATACCCATAAATTTTAAAATAATCTTTTATGGAGTTCTGTAAAAAATTACCCTACGAATTTAGAAAAAATATTTACCGATATCCGTTGGAGCTGATTTTTTATATGGCCCCATAGAAGTATTTTTCCTATATTTTTTTAGGACCCAAAGTGGGCCCCACACGTTTGCGGTATTTAAATGCGCGGTAAGAGGCTTGTCCAGTAGGATGGCCATCTCGTCCAGTTGGATGGATCGGCACATGGCTTGGAAAATGGTAAAACCGAGGCTTAAATCTTGGCTCGTCCTGTTGGATGGGCACCTCGTCTGGTTGGATGACAGATCTTTTCCGGAGACATGGCTTGAATTAAAAATCCGAGGCTGAATTTTCGACTTTGTTTTGACATTTTTTAGGTGCAACCGGATGGATTTGAGTCTTCTGCAACCGGTTGGCCTCCCGTTTTGCCTCATACCTCACTCACTTCACCTAGCTAGATCCACAAGTGCTAACCTTGGTTGTTTGGCTTGAAAATCATCACAACCGGCTTTTGGCACATAAAACGCAAATGCAGTATATCAATATCCAGTGTAGCATATTTGTGGACTTAACGAATGTAAATTGGGGAGCTTTAACATGCCAAATAGCATTTTCATTGGCTAGCAAATGGATTTCTTCTTCCATACCTTCAAATTGGTGTGAAGAAAGTCAAATTTTTGCGTACAAAAGTGTTTCAAGCACGGAAGTGTTCCATTTAATGTGAACTTAGCACGACTTTTGAAACATGAAGGGCAAACTTCACATTAGTCATATACCCCATATGGTTTGCTTGAGGTGCGGATATAATAATTTCTCATCACCTTCATTAATTAGCACATTATATTTTGTGCTTTCACAAAGCAAAAAGTTTTGTGTTCTAATAAATGAAGGTAAAGGGTCATGTGTCAAAACATCGAGCAAACCACAGGAGTTGTAAGTGAAGTTCATCCAAAAATGGGAAAATTTCATATTAGCACATGACCTTTCAAGTAAATCATATATAGACATCTGACCTAACGAAACATCACATAAATACTTGACGTATTAAAGAATTCATCAATTACACCTCTGCCGTCAATCTTCGTTTAAAAACAAACGGAAATAAGTTTCTCTCTCCAATTTTGCTACCAAATAGGTTTTGTGCACAAATTTTTTGTGGGGCCTATTTTTGGGTACCACACAAATGATCCGATTTGTTCTTAAGTTCTAAAATATTTTTTCAAGCGACCTTGATAAAAATTAGCCCCATTCGATAAACGTAAGTGTTTGATCCAATCTTACAGTTTTTCATTCAAAATTCCAGATTAAAATTCTAAATAAAAAATTGTTAGATTAGATCAAATACTTACATTTATGCGAAGAAGTTGATTTTTCACATGGTCACACAAAAAAATATTTTAAAATTAATGAATGGATCGGATCATGTTTTGGGACCCAAAAGTGAGCCCCACAAAAAATCTGTGTCATACTTAGGGTAGGTTTGGAGAAAAAATTCAATTTTTTTTTTTTTTGTCTTTATTCAAATTTTTTTTCACATTGGTTAGTTTTTGGTCAAACCTTTGTGACTTATAGATTCTGCTCGATGAGTGGAATCAGAAAAATGTAAATTTTGATATAAACTCATAATTTTTTGACTTATTTTTCTGTTTTTATTCAAAAAATTATGAGTTTCAATCAAAATTTTATACTTTTCTAATTCCTCTCGTCAAGAAGAATTAACAAGTCACAAAAATTTGACCCCAAACTAACAAATGCGAAAAAATTGAATATGACCAAAAAAAAAAAGTTAATTCAACTTTTTTAGCCAAACCCATCTCTTAGTATTGCACAGATTTTTTGTGGAGCCCACTTTTGGGTCCCAAAGAATGATCTGATAAGTTCATTAATTTTAAAATATTTTTTTGCGTGCTTGTGAAAATCAGCTTTATCAAATAAATATAAGTGTTCGATCCAATCTTACAACTTTTCATTTAGAATTTTAATTCAGAATTTTGAATAAAAAATTGTAAGATTGGATCAAACATTTACATTCATCTGATGGAGCTGATTTTTTGCAATGCCACTCGAAAAAATATTTTAGAACTAATAAACAGATCGGATCATTTGTGTGAGATCCAAAAATAGGCCCCACAAAAAATATGTTCAGAATTTGTGCAAAAAAATCTGTTTGGTGAGAGAGAGACGTATTTTCCGTTTGTTTTTGACAGAAGTTGAAGGCAGAGGTTTAATTGATGAGTTCTTTAATACATCAGATGTTAATGTGATATTTTGTTAAGATCAGGTATCTATGTGTGATTTATGTGAAAGGTATGAAATTTTCCCTCCAAAAATAGATTTTCTTTATCTCTCTCTCTCCCCCTTCTATTCACATTTTTTCAATATTTTGCTAATATGAGAAGGAGAGAGTATTTGGTACTCTGTGGTTTTCCAGATAGCATTGTCAGTTTGAAATCGTTTGGAAATAAAAGGGAGTTTCAATTTGTGGAGAACTCATGCGGTTCCATATCATTACAAAGACAGTACCGAATAAAATGACTTTTGTGCTTGACTTTCCTCCATTAGAACATGATGATTCACTAATGCCGCCAACTTGTTCGGTTTTTTTGAGTTTGGTTTTTCGGTAATGAGTGAAGGGAGAAAATAAAGTAATAATTAGAGATATGGGTAATAAGTGGAGAGAGATAGAGAGAGAAATGAGATTAATGATTGGATATATGGGTAATAAGTGGAGAGAGAAATGAAAGTAATGATTGCAAATATAGGTAATGAGTGAATTTGAATTTTTCCAAACCACAACCGAACAAGGGCAATTGTTTATCTGTTTCGCCATTGTTGACTTCCAAGCTTCTCTATTTACTTCTCTAAACGTTGGGAATCAAGTTTACACCTCAATCCACTTAACATTTTCCGTAACTTTTAATTTGACCTTATTCAAAAAAAATTTGCATTTTTAGCCAAGATTTTGACCGGATACAAAATCACAGGTGGTCGATCTAGTGGTACTTTTATGGGGATTCTATCTATTTGCCGTAGGATCCTTATTCAAGATCACTACAGTTCCTTTTCGGGCATTAATTCTGTGCCAATTTTTTTGACTTTTTGATCCATCTTGACTAAACGAATCAAAAAAAAAAAATTTTTACCCAAATATTTTGGAAAATAATCACTTTTAAATAAAAAAGTAAAAAAAAAATTTGAATTTTTAATTAAAGGTGATTATTTCCCAAAATATTTGTAACGGTTCAAATTTGAGATGACGGGGCCTTCGTGCTGCCACCACAACACCTTCTTCGCTGCTACAAATAAATCATTTAATGGCAAATTTAATTGTGAAATTTGGCACCAATAAATTTGGTTTTGGCAGAATCACTACCCTTATGCATTCATGATTATGAAAATGCCACATGAAAATTAAAACACTTGATTTTTTTAGGCTATTTATAAATTAAAAAATATGGTGAAAAAATTACGTGTTCAAATTTTCAATATGTTTGAACCTGTGCGAAAATCTTAATTTTTTGGTCTTTTTATCCTAAAGAGTCATAATTATTTTTTTGACTTTAAGTCTTTCAATGAAAACCCTAAAGAATCATGGAAGAAAAAAATCAATCTTTTTTTTTGATCAGCAAAATATAAAGATTTATTAACTCCAAACACAAAGTATAGAGCTAAAAGGACCATGGATACACCGGCCTGACCATCCATAACCCTCATCTCCTAACCACATGGAGGAAAAATTGATTTAGACCCAACAGGCTGAACCCAAACCAAGGAAAAACACCTAAAGAGCCCAATTAGGAGAGACACCAACCTAGAGAAAAACAACCCAAACACCCATATGGGCAAAGCCCACACACCTAATACAACCCTACACACCTAATACCAATCTCAAGAGACAGCCCTCCAGCCGTTGGCTCCCAAAGCCACCGCCACCGCCCACGCCTGACCTGCCAACCCAGCCAAGTCACAAGCAACTAATAACAGATAAAACACAGCACCGCCCCATCTGCCATGAGCCGCCACCCACTGCCATCTGCCGCCACCGTCATCACCGCCTGGGGAAAGCCCAAACTGGTTCCGCACGCGTGCTCCAACCACCAAAACAAACTAAAAGTAGAGAAGGGTCACCAAGATCTGAAAACAGAAGAAGCAAAACATGGCTGCGTCCGGCAGTGATGGATCCCTAGCCGTTAAGCACAGAACCGGATCGGCCCAAGAAAACTGACTGGGGAGATCCACCGGCCAACACCCACCAACCGGACGACCTCCACAAACGCCATTAGGCCCCAGGATCGACCCACCCAGCAGTGGAATCGACGGGAGGGACGCCGGAGAGGGAATGAAGAGCCACGGACCGGAGCAGAGAGAACAGCGGCGCAGAGGAAGAGGAAAGGTGGAGAGTATCACCGAGAGAGGTTAGGAGAGAGGGAGGAGAGGGCCTGGGGGAGGAGGGAGGAGGGAGCGGCGCCTCCCCCCCCAGGCGGAGAAGACTTTTGGAATTCTGGGTGTTTAAGACACAATGAAACTTACTAGATGTTGAGTGTGTCTTAGTTGTACGAAGCAGGTGTAGGGGAGAAGCAAAAAAAAAAAAGAAAAAAGAAAAAAAATCAATCTTTCCAAATTCCAACCAAACGACACAGTTTTGCGGGAGAGAGGGGGTGAAATACCAAGCTTGCCCTTGGTTTTGACAGAGGGAAGGAACAGCTTGAGCCGCAAGGACCATTTAAAGACTAAATTGATACTTTGGGAATGCAATGTTAGCAATTGAAATATTGGAGACCAAAATGGCACGACGGAAATACTTTGTGGACCAAAAAAGTCAAAAAGCCCAATTAATCCCTACCGAACAAATGACTGAGGAGAATCCAATAAGCTCCTGAACTTCCAGTAGTAGGGTAGACACACCAGAAATTTAAGCTCCACAATATATCCCCAGGCATGAACATAACTCAAAGGATGTGAACAAAAGCCACCACACAACTCTTTTTTCTCTTTGGAATAACAAGAATAATGACAGATGACAAGAAATCTCTACACTTGCAGTTAGAAACAATGACATTAGAACGACCACTTCGATTTCATTATACAAGGGCACAAAAGCCCTCTGAACACATTTATGAGCTATATATTGCACACTGGACAACTAAATCGGCGTAGGGGAATATTACAGGAACAGAAACATACCAAGCTAGGGGAGGAGCTCTTCGAATGCAAACCGAACCACATGCACTTATCCTTCATTGCTTCTGACTCACTTGCATACTCTTTGAACTTGTACTCTTCTAGCTTGAAGGTAGGAGGGAGGACCTTTCCTTCACTATAGCATTGACTGCACAAACTGAAATGAGATTTCATCTCCTTGAACCACGACCCAATGACACGGTGATGGCAAACTGAGCAAACATGATAACCGTGGTGATTCCTATCCACCGATTCAAGCTTTACTAAACCAGACATGACACCGAAACCCCAATCAGGATCATCAAACATAGCAAGGAATTCTGTAAAGGGCACCATAGCTTAATCTGTTTCCCCATGGATTTCCAGTATCTCACTCATACCATGTGAGGGAATGTAGATGGCCCTTAACAATTTGATGTAACAGGTAGCCATAACAAAGCATCAAATGCAACCCATTTCCTTCTTTCAGCAGTATCACCACAAATTGGGGCAAGAACTGCAAAAAACATGCCCAAATCCACTCTACCCGACTGTTTGTTTCCAAAAATTAACAATTGGGCCTAGGAACGGCGAGTAGTGCAGTTCTAGGCCTGATGCGGGCGTGCCAGGACTGGATTGCAGTCCAAATTCGTATCAAGGCCTGGATGCCTCAATCTGACTTCTAACAGACCATTGCGTACGACCTAAGGGGTGAGGCCGTATATGGTTCGTGGTTTGCCTTTGCGGGCTAAGGACTTAAAATTTCCTAATCGTGTGAAAAATGGAAAGAAATGTAGAGCAAGGCCTAAAGATAGAAGATAATTAAAAGACAATTGGAAGGTAAATTGGGTAAGCCGGAGGCTTGATGGTCGTGGACCTAAAGATAAAAGATAAATGAAAAATAAATATGCATAAGCCGTGGGCTTTTGAGGTCGTGGACCCTGGCCAAGGCCTCCAAAACTGGGATTTATAGGAGTCACAGGCCTTGAGCTGCTTCAAAATGCTCCAATGCATGGTCGCCATGTGGCCTTCTAGCAAAGGTCTAGGCTTTGAGCAGCTTCGAAATGGTCCAATGAGGGGTGTTCTCTGAGCAAAACGTGCCTTTTACTCCAAGGAAATAGTAAAGGCCAGAAAGGCCCTTCTTTTCTGCATAAAACTTTGTAAAAGAGTAAAAGGAACTTCTGCATCCAGGCCTTTGAGCTGCTTGTGAGCAGCTTGCTTAGGTCTGGATGAATCACTAACCAACAGCTCCAAGAGGCTGCATGTACGCCACCTGTCCTTGGCCTTGCTTTATGCTGAAGGATGGGATCCACTCAGACCTTTGGCTGCTTGTAAGCAGCTTCCCAGGTCTGCCCAACAAGAACATTCTAGGCCTTTGAGCTGCTTGTGCAGGCCTAAGCTGCTTGTGAGCTGCTTGGGACGTCTTCATGCATGGCTGCCATGTGTCCTTGGTCTAGTTGAGCTGCTTGCATGCATGGATGCTTGTAAAAAAGGTATATTTGGGCCCACCAAGGCCAAAAACGCAGGCCTGGTTGACCTGCTTGTGAGCAGCTTGGCCTTTGAGCTGCTTGAGCAGCTTACTAGGGAGAAGCTTTTGGGCCTTTGAGCTGCTTGTAAGCAGCTTGGCCTTGAGCTGCTTGAGCAGCTTGTCCAGACCTGCCAAGAAAGAACATTCTAGGCCTTAGAGCTGCTTGTGAGCAGCTTAAGGCCCTTTTTCTGCCAATTAACAGGCCATATGTGACACTTTTATGGAATTGGGCCCATCTATCAATTGGGCCCGAACTCAAGGTGAATTATGGGCCTCAAATTTCGTTGTAAGCCATGCGAGCCCAAGTTTGGAAGGAAAACTTGGGCTTTAACTGATTTAGGCCCACTTAGAAGGCCTTATTATTTCTAAAAACTGGATAGGCCTGGATAAAACACTTAGATCTAGTGAGTCAAACCAAGTCTTTGGCCAATCTTGGGCTTGGGCTTGTGACAACGAAATCTTAGGCATAATTTGGCTCAGGCCTTTGAAAACTTAACTCGATCAGTGGCGTTCAAATCGGTCCGATTTCCTGGATGACCGATCATGAGGCTTTTCAAGGCCTAAGACCATCATTCAAGGCCTTCTTCTAACCAACAAATTGGTTTTATGAATTTTGGCCAAAAATGGGTGTAAACATTGCCCCCCCATGCCTTGATTCTTTACTTTTAGGATCAAGGCGTGTATAAAAAGTAAAACCATTTTTGGCATCCAAACAAGCCTCGGTTCCAATTTTAGCATGTCTTTTTTTTGTTTGCCTTGCCTATGGACATTGTAGGCATTAGGCATTTTCCTTGTTTCATTCAGGCCTTTGACAATAGTCTCTAAATTCAGACCTTGGAATGAGTCTGCCAACCATCTTTTGTTAGACAGGCCTGTGAAAGGCCTTTCTTATAGATAAAAAGGCTTATAAGGCCTTTACACCAATATGAGGCCTGCTTTTAGGCCTGGTCGTAAAGAAGATCCAAACCTATGAAAGGTTTGACAACAAGGCCTAGAAATACATTGAAAGGCCTAAAAAGGTGATCGGGCCTAAAGAAAAAGCTTAAAAGGCCTCATTTCTTGCAAAAAGGCCTGTTTATACCAGTATTAGGCATGTGCTCAAGCCTAGACCATGAAAAAGCCTAGCAAGGACTAAAAATATGCTAGAAGGCCTGAACTCCTACTTAGACTGTCTATACTATTGGTTCAGGCCTAGACAACGAAACAAAAAGGGCCTCCACCTATGCGGAAAAGGCCTGGTATGAACTTAAAAATAAGGCCTACTCAATGACTGGTAGGCCTTGGCCGAACATCTTAGAGATACTTGTTCGGCCTTTTAAAGGACTTTCTCCATTTAGCCCTTCCCACAACCATGATGTTTTCGTGTAAGCCAAGTGAATAACACTCGCTTTTGATGTGCCCCACAAATCCAATGTGGGCGCGATTTTACAGCTTTAAGGCCTATAGTTAGCCTCTGCTTGTAATGCCTTTTGGCCGGTCGGATAATGCCAAAAAGGCCTTCATTAATCGGGGGAGGAGGGGGATCTCCAATCACAAATGCATCATGATCGAGCTCTAGAGTGTCATCGTTTTCCTCCTCTTCATGTTGTTCCTCTTCTTCTAGAACAACCGCAACATGCAATTCAGAGCTGTCTATAGGGTTGACGGCAGGCCTGGATTGTTCCTGGCCTGCATCAATGATCTGTTCGTCACCAAGGACTGAATCTGGATGTGGTAGCCCTTTAGAGACTTCAGAAAGCTCTTGAGAGAAGAAAATGGGCTGATCTTGCCTCATAATTGGACTTCCCAAGTTCTGGCTTATTCCAGGCCTGAGATCTTGCTCCCCTTGCGTCAAAACAGGCCTATCATTTTGCTCCTCCAGACTTGAAAAAAGCTTTCCATCTAGAAGTTTTTGAAAAACTTCTGAATGTTGGCTATCGCACTCAGGCCTGAAATCATTGCCGTGATCATTATGAGGTTTATCATCCAGGCCTTGCTGCAGTTCAGGAATCCTTGAAGGCCTGGATTGAGAATTTTGCCCCCCGAGTGCAATTTCTTGGTCTTCTTGCCCCCCAAGTGCAGGGCTTTCGGGAGCTAAGACCTGAGGGAAGTCTAGAGGCCTAGTGTGCTTACTAGAAGCTTGGTTAGACACATTCAGGCCTGAAGTCGAGCCTAAAGTGCCAAACCGTGGTACCGGTGGTGGAGTAAGCGTTGACAACTTATCATTGAGTTTAGCCATCGCTTTATCAATGGCCTTGGTGGAGTTGAAAATGACCTGGCTAGAGTTGATAATGGCCTGATTAGAGCTGATCATGGCCTTGTTGGATTCTTCTAGCCTTTGCAAACATGCATCCAAGGGATCAATATATTCCTGTGAAAGTTCTTCGTTGGATGCAATGGTGCAGGTCTGAATGGCCATATTTTCTTCAACTTGGCCTCCAAAGGTTTGAGTATGAGTATCACCAAAGCCACCATTTTGGTATTCAGGCTGTTCGGGCAGGCCTGAACGCATGACACTTGAATAGCCACGTGACTTAGCATTAAGAAGATAGGCTACCTCATTGCGTAATTGGTATTCCTCATCTTCAAGTCTGCCAACTTCATCTTCAAGCCTTTGAATTGCATCGTTGTAGAAGTGTTGTGCGTTGAGAAACCAACCCTCCGTAGGATTGAGTTGATACCTCTCTCGGTCAAGACGATTGATCTCATCTTCAATTTCGTCGACCTTATCATAACGCCAACTAATTTCTTCTTCATAACGCCGAATCTCAACATCCAATTCAACGTATTGAATCGACATGAATCGGCGTGATCATACCCCTTGAAACGATTAGGGTCCCACCGGGCGTGCCAATGTTTGTTTCCAAAAATTAACAATTGGGCCTAGGAACGGCGAGTAGTGCAGTTCTAGGCCTGATGCGGGCGTGCCAGGACTGGATTGCAGTCCAAATTCGTATCAAGGCCTGGATGCCTCAATCTGACTTCTAACAGACCATTGCGTACGACCTAAGGGGTGAGGCCGTATATGGTTCGTGGTTTGCCTTTGCGGGCTAAGGACTTAAAATTTCCTAATCGTGTGAAAAATGGAAAGAAATGTAGAGCAAGGCCTAAAGATAGAAGATAATTAAAAGACAATTGGAAGGTAAATTGGGTAAGCCGGAGGCTTGATGGTCGTGGACCTAAAGATAAAAGATAAATGAAAAATAAATATGCATAAGCCGTGGGCTTTTGAGGTCGTGGACCCTGGCCAAGGCCTCCAAAACTGGGATTTATAGGAGTCACAGGCCTTGAGCTGCTTCAAAATGCTCCAATGCATGGTCGCCATGTGGCCTTCTAGCAAAGGTCTAGGCTTTGAGCAGCTTCGAAATGGTCCAATGAGGGGTGTTCTCTGAGCAAAACGTGCCTTTTACTCCAAGGAAATAGTAAAGGCCAGAAAGGCCCTTCTTTTCTGCATAAAACTTTGTAAAAGAGTAAAAGGAACTTCTGCATCCAGGCCTTTGAGCTGCTTGTGAGCAGCTTGCTTAGGTCTGGATGAATCACTAACCAACAGCTCCAAGAGGCTGCATGTACGCCACCTGTCCTTGGCCTTGCTTTATGCTGAAGGATGGGATCCACTCAGACCTTGAGCTGCTTGTAAGCAGCTTCCCAGGTCTGCCCAACAAGAACATTCTAGGCCTTTGAGCTGCTTGTGCAGGCCTAAGCTGCTTGTGAGCTGCTTGGGACGTCTTCATGCATGGCTGCCATGTGTCCTTGGTCTAGTTGAGCTGCTTGCATGCATGGATGCTTGTAAAAAAGGTATATTTGGGCCCACCAAGGCCAAAAACGCAGGCCTGGTTGACCTGCTTGTGAGCAGCTTGGCCTTTGAGCTGCTTGAGCAGCTTACTAGGGAGAAGCTTTTGGGCCTTTGAGCTGCTTGTAAGCAGCTTGGCCTTGAGCTGCTTGAGCAGCTTGTCCAGACCTGCCAAGAAAGAACATTCTAGGCCTTAGAGCTGCTTGTGAGCAGCTTAAGGCCCTTTTTTCTGCCAATTAACAGGCCATATGTGACACTTTTATGGAATTGGGCCCATCTATCAATTGGGCCCGAACTCAAGGTGAATTATGGGCCTCAAATTTCGTTGTAAGCCATGCGAGCCCAAGTTTGGAAGGAAAACTTGGGCTTTAACTGATTTAGGCCCACTTAGAAGGCCTTATTATTTCTAAAAACTGGATAGGCCTGGATAAAACACTTAGATCTAGTGAGTCAAACCAAGTCTTTGGCCAATCTTGGGCTTGGGCTTGTGACAACGAAATCTTAGGCATAATTTGGCTCAGGCCTTTGAAAACTTAACTCGATCAGTGGCGTTCAAATCGGTCCGATTTCCTGGATGACCGATCATGAGGCTTTTCAAGGCCTAAGACCATCATTCAAGGCCTTCTTCTAACCAACAAATTGGTTTTATGAATTTTGGCCAAAAATGGGTGTAAACACCGACTCTTATTCATCCAATACAGAAAGGATTTTCTGGTTTATAGCTTTAACAGTTCCAACAAAAGTTTCTGGCTTCAAGAAATTGAGCAACCGGCGGAGATTACCTCCAATGAAGCCTTGTGAATAGATTTCTCGGGAACACCCATACCAAAATAGGACACAGGTGCATTGTTTTCAGTCATCTCCTTCTTCAAAAGTTTGACATCGCACCCACTCAACCTACTTATCCTCTGAAATGCCCTAATATCAAGACCAATGACTCCTGCCTCAATGTCGCCCTCTCAGTAACCGTCTAACACGTTCACACTTGTCCTGTTTGTTTTCGCGAATGATTTACATGCTTTGTGTTCTATAATTCGAAATTCGCTTTGGCCTCTAATGGTATCCTTGATATTTAGCTATGTTCATGCTATTATTGCATCCAATAATTTTACACACAAACACTTAAAGGGAATGGGACCCACACACACTGGAGGTGTATAGTGTGTATGGGGTCCATTCCCTTTGTGAGTGTGTGTAGTTGGGACATTGTTGTATTGCAGCTCTGTTTGTCGCTTTCATGAGTACAGTTTTTTGAATACAAGTTCGGCCTCTAATGTTTTTGTTTCTAATGATTGGTAGGCAACCCAAGTGGTCTTGGCCTGGGACTTAGGTACTTGTTTTATTCTAAAGTCTCAAGTTTGATTTTTCTTATCAACAACTCTTAGGGCCATCTCTTCCCTACATTCACGTGTGAAATGATTGTGGGAGAGGTTATAAGGATTAGTTTGAGGTGTGCGCAATCTAGCCCGAACACTCTCCATTAAAAAAAATTGATTAGTAAGCTGGGAAAGAAAAGGAACCTCTTTTTGGGATTCATGTGCTTTTTCGCACTTTAGTGGAGGTTTGGTGTAACTTGTCACTTAACCATCCAGGACTTCCTTTTGTCAAACTTTTTCTGGTGGCAAATTAAATCCAGACCCATTAAGAAATCCAAATTCACCTAGTAAAAAATAGACCTAACCCGACCCGTTTATTAATTGGGTTAGAATGGGTCCAAACCCATCTAACCCATTTATTATTGAGTCTTAATTGAGTTTCAATTGGGTCAACTTAAATGCCCAATGGGTTAGGAACATTACTCAACAAAAATATAGAACTACCACAAAAATGAAAAAAACAAAAGTAAACATGTTACGTGAAGCGAACATTTTTCTTGGTCAACTCAGGAACTAGTGACTCGATTTGAACGGTTTCATGTTACGAATTCCAGTTATAATACAAGCCGAGTCGAGCCGAGTTTTGTAGTGAACTTGTACACCAAACGAACCAAAAATTTAAACTCAAACTTCATTTGTTTGTAAACGAGCCGAGTCCGGTTCGAGCCGATATTATACAAAACGAGCCGAGGATTTAGAGTATTGAGCTCGACTCATTTACTGTGCGAGCCTGAAACTTGAATTTGAACTCAATTAGTAAACATTCCGATTATGATTTGTATTTTGAAATTGTGTCAGTAGACTTTCTCTGTAATGAAGCATCGACTTTATCAATTTCACCATTTTCACAACAATCGAAAAAAGGAAAACAGGGGCACCCAAAGCAAAAGAGAAAAAGGATGGACGAAAAGCAGATATCATCATCGTCACCGGCTACAGTTCACTTTTGATCAAAGCAAATAACATCAAGCAAATAGAGGCAAATTATAGCGGTTCAAAAAAAAAAAAAAATAGAGGCAAATTATAGACACAAAGGATCGAAATACACCGGATTCCGATTATGAGTTGCGATTAAATTTTTTTTACTTTTTCGATTTTTTAACTTTTTCAATAAGTTAAAAAATTTGACACAAATCAAACAAATTGAAAAAAAAAAATTCAAATAAAGAAAAAAAAAAGTTACTTAATTTTTCAATCCAAACCCATCCTTAGCAATAATTAATCATATTGATCATTTCCCAATCTGGACATAATAATCACCAACAATTTAGAAGAGAAAATCAAGTAAAAAACAAAACCTCAAAACTCTGAACAGCCAAGTCCAAAAATTTCAGCAGAATCTCCATTTGATTCAGTAATTTTAGTATACAGGGGTAATTTAGTCATTTTAGTATATAGGGGTACTATGGTAATTTTAGTATGCAAGGGTAATTTGGTCATTTAAATGTACAAGGGTGATCTGGTCATTTCAGTGTATATGGGTATTTTAGTCATTTTGTGGGTTGGGTTTGATTTTAAATAAATGGGTTGGGCTGGGTATGGATTATTGGACTCCTAACTAATTGGATTTAAATGGGTCAATGACCCATTAAAGACTCAATCCACTTATAACTTATCTAATTTGGTCCAAACCCGCATTTGACACCCCTAACTTTTTCCCATATTTTTTTCCAAAAAAAGGTAGGTGGATGCTTTCAGCCATATCTCTTACCATATCGGGGCTTTTGTCGTGTATCTTAGAGCATATGTGGCTTTGTTTAATTGGTTTTGTTCTTCCTTTGGGGGCTCCATTGTGGCCATATAGTATTAACAGATATTTATGTGGCAATGAAGTCCAGGGCCGGCCTTGAGTTTTCGGAGGCCTACAACCATAATGAAAAATGGGGCAACCCCCCCGGCAAGGGGTAAAAAAAAAAAAAAAAAAGGTATGTATACAAAAAAAATTAGAAATCCAGCAAAAAATATATATTTAGGGGCAGCCAAACAGAAGGTTAGGCTTGGGCACCCCAAATGTTGAGGCCGACACTAATGAGGCCTTTTACGAATTTTGAAAACAAGCACAAAATAAACAAATCACCTTTTCCAAAACAAAATAGCACTGAGCAATAAGAAAAAAACCTCAAATAACTGATCATTTCAGTAATTCAATAGCATTATCTAAACATCAATAGTCCAAAAAAGTTACCGAAATTGTAATATACCTCCGAAGCTTAAAAAGAAGAGACTAACAAGTTACAAATGGAAAATGAAAATCTGCAATTGGAATGTTGGATCAAACATTCAAACCAAAGAACTCATAATCCAAGAGGACCCTAGTTCGTCCTTCACTAGTGAGTATGGATTGGTGACGACGTGCCGTGGTGATATGAGCCGATTAATTTAGGGAAAAAACGAAAACCCTTGGTCTTCTTTCGATTTCAGAGCTCAGAGGCCCTCTCTGGCTTCAATTCATTTTCGGAAAAAAAAACGTCAGAGCTTTTGGTTTTGCTTCTATGAAAATGGACCAGCTAGTTCTCTTTTTTACAAAACTGCCACCGAGTTTTTGTTTGGGCCCAGTTCTCATTGTATTCATGTGGGCTTTTTTAACTTGGAATGGGCCATTTTTTGGGTATAGTACTATATAAGACTACTAGACATTTTGAGGCCCTAAAAATTTGTGTTTTTTAGAGGCCTAAAGCCATGGCACCCTGGGCTTCAGCCCAAGGCCGACCTTGATGGAGTCATCAGTTAATTACCGTCCGTGAACTTGATGAGGTTGATTGTATCATTTTCATTTATGTCTTCTAAACTAAAAGTTTCAATTAATTTTCTTGAAACAGGCCACATAATAAAAAGTAAAACTCAAATTCAAACCATTCTACCAAGCATGCGTATTCGTGCCATGTACGAATGGTGACACTAGTTTTATTCTAAATAGACTCCATCACAAAACACACATAATTGGCATGTCTTCTTTATTGTTACGGCGACAGAATAGTTGTACTTTTTACCTTATTATTACTAATCCATTTCTTGCTCTTCTTCCAAAAAAAAAGGGACACACACAAAGACACAAGCAAAACAAATATTAGTTCTTTCTTATTTTTTCATGTGATGAGGCTGGCATGGTTGGCATTCGTCCACAGATTACAAGTTTTGGAAGAATGCCCTCCCTCTGCTTCGATGCTCTTCTTGGACCCCTCCAAGGGCCTACAATTATATTTTGCAAAAACATAAATTTCAAAATCTGTTATACTATAAAGTGGTATTAGTCGACAACAATATTTTACAGGGCTTGCAAACTAGTGCCCCCTCTAAGGACCACCAATTGTAAATTACACGGTTCTACTACCGTGGTTATTTAAGAAAAATTAATTAAACAAGATACGTACATCATCAGTACTTGGTGGTGGAACACTAGCAACGAGGGTCATTGTGTTTGGGTCTATCGCAAACCTGCCAACAAATTTGAGAAAAAATAAATAACCACGAATAACACATCGGTATATTTCCTATGGGGATAATAAGTGACCAGAAAAAGGTAGTATATGAGTTGAGAGAGACAGGAACAGACCCATTAACAGTGGCATGGGTTGCATTTGCACGGGTGCTTGCATCCGCATCCGCTTCGATGCTGCCTTGGTACTTGGATGCTGTTCTCGGACCCCTCCGAAGGCCTACAAATATATTTTGCAAAAACATAAATTTGGCAGTTTGTTATACTAAATATATTTTGCAAAAACTACAGTTTTTTTTATGCATCAGACATTTCAACTTCTGCTTCATCTGTGCTCCCTTCATTCCTAAATGTTTTGTCCAGTTTGCAGAACAACAACTTAAAAATAATAATAATAATTCGTACTTTCTAAACAAATCAAAAGAACTCATTGATATATGAAAATTGTTGAAAAAAACACGAATTTTTCTTGCAAAAGGAGTACTATTATTTTTGATATCTCATTTTACATACAGTATGTATGTATGTATGTTCTTGTAGACACGAAAGCAGGGGATGAGTTTACCAAAAAAGAAAGCAGGGGATGAGGAAGAAACAACAAAACCGAATTCGAGCCGTGAAAAATGCATGCCAATACACACACAGAGTATGTATGTATGTATTCTTGTAGACATGAAAGCAGGGGATGAGGAAGAACCTAAATGGGGTATTCAAAGAACTCTCTTGCTCACCCAATCCGCAAATCAGATCCCACTGCCTTCTCATAGCTCCCTCAATCCACACACCTGCAGATCATTACATAAGCAGATACATATATCTTGATCAAAAACAGAGAGAAAGAAATATCCAAATGGGAAAAATCCAAATGGTCATAAAAATCAAGTGGAAAAGAAAGAAAATGAAAAAATTTGCGCAAAATTCACCTCCGTAAGTAAAACAGGAATGCATGTGCTCTGTCTAGCTTTGTGGCAGTGGGTATATTAATAGGAGCATTTTTCCCATATCTGATTTAGAATTGAAGTCATTTAAGTAAAAAATAAAATTTGCTTGATGACCAAAATTGATCAGAAATTATAGATTTTTGGTTTGGAATACTCCATCACAAAGAAGAGAACAAAGGGTAAATTTTTGATTCTGCCATTTCCCTTCCTAAATATGGCTTTACTTTATTGTTTGTTTGTGGGCATTGGACTCCGAATTCCTTCAATGCTCTGAAAGAACTGCAACTTGCAGCTCATCAAAATGGTGGTGTTTTGGGCCAAGAGCCTTTTCTTAAATGCAATGGTTAAAGCTGTCTTGTTAAATTGAAATGGATAATAAAGTCTTGATTTCTCAAAACAGAATTAATACACAACTTGTGTACATTTCTTTTTGTCGTGAAAGAAAATTTCTCTTGAACATGGCTCATGAATATTCCTATCAAAAACAAATCTTCGGCCCATGATTTCCATTTTACATTATTAGTAGTCTTGTTGGCCCATGTGGATTCCTTTCCTATAATTTAGGGTTTTGACCCAAGGACACATTACGTTGCCAGAACTCAATGGCCTATGGCCCAATCTGGTGGTCTGCAAAGTGGATGTCCAGTTCATAAGGAGGTCGACCAAGTCCGTGAAATGGTCATCCGGTTTCCCGTTTGGTGGTCCATTTGTTTATCTGTTCTGCCATTGTTGACGTCTACATGCAATTACAGAAGATCAACAAATGGACCACCAAATGAGAAATCGCTTCGAATCTCAGAAAATTACCAACCGGTCCTGTTTTGGGCCTCCTAATTCCCGTTAAGGGTGGATAATCTGTTTAATTACGTGGAAGGTTTAATGGGGTCAAGTGTTTGTGTGTTTGCTCATGCCCTACGTGTGTTGCAAAAGAAGAAGAATAAGGGTATTATCGTCGTTGAAAATATTAAATTCCTTACTGGTGCTTTTTGGGCTAGGCTGGGCCAGGAGCTACTGGAGTTTTGATCCAGTTTTTTGGGCCTTGTTTCAATCATGCATGTAAAATTTTTATTGCCTGAACCCGCAACGCAACATAGGGATCAGATTTGCAAGCCAAACCTTTCGAAGTATTTGTATGACTAGCATGGGAGAGGTCAAGACTCAGGAGACCCTAATTTGTACTCTTTTGTCCATCAAAGGGCGCGTTTGGTTCCCCATTTGCTTAAGGTCTATTGCTTCAGCAAATAAGCAATTGTAGCCAAACAATCTCTCTCACTATGAACTCCTACCTATATTGCTCACTATTTACTAGTAACCCACTAATCAATAATAGTTACTACCTCCGTCCCAATTTGTTTGTCTACTTTTTGAATTTTATATGTCTTAAAATGTTTGTTCAATATTTCTAAATAGACTTTAAGGCTCCATTTGGAACTTAAGGAAATGAAAAGAAAAGAAAGGGAAAAAATAGAGAAGGAAAATGGAATAGAAAATTTATTATTCACTAAACTTGAAATTTTTATTTTATTTTCTCTTTCTCTTTCAACCAAACAATAGAAGGGATTTTTTCTTAATTTTTCTTTCTTTTCCGTGAGTTCCAAACATAGCCTAAAAGTTTCAATTAATGGACTCTTTTGACAAATTATGCATAAAACAATGCGCACTCTCATTTAATGTCAAAAAATGTGAGGGGCATAATTGAAAATTCAAAACTTTAGTAGTAATCATTTTGCCCCAAAAAAAATTGAAATTCCAAAATTAGACAAACAAATTCGTACGGATCAAGTATGAACAGGTCCAAAAATCAGCACAACGAATTTGGATGACATCCCAATTGTATCATCTGGACATCCACTTAAGTTAACAAAACAAACAGCCAAACATGACATAAGAAATTCTAGGCGTTTGATTTGCTTACCAGACTTGAACTGAATCTTCCTCGTATCCTGGTCCAAACCAGTGGCCCCAACAGCCTCCGACCGCCCAGCCAAGATGTTAACCCCCGGCTCAATCACATCCGGCTTCAACACCTGCTGCGTCACCATATTCGGCCCCCTCGAGCTAAACGCCGCCACCACCGGTGACGGCCTCACATTCAACACCGTCCCACCGAAACTCAGCACCGCCGTCGCCCCGTCCTTCCTCCCGTAGTCCCTTATCAAGTCCACCACCTTCCTCGCCACCGCCACCGCCACAGCCGGCAACAAGTGGCTGTCCGCCAACAGCTCCTCCCCGCTCACCGCCGTGTTCGCCAGGATCATCCCCACCCCGCCCGCGTCCCTCACCACCAAACCCTTCTCCACCCGCGCGTTGATCCCCCTGTCACACAACACCAACTTCCCACGCACCACGTCCGGTTCGAGCGAACCGCGCAAACACAGATTACTCGAACTGTTCTTCCCCGTACTATAAACCAAACCAACCGGTTTCTTCCCCATTCCCTTCCCGCTGTACAATGACACCCCGGTGAACCGCTTGCCGTCCCCCATCACGGCATAAGCCGGAAAATCCCGGTCTATCGTTCCGGCCCCGACCGTCATTATCCAAGGCGCCACGTTGGCAAGCGAGCCTTCCCCGGGCCCACTGTTTCCGGCTGAGCAAGAGACGAAAATGCCCTTCTCCGTCGCCATAAACGCACCGATCGCAATCGTATCCCTATAATACAGAGCGGAACCGCAACCGAGAGAGAGCGATAAGACATGAATGCCCTCGAGGATGGCCCGATCCATCCCGGCCAGGATAACCGACCCGAAACACCCGGTTTCCCAGCAGACCTTGTAGGTAGCCAAGCGCGCGTTGATTGCCATCCCACGCGCCGTTCCGTGCGCGTAACCTAGTAAACTCATCGGCCTCCGAGCGCTGATGAGTTTCTTGTTACAGAGGGTGGGTTTGAAGTCCGGGCCGGACTCGCACTCGCCTTTCCACTTGGCGGGCAATTCGGGCATGCCGGAGTCGTCGAAGCTCTTGGACTCGGGCCAGACCCCGGTGTCGAGAACACCGACGACGACGTCCTGGGAGGCCTGGTTGAGTTGAAGTGGGGAGTGGCCGGCCCAGAGGCCCAGTTGAGGGTCGAGGCCGGGGAATTCGGGGATTATGGTGGTGTGGAGGGAGTAAAGGGTGTCTTGGTAGACGCCGAGGACGGAGTCGGAGCGGTGGAGGGATTCGGCTTGGGACAGGGTGAGGGAGGCCGCGAAGCCGTGGTAGGCGGTGGTGTAGGTGTTGTGGTTCATGAGGACAAGGTAGGTGGTTTGTTTGGCGGCGAGGCAGGGGAGGAGAGAGAGAGGAAGGAGAGCCAGATTACCGACTCTATGGCTAGAGAGAGAGAGAGAGAGAGAGGAGTTTTGATTCTGGTCGGAACGGGAAGTGTGTATATTTATATACACTGTGGATTTTTGTATCGTGAGAAAGTGAGCAGTCAGAGAAGATGGAGAAGATGAGGAATGGGGTGGAAGGAATGGGAAGTGAAAGATTACAGAAAGGCCTTCTTTATTTCTGGAAAAGAAATGCCTTGTTTACTTTCAAAATACTTTAATGGTAGTAAGACATAGGGATATGATTTGAATCCCCTTCAACCATGACACTTTGCAATCCCAAAACCCTTGCAAACTCCGTCCCGATACTTTGCAATCATGATACTTTGCAATCCCAAAGCCCTAGAAAACTCCATTATTTTCATCATGATCCTTTGCAATCATGACACTTCGCAATCCCAAAACCCTTGCAAACTCCATCCCGATACTTTGCAATCATGATACTTTGCAATCCCAAAACCCTAGAAAACTCCATCATTTTCATCATGATCCTTTGCAATCATGATACTTTGCAATCCCAAAACCCTAGCAAACTCCATCATGATACTTTGCAATCCCGCCCTCCACACCAATGCCTCTACTGCTCTGCACAAAGAGCTGATTCTGCCACACCCAATCTGCCTTATTCTCTTTAAAGTGGATAGAAGTGCAAGATTGTATATGTCATAGTTACAGTTATATATGTTCGTTAGTAATTGAATAGGTTGGTACTTTTTTTTGGCCAATATTTTCGTATACATGGGGGTGGGGGGTGGTGTTTAGCTAGGAATAAGTTACCGTAGGGATCTGTGTGTACTTAATTATCACAGGAAGTTGGTTTGCATATACCATTAGATTATTGTCCTATGGTAAGTATGAGGTAAAGAATGAAACAATACCCCACCGATGTGACTTTAGCATTTTTGTAGGGATATTTGTCCTCCGTGACATGTTTGTCCTATCTGCACATTCTGCAGCCCGCACATGCATCCACCCACGCATGCGTGCACATATGCATAAACTTTCTACTAAATATTAGTAAAAATATAGTTAAAAAATTAAGTATTTCAATTTTTAATCCATTTAAACCGGTGCGAAGATTTTATTTTTCTAATCATTTTATCCTACTTGATCATAATAATTTTTTGTCTCTAAGCCCTTTTAACGAACATCTTAACATTCTTTAGTTAGTTGCATGATTCTTTTAGAGTGCATATTGAAAGTCTTTAGAGAAAAAATTCATTATGATTATTTCGGATAAAATGATAAGAAAAATCAGATCTTCATACCGATTTAAACGGATTCAACAATTGGAACACTTAATTTTTTAACTATATTTTTTTAGTAATATACAAACGGTAAACGCCGTCACTGTTTATATATGATTAAAAAATTAAATGTTCCAATTTTCAATTCGATTGAATCGGTGCCAAAATTTTATTTTTTGATCATTTTATCCTACTTGGTCATAAATTCATAATGAATTTTGGTCTCTATGGCCTTCCAACGAGCATTCTAAAACTCTTTAGTTAGTTGCATGACTTTCTAAGGTGCTCATTGAAAACCTTCGAGCCAAAAAACCATTATAACCATTTAAGATAAAATAATTAGAAAAATCATATCTTCGAACCGGTTCAGATTAAGAACCATGCTCAAATTCAAAACAACATCCCCCTCTCTCTCTCTCTCCTCTGCAGTTCATCCACCTTGGCTACACCCAACAAATTCCAAACTCAATATGGCTACACAGCAAATTCCAAACTCAACGGGAATTAAAATATATAATTAGTTGATTCTATATCTGTGACAGAAATCAAGGAGTTTTTTTTTTTTTTTTTTGTGTGTTTTTTAGAACAATATCCTTGGTGGATTTGGTGAGATTTGGGGTACTTACGCTGATGGTTTTAGCTCTCTTACATTCTCGGCCCAGAGTTGGTAAGTAATTCTGTTTATTTCGAAGGGTTGCTTATGTGGTGGTTTGGTGGGTTTTTTTTTTTTCTATCAATTCTTCTCTGCAGTTCATCCACCATGATAACACTCATCAAATTTTGAACTCAATATTTCTACACACAACAAATTCCAAACTCAATGGGAATCAAAGGAATTAGTTGATTTTATATCTGTGACGGGAATCAAGGGTTTGTTTTTTTTTTTTTTGTGTGTTTCTAGAACAGTATCCTTGGTTATTTCCCTTAGGCTAAGTGTTATTTTCATTGAACTGCATTGCTTTTTATTTTAGTGTTCCTTAGGCTCTTATGAACTTTTCTCATCTATAGGAACACCTGATGTGTTTACATGATTCAGTACCAAAATGCTTGCTTGCTGTGGCTTATGGACTGTAATGCCCCGATTTTCCAAGGAATTTCGGGCGCATCATTCTTAAAATATGCTGAATTTTACAAACTTCTAGGCCCCCATTTATCCTTATACAAAAATTACAATTTCGAAATAATACAAAAATCTATGTACATTTATTTAACAAAAACAATTTCAGAGCGACTCTAGTTTTGACATGAATTTCAAGCAACATTGGCCCAGACTTCGTTCCAGGGATCCCATCTGTATCAACTGCTCCAATGTGGAATCCTGCACACTCTGGCAAATTGAACACTGAAGCAAACGATTTGCCAGAATAAAAACGTATCCGTGAGTGATAATTCACCCAATAGAATAATCCCAATCCTACTAACCCCTTACTCTATAATTAGCAGATCAACAATATAACAAGTCACATGAGGTACATAATAATAGCATATCGCCCATTCCTTTACTGTCCATTATCTTACATGAAATCTAAGGATCCTCTCCACAAGATCCTTTCCTCCCACATTCACTAACTTTGACCGTCCCATGGAATAACTCTCCCTTTATTTGTCGTGCACCAGGGTTTTAAGCGAATACTACTAAATTATGTATCCAGTCCGGATTCGCTTACAACCATAATAAAGGAACAGCTCACCATGACAACTCAGCATTAGGGGTCGCATTATCTTGTTGCCAGGATCCTTTACCGTCTCCCAACTCTACACACTGGTACTATACCGTATTCAGGGATTCTTTACCGTTTCCCAAAATATTGTACCCGAAGTCCTTTACCGTACTTCACACACACTGGGTACTGTACTGTATTCAGGGATTCTTTATCGTTTCCCAAAATACTGTACCCGAAGTCCTTTACCGTACTTCATACACACTGGGTACTGTACCGTATTAAGAGATTCTTTACCGTTTCCCAAAATACTGTACCCGAAGTCCTTTACCGTACTTCACACACACTGGGTACTGTACCGTATTCAGGGATTCTTTACCGTTTCCCAAAATACTGTACCCGGAGCACTTTACCGTCCTCCAACATCCTCAATCAACTTTACCATTTCATCATTTACTTAATCACGTCTACGTGGTCACTACTCGAAACCACCCATGAACCCAAGTCCGACTAGCACGTCCAATCATATATCTCTAAGAACAACTGATTCCAGCATAATACATTTTAATGAGAACACAAGCAAAATAATTTATAAGTGCAAAATAATTAAACATGTAGATGTTAAGATGAGGCCTTTCGAATTATTTAAATTTCACGACTAGCTTCCAGTTGCGTTTCATTCACTCCACTGACCTTAGTTAGGTAACTTGGTAGTTTATTAATTTCTTAGTGTTCAACGTATTATTAAGATTAAAAATAATAATAAAAAATAATAATTATTGTAGATATTAGTTTGTAACTTTCTTATGTAACTCGTAACATTTTAATTTTTCCATGCCTTCATCTGTACTTTATTCAACAAGATTTTAACTATACAGTTTTACCTATATACTGTTACCAATTGCTCCACTAATTTAATTAGTTCATTGGTTCATTCAAATGAGAACTTGTGTTAGTTAAGTTCTTAGAGTTATTTTATTTGTTCTTCGTAACTACTACATTCCTAGTATCAAAGATCAAATCTAAAGTTTTTACTACCGATCCATGAGGGTAATTTGCCACCATAATTATTTTATTGATTAAAATTAATAATAACAATAATATTTCCGTAACTTATTTTATACCTTGTTTTATTATAAAAGTGCAACCCATTTAGTATTATTCCAAAATACCTTTATTTTTACTACAGTATAGTTTAGTGAATGGTTACTTGAACATATCAAAACTTACATTAAGTAAGATCGGTTAACATACAATTATTTTAAACACTATCATGTCACAATAATAAAAGAGAATAAATCAAGTCAGAACATAATCTAGGGCCAAATTCGAAAATTAAATACCTATAAGGGTCCAAGTGTAATACTGATCTAGCATTAAAAAAAAAACATTTCGTTCATGCAACAGTGATTTTCAAAAGAAAACAGAGTAGTAACTGGTTTCTCAGTTTCGGTTCGTGATTTCGATTGCTACCATTAAACCCGTTTAAATCACCATACATGGACTAAATATACTTAGAGGAAAGTAGGATAAAGATTAATCTACCTTAAATACAGCCGAAAAAGCGGGTGCTAGTTTGCAGACAATTTCTGTAAAATGAAAAAGATGGCGGCGGCAGCGGGGGACTCGGGGCTGACTCGAAATGATTGGAAGGTGGTTTGTGGATGCTTGGTTATGTAGTGGTTGATTGGGAACCTGAATATAATGTATGGAGGAATTTTATATAGTCTCTCTCTATCTCTCTCTATTCTAGACTCAACAATATAATTGGGAGTGAAATAATATACTGGTGTTTAATTTTTTTGGATTTATGTGGGTACGTATAATGAGAGAGAATAAGGTAGTGAGAAGGTGAAAGGATAAGTGTAGAAGTGGTGGAATGGGGAAGGAGAGTGAAGGAGAGAGATAACGATAATGATAAGAGAGATATGTGACAAATACCATATTTGGTGGGGTTTTCTTTAATTAAAATGTATGTAGACGTGTTTATGTATAAGGTGAGAATGTATGTGGACGCGTTTATGTATAGGATGAGAGAGAGAAATAGGGGAACAAAATCTCTTAAATGTGGGGTGTAATTTGAAGGATAAAGATCGAGGTGATAGAGTTTGAGAGGGAAGTGGAGAGTTAGTTTGAATAGAGTTCTAGTTAGAATTTAGATAGAAAAGATAAGAGATGAATACGAATCCCTGATTTCTCATATATCTAAAATATAAATATAAATATATATATATATATATATATATATATATATATATATCTTATACAATAGTGTAAATAATATCAATCGTACACATAATAATATATTTTAATTATTCAATCTAATTAATTATGAAATTAGAAATTTAATAATATAAATTCGTATTAAAAAAATTTGGGCCAAAAATCCGGGTCGTTACATGGACAATACCTTGATAGCTTGGATCAATGCTGATTTTGGTTGCTCCATTAATTTATGGGTGTTGCTCTGCATTTCTGGGGGCTCATTTTGCTGAGCTCTGAGGATTTTCACTTCAAATTGGTTTGTACTCTTTTATCTCATAGTTGGGTTTATACCCTGGTAGCTTGGATCAATACTGATTTTGGTTGCTGTATTAATTTCTGGGTGGTGCTCTGCATTTCTGGGGGCTCATTTTGCTGAGCTCTAAGGATTTTCACTTCAAGTTGGTCTATGCTCTTTTATTTCTTAGTTGGATATGCACATTCTCTATAAGGTTTATGCACATTATGTTCCTTTTTTATTGGAAAAATTCGATCTGTGCTAAGTTGCAGATGATTGTCGCGGGGTAATCCTTTTTTTATATCAATAAAAAAAATGTCATTAAAAAAAGTGTTCATTTCCAGCAATTAGTATAATTTTGAGCTATTATCAAGATTCAAAGGGTAATTTCAATTACAATCGGGGTGAGTAGTGCTGTAGGCACGGACCAGGGTCGGTAGTGCCGTATATACGGATAGATAGATAGATAGATAGATAGTAATCTTCCAGTAAGGACCTTAACATAAGGATATTATATGCGGACCTCCCATTTTTCCCCTTTTCCGATCGAATTTTGATGATCCAAGCCGCTCAATGTGTTCAGAACGTGATTTTAAGGGTACCTGGAGAAATTGGCAAAAAAAAATGATCGGGAAGGGCTTGATTTGAGCAGTTTTTATTTGAACCGTTAGATAAAAAAACAAACAAAAACTGCTCGGATGAAGCCCTTCCCAGTCTTTTTTTTTTTCTAATTTCTCATGGGTACCCTTAAAATCACGTTCTGAACACATTGAGCGGCTCGGATCATCGAAATTCGATCGGAAAAGGGAGGTCCGCATTTTATTAAAATGAGGTGGTCCTTATAGGAAGGGGACTCTATATATAGATGTAGATATATAGATCAATGATAGGCCAGATACATAT
Source organism: Rhododendron mucronatum var. ripense (assembly GCA_019656295.1). Classification (NCBI taxonomy): domain Eukaryota; kingdom Viridiplantae; phylum Streptophyta; class Magnoliopsida; order Ericales; family Ericaceae; genus Rhododendron; species Rhododendron mucronatum. The sequence goes on along the minus strand of BPLT01000146.1, from coordinate 884,018 downwards.
AAATTGATTAGAAACAGAGGACAATGTGATTATCAACCCACAATTGGGAAAAATCCAAATGGGTTATAAAAATCAAGTGGAAAAGAAAGAAGGCGTTTGTTTTTTTTGTTTTTTGAAAGTAAGACGGCTTTTGTTAATGTATGTCCCTAATGCACATGTTAATAGCTATTAAATGAGTTCAACTAACTCCACTAATAAACACTCTTACTTGGGAAATAGTAAAAGTGAAGTGTTGTATTTTATTACGTTAAAAATTCTATGGTGAGACCAAAACACCCCTTTATTTCTCCTTGCTTCCATTTTGATTTGTGCTCCCTTCAACATTTTTTCCATTTCCGTTTCAGAATTCCCCACACCACCCCCCCCCCCCCCCATTTGACCTTCTCGATCTTGTAAATCTGGAGGGGGAAGAATTTACATTGTACCCTCTTTACGTAATTATTTCTTCTTGTATATTTTTCTGGTAAAATAGTATTCAGGGCTGAGAGTGGATTTAAAAAATCGATCCATCACAACTTGAGGAGTATTTTAGCCTCATAATCCTACTGGATTATTTTTTCCTCTCTATCTATTTTTTTTTTGACTCGTTAATTTTTTGTGTATTGTTTGTTCGTCTCGACAAAATGAATCAAAAAAATGAAAAACATGAACTAAACTAACAAAATTTGATGAATAAAGAAAAATATAATCCAAAAAATCTGTTTTGTTTGAATTATCTGTCTTTAGAATTTTTTTAAAGGTTTTGATCACAAATTTTCACACTTTAGATTTCTTTATGAGAGACGAACCAATAACCTAAAAACAATTGACACAAAACTAGCAAAGGAAATTATTATTTTTTGAATAAAGAGAAAAACAACCCAACAAGATCACTAGGCCAAAACAGCCTTATAAAATACTATTATCCTTTTGATTTGATGTGGATTTCAATTTGATGTAAGGGATTTTTGTTTGTTATTTTTATACAAATTTTATAGTATGCTCGAGGTGGGAATGATATGATAGATTGGGCTCGGGAGAAATATGATTTTGATGTTTAATTGAATTAGTTCAAGTTAGGAGAGCTTCTTATATGCTAAAAATTGGATATTAAATTAGGGTATATTAGTCCAACAATCAAAAAGTTAATCTTTTCAAAGATGTAATTAATGACTTGACTTTTGGTCTTACATTTCCCATAAAAGTGGAGCAAAATGGATGAGTAATTATGTTATTATCATATGCCCCAAGGGCACACATTAACAAGAAAGAAATAGTATGACAAAATTTAGGCAAAACCCACCTCTGTAAATCAAGTACGTGCTCTGGCTAGCTTTTTTTTTTGTTTTTTGCTCGGCAAAAGCGAAATTTTATAACATTCGAAAGGATATATTCACTGGCTAGCTTTGTGGGTACGTTTTATTGGGTTTGTTATGTTCTGTGCTGTGCATACGCCTAAGCCTAATAATGGCTAATATATTCACTGAATCGTGGAGGAGGAGGCCGGGAGTGATTTCCATATGCGTATGCATGCATTAATCTAAGCGTTGCTGAATCGTGGAGGGTCCAGCGTTACTGATCCACCGTACACGTGTCTCTCAAGAAACTTATAGACCAAGTTTTCCAGCTTTACATGCTTTTGAATCTATTCAATAAGTCTGTCCACACAGACAATCTGTGCACATATTTTGTTGTGGGGCCATCCAAGAGTCCCACACAAATGATCCAAGCTGTTCATTACATAAAGATCATTTTTTCAATGGTCTCCTTAAAAAATCAGCTCAATCTAATAACTATAGGTGTTCGATTCAATCATCTAATTTTTCATCATCCGAAAATTTGAATAAAAATTTAGATGATTGACTTAAACAGCTATAAGTATCGAATTGAGCTGATTTTCTAATGGGCACGAGCATATGTTGCCAACACATGACTTCAGTGATGGATTTGCAAGTTAGGAGTATTTTTATTGGGTTTTGACTGAATTAGGCTTTGACTAATAAAACGTGAAATAAAAGAAATTGAATTGTCACCTTCTTTGCTAGGTGCGCCCATGAGGTTTACACGGCTGGGCAAATATACAAGGGGGCAAGGGTTTTTGCTCGAGTCGCTTTTTGAACGCAAAAACAGAGAACGGGAGAGAGGGGTCACAGAAATGATACCCTATACGGAAGAATAGCACACAGATCGTGCATTGATCAAGATGTGGGGTCTATTAGAGCATCTCCTATCCATACTCTATATCTTTATTTGAGAGAGTATCAAAGCATTCCAACCCATCCTCTATTGGATAGTATTGGATTTTGATCCCCTATATTTCGAGGGTAAGAGAAAATATAGAGGATGATCTCCATAACACTATTCACCATTTTAAAAGACACTTTTGTCCTTGTAAGCTTTTTTTACTAAATTTTTATACCAACCATATTCTTATGAGAGTATAAAAAAAGGATTTTTTTTTTCGTAAAGTGATTTCAGAGGAAAAAATAGAGGCTTTGTGGTTGGAGTAAATAGGAATAGTAATTTTCTCTAAAATCACTTTATGAATAAAATAGAGTATTTTGATACTCTCAAATAGAGTATTGGATTGGAGATGCTCTTATGGGTCTGAAAAAAACGATCCGAGTCGTTCATTAAATTTAAAATGTTTTTTCGAGGGCCTTCACAAAAAATCAGCTCAATTCGATATCTAGAAGTATTCAATCTAATCATCTAACTTTTCGTTCAGTTTCGAACCAGAACGAAAAGTACATGATTAGATTGAATACTTTTAGATATCAGATTGAGCTGATTTTTTGCAAGGACTCTTGAAATTTTTTTTTAAATTTAATGAACGATTCAAATCATTTGTGTGGGACCTTTTGTAGGCCCCACATCTCTATCAGTGCACGATCTATGCGCTATTCATCTGTGTGAATAGCCACGCCTCGCGGATCACGGCTGAAACAGGAAACCACGAAAGGCTTCGGGGTTTAATCCTCTTATTCTTTGCAAGCTTTTAGTCTGTTATTCCAATGGAGTTTTATTATTGCACGATTATTTATTTATACTCTATGAGTGGCTAAACTCCTTCCGTAGGGTAATGAGGAGGTCTCTCCAAGTAGCGTAGTTGGTAGTTTCTTAGGATTTTATATTCAACTTGATTGTATGACTTGGTCGACTCATTACTTTTATGAAGTTTTATATATTTTTTTCAATATTCAAATGTGTTTGTATCCATGGTTTCAAGCACTGTCATGCAATGGTTTATAATGTTCCGAGATAAGTTTTGAAATAGACTATACGATGTGAGACGAGTCGTACCGTTTGTTAAATCCAATGAGACGATACGCGTCGTGTTGAGATAGCCTATGGAATACGAATCTCAATTATATCTTTAGGAATTATCGATAGGAATTGCTACCCTACAATAGTCTGGTTGAATTTTGAATATAAACCCTAGGTAAAGGTCATCATTTAGCCCGAAGGCCCGCGGGCCGCCCGGCCCATCGGGCTTTTTTCCAGCCCGAGCCCGCGAAATGGGAGGGCAAGCCCGGCCCATAGTTTGTAATGGACGGGCTTGGATAAAAAACACGTGTAAAAAATAAATGGATATACCAAGGTCGTGATTCCAATTAAAGGGTCATGATATGAGCTGACAAAGGCAATTTAGTGGAGTATAAAAATTTACAAAAGCATGGAGCTTACTTTTTCGTTTTCCAAGTCCCCTTCCACTAAATTTTCTTAAGAAAAATGTATTTTTTTTAAAATTTTCAAGTTAAAAAATAATGAATTTACAAAAATAAAAAATTAATTTTTTTGTCTCGTTTAAAAGATCTCATCTCAATGAGATTTTTCAAAGAAGATCAATTTTTTTTTTTTGCCGATAAAAAAATACCAATTTTTTTTTTTTTATGGATCACCAAGAGCAACTTAATTGAGTCTAAAGTCTAGATTAGTAGATCAAATGCTTCATGGCGTGCATGATCCTCCACCTCACTCGTCGTCGCGATTGTCATTGCCAAGGACTAAGGTTTAGATCTCGACCATCAAGCTCTATAAGTTACCAATTTTCACTCGTGGAACTGTTTGATGAAAGGCAGAAATTGGTTCTCAGCGAATCCAGAGCCAACTTCATTCAAACACACAAATATAGAGACAAAATTATCGAGAGAAGAAAAAGAGAGGGAAGTAGTGTTTGGGGAAAAACCTGACCCATATTCAATCTGACCCGTTTACTATTTGACTTATATTTAACCCGTCTATATTTGACCCGCAACCCATTTTAACTCGCCCAAACCTGCCCATTTGCCGCCTCTAGGCTAGAACAAATTAGATTTTACACATAATTTTTGAACTTGAAATTACCTTTCGATTTAAAAATTATTTTTTTAGAAACCGGAGGTTCGGAACGGAGTCTACCTACTTCGGTACCTATCTCCTCGGTGAAAGTTGGAACGCAGTGGGGTCACCGGTTCCCTCATAACCCAACCCCAGGACCCCACTCTTCCCTTGGGTGGTGCTCGTCTTAACATTATGGGCGTGTTTGATAACCCTCTTGAAGGGAAGGATTGGGGTTGAGAAGGTGATAGGACTGTTAATCATTTATTTAGTTGGCATTTGTGGAGGGGAATTAGTTATCCTATGGAATTGTTAATCCCTCAAAATGGGGGTATTAGCAATACCATGGGGGGGGGGGGGGGGGGGGGGGGGGGTGTTACTATGAATCCCATCCCCATGGGATTGAGCAAAACCAATTTAAAAACACATCTCAATCCCAATCTCAATCATAATCCTAGTCAAAACAAACATGTTACTTATAATCTCACCTCATTCTCAATCTCAATTTCGATCATAATCCTGTGCAAAATAAACATGAATAAATGATTCATCCCCTCATTAATAATCCCACCTCATTCTCAATCTCAATCCTAATCCCACCTCATTATGAATTCCCTCAAAATGAAATCTGCAATCAAACACGCCCATAAATACTAAACGCAGAAGGCCATAGGTCTCACTCTGCTATACCATCACCACCCACTAACGTCACCACCAGCAACCGCACCACCACCGTTAAAATTTTGTAAAAGTACGTATTTTGTTTCAGTTCAGAACATGTGTCTGCCTCTACGGTGGACTAGTGGAGTACTTCTGTAGGTCGGCAACTACGAATCGATGTCCTCCCTTGGAAATCTCCTCGGCATTCGCCTTTCTTTCTCGTCCCAGAGCCGGCCAGGGCTAAAGCCCGAGGTGTCGGCGCTTTAGGCCTCCGAAATTTCAAAAAAAACGAGGGCATCATTTTTCAAAAAAAAAAAAATCAAATGTATTAATAATTCCACCTCATTCTCAATCTCAATCTCAATCCTAATCCCACCTCATTACGAATTCCCCCAAAACGAAATCTACAATCAAATACGCCCATAAATACTAAACGCAGAAGGCCATTGGTCTCACGCTGCTATACCATCACCACCCACTAACGTCACCACCCGCAACCGCACCACCACCGTTAAAAATTTGTAAAAGTACGTATTTTGTTTCAGTTCAGAACATGTGTCTGACTCTACGGTGGACTAGTGGAGTACTTCTGTTGGTCGGCAACTACGAATCGATGTCCTCCCTTGGAAATCTCCTCGGCATTCGCCTTTCTTTCTCGTCCCAGAGCCGGTCAGGGCTAAAGTCCGAGGTGCCGGCGCTTTAGGCCTCCGAAATTTCAAAAAAACGAGGGCCTCATTTTTAAAAAAAAAAAAAAATCATTTATATTATATTTATATAAATGTTCCATATTTCAACACAATGTCAATAGTAGAACAAGTAATTTGTGTGAGGTACATGATTTTGGAATGAGAGATCCTTGGTTCAACTCCTAGCGGAGATTTCTTTTGACAAAGGTTTTTTTCCCATTTTCTTTTCCTTTTGGATCTAAGAATAAATAATACTCCATCCGTTTCAAATTGAAGGTCTGGTTCGGTCTTCAATGCAAAATTTAAATTGTTAATATCTTTCAATCTACAATGATTTTCATTACAATATGGATCTTATATGATATATCTCAATTAGTTCTATTATACAAAATTTTTAAAATCTTTAAAGCTATTATAGATTGAAATATATTAACAATTTAAATTTCGTCTTGGAGACCGAACTGGACCATCAATATGAAACGGAGAGAGTATACAGCTCTTACACCTTTTGCATTCTTATGGTTAAAGTTAATGACATGATTAGTTAAAAATATCCAATGTATGAGTGGTATTTTGTTATGTTTGATTTTTTTTTCTAATAGTATGAAATATTTTAAAATTTTATTTTAGTTAAATTACAAAACTAAAATATCGTGTTCAATATTTTTACCTTATATTAATCACCTCTATTGATTATTTATTTATTTATATAGTAATCTAAGGCTTCAATTTTAAAAGTCATTTTAAGCCTCCAAATTCTCAGGGCAGGCCCTGTCTTGTCCACTGCTATAACTTCCCCATATTTTGCGAACTCCCCGTCATTAGAGTTTTGATTCTTTCCTACAGATTGTTGTAGGTTTCCCATATATTGGTTACCTTTGTTTATGGGTTTTTTCCACTAGTTTTCTTGGTTATAAAATGCATCAATAATCAACAAAAAAAAACCTTCCCACATATTTGCTATGGTATATTGTCACTGCCACCGCACGCCGTGTCACGTGTGGGCCCACTCTAGGCTCTGCAAGGATGATCCAAGCCGTTCAATAATTTTAACCCAAGCGGGCTTATTAAAAATCATCTCAATCCGATATGTGTAAGTACTCGATCCAATCTTTCCACTTTTCGACAAATCGGAAACAATGGAAGATTGGCTCGAACATCTATACATATCGGATTGAGCTGATATGTGAAAGATTAAATTTTTTGATTTTCAAAAAAGGGAAGATTGGCTCGAACACCTAACATATCGGATTGAGCTGATTTTTCACGAATCCGCTCGGTTTTTCTTTTAAAAATTATTGAACTAGTTGGATCATCAATGTGGGGTTCGAGATAGGCCGCTGTGGGCACGCGCCCCCGGAAATTTTTATTACAAAAAATTTGGGTGCGGCCCTCTTTGAAAAGAGCGGCGAAACGTTTCGATTCAGAATCGTTACTCGAGTTTTAGCGGTAAAACACCCAAGGAACCAAACTTGAAACGTTTTGCTACGTTGTTTGATTTTGAAAAGACATAGAATGGTCCGTCGTCACCTTCGATATATGAGGTTCGGGAGTCAGGTTACGATAGGGGAATGGTTTTATGGCACCCCTCTCGGCCAATCGGAGATCGGTCTCTACTTAGGCACTTTGTAAAATGTTTGCATTTTTCTCTCATTGATCATTTTTTTTAGCCAGTTAGGGCGGGGGAAGCAATTAAAGGGGATTGAAACTGTGACAAGTTGCAGTTATGTGACAAAATGCTTTATGGAGATGATTTGCTTGCAATAATAAATACAGATTGAGAACAAGCACTGAGAGCAGTTTAAACAAGTTGGAGTATGCTGTTTTTCAGAGATGTGAGCAAGTAACACACCAGTATGCACTGGCCAGGCCACCGCATATCAATATGATCAGCGTACGCCACCTCAAAACTGACGTACTTTATTATCATGCACTCACAGTCTTTGTTTGCAACCCTCTAGGCTCTGGAATGGACCAGCGCACACCCAAGACAAACCACGCAGTTAATAGAGTAGAAAACATACAGTTACAAGCAACAGCAATGGCCTTAAACCATGAAAATAAATATAACACCCCATAAACAGTGTGGGGATATAAAAAGAGGCCAAGATTAAACTACCATGCAAGGGCCAGCCACTGGACCCAAACATAACTGTCGTACGCCGGTCATGTGAGACCGTACGCTAGTCATCTCTTATCCAGTGCTTGGCTTTGCATCATCTGGTTCTGGAACATGACCAGAGAGATCCCAGAGGCCTTCTAAAACATAAATGAATGAACATCGATCATCATAACTAAGCAGTTCTAAAGTGCAGAAAGCAATAGATTGTTTCTTTTTAACATGCAAACAATGTGATAAAGGTAAGATATAAGCAAGAAAGTAGTGACCAACGATCCCCACGCCAGAAATGCATGTACCGCCATGACTGGCGCACGGCTTGATCATACTAGCGTGCACCATTGTTTACTACATACGATCTCTACATTTTCACCAGTTTTAAGGCCAGGATTGATATTGATTATCAGCCCGAACCTTTTTAGTTCCCCTCAGGAGTCAAAACAGAAAGCCACACAAAGATGGTATACCTTTGATTTGAGATTTGATGGATATTTTGAGCTTTAAGGTTGAAGATGGAGGTTGGAAGAGGACTGAATGTCAGTGCAAGGTGGGTGGAAGTGGCCCGTTTTGCTTCCTCTTTCACATGAATGAGAAGAGAGGGAGAGCTAGAGAGGGAAAGAGAGGGCTTAAACTCTTTAAGTTGGTTAACCCTTGCAAGAGTGAGAGATGTGAGTATATATAGGCCAAGGGACTGAATGAGAGGGCAGTAACCAGGCTGGTTAGAGGCTGGTTGAGTTTGGATGGGGCCTCCCATTCATTGAATGCACGGGACTTGGCTTGAAAGGGGATGTGGGAGAGAAGGGTACATCCCCTGCCCGATGGCAATCATCAGAAGACTGTGCTGTGTACTGGGCGACCACAGAAGTCTCGAGCACGTGGTTGAATAGTGATGCTTTGACTAGATTTGACTGGCGTACGCTAGAATTTAACCTGCGTGCGCCAGTGGTAACTGAGTCAACGGTCGATGACCGACACGTGGCAGTTTACCAGCGCACGCCAGCACAGTACTGGCGTAAGCAAGTAGGGTTTTGTTGGGGCCGTTTGGTTCTGGTTTGAAGGGTTTGAAATGATGTTTTGAAAGCGTTTGAATGAGGTTTGAAATGGGATTTGAAAGAGATTTGGGATGCTTAAAGCTCAAACACACCAACAATTCCGGGACGTTCTTGACCATATTCATCATTGGGGAAACAAAGACTTTAAGTAAACTAATCTGGATAGTCCAGAATAGGTTGTCTACAGCCGCACATGGCGTGGGGTGGCTATCCACCACATTTTGGTGGCGTGACTCTAGACTTATTGCTATTCTATACCCACTGGGTCAAGCTCCCGTCCAGCTACTCTTATTGTCCACTTCTGGCCAGTTGGTCATTTTCTGGCTGACATCAGCTTCTTTCAATGATCGGATCCGTTCATATTGTAGATCTCGTCGAGCCGCATAACTATGTCAAAAATCATATCCATCGGATGTCATATAATAAACGATCAAAACACAATTATTTTGGACAAATGGATGACATCTAGTTGCTCTTATTGTTCAATTCCGGCCAGTTGGCCATTTTCCGGCTAGCATCGGTTTCTTTCAATGATGGATCCATTCATATTGTAGATCTCGTCGAGACATATAATCTTGTCAAAAATCATGTTCATCAGATATAATTTTTTAGTTCTTTGTTTTTTTGAAGATACATGTGATCCAATAATACATACAACTGTAGGTGTCGAATTTATGTTTTTGCAAAATATTTGTAGGCCCTCGGAGGGGTCCGAGAACGGCATCGGAGCATCAGGGCGGGCTTGTTGTGGATGCCGGCACCCGTGCAGTTGCAACCCATGCTATTGTAATGGGTCTGTCCTTTCTGTCTCTCTCAACCCCAATACTACCTTATTCTGGTCACTTAATTAATTTGTGTTATTCTTGGCTTTTCTTTTTTTTTCCTCAAATTTGTTGGCAGATATGCGATAGACCCAAGCACAGTGAGCCTCAGCGCTAGTGTTGCACCACGGGTGACGTGCGTATCTTCTTTAATTAGTTTTTTCTTTAAATAACCATGGTAGAATAACTGTGGAATTATAATTGGTGGCCTTTAGAGGGGTCTATTTTGCAAGCCTTGTAAAATGTTGTCGACTAATACCACTTTAGTATAACAGATTGTGAAATTTATGATTTTGCAAAATATAATTGTAGGCCCTCGGAGGGTCCGAGAAGAGCACCGAAGCAGAGAGGGAGGGCATTGTTCCCAAAACTCGTAACGACTGTGGATGAATGCCGACCATGCCAATTTGGAGCGATCGTGGATCCTGCAGCCAACCTCATGACATGAAAAAATAAAAAAGAACTTTAATATTTGTTCTACTTGTGTCTCTTTGTGTGTTTTTTAATGGAGTCTATTTAGAATAAAATTAGTGTCACCATTCGTGCCTTGCACAAATACGCCTGCTTAGTATAATGGTTCGAATTTGAGTGTTTACTATGTGGCCTATTTCGAGAAAATTAATTGAAACTTTTAGTTTAGAAGACATGAAAATGATACAATCAACTTCATCAAGTTTATGGACAGTTAACGAACCCAGCCTATTCATTGTTTTGGTACTTAGAAAACTTAGGGTGGCAAATACGAAAACATCATGCAAGGTGTAGACGAAAAGTGAGATTAGTAGGAAATTGTGTATACGGAGATATTTTTTAGTAAATTGTGTATATGGAGAGATATTTTTTAGGAAATTGATTTTTAAACTCATCTTTTGTTCAAGTACACTCTATTTTTTGTCTTTATTCATGTAGAATTGCAAAATTACCCTTCATGCATTTTTTAATTCTATCAAAATCCAGAGAGATACTTTTCATATCAATATAAATAATGCTATATATCATGCATCGTTTTCAAAATGTGAAACGTGGTCGGGATCAATTATAAAGCAAAGCTACATTGATTAAGGCTGGGTTTTTCCTTTTTTCTAAACCGACTAAAGCTACAGACACTATTTGATTACCTCGTTAGCCTAATTATTTCGTTAGATTAGTGAATCACACATAAGTTGAAGTTTTGACCCCACAAGTCAAAATTCCTGGCTCCGCCCCTGGACCTCCACCGAACACGTGTAAACATCGCAGATTAGTAAGGAAGTTAAACCCATTTTTTATTTCTATGTAGGTCGGAAAAATTTCATGTTTTGGTACAATAAGGTGGAGTTTGTAAGATGGGGTAAGGTTTTAATGAATATATAGAAAAAATCTCATTCCCTTTGTTGTTGTGGTTGTTGTTTGTTGTTGTTGTTTTTGGTATTGAGCTAGTTGTGTTTCCAAATCTAGCGAAATTCACTAGATGGTGGTTGTGTTTGAAGTCTCGTGAAATTCACAAGCTCAAAGTTAATGAAAATTCATTAGGTGATTGTTGTGTTTTGAAATCTAGTAAAATTCACAAACTCAGAATTAGTGAATTCATGAACTTCAAATTAGTGAAATTCACGACCTTAAAGTTAGTGAAATTTACGATTTCGAAAACTAGGAAATTCACAAGCTCCAAATTAGCGAAATTAGCAATGTTGGAAGATCGGTTGGCCACTTTTTGAATGGAATGACATCATTGTTTGCTGCAACGACGGTTCCGTATCCCATCAATCTGTTGTGCTCTATATCCCATCACGACGACATCATTGTCCACCACGGTGACGTTTCTGTAATCTATCTATCAATATCCTATAGAAATATGTGTGAGCTTCCAAACCCTCCAAACAGTTCCCTTGCCTAATTTCCTACATTTTTCACTTAAAAAAAAACTGCACGTTAACCTTTGTCACACAACAATTCCTAGATTTCCCATTAAAAAAAAACCACATGGAACCTGTAACTTCACACCCACCTCCCAATTTTCTTTTTCCTTTTCGAATTATTTTTGTTTACGAAACCCCATATGGATTCTGGAATCAGTTAACTTCCAATTTCACCCCCGTCCCAACCACTTCCTTAACTTCCCCTTTTGCACACCCACGTCCCCACTTTCTTTGATTTTTTTCTTTTCCCAGCCCCACTAGGTATGATTTTCAGTTCTGAAACCCACCAGATATTAGATATGATTTTCTCTCCGCTTCATCTACTGTAGTAGCGATAAGTTAAGAACGTCTAAATTCAATACTCCCATTTCCCTGTGTTCAATGAAATGTAAATAAGATTTCCATGTCGCTGGTATATATGAGAACTAATGTTTGTGTCCGTTCTATGTACGGGACTGAGTTACGGGGTACCCCAAATTTAATTTCCACCACATATGGTTTTTGGTGCATAAAATGAGACTAATGCTAGCTTGCATCAAACATGAGACCAAAAAAAATATTAAACTAATTTTTTTTATCGTCTAGCGTTGTGCCCGTTCAATATCCATTCAATGGAATAAACACATCGTGAACTTTTTTTTGCCCGTGCACCGAACGGGCAAAACGGTAGATGATAAGAAAAATAGTTTAATATTTTTTTCGGTCTCGTATTCGATGCAAGCTAGCATTAGACTCATTTTATGCACCAAAATCATGTGTAGTGGAAATTAAATTTGGAGTACCCCGTAACGATGGTTCCATGCATAGAACGGACACAAACACTAGTGCCATAGGGAGAGAAGGGATATTGGCGGCTGTAATATGTGCGTGTAAGAGAGAGGACCTCGACTTTAAGCATGCGAAGCAAGGGCGGAATCAGGAATTAATTCTACCATGGGCTGACCGAAATCATATATATATCAACTATATTTTTAGCCATATTTTTATGAGAGTTCTAAAGACAAAATTTAATTATGAGAGCAGAAACTTAATTATGAGAGCTCTAGAGACAAAATTTAACTATGACCCTTTATTAATATGATCAAAGTAACAATATCTTCGTTCTGGTTCAAACAAATTAAAAATTGGAGCACTTCATTTTTTAAAACTGTGTTATATATTTAAAAAATATGGTTACAAAATTAAGTGCTCTAATTTTCAATTCGTTTGAACCGGTGCAAAAATGTTGTTTTGTTGATCATATTATTTTAAATTGTCATAGTTAAATTTTGTCTATAAAGCTCTCATAATTAATTTTCTGCTCTATATGATCCCAAATAAAGAGCAAAAACTTAATTATGAGAGCCCTAGAGACAATTTAATTTTAACCCTTGAGAATAATATGATCAGCATAATAAGATTTTCGCACTGGTTCAAACGAATTAAAAATTAGAAAACTTAAAATTTTAATTATATTATACGAAACTCACTCATCTATTCCTGTTATCAAACGAGGTCTAGATAATCATAGAATTCGCTAGAAAATCATCTTCCATTTTGATACAAAGATCAATTTTCACATGCTTCATAACTAAACATGCTCTTTCTGTAACAAAAATGGGTTGGACTAAAAAATTTGGACCGAAATTTACATATATTAATTTATTTTTTTGGGGGGTTTTTTGAAGGTCCACCTAGGCTACAGCCCAAGGCAGCCCTTCACTGGTTCCGCCTTTGATGCGAAGCAAGGTGGTCTTTCCGGTATTATCAATACCCATTACCATTACCCAACAACAAGATCTTGGCCTCTTTCTTGCCATAAACCCAAGAGACGCCAGAAAATAATTTACCCAAATTACTTTTTCAATTCCTCTCATCGAGATGAATCACTAATTCACAAAAATTTGGCACAAAATTAACAAATACGAAAAAAATTTAAATAATAAAAAATCAACTCATTTTAAGTTAACTATAAAAAAATGCGTCCTAAGAGAGACTCCCCTCATTTAATAGTTTCGAGTCCTACTCTATCATCTCTTGGAGAAGAAAACAGAAGACGACAAAATGGGTTTGAGAGAGAAAAAGTGTGCGCTTGCGAGTTGGACAAAGTCACAAAGAGGAGAGGGTAATTAATACAGTGAAAAAAACCAATGGCCCAATACGGCGCCGTTTGGCAGAGCGGCGCTTATGCCTACACAGTTAACCCTCTTTCCTGTTGCCCTCTTGGGTAGAGGAGGAGAGGGAGGGACATCTCTAATCCAATCCAAGTTAGTTTTAATACTCAACTTCAAAAAAGAAAATCCAAAAAGTTAATTTTTATTACTACTTCTCCCTCTCCTGAATGATACGCTTATTTTTTTTGGGGCCGGCTATTCGCAGCCACAAATTTTCTCCCATAGTCCACTATATTTCGGTAAGTGGTTGTTGAAAATCATAAATAACATTTCGGTAAATAGTTGTTGAAAATAAGATTATATTTCGGTAACTACATGTCGAAAATATATTCAATTTTCGGTAGACAATTGCCAAACATGCATTTTCGGTAAATAGCTGTTGAAAAAAATATCATATTTCGGTAATTGGATGCTGAAAATGTATCTCAATTTCGGTAACTAACTGTTGAGTCTAATTGAAAATTTTTAACGGGGTGTGAGAGAAAATTTGTGGCTGCGAATAGCGCCGCCCTTTTTTTTACCCGTGTATTCGGCAAATTCGAAAGGCTTAATTGCAAGAACACCCCCTAAACTATCACTTTTTGGCAACTTCACTCCCTTAAGTTTAAATTCGAGCAACTTCACCCCCTAACCACCAAAATCGAGCAACTAATTCACCCCCTCCCCCATTTTCCGCTAAAAAAATGGACGGACCGAAATAAAAAGACCAACGTACCCCAAACTTTTAAAAAAAACCCCTAAGCTTTAAAAAAAACACGGTTTTGTTTATACTTGAAAAAAAACAACGACGATCGTCATTCCCATCTCTCTCCATCTCTCTCTCTGCTTTGTATCGCTCTCTTCCATCATGGGTCGAGGTTGACCGGAACTGTAGAACCCATCTCCAATCGCATCTCTACTCATCTCCATCTCCCACCTCGAACAGCAAAAACCAACAAGAGAAAAAAAAAAAAAAAACCAACAGCAGAAACACCTAGTTCTAGGTTTCGTAAAGTACGAATTACGAATCAACAGACTTCATTCATCATCTTCAAGTACGAGTTCTACATGTTTGTAAGTTCTTTATATCATTTTGTACGAGGTTAATAGGGCTAAAAAATTTGGGAAATCTGGGGGTTTGGGGGTTTTCATAGTTTTTTTGATTGTTTACCCTTAAAGTCCGAGATTAGGGCTTTTAAATTAGGGGGTTTTAGGAATCTTCGAATTATGTAAATTTTTTGTTGCAAGTCGGAGATTCGAGATTAGGGTTTTAAAATTTCGGGATTTTTTTAACTTTTTATATATTTAACTCTAAAGTATGAGATGGGGGTTATAAAATTGAGATTAGGGCTTTAAGAAATTGGGTATTACATTGGGTTTTAAAAAATTAGACTGGAACCTAAAAAGTTTGGGGATTTTGATTTATTTAATTAACCTAAGGTGGAATAGTTTACAAATTTGTCCATAGTATCATGTATGAATGAAAATTTGAAAAGGTGCATGTATATGTGTGTAAATGTAGGGATGAAGGAGATCGACAAGGATAGGGAGTGCTATTTTTTGGAGTCAACTAGTAGGGTCATCTACAGCATCTTGTGGGAGTGGTAGTACCACTGGCAGTGCAACAATTCCAAGCACTGGCCCTAGACAGTTATCCCAAGGAGAATTATCAACCCCAGGCAGTACCCAAAAGTCTAACACTTGAAAATCAAATTTAGTAGTATTTTGAAACCTTATTGACTTGTTAGTAGTCTTTTGGAACCTTTATCTTAGTTTAGCAACAGAAGTTGTAACCTTATGTTGACTTATTTGAAAGTACTCATCTGATAGCTGCAAAT
This sequence comes from Rhododendron mucronatum var. ripense, assembly GCA_019656295.1. NCBI lineage: Eukaryota > Viridiplantae > Streptophyta > Magnoliopsida > Ericales > Ericaceae > Rhododendron > Rhododendron mucronatum. The sequence continues at coordinate 868,513 of BPLT01000146.1, read as the reverse complement.
GGCAGTGCAGAAATTATAGGAAAATACTGATCTTTTTAATGTAATGAATGGGTACTGTGTATTGCTCTTTTGTGGGTATCTTTTGTTGACAATCTGTTTTGTTTTGGAATCAATGGAATTATGTCCTTCATTATTTTTGGGGTGCCTTATGGGAACTATGGACTGAATGTGAAATCTGAAAGTACATTGTGTAATCTAAAAATACTTTTGTGTAATATGCAGGCTTTGGAGCTTAAAAAGAGTAGGGTTTGGTGGTTACAAACACCAAGGTTGTGGTGTTCAAAAAATAGAGTTTTGTGAGCTTCAAAACTGCAAGGCATTGGGTTCAAAACTGTAAATTTTGGATAGTTTTTAAAGCTGCAAATGTGCTATTTTTGGACCTGAAAAAGAGCAGTTTTTTGTGCTAAAAAAGAGCAGGTTTTTTTGTGCTTCAAAACTGCAATTTGTGAACAGTCTTGAAGCTTCAAAACTGCTGTACGGTGACCTTCAAAAGTGCAGTTTTGTGCTTAAAAAGAGCAGATTTTGTTTATGCTTGGATAGTGTAAATATCTTATTTGCATCATTTGGAGTTGTTGGTGTATTTAGGATATGATCCAAGTCCGAGTCTCCATTTATTATTCAAGCCTAGGGAACCAAATGTTTGGAGGGGTGTTGGAAAGTGTGTTTTAATGTTGTGAGGTGGTTTGGGAGTGTTATGGATTTCTGGGGATGTAGAGCAAGAACCAAATTCTACCCAGTAGTTACCCGTAGTGTCAAAAAAGCCCTACCCGTAGCCAGAGATCAGAATCTGTGCAATGTTGAAAATTTTGGACAACCACCCGTAGCCCAAAAAAGGCCCTACCCGTAGCCATAGGAAAATTAAAAAAAAAAAAAAAAAACCATGATCCACCAAATTATATAAATCCAAAGCCCTTATTTCTTCTTTTCTTTCTCACTCGATAAGAGCCCTAAACGATCTATTTTTTGGGTTGGGGATTTAGAAGGGATAACTATAGCTGCTACCCATTTTTGGGTTAGGGATTTAAAAGGGGATAATTTGTCTTTTACAGGGGATAATCTTTTTTTTTTTTTGGTAACTATCGGGGTGTTGGAGAGGAAATGGAGGAGGGTGTTAGAGAGGAAATGGAAGAGGGTGTTAGAGAGGAAATGGAGGAAGATGAGGAGAAAGATGAGGACAAATTAATCAGAATAGTAGGAGATGAGGGGTAATCGGGTGGTGTACCTGGGTGGTGAGGGGGGGAGGGAGGTGGAGGAGGAGGAGTAGTAGGAGGGAGGAGGAGGACAAGGTTCAGATCTCGTGGAGGTGGTGTTGGTGGTGTGGGGGTGGTGTGGTGAGAGGGGGTAATTCTGGGTTAGGAGGATGAGTATAAATGGGTTTTAGGTTTAGGGTTTGTGGTGATGTTACAGAGGTGCGGAGGAGAGAGAGAGAGAGAGAGAGAGAGAGAGAATTTTATTTGGTGTATCAGGTGTGGTGTAGAGGTGTAGAGGAGAGAGTTTTTAAGAAGGGTGTAAGGGCATTTTTGTAGATTGATTTACTTTTCCATCCAATTGTGAAATTTTTCATCCAAATTCATTACAGAATTGGACGGAAAATGGGGGAAGGGGTGAAGTTGATCGATTTTGGTCGTTAAGGGGGTTAAATTGCTTGAATTTAAACTTAAAGGGGTGAAGTTGCCAAATAATGATAGTTTAGAGGATGTTCTTGCAATTACCCATTTTTCCAGATTTTCATCATAGCCTTGGGTGCCACTGGGATAAATGCGCCCAAAACCCATTTTTCCAGATTCTCATCATACCCTTGGGTGTCACTGGGAAAAATGTGGAGGAGGGGGAGCTGCTATCCTTTTTAAGCGACAGCAGCGTGCTGTCTGGCCCGGCCGAGCGGGACCCGCTTCAGTCTCGCTCCCATGATAAAAATATTCACGTCGTAGACTTGGTCGAGTGGAACAAATGTATCAAAAAATCAGCTCGATCGGATATTATTATTGTTCTCCAAAAAAAAAAATCTACAACGATCTCATATTTTTGGTATAAAATGTCTTTCCCCGAAAATATGAGACATCGGCAAACAATTGCAATAGTTATGAAACAATAGCATAACAGTCACAGGTCATTACTTAGTGGAGTAATGAGCAAATGAACAAAACGGGTTATAAACTTTGAAAAAGTCGAAATAGTAAAACGTGGTCACAGTCCACAGTCATTTTTTGTTTTCTTTACGTTAAAGCCCGAAAGCAGTACAGATTCCATCAATGATACAAGAATGATTAAAAACTATCAAGACTTCGACACAGATACCCCTATAGAAATAGGACCGACGAAATGCCTAGATTGAGATCCAATCAAGGTCCAGATAGTAAAGAACCCCAACAGACTCCTAACTCAAATCTGCAGTAAACATTAAACAGAGCTCAAATCTGAAACAAACCAACAACTATGAAACAATTAGGGCCCGATTGGATACCGTATAAGTTTTTGGTGTATTATTTATGAAGGGGTGATAAGATAGTAAGGGGTATTAGTTAAGAAGGGAGGGCCCACATCGATGTGACATTTATAGAGGGTGTATTAAAAAGTAGATAGTTTGGATGATGTATTAGAGAAGGGGGATAAAATAATACTTGGTTTGGATGAAGGATAAATTGGAGGTATAAGGAATGGTGTATAATGTAAAAAGCTGTCAATTGACTCTTTTGTCCTTGTGCTGTGTTAAATTAGATTATTGATTAGATTAAATTTTTAATTACAAAATTGAACTTTTATTAATTTTTTTTCACAAAAAATCAAAAGTAAATTAGTTAACTAATATAATAATTAGCGGATCAAAAAAAAAAACTAATATAATAAGTAATTATTTAATTTAAAATATTAAAAAACGTTAGACATTTCTGTTTTTTATCCATTCTGTTTTTTTAAACATAAAATATAAAGTTTGATTTTTTGTTTTTATATATATATTTTTTGTTTATAGCACCGATCAAACACCCACCACATATTTCCTGCACCCCATCACTCCCTCTCTCTTTATACCCCAGGCCCCCACACCACCCCCTTCCCCCCCACCCGCCTTCTCCCATGGACGACAGCGGCGGCGACTTGAAGACCAAAAGACAGCGGTCACACGACGGCGATCGTCCCTCCCTCTCTCCCACAAATCCGATCGTGCTTCCCTCTCTCCCACAAACAGTCAAAAAATCGGTTCGTCCCACGTGAAAAATAGGTACGTCTCTCTCTCTCTCTCTCTCTCTCTCTCTCTACATATACATACATATTTCATGTGTTTTGTTGTGGTGGTGGTGGTGGTGATCTGTTGTTGTTCTTCTTGATTATCTGTTTGTTCTTCTTCTTCTTCTTGATCGCTGTAGCTGGGAGAGAGAGAGCCGTTAGGGGAGGGGGATAATGAAGGGTAAAACAGTCCAAATTCGGGTGTATTAGGGCCGGAGAAGCTATTGCGCGCTCAGGGGGTAGCAATAATTTAGTACCTCTCCTACCGGATTAGGGTGTATAAGCGTAGAAGGGGGGAGAGTTGAATACAGGTGGAAATAAGCTTGCCAAACCTAACTAAAACTGTCCCATCACCCCTAATCCGGGTGTCTTCCACAATACACCCACCTAAAGCTGCATCCAATCGGGCCCAAAGAAAAGTACAGCTCCCCTGCCAGAGTAAATGCCAACCGATTGATTCACTCATGGCTCTCAAAAAACTGCACACCTCCTCTGTTTTCATATCCCGAAGAATCAAAACATTCCACTCCTTCGTTCAGAAAAAGTAAACACAAATTTAATATCCCAAAGTATATTGAACACTGCCTTCAAAAAGAATAGATAACAATCAAGATAGTAGCATGCAACAAGGACCTACGTACGGCCTTCACTTACCCAAAATGAGTATACATTCCACAAAAACGTTACATCCATGTAGTTGGAGGAATCAATTTGTATAAAGCAAAATTGATCAACTATGAACACTCCACAGATGGTCAAAAAAGCAATATTTAACCAAGAATTTCTCCGCTGATCCAAGACTTTTCTGATCACAAAATCACCACTAGCAAAGATATTAGTCAGAGGTGAAAATCTTAATCCATTTTTTTTAACCTGCTCAAATCCGTCCACTTATAACCCAATTTAATTCGTCCATATTTTATAACGGGTTTATATGAGTTGAGAGTGGATTCAATATGGGTCAAAAGTAAAACACCCATAAAACACTGAAGGAAACACAAAACACGTTAGAAAAGGTCGAGCTAATTACAAAATTGTCATTGATATAAAATACAGTCCAATCGCCCCTCGCACAAAACACATAATAATGCTCTTCTCTCTCTCTCTCTCTCTAACTTCTACCAGAAACTAGCAGCCTAGCAAGTGCCAGACAGTAACTTTTTTCTAATTTATTTATTCATTAACCACGCCCAACACCAACCCCACCCCCAGAAACTAGCAGCCTAGCAAGTGCCAGACAGTAACTTTTTTCTAATTTATTTATTCATTAACCACCCCCAACACCAACCCCCCCCCCCCCCCCCCCCCCCCCCCCCCATGATATTTTTGGTTTGCTACAATAAAATTGAAATTGATATTAATTATTTTGAAATATTTAAAATTGAACCGAACCATCATACTTATAAAGTCGATCAAATTTTGCTATATATGGTCCTAATTTTTTTTTTCATTTTTTGAATGAAAAACTAGATGATTTGTTTGTTTAGTAAAATAGCTAAACTATAGCAAAATTTGACTTGTTTAACGAGTTGATGTCAAGGTAGTCACAGCTCATCTCCATAATTTTTTAATGTTTCGATTTCTCCCTTTGAATAGAACCAATAATTCACAAAAAATTGACACAAAACGTACAAACACAAAAAAATTAAATAAAGACAAAAAAATCCAAATTGGCTTATATAGTCGAAAGACCCCACGGGGTTTTGCCCATTTATGAACGTGTTTCAACCCACATCGGGGGAAGACAATAGAGAAGGAAAAGAAGGAAGGGGGAAACAGGTACGGGGACGAAGGAGAAGAAAAAAGGGGAAAAAAGGGGGGGGTTGTGTGTGTTCGACCTGACCCATATTCGACCTGACCTGATTCAACGCATTTACTATTTGACCCATATTTGATTCGCAACCCGTTTTAACCCGCCCAGACCCGCCCATCTGCCACTTGTAATTAGTCAATAGAAAATACAATCCAAAATTATATAACCAGAACTAAAATGCTAATTAGAAAACAAAGCACTGACTTTATATCAAAAGTGTATGCTCACGGTTTCCTAAGTCACACAACTTGTTCAACAGAAATTACCCACTGACTAAAAACAAAAACTAATCTGTATGATAGTGCTTTGGTTGAGATAGAAAAGATTTTACAATTGAAATTTGTTGATCTTAGTTTGGCTCAGGAGTCTTTTAAATTACAAAACTCGAGGGTTCAGTGGTTAGCTTTGGGTGATCAAAATACCAAGTTTTTTCATAGGAAATTGAAAACTCATTGCTTGAGGAATAAGATCTTAAGTTCAACTAATGATGTTGGGGATAGACTGGCAGATCCTAAGGACGTAACGGATGAGATCCTTGGTTATTATGTAGGGCTTTTGGGGCCTCCTTTCTCTCAGAAAAGGGATGTTTATTAGGTTTTGAGATTTGATGTGTCCAATAGAATTTCTGGTGATCATAGGGCTGCTCTTATTAAACCTGTTACAAAGGAAGAAATTAAGACAGCTGGCCATGTGGGCTATTAAGGGTGACAAAGCTCATGGTCCTGATGCGTTTTCCTCTGACTTCTCTCAAAAGAATTGGGACATTGTTGGCTATGACGTGGTTCAAGCTATTCAACTTTTCTTTGAAACTTCTTATCTCCCTAGACAATGGAATTGCTCTGCTCTCACATTGATTCCTAAGGTTTTTCTCCTAATTGTATAAGAGATTTTAGGCCTATTGAATGTTGTAATGTGTTGTACAAATGTGTGACTAAAGTGTTGGCCAATAGGTTGCAACCCTTGCTCCCTCTTATTATCAACCCCTACAAGTCTACTGTGAAGGGTAGGTCTATATTGGACAACACTTATGCAAGAACTGGTTAGGAATTATCATAGAGATGGTGGTAAACCAAGATGTTCTATAAAACTGGATCTTATGAAGGTGTATGATTCTATGAAATGGGGTTTTTTGCTGGATATTTTGAAGGTCATGGATTTCCCAAGCCAGTTCATTCAATGGATGGAAACGTGTATTACCTCTCCTATGTTTCCAATGGTGCTCAATGGAGAATTGGAGGGATTTTTCCCAGGTAAGAGAGGGCTTAGGCGAGGGGATCCGTTAGCCCCTTACCTATTCCTTTTGATAATGGGAGGCTTCACAGCCTTGCTCCAAAGATCAGTCAGACTGTGGCTTTTGTTTTCCATCCTAAATGCAAGAGTTTGAACATTTTTTAACTGGTGTTTGCGGATGACTTGTTTATCTTTGCTGGTGCTGATGAAAAATCTTGTCATCTAATAGCAGAGGTTTTGAAAGATTTTCACTTGCTCTCAGGCCTTCAGCCCAACTTGCTAAAGAGTTCAATTTTCTATTCTGGTGTTAATGAGGAAGTGAAGACCTCTTTAGGTAACATCATCCCTATTCCTGAGGGATCCCTCCCTGTCAAATACTTGGGAGTTCCATTGTTATCAACAAGGTTCAAAGAAGCAGGTTGCAGCCAGCTTAAGCAGAAAATTTTGAGTAGGATACAATCCTGGGTAAACAATACTCTGACATATGGAGGCAGACAACAATTGATTCAATCTGGCACCAAAGCAGATGGGTTTCCCTCCAATTTGTGCTATATATACTCTCACACATAGGGTTAAAAACAGAGTACTACTCCACTGCCTCTTCCTCTTACCCTCCGAGACCTGCAAAACATAAGCTCAAAGAGTTGCATTCTCACAAGTTCAGAGAGCAAAAACCAGTCACAAAACAGAGTGCAAAAACCAATCACAAACAGTGCAAAAACCAGTCACAAAAACAGTTCCAAAAAACAGTCCGAATGCTTCACAATCACAAAACCAGTCACAAATATTGTTGCATACGTTCAGAGATCAAAATGCTTCGAATATAGTCATAAATAGAGTGCAAAAACCAGTCATAGCTTCATAACTATTTCAGTTCACCATCTCAACTACTGCAGTTCCAACAGAGCCTAAACAGTTCAAATGCTGCAGATACAATATAGAATGCTGCAGCTAAAACATAATGCTGCAACCAAAGTTTTCCCACATCTCTCCACACAGACCAATAAGTTCAGAAACTAATGCAGAAACTATTAACTACTACACCAATGTTTCCAAAAGCTACGGCACTTCCAAAAGCTACTGCTGTACTGCATTTCCAAAAACTATCAAGGTGTTTGCTACTGCGTTTCAATTTGATCCTTGTCTGAGATTAAACCCTAAATGAAGAGGAGAGAGAGAGAGAGAGAGAGAGAGAGAGAGGAGGGGGAGGGGTGTGGAAGTCGTGAGAAACTAGCGAATTGACTGTGCCTACGGTATTACAACAACGATCCAAGAGTCCAAGACACATCAGATACCAAATTGCATTTTTTTATGATAACCAAGTGTTTAGACCAGCTTAATTACAACTCGGACTAATCTTGGGGGACTATAATTGAAATATGAAATTGCATCAATAGAATCCAAACTACATAATTGAAAGTAATACCATTTGCTTTAACAGAATCCAAGTTCAACCATAACATCAAAAACACTTAATAATAAAGTCAAATCCATACACAAAATTAGCAAAAAATTATGACCATATGTTTGGCAACAATATAGTTAGAAAGCAAACAGTAAGAAAAACACAACCAGATCCGAATGTGAGGTTTGCCTGCCAAATGGTGCCCACTAGAAATCTCTTCTCGGCAGACCCCCCCCGCCCCCCCCCCCCCTCTCTCTCTCTCTCTCTCATGCGTGAGCTACAAGAATGGGAACATGACACATTTATTGCACAGCCTTCTCTCTCGTAGGCTCACATGGCTACAACACTTGGATAGTGTAGAGTTAAAATGATGGGATTTTGGATCAAACTAATTCTCTCCCTCACGGCACACACATACACACAAAATAATTAATTACTTGGCCCCCAATTCATGGGATCTCCTGTACCCTCCATCTTCATGTATCTAGGGAATTCTCTAGGTTTTTGTTTAGCTAAAGGCTAAGGGTAATACATGGTGCTCTCATGCTCACTCACGCGCATCTGAGCCATGATTCCGCCGACCAATTCTACTGATTCCATCGGACTCTCATGCTCACACAATCATTAATCTTTTCAATTGCTTTTCGTATTTCGTTTCTCATTTCTCATGTCTTGTAAACATGCATGATCATTTCCTTGCGTTCACATAATTTCCCCTTAGCACTACTAAAATCATTTAAATAAGTCCTATCTTTCATGCTCTTCAAAAATTAACACGGCACATAGTACACTAGCAATATTCCTAACATTTGTCGATTTCTATGTTCCGCTCTTTTTTTCATCACAACAGTAAGTTTGTCATGCAAAAACAATTAAGTACAAATTTCATTAATCAAGTCCTAAGCATGCTTTTTAATACTAACCACAAACATAACAGTATGCTTTTCCTTTCGTGGTTATCTTTCCAAAAAAAAATTCCAGGAGCTATGCTTCTTTTCTTACAAGCAATTATCATGAAAACCTAGTTTCGATAATACAACAAAAATTATAATGACTTTAACATTTTTAATTCTTTTCCAACAAGCTAATTATGCGGGTAATTATAAAATTATTCAGATCAATACATTTTAAAATCAACGAACATGTAGCACTACTATATTTAGGTGAATAAATAGGAGGTTTCTACTTGTAATCATTTTTATGATAGTAACAGTATTCAACATTTAAATGTTTAAATTAATATATACAATTTAACATGCGATATCATAAAAAAGTCATAATTTCAATATTCAAACATTTAACACATTAACATTATACTTAGGTGATCAGGTTTCTATCGTTCTTATTGGCAATAGCGGGTTACGAATTCGTTGGGTCGAAAAATGAACAGAGTGACGTCGCCTTGATTGGAATTTGATAAAAAGAAAAGTAATTTTCTTTTTACTACGAACCCGAACAACTTTTAGGTTTTGAAATTGAAAAATCGAATGGTGGTTTGAGTGGCGGTGGAAAGGTACCGTGGCAATGTGGTGGTGAGCTTGAACTCAATTCTTTTCTTTTTTTCTTCTCTTTCTCACAGCCGAAACTCCATGTCTCTTTCCCAGCTAATGAAGCAAGTGACGTTAGAAATGAAGGAGCAGCCATTGGTATTTATAGGCAATGAATTCATCTCTCTCCTCCTCTTACCCGGTTCTCTCTCTCTTGTCCCATTCATAAATACATACATATATATTTGTAGGATAGGCTATAATATAGGGTAACATGGGAGCATTTGATGAGGTTTTGGATAGAAAACCCAACCCCCCTCTCCCTCTCCCTCTCCCTCCTGTCGGCAGGCGCTCTCTCTCGTTTGTCCCATCCATAAATACATATATATATATATATATTTGTAGGATAGGCTATAATATAGGGTAACATGGGAGCATGTGATGAGGTTTTGGATAGAAAACCCAACCCACCTCTCTCTCTCCCTCCTGTCGGCAGACTCTCTCTCTCTCTAATACAGGGTAACATGGGAGCATGTGATGAGGTTTGACTCTCTCCCTCTCTCCCTCTCTCTCATGCGTGAGCTACAAGAATGGGAACATGACACATTTATTGCACATCCTTCTCTCTTGTAGGCTCACATGGCTACAACACTAGGATAGTGTAGAGTTAAAATGGTGGCATTTTGGATCAAACTAAATTCTCTCCCTCACGTCTCGCGCGCACATAGCTGTTTGAACAAAAAAGTTAAGTGACTTATTTTTTTGTTTTTGTTCAAATTTTTTTGCATTTGTTAGTTTGTCGTTAATTTTTTAGAGATTATTGCATCGTCATGATTAGAGGAATCTAGAAAGTAAAAAATTATAATCGAAATCAAATTTTTTACTTTTTAGATTCTTCTGGTCATAACGATACAATAATCTCCCAAAAATTAAAGACAAACTAACAAATGCGAAAAAAAATTGAATAAAAATAAAACAATAAGCCAGTTTGCTTATTAGCCAAACAACCAAAAAAATCTCCTACAATTAAGAGAGGTGCTCCCCCCAACCCATTCTTTCCCGTTCCAACCTCCCCCAAAAGAGGGGAAAAAAGAAGAGGGAGAATAATAGTTCAGAGACTCAAATGTGAAAGGATATCCACCCCCAAACCTTTTTTTCCCTGGTATATTATTGGGTAGACACCTATTGAACACTTTAGAGCATCCGCATTGTAATAAGTAAATGATTGTGAATAAGCAAACTTAACACCAATGTTCAAAAAATACCATACATTGTAATAAGCAAAGTTACAAGTCTTTTAGTAAATAACCAAATTTCACTCATTCCATAATCAAACTTAACAACTTTTACCAATAATCAAAACTCAATAACCAAACTCAATAACTAAACTCAAAACTCAATAATTCAAAAACACCCCACATTGGAATCGTCTCATCGAGACAAATAATTTGGTGTGGTCGGATGTGTAATTGGAACTCGTTTGCGATTGGACATATGTGCAATGCGTATTATGGGGGTTTGTTTTGTTCAGGATGCGAAAATAACCAATGTGGAGGTAGAAGTTGTTAAGTTTGATTATGAACTAAATGGATAATCAAATGCTGACGTGGCACATTTTGGTTATTGGTTTTGATTATTCCCATTGCGGATGCTCTTAGCATGATGGCAAATGCTAACCGGTGCATTGCACCGGATACGTGGATCCAATTGGTCAGCTTTTTAATTCTTCCCGTACTGGTAATGGTATCACAAAGCACTTCTAACATGTTTTACAAATTTACCCTTAGTTTTGTAACTAATAACAAAATAACCAATAATCCAATCAAAAAAGGTAATGTGAGCGTTCTTTCCCAAGCCCGCGCCCCCCCCCCCCCCCCCCCCCATTTCTCCTGGCATTTCTTTTTCGCATTTTCTTTTCTAAACTCTATGTTTCTCCCATCTCCTAAACTTGTTTTGATCCTGGAGGTCTGAGAGCTTTCTATTATACTTGAGGTGCTTCAAAAATTCTTGATTAACCCCACCTACATGGGTCATTTTCCTCTCGTATAACTGTTGAACTTTTTGTGTCGACCTATTAAATGAAATGACCCGAATAGTACAACTCTCGATAATTAGCTTGTTGAGACAAACTAATAATTCACAAATTTTTACACAAAAATAAATAAAAAATAAAAAATGTAAAACTAACACGATATATAGCAAGGCACACTATATATGCAAAAAAAAAAATAGCTTATTGTTTACTTTATTCAAAAAAAATTAGGTTTCAATCGTAATTCTTTACTTTTTAAATTCCTCTTGTTATAACGATGTAATAATTTCCAAAAAATTGGAGAAAAACTAACAAATACGAAACAAATTTGAATAAGGACAAAAAAATATGCCAGTTGACTTATTTAGCCAAACGGGGCCTAAAAAATAATTCAGGAAAATCATCTTTCTTGAGGAGAAGAGAAAGGAGTCCCGTATGATACCGTTTGAATTTTTGAATAATTAAGGAAAATAATTTTGATACTCCATTTTTTATGATAACACTCTAAAATTTATTTTTCAATGTAAAAATTATACATAGCAAAAGACACTAAAAAATAAATTTTGAAACGACATCATAAAAAATTAGAGTGCCAAAATTATTTTCCATAAACTACTACTACTTTATTTTTGAATTTAAGCAATTGATGATGAGAGAGAATGAAGTGGATTTTTGCAGAGGATTCCCACGGCTGCAATGGTAGGATAAGGAGAGAGAAAGGGCGGTCAAAGCAAAAAGAAAGACAGAGGCTAAAATGGTCATATGTTGAAATGGGCCAGACTGAAAATGATGTCTTCTCAAAGTAAATAAAGTAGAAAAGGATAAAACATGACACGTGGCTGTGTCTTGTAGTTTTATAGGGTGCACGTGTGCACCGGTTAGACGGACCTAGCATGATTCGCGATGTATAATTAAGTTCAACAGAAACTTGGTCATGACAAACACATGAATGATCTAAAAGATTCAAAGAACATCTACCACAAAACCCATATATCTATATCAAGAAAATCTGTCCATAGTAGTGAAGAGAGAGAAAAACCAGTTTTTCATACAATGACAGTCTAGTATTTTTATGTTTTTAACATTTTATCATTAATGTTCCAATGTGGCCTTTTATCAAACAGGTGGTGACAATGGCACTACTTGGTTGGTGATTGTTTTGTGGAAACCTAAGAAAATGTAGTTAATGGCTTGACTTCACCTTAATGGAAAAAAATAACTAAAAATACTTGTGTAGAAATCGTCCACCATCATCTTCTGTAGCGAGAAAATGTAGAAATTAATCTTATACTGGTTCCCAACCTTCCACCCTGAAGCTTCCCAATGACTCCTCTTGGACTCTCAGGAAAATTTTTGATCTAAGTAGAGAAGGGCAGCAGTTCATTAAAGTTCACGTTGGAAATGGTCTTAATACCTTTTTTTGGTATGATAATTGGCACTCTCTTGGTCCCTTGTACCTAAGATTTGGAGATAGGGTAGTTTCTTTGTTTGGTAGATCATTAAATACAAAGGTCAGTTCTATTATTCATGATGGGGAATGGCGTTGGCAAAGGGGTCGAAGTGATCTTGTAAGGGATATCATTGCTTCTACTTCTCATGATCTTGTGCCTCATTTGGATAGAGAAGATAGAGTTTTTTGGTCTTTAAATGCCAATGGCTGCTACTCAACTAAATCTGCCTGGTCAGGTATTCGTTCATGTGCTCCAGAAGTGGATTGGTGTCACATGGTTTGGTATCCAAAATCAGTTCCAAGGTGGTCTTTCATTCAATGGATTGCTATTTTGAATCGGTTGTCCACGAAAGATAGGCTTTCTGCGTGGGGTGTGCTAAATGATAGAGAGTGTGCTTTATGCGATGGGGGTTTAGAATCTCATGCCCATTTATTCTTTGATTGTCAGTTCTCATCAAGAATTTGGCTTAACATTAGAAGCCTTTGTGGGGTTATTCCTCATGCTCGGGATTTACATTCAGAAGTTCAATGGGGCATATCCAACTGTAAGAAAGGTTCTATCCAATCTCTCCTTTTCAAACTTAGCCTCTCTGCCTCTATCTATTACATTTGGAAGGAGAGGAATCATAGAATCTTTCAGTATGTTGGACATGATTTTGCTACTGTTGACAAGCAAATTGTGAATGAAGTGAAAGCCTGTGCAGTCTCTTGGAGGAGGATTCCTAAGTCTTCTGAAAATATTAGGCTTTGTCTGGGGTGGGGTATTCCTGAGATTGTGTTTGGTCCAGCTTAAATCTGCTTTCTTTTGTCAGTTCCCATTGTTTTATGGGTTTTGTTTTCGGTGCTTGTATTTGTTTTTCAATCTTGTATTGTTGAGTTCCTTCTCAAGGGTTTCCCTTGAGTTTTTGGGAGTTGTCCCTTTATAAAATTGACCTGTTCCAAAAAAAAAACCTTCCACCCTGAAAACATTGGCTAGTTATCAGACTGACGACTCGGACGGTTCCGGGCAAAATTAAATTAGGGCTTTGATTCCCAACCAAAAACGGAACTACCTGATAGGAGAAGGGGCAGATTGCAACTTTGTTGACCACTGACTTCTGAATCAACGTCTTCGTCACAGACCAAGAGCCCAACGGCGACAGGACTTGCTGCAAGCTATCGTAAATGGACAGAGCCAGATAGACAGTGGGAGAGAGACGAAGAGGGAAAGTGGAGGGTGGAAAATTAATATAGATGTCACAAAGGGTCAATTTTGTTATAAAAATTTTATTTACGGAGCTCAATCTCAGCCGTCCAAAAATGTTTTGGACTGTTCGGATTTTAAAAAAACTTGTCTCACGAATAGTTAAACTATTTGTACGAATAGTTTTTTTAAAATCTGAACCATTGATTATCAAAACCATCGGCTGAGATTACATGACTCTGTAAATAGACTATCTTAAAAAATGTCGAAAGATAAAAGGATAAAAGATATGCGTGGAAGAAGACTAACTTGATGCACACACATTTTTTTGGGTGTTTTTATTTGCAGAAAAATATTTGAAGTACTTTTCTTGGGTCCTTTTGTTTTGAATATTACTCCTACTTGTTACAGAAAAAAATGGTAAAACTGTGGACAAATTTTTAAATTACGTAGGATCGTTTGCCCAAAATTTTCGTTTCAAATTTGAGAATATCTTGGTTGCTTTATATGAGAGTGGAGAATTGTATATGTTCAGTGTTATTAATAAAAGCAATTTTTTTAACAGCAAAAAAAAAATTATTAAGCATAATTAGTTGTTTTAATCTTACATGTGTGAGCAATTTTTTTAACACCAAAGTATTAAACACAGTTATTTGTTTTAATATTACACGGTAGAACAAAAAAATACTCATTCAATACTCGAGCTATTAAAGTTAGATCTAGATCCTTTTTTTTTATTTTTTATAAAACTCAAAGTTTTCAGGCAAGTTTCCTATTAAACTTTTCTTCCGTTAGTCAAATAGACCCACTACTACAAAATGGTATAAAGATCACGGTCCAAAAATTAAAAAGATCTCACTTTTTGTAAAAGCGTAATAAAATGTAATGAACTATAGTTTTAATCTCAGTTATATGAAAAACTGAGATGGAAAGATTTTTTAATCTCAGTAATCTAAAAAGTGAGATTGTAACTTGAAGAATAGATCTCATTCTCCAAAAACTGAGATTATATATGAAATAATATATCTCGTTTCCAAAAAAACTGAGATGAAAAGATTTTTTAATCTCAATAATCTAAAAGTGAGATTGTAACTTAAAGAATAGATCTCGTTTTTGAAAAACTGAGATTGTATATGAAAGAATATATCTTATTTAGGAAAAACTGAGATAAAAAGAACTTTTAATCTCAATTATCTAGAAACTGAGATCGTAAGTTAGAGAACACATCACATTTTTTTTAGACTTAAGATGAAAGCTCTTATATAAAAAAGTTGAAAGTCGCTTACCCCCTAATCGACTCCACACGCAATACCCCTATACAAATGTCCCTCTCAACCATTCTACAAAAAAATATTTCATCAAAAAATGGGGTACTTTCGACGATGAAAATAAATTTCGTCGCCAAATAGGTACCTTTTG
Source organism: Rhododendron mucronatum var. ripense (assembly GCA_019656295.1). Taxonomy (NCBI): domain Eukaryota; kingdom Viridiplantae; phylum Streptophyta; class Magnoliopsida; order Ericales; family Ericaceae; genus Rhododendron; species Rhododendron mucronatum. The sequence goes on along the minus strand of BPLT01000146.1, from coordinate 853,269 downwards.
TGACAAAATTTATGAAGGTTGCGTTTCGTCGCCAAATGTATTTCGAGTATAACTCTATGCTCAAAACTCCATTAATTTAGATAATTCAAATTGGGTTTGAATAATAACACAAAGGGCTACAACTTTCATGTTTATCAGAATTTCTAATTTTAATATTTAAAAGTTCAAAGTGATGTTCGAAATATATTTTAATGTTAAACGCATATGTTATATATTAAATATTTCAATTATATATCGAAAAGTGTGTGTGGTGCAGTTGGTTGAAGCTTCAATGCAAAACTCAAAAGACTTAGGTTCAAAACCCATCAGGATAAATAAAGTGGGATTTTTTCCCTTAGGAAAACGCCACTTTTAATCTCGGTTTTTTCAAAAACTGTGATTATTACTCTCTAAACAATCACGGTTTTATAATGAAACTGAGATGTTAAGCTATTAAAGGTTACGGTTTTGTTATTTTTAATCACAGTTTTTATGTTTTTAGTCACGGTTTTAATGAGTTTTAATCACGGTTTTTATCCTGTGATTAAAAGATAGGGACTTTGAGTTACACCATGATAGACCACGGTTTTGAATGCGAGATTAAAAGTGAAAGATCACACTAGATGAGCGAGGTCTTTATCTATTTTTGTAGTAGTGACCATTTGTCACACCCAAAAAGGTCATGACCGGCCATGAATCATAAGACTCAAACTTGCAGAATATGCAACCTAAAAAAATATTAAGTTTTTTTTTTTTTTTTTTGCTCGGCAAACGAAACATTTTATTAATCTCGAAAGGGTACATCGAGAGAAGAAAAGAAGAACACAAAATGCTACTCAGAAAGACATACAAAAGAAACCCAAAAGAAGACCTCATCCAACAGAGAGTTGGATGACTGCACCTCAGAAGAGAGTTACAATTTTAGTCTACGAATCCCGTCCAAATACCCCTTAAAATCTTCCACCGAATAAATCTTGATGTCGTGCTTAGCCCTCCACCGAAAATATTCTTGATTTTGTTACTTAACTTAAAAAAATATTAAGTTAAGTAACAAAATCAAGAATATTTTCTTTAAGAGCTACACCAACTAAAAAAGTTTAGTAAAAAGCATAGGTTACAAACATGGGAGACTAAAGGATTCACCCTCAAACCTCATCCTATATAAGTATTCATTCTGGTCATTTTAAACAGTTATGTTTTCATCCTTTCATATGGCGAATTATTTATCTTACATTTTTTATAAGATATCCGTATGTGTGTGTAAATTTACTTTCTAAATTAGTGAGATTCAATTCCTAATTTAGTGGGATTCAACCATTTCCTAATTTAGTGTGATTTAATCTCAATAATTACGAGAGATAATTATGAAAGATGATTTCAAAATTTAAAAAATTCGTAAATAACCAAATTTCACTGACTTATTTTTCACCAATTTAAATTGAAAAACCATATTTATTTTTTCATATATACTAGGGGCAAAGGAAATTTCCCGTGGAGAGGTGAAATGCATAGAGATCGGAAAGAACACCCAACGGCGAAAGCACTCTACTGGGCCGACACTAACACTGAGAGATGAAACCTAGGGGAGTGAGCGGGATTAGAGACCCCAGCTTCTAACTGGAGTCTTTCTACAACTTTGGGTTTACGAAAATCTGTCTTTCCAAGTGAGACTTATTACTCGCCCCGGCACATCTCGCATTTATGGGTCGCTATAACTATTCAAGAAGAAACTTGAAAGTGGAAGGATAAACAAACCCATCCGGTGGACCGCCGAGTTACAAGTCCTACGACACATGAGCGAGATTCTCTAAAAAGCCAAGGACGTAGGCGGCCAAGAGGACAGCAGCCAATAGTCACTTATTTTGGCAGTGCAAGGGACCTTTGGAATGAGAGCAATCAGGGCGCATCTAGTGCAGTGGAGACAAGCTAGGAGCCTATGTTTGGATTACTCCATCCAGATGGTATAAGTTCAGCACCGCTCAATTGAAAGCACCTTTCTTTTTTTGTAGGGTCTTAATTCTTAAAGATACCGGGCGATCAAGCGACTTTGATCTTCATCTCCTGAACAAAGGAGTGGCGAAGCCACCATGTATTATTATGAAACCTTTTGGAACATGGTCGATTAATCATATTTTTCATGAATTATTTTTTATAAAGTTACCATAAAAAATATTTCAAAACATATACAATATTCAAACCGATCATGTTTTTTATGGTCAATTATGCAAATTCACCATAAAAAATAATGAAAATTTTGTTTAAAATAATGTATTCTAGAACGATAAACTAGAGGTAGCAAACGGGCGGATTTGAGCGAAAATGAGTCGTGGGTTGAATATGAGCGGAACAAATACGGGTCAATAATAGACGGGTTAAAATGGATTGGGTCGAATATGGGTCAAGTTATAACATACCCAACCCAACCCATTTTTCTTCCTTTTCTCCCCTTTTTCTCCCAACAGAAAGGACGCTTGCGTAAATGTTGTTGATAGTTACCTGGATGTACTACTACACCTAGGGCCCAATTGGATGCCGTATATGTTTTAGGTGTATTATTTATGAATGGGAATAAAATAGTAAGGGATACTATTAGTTACGTAGGGAGAGCTCACATTGATATGACATTTATAGAGTGTGTATTAAAAAGTAAATAGTTTAGATGATGTATTAGAAGGAATGGTGTATAATGTAAAAAATTGTTAAATGGCTCTTTTGCCCTTATGCAGTCTCAAACTTTATTATGCCTAACATTAATTATTTAATTGCAAAACTTAATATATTTAATGATTTTTCAACAATTCTATAATAATTTACTATACCAATAAATTAAATAATATAACAATTTTTTAAAATCTAAATTTTAATTACTCATTATAATAAAAACTTAGAATGTTATTTAGTTTTAAAAAAAAATTCAATTTGTCCCAGCCATCTATTTTTTTCCATCCAGCCGTTCATTTTCATTCTTCTGTGTTCCTATACACCAAATCATTTTTCTTTTTTCCCCTCGTTCTTATCGTTTATGAGAGAGAGAGAGAGAGAGAGAGAGAGATGGAAACGAAGAAGAAAAAAGAAGCAGCAGCAGCGGTGGCCACTGGTCCTCGCTCTCCGATTGTCTCTCTTCGATATGTACGGAACCCAAGTACGTCTCTCTCTACTCTCTACATATACATACATATTTTGTGTGTGTATTTTTGTGGTGGTGGTGGCCTGTACTTCTTCTTCTTTGCTATCTCTGCTAGTAGATATATATATATATATATAGAGAGAGAGAGAGAGAGAGAGAGAGGGGGGGGGGGGGGGGGTGGAAATCAAGCGTGTACACCCGGATTAGCTATTGGTACCTGGGAGGGTAGCAATAATTTATGGTTGTTCTGGGTGTATTAACGAATACGGGGGTTAGTTAATACAGGGGGAAGAAATGGATGCCAAATGGTGTATTGACTCCTCATCCGGGTGTATTGTGTAATACACCCACCGTATACACCATCCAATCGAGCCTAGTGCATGTAACTGGCGCCGTGAAATGGTAACACTCCTAAAATTAGTTGGTAACGTTAAATTAAAAAATGAAAATTGCTACGTACTCCAATACAAACCCATGTTTATTAAGATTTAAATAAAGATTCTAATATGTGTGAAATATATTCAAAAGTGTGAAAAAAAATAATTAGAAAAGCCTATGGAATTACCCAACACTCAAAGGCTCGTTTGGATGAGTTATTAGATTTGGAGATATTATGTAAGAAGGGGGGATTGGATAGTAAGGAGTATTATGTAAGAAAGGTGGGCCCACATTGATGTGACGGGGGGATTAAATAATACTTGGTTTGGATGTGGTATAAAATAGGGGAATAAGGTTGTTTTGTAGTTGAATGAAAGAGATGGGGTATTATAAGGGGGGATTCCACATAGTCGGCTCTCACCCTAGCCATGTGTAAGCCCCCCTTAGGGCGTATTAGGAGGGATTATGGAGGAGGGGGTATTAAGATATTCCCCCTGTTTTTGGCTTGTCAAAGCACGCCATAGAAGAGGGCTCACGTATTAGAATGGTGTATATTACAATACACCCTTCTATCGTGGCATCCAAACAGACCCAAAATACAAAAAATATGGACCCCTTTATACGGACCGATAGGAATCCCACCGATAGTGAATTGACGGGCTTGCAGGCTCACTCTGGGTCTCACACAAACGATCCGAGCCATTCAATAATTTACGTTAAAAAAACTAAGCGGGCCCGAGAAATTTCAACTCAATCCAAGTGGGCTCGTGAAATATAATTGACTTTCACTACAAGACGAAAGGGCTATAGCGAGTATTTAGTTTTCTCACAAAAGCACTTGATTTCCTCGCTAAAACACTGTCGCAAAAAGTATTAGCGAGGAAAATAAATTCCTTGCCTAATTTGACGTGTTGCGAGGAATTTTTTCCTCGCTAAATGTTTAAATTCCTCGCTAAATGTTTTCCTCGCAAATACTATTTGTCGTCAAATAGGCTACGAATTTATCAATTGACGAGGAAATTTTTTCCTTGCTAAACAAAAAAAAATCCCAAAACAAAAGTTCTCTCCGCACTTTTTGCAGCTTCTGGTACTCGAACCTTGGACCTCCCATAAGATGCGAAGCAACTACCAACCACGCTACACTGTACTTAATTTCTGTAAAATTGGTGATACTTTATTTATATATTATCTCTTTCACCACTCCAAATTAATTTTGGCCTTTCTACTTTTTGTAGTTTTATAGTGTCTGAACTTTATTTGAACAAGTTAATTTTTTGCTAGCACAACAATTTTATCTAACAACTTTTGCAGAACTAATAATATGTGTTATTATTCTCATTTTTTTATGGGATAATTCTAACTTTTATGGAATGAGATTAATTTGTTGTCATAAGCTTGAGATATATTTCAACGAAAAGTTGGGGACAAAGAAAATTTACCTCAGAGTGCCCCGAAAAGAGCAACTAGTGGTTGAGATTCAATTTGATGTGTCGGACCCTATATATCAAAGTGAATTTCAACCACTAATTGTTATTTTCAAGGTAAATTTTTTTTGTACTTAGTACTAATATTTTAATATCAGATTATGAATAACAAGAAGCATCACTCTCATTTTCAAATTTTAAAAGCGAGTTTGACCTTCTTTTTTGCCAAATACTAAGGGTATTATAGACTTGTAATTTTTTCATCATCGCTATAATAATATGAACAAAATTTATAAATATTCATGTAAGATCATCCTAAAAGCACTAAAGACAATACTTTTTAAATTTTTTAATCTTTAATATATTTTTTAAAATTTTAAATTGCCTCTCTCTCTCTCTCACACACACACACACACACACAATATGTATATGTATAAATAAAAGTATCCATGATACTTACAAAATTACATTTGAAATTAATACTTAACATATTTATCTGGTTATAAAGGAATGCCATTATAATCACCTAAGTTGATTTAAATAAAAATCAACAAACTGTTTGCAGAGGAAAAAAAATTAAAGCATGAATGCACAATACATATGAAATAGTGTATTTTTTGTGAAATAGTGCATTTTTATGTAGATGTTCTAAAAATAGAATTGTGATGATCCAACTTTGAGATATTTTAAATACAACATCAGTAATTTAAGATGTTTTTAACTTTATCTTCTGTTGAGTTTTTCACTATTATGGAAAAAATCATCGATACCTACACTTCAAGATATCTTTCATTGCTAATTAGAATAAGAAAAGTGACAAATACGAGGTTTCTTCACCAATTCAATGCGATTGGTGATGCAAACTATTTGTTCCCTTTTAAAACTTTTTTATTTTAATAAATTTCATAATGGTATAGTTTATTATGTCATACCGTCGTGATATTACAAAATATATAGGAATATAATTAATAATAACTTATATATATATAAAAAAATGAATCCTAAAAAAGGTGACAAAATATTTTCTCATCAAAAAATTACATTTGGCGAGGAAAATCTGTTTTCCTCGCCAAATGTAAACTTTTTGCGAGAAAAACTATTTTCCTCGCTAAAAAAGGCTTTTTGGCGAAGAAATTTGTTTCCTCGCTAGAAAAGGCGACGAAATTGAATTTACTCGCAAATAATATACTTTTAGTAAGGAAATTCATTTTTTTCGCCATATTTCCTCGCTATAGCCCATTGGTGTTGTAGTGTTTGTGCTTGTGGCATATATATAATCTGGGAGGACTATTTTATTTGTGTTTATTCAATTTTTTTGTATTTATTAGTTTTGCGTGAATTATTCATTTGTCTCGATGGAAAGAATCAAATAAAGGAAAAAATTATATTCAAGACTATTTTATTAATAAAGCAAAAAATAATTCAAAAAACACTCTGTTTCGCAAACCGCGCACAATCGAGGACCGCTGATACCTTCACTCCTTGTTGATTTTTTCCACGTGTTAAAATCCTGTTCCACGATTATATAGAGTTCATTGGTATTTATACAAAAAAAAAAGTGTAAAATAACTTTTATCTCGCAGATTAAAATAAAAAAATAATTTACCTTTAAAAAAATACTGCAGAAGGAATCAGAAGAAAGAAGTTTGATATTCAAATAACCACTACCTTTCTCATGATAACGCGCAGCCGACACGCAAGTGGTTTTTTTAATTATGGTCCATATTGAACCCACTTTTATCTCACTTAAACTCATGTAAATATGGGTTGAACCCATATCAACCCATTATACAATATGAAAGGATTGGATTGGGCTATAAGTGAGCGAATTTGGGTGGATTCAAAAATATGAATTGAGATTGTCACCTCTACAATATATAAACCAACTATACACCATGATTTTAGAAATCGGCTTCAAATTCATGACATATTTCGAACATGACATATCAATAGAATGTGAAATCATGATTTTCATGAAATTGACTTCAAATACATGACATAGTTTGAAACAAACATAGTTCATGGCAAATAATCTACCATAAAATCAAATTAAACTAAATAAATCAAAATTTCCATTCTCAGATCTTAGCAAATGAAACTGAAAACCAAATTCATGACATATTTTGAAGCAAACATATTTTATGGTAAATGAAGCAAAAAATTTACCATAAAATCAAATAAAACTAAATAAACCAAAATCATGATTTCTCAGCGGAGCTTGAAAAACCATAACTTTCAGTGAGTGGTGGCAGTGAGGGTTTGCGATGAACCAGCGACGGTGGGGCGAATACGTCCGGCGGTGGCGATCGTGATCTCTTTTTTTTTTTTTTTTTAATCCGCAACGACTGTGATCTTGAATCTTGATCTGAAAAGTGGAGAAGAGAAAGTGTGGGTTTGCAATGAACTAGTGACTGTGGGGTGGATAGGTCGGGCGACGGCGATGGTGATTTTGAATCTTGATCCAAAAAGAGGAGAAGAGAGAGTGCGGATTTTGCTGTATTCAGTTTTATAACATCAAATACTTGAAAAATCATACTATTCCGGCGAGTGGTGGCAGCGAGTTGGCAAGGGTTTAAGGTGAACCGGTGGCGACGACAGGTATTTCAGAGAGAGGGCGGAAGATAAATGGAGGTGCTGTGAGGGGGTAGAGTTTAAATGGGTTTGCCGATGTAATAGGAATTTGTTAGGGATTCTTATCCTAAAATCACGCTATAGGACCTTCAAGATTAATTTTTAGTCCCAAAACTAGATATGTTATATATATAATAGCCAATGTATCTATATTAGAAAGGGCAATTCTGGAATGATTTAAAAGCGGGGATAAAAACTTAACTTTTCAAAATAACCGTGATGAATACTTATGTGGAATGAAGTCTGAGTACAAATCTTTAAAAACTCCTACAAAAATCCCATGAACCATATTATATATATCAATGAACCAACAATATTGAAAGGGATCTAATTAGCTGACGAAATGTTTCAAATGCGAAAACGATTAATAAAATATTAAACTAATAAAATGAGACATTCTAAGGAGGTTTGTTAGACAGAATTGATGTTGATTGCATTTTCACAAAATTGATTTCTTAAATACAATGGTTAAAGCTGTCTTGTTAAATTGAAATGGATAAAGTCTTGATTCCTCAAAACAGAATTAATGTACAACTTGTGTACATTTCTTTATTATCGTAAAAGAAAAATTCTCTTGAACATGGCTCTTAAATATTCCTATCAAAAACAAATCTTCGGCCCATGATTTCCATTTTACATTATTAGTTTTGTTGGCCCATGTGGATTCCTTTCCTATAGTTTAGTTTTGACCCAAGGACGCATTACGTTGCCAGAACCCAATGGCCTGAGGCCCAACAGAAAAATTTGTAGGGAAAATGATGGTCCAGAACGTGTTTTGATAATTAATACCTGTCAAGAATATTTTCAGTATTAACAAATATTCTCAGCATGTATTTGGCGAGTATTAATTATCAAAATATGTCATTGACCGTCATTCAAATTTGGACTGAAGGGGCCTTCCATCGGATCCAAGAAAAAGAAGGGGCCTTCCTGCTGTCACCACGACACCTTCTTACCTACTACCGATCATGGCTTTCCCAAGGGGTAAGAAATTATTATGTCATTTTGAATTTTCGTAGGGTTCGGAGAATTATACTAACTACTGCAATTGTTCTTGTTTGACCGGCCCATTAATTTATCTTGGCTTGATAAGTTGCTCAATTGCGTTGACTTGTCTACTACTTGCTCTCATCCTGAATCTGAAGCCTTCCTCTAACAACTTGGAGGGCAAATGTTAGCCGAAATAATTTTAATACAGATAAGTGGGCCACCTGAACAAATCACTGGGACCCCGTTCATTTAACGGTTTTGAATTTTGGATTCTAATTATTATTCTATTTTTTTTCAATTATTATTCTTATTTTTTTCTGTATATCTCTCTAATCATTACCTCTATTTTTAATCATTACTCTATTTCTCTCTACACTCATTACCTACAAATCCAAATTCAAAATACTAAAACTAATGGAGTCTTGGATTCGAGGTGGACTGAAAGGAGTTGATAGAAGGAATATTGCTGAGAAACCATTGACAATAGGTTTCCCATGCTCAACTACAATCTGGTTGTCACAGTTTCCTACAGTTTCCTTCAATGAGTGGACAGTAACAAGAATGCTCCGTTATTATGTCCCTGATAATAAGACACAATTACCATTCGTTATCTTCTCCAAAGGCGAAGGGGACGATTAAAAGGAAGAGGGACGACAGAGGATGAACTTTGCTACGGCCTACGGAAACAGACCACGGGTATTGACGGGTACGTGGGGCCCACTCCAGGTCCCGCAGGATGATCCGAGTCGTTCAATAATTTTAAAATAAAAAACCGAGTGGGTCAGAAAATCAGCTTAATCTGATATGTATATGTGCTTGATCTGATCTTTCCATTTTTTCGATTTTTTAAAAATGGGAAGATCGGATTGACCATCTACACGAATTAAATTGAGCTGATTTTTCATGAGCCCAATCGATTTTTTATTTTCAAATTATTGAACGTCTTGGATCATCCATGCGGAACCCGAAGTGGGCCCTATGTGCCCGTCGGTACCCATGGTCGTTAGTTGTTATCGCCCACATGTTCTATATATGGCACATGTGAACTATGGATTTAATAGGATTTTTCGTATCTTTATACCTAAAATTTTATTCTATTTGTCAAATGGAGAAGTTCTTTTCAAAATACACTATACTTTGATAGAAAGTTGGTATCAATGTTTAATAAGTAAACTAGTCTTCTCTCTGCCTATAAAACAGTGTCTAGGATTTCATCAATTTAACATGATATTAAATGGGTAGAAAGAAAGACAAGGGAGAGAAAACCGTTTTTCACCTAGGGCTTTATGCTCTTGGTAAAATCATGGCTCTTCCAAAAGATTATTGAATCACTCAAGTTTCGCATAAAAGGATCCGAGTATGCCTCTTGATTATTTATGATTATGTTGTGATGATCATGATAATTCTACATCCTAATTTATTGGGGTCGTTAATTGTCCAACATTATTAAGAATAAATTTACAGGAGAGAGAGAGAGAGAGAGAGAGAGAGAGAGAGAGAGAGAGAGAGAGAGAGAGAGAGATTGATTTTGTTCTGCCTGAACATTATTCTTTTTTTCAACCTTTTATTTTTTACAAACAAGATAAATCCATTTATATTACTCCCTCTGTCCAAAATGTTGGTCCTCTTTTGGAAATACATGTTATTTTTTAATTGATTATGTCTTACAATTTATAATCTTTTTAGGTGGTTTTAAAATTTTTGTATAATAGAGCTCATTGAGATATATCAAACAAGATCTATATTTAATATAAAAAATATTATAAATTAAAAGATATAGCCAATCTTTTAAGACTTTCAAAAAAAGAAAGAGGACTAATTAAGAATTTGGGACGGATGAAGTAAAACGAAAAGATTACAACTTCAACAGTAACAGAAAAAACAACAAAGGACCCAAAAGATCCAAACAAAACAAGAAAAAGAACAAAGAAAAACAACAACAAAATATAAAGATCACCCCAAAATTGACAACCGCGTTGATGGAGACCACTGGTCTACTCGTGAATGTGGCTGGAATGGAAGATTCTCACTGGCAGCTAAAGCTCAATGTCCCTTCGTCCCACCGCAGTCACAACCAAGGCCAGGGGCACTGGCAGCTAAAGCTCAACGTCCCTTCATCCCATCGCAATCACAACCACGGATCGGGGCACGTGCCTCCACTCAAAATTAAAATAAATTTTTATATTTTTGTATAAATTAGCATAATTATGAAAGTGTGTTAATATATAAATATACACACTTGCATATATCTCAAAAATACACATATAGAATTAGTTTTATACTTTAATTTCATCATATGATGCATTTATACTTATTGTTGTACACGTTGTTTGTCTATTTGAAACTATTCTTTTTTTATTCTCTTTTTTTAACCGTCTAGAAGAAATATCTTAAAATAAAGTCATTAACAAAACTAGCTCAATCATTCTAAAACTTGTCAATGTCCATTTAAAACATACTTTAAAAATTTTGTCTGAAATTTTGTGCTCATTTTTACCTAATTTAACTGAAAGTACGCGTTTTAACTGAAAGTACGCGTTATAAACTTTTGTCCTTAGTAATATATGTCTTAATTTTATACAATGTTATTATGGTTGACTAAAAAAATGAACTGTCTCGCTATTATAATTAATAAGGTGCCCCCACTAGGTTACACTCCCAAATCCGTCTGTGATCATAGTTAGGTTATACTCCCAAATCCGTCCGTGATCATAGTTGGTAGGCACTACCACCGCTGCTCTATAAGAACCCATGGACCGTCGCCAAGGCTGACCTGTTGTTTCCAACATGGAGGTCCCATCAAATTTAACCATAGTTAGCATTAAAGCCTAAAATCGTTTGACTGATGCGGCATCTTGTTTTTCGGAAAATTAACCGCTGCATTGTGGGAGTAACAAACACTTGGATACCTGTTCCCCACTTTTCCGCCGGGTAGGCGTGAGCGGAAAATCCGATGGCGCGTGTGCTGTATGAGCGCGGGCGTGCCAGGACTTGTCGACGTCCAACGTATGAAAGGCGTGAGTGCGCCTCGATCTAACTTCGTATGTAATGCGACTGCGTGTGACCCAAAGGGTGAGGCCACAAAGAGGTTCGTGATTTTGCCACAACGATAGTGGACTTATAATTTCCCAACCGTATGAGAAAAAGTAGAGAACATCGTAGAATAATTTTATTATATCGGAATAATAAAATTGGGGATACAAGAGAGATATGAATAACTTTATTACGTCGTAGTAATAAAGTTGGGGTACAAGAGAGAGAGAAATGGGAGAGAAATAAGATAATTGCTTCGCTGGGAAGGCTTTGGTTTAAGCGTTGAGCTTGATTGGTGTGTGGACCTGTTTTTCTTCTTGAGTTCTTCTATTTATAGGCCATGGATCTCACGGTTTTGCATGCAAATGATTTTCCAGCCTTGCCTCTTGTGCTGCCACATGTCCCATGAACTTATGTTGGCCGAATAGTGCACACGTTCTTCTTTGATCATGGGTGGTTGCCAAAGATAGTGGGCCATTTTGACAAGTCAAATAGCCTTTTAAAAAATAAATAATTGCTTGCCCACCTCCTGAACATACGAAAATGGAAATCGTGGGCCTATTCTAACTTCCCAAGTGTCCACAGCTTGCCATGTGTCCCTCACTGCTTTTAGTTTTTGGAAAACAAAACTCAACTGTTTCTTCTGTGCGTGAGAATTAAGGGACGTGGGGGCCGTTTGACCACATGGCTTTGGAACAATTATTCCATGCATCACGGCCTACAATCTTTTTTGTTCCCGATGATTGGAGTCAATCCACAACCGTTCATCCATAAATCATGGGCCAATTCTCACAAAATAAAACATGGGCCAGGCTTCTACACTAAAATTAATTGGGTCTTACTCCAAATCACAAAATTAATGTGGCCCATTAATTTTTTAGCCCGAGCAACTCATAAATATCGGCCCAATTTAATTAATAATTAATTAAATGGCCCTCCATCGCTAGCCCAAGGTTTGGTGCCAAAAACGGGTGTAAACAATACCCCACTGGGAATATGGACAGATTTCCTTTCCTTATTCTTCTCGATGAACAGTACTTTCTTGGGTTTTTTTTATTTTATTTTTATGTGCGTGTGGGTGGGGGTGGTTATTCCAGTACTTTCTTGCTTGAGATTGAGGTCCTTGGAAAAGGATAAGGTGTCATTCCGCTTTCTTTTTAAATCTTCTTTCAAAAAATAAGGTAATTTTAAATTTAAATATAATGAAAATAAAAAATAATTTTTAATTTTTTTCACCGTTTAAAAGATCTCAATGAGATCATCAAACAAGATCCATATTAGTAGGAAAATTATTTCCGTGAACACATGATTTTTTAGTTTGAAATTACATTTCTTTTCTAAAAGTTCTTTTTTTAAGAAACCGAAACAACCCCTAAATCAACTTTCGACAAAGGGAGAAATCAATTGACAAACGGATTTTGAGATTGAGGTTCTTTGAAAAGGATAAATCGACTCTTGACAAGGGAGAAATCAATTAACATTGGGATTTTAATTGTAGCATTCTATTGTTAGAATTAAGGGTTATGCTTATCTTCATCACAGTCTCTTTCACGTAAATAGATGTTCCAAAGCGTCAATTTTGTTAAATGTATAGTCTTGAAAATGCCGAAAGATGATATGAGTGGGAGAAGACTAATCTTGATGCATACACGTTTTTTAGGTGTTTCTATTTGCAGAAAAATATTTTGAAGTATTTCTCTCAGGTCTTTTTGCTTTGAATATTACTCCTACTTGTTACACAAAAAAATGGTAAAACTGTGGACGATGTTTTAGATTACGTAGGATTGTTTGCCCAAAATTTTCGTTTCGAATTTGAGAATATCTTGGATGCTTTATAGGGGTAGTGGAAAAGTGTATATGTTCAATGTTAATAATAAAAGCAATTTTTTTAACAGCAAAAAAAAAAAATAGTATTAAGCACAATTAGTTGTTTTAATCTTACATGGTGAGCAATTTTTTTAACAGCAAAGTATTAAACACAGTTATTTGTTTTAATATTACACGGTAGAACAAAAAAATACTCATTCAATGCTCGAGCTTCTGTCTTGCATGGCCATGAAAAACACAAACTAAATAAACTAATGCTTCATAGCATGTCCAATTAATTATTTCGCCACCAGACTGGGTGAATCATCAAACATCCTACGCAATGATGAGCTACGCATTTGTTACTCTTGCAACGTAGCAGCGGATAATTTCCCCATAACAAGATGCCATATCACTCCCACGATTTTAGGCTTCTAATACTAACCATGGTTAAACTTAGCAGAACCTTCAAGTTGGAAAGAACCAATTAGAGTGAGGGTAATTTTCATCCTCATTTATTTAGTGAGGGTAAACAAAATTGAACTCAAGAGAGACAGGTGAGGTGAGACGTCTCATCAGTTGGTTCAATATTCCAATGATACAGAACAAAGGTGTGTATTATTCACCTTCTTTATAACAAAACAAGTGGATAGTAGAGAGTGGTGGACTCTTGACTCAAAGTGGACTCTTGACTCAATTGGCTTCTCCTGCACATACATGCATGGTGCGTTAATAGAGAGTAGTGGTCTCTCTGGTGCTTGCTTCCTGAAATTTTGAGAGAGATCTATAAAGGTGAGGCTGGTGGTCGCCGTTGTCGCACGGTAATGAGTTCGTCGACCTCCTCCTCCTCTTCTCTCTCTCTTGGCTCCACTCCAAATTAAATTTTTTTTTTTTGTGGGGCGGGGATTCAAAATTTCAGCATTTGTTTTTTTTTTTTCTTTTTGGGCTTAAAGCTGATGTGGGGCCTAGACTGCATCAACGTCGTGTTTTGGAGTAGGGATGGTTTTGTGCTCAGTAGACTTATAACTTATTGACTTACTATTACAGCACTTTGTTCAAGTGGACTATTGACTCAGGTGGCATCTCGTAATACATACATGCATGAAGAAGAGTGGTCTCTCTGGTGCTTGCTTCCTTAAATCTTTTTTGGACCTTTGTTCAATATCTACCATGAAATTCCAAGAGGACTCCTCGAATTCTCGGTTTACTTATCATGTGTTCTTGAGCTTCAGAGGCGAAGACACTCGCAAGGCTTTCTCTGACCACCTCTACACAGCTTTGGTCCATGCCGGATTCCGCACCTTTAGAGATGACGATGGATTAGATAGAGGAGAAGATATCAAGTTTGAACTGGAGAAAGCAATCCGAGAGTCGAGGATGTCGATAATTGTCTTCTCAAAGAGCTATGCAGCATCGACTTGGTGCCTTGAGGAGCTAGTGATGATCCTAAAACGCAGGACTTCTGGACATGCAATTCTTCCTGTCTTCTATGATGTGGATCCATCTGACTTGAGGAAGTAGAGCAGTTTCGAAGAAGCGTTTGCAAGGCATGAAGAGCAACTCAAATCAGAAATAGGAGAACGAAAAGAGGAATTGAAGGAAAAAATAGGAACATGGAGGGCTGCACTTAGAGAAGTTGCAGATGTGACCGGGATGAACTTGAAAAATCAAGCTGATGGGTAATTTCCTCATTCCTTGCTTCTTTAGCTAGGCAGGACATGCAACACTTTTTATCTGTTGGTATAATGTGCTGTCCAAACAACTCTTAATATTTTGGGTCATTTTGTATTTTGTGTTTGGGCTAAAATGCCTTAGTTTGCAAGTGGGCCATAAAATGTAAGTGTGTAGTTTGGGTCAAGTTTAAGTTATTTTGTAGTTGGCCATTTGTGTAAAGATAGGCCCAAGGTTGTATCCATATATAAGCCTTGTAGAATTCTCTAGAAAGTATGAATGAAAATCTCAGTGGAGTGCTTTCTCCCATTGCTCTGTTTCCGTGTGTGTGTTCTCCCCGATAAAATTAGCGGCAACCAATTGCTAGCTTGATTCACTAATCTCTCCACCAGTTAATTAAGGCCAACGCTAATCTCAAGCCAACATTATCTAATACATACTCATCCAATTATTTCAGTTTTGACAACAGCATGCTCATTTTTCTTAGTTATAGGGTGGAAATGTGTATTGGTTCGTGCTATATTTTTGTCATGAATTCTTATCGGGTCATACTTTCCATCTTGTCACAATTTGTCAGGCATGAGGCAAGGTTTATCCAGAAAATTATAAAAGTCGTTGGAGATAAATTAAGTTGCACAACCTTGGATATTGATCCCCACTTGGTTGGAATAAATTCACGAGTCAAAAACATTCAGCTATGGTTAGAAGATGGGGCAACTAAGATTCGCATAGTTGCAATTTGTGGAATGGGTGGAATAGGCAAGACGACCATTGCAAAATTTCTGTACAATTTGAACTCTCTGAGATTCGAAGCCAGCAGTTATCTTGAAAATGTAAGGGAAATTTCCCAGAGAAAAAATGGCTTACTTCGTCTACAAAGACAAATTTATTCAGATATTTTGAAGGGAAGAAAAGTAAGACTAAACAGTATTGCTGAAGGAACAACTAAGATTATGGAAGCCATATATTACAAAAAAGTTTTTGTAGTTCTTGATGATGTGGATAGACTCGACCAATTAAATGCAATACTTGGAATGCAAGATTGGCTTTTTTCAGGGAGTAAAATTATCATAACCACGAGGCGTGAGCAATTACTACGGGCTAATGAATTGTCTAAGGTGTGTAGGGTTGAAAATCTGGGTGATGAGGAATCCTTAGAGCTCTTTAGCTGGCATGCCTTCGGAAAATGTTGTCCCAGCAATGGATATGAAGAGGTCTCAGAAAGAGTGGTACGCTACTGTGGAGGGCTTCCATTAGCACTTAAAGTTCTGGGCTCTTCCCTATCAGGGCAATGCTTAAATGTATGGAAAAGTCAATTAGACAAATTGAAAACATTTCCCGAAGGTGAAATCCTTGAAAAACTCAAAATAAGCTATGATTCTTTGCAAGATAACCACGACAAAAATCTATTTATCTATCTTGCTTGTTTTTTTGTTGGAAGCAAGAAGGATTATGCAATTACGATCTTAGACGGATGTGAGTTTTCTACAGTGGTTGGGATTCAAAACCTCATGGATAGATGTTTGATATCGATTGATAAAAGTAATAATGTAGTGATGCATCATTTGCTTCAAGAAATGGCGAGAGAAATTGCTTGCCAAGAGTCACCCAAGGAGCTTGGCAAACGTAGCATTCTCTGGAATCATAAGGATTCCTTTAATGTTTTGAGAGACAACACTGTAAGAATTAAATTTGCTCATCATTCGTTTTTGTATGGATTTTGTTGAGGTGTTATTTACTAATCAGGCTTCCCACCACACGTCCTCCCCTTTCCCTTTTTTCTCATTCTTATGTCAGGGCACAAGCAAAGTAGAAGGGCTCAAACTCGATGTGTGTTTGTTGAAGGAAGATAAATGTGTGAGTCCAATCTTCGGTGCCAGCAGAAAACGATGCTTTGAAAAGTTCCTTGAGAAGCCGATATTGTCAGATTTGGGTTGTTCGCTGAAAAGATATTGTTTCAGCATGTTCTCCTCTAACCTCGAAGCCACAAAAAATACAAATCCATTTGTTTTGGAAGCTGATGCATTTGGAAGGATGCACAAACTCAAGCTTCTGCAGCTCAATCGTGTACATATTAGTGGACCCTATGAAAAGCTTCCCAAAGGATTAAAATGGTTGTGTTGGCATGGATTTCCACTTAAGTCCATACCTAGTGATTTCCCTTTGGAAAGCCTAGTTGCTCTGGACATGCGCTATAGCAGCTTGAAAAATGTATGGAATGCAACAAAGGTATGTTACTCTTGGAAATTGAATTGAATGCTTGATTATTTTTATTTTTTGAGCTGTATTGATTGCTTGGATGACCACTTTTTCTTATTTTGCAGTTTCTAGTGTTATTAAAAATCCTCAATCTGAGTGATTCCCCTAACCTTACCAAAACTCCCGACTTTTCAAAAATCCCCAATCTTGAGAGACTGTTGCTTAAAAATTGTGCAAGTTTGGTTGAGGTTCATGAATCCATTGGATACCTCGAGAGACTTGTTTTGCTGAATTTGAAAGACTGTAACAATTTGAGGAAGCTTCCGGGAAGCATTGGTATGCTAAAACTTTTGGAAAAGCTTGTCATCTCTGGTTGTTCAAAACTTGAGGAATTGCCAACAAAAATGGGAAATCTGGAGTCTTTAACTGTGCTCAAAGCAGATAGAATTGCCTTAAATGAATCTCTCTCTACCAACGGGCAGGTTAACACTATGCAACCTTTCATTCGGCATTGGCTATTGAAGCCAAGAAGAAGTCCAGATATCTCATGGACTTCTTTACCACAGTCCTTGGTGGAACTAAGTCTTGCGGGCTGTAATCTTTCTGACAATGCTTTTCCCAAAGATCTTAGAAACCTATGCTCGTTGAAGACTTTAGATATCTGTTGTAATCCAGTGTCTGGCCTCCCAGATTTCATTAGAGGTCTTACATTGCTCGAGAAACTTAGCATAGCAGAGTGTCCAAGGCTCCGGAAACTTGTCGGGCTCCCACTAGTACGATCACTGTATCTTGGAAGTAATAAACTCCTGGAGGAAGTAACGTTTGGAAGCTTTCACGGTCCAAAAACTACTTGTCATTTGGATACATGGGACCATGAAGGTAAGACCGTGGGCATTTTCAAATTAGAACCCATAGGAAATGTAGCACCTGATATTACAAAAAGTTTGGGGTTAACGAACTTGGAATCCATGGGAAACGCAATTGTAAAGCTATCGTCACGGTGTGGCAAGGAAAAACAGGCGCTTCCGATCCAGGTGCTCTCTCTCTCTCTCTCTCTCTCTCTCTCTCTCTCTCTCTCTCTGTGTGTGTGTGTGTTTGGGTGTGTGTCTTAGGGTGGCGCTTTAATTCTCTTTCTGTGGTACAGGGATGTCATGGAACATATATATTCTCTGCTTATCTTCCCGGTAGCAAGGTTCCGCTATGGTTCAATTTTAACAATCTTGGATCCTCGTGTAATTTTACTGTGCCTTCGAATCTTGATTCCAGAGTTCTAGGCTTGAGTGTTTGTTCTGTGTATGAGCTGTTCGGTGCCCCGCCCGAGTATTATTGGAAACAGGACACACATACTTTCTTAAGTAATAAAACGAAGGGTTTGATTTGGATCCATTGCCCAGAGGTCTTTGGAGTTGGAGAAGCTGGAGAGGATATCATGTGGTTAAGTTACTGGAAGTTTGGGAAACAATTACTGGAAGCTGGTGACGAACTCAATGTTTCAGTGTTTGGAGGTGCATTTGTGCAAGTAAAGGAGGTTGGAGTCCGCCTTCTGTACAATAAAAAACAAGAAGAGATGAGTTCCCAATCAACCAGTGAAGAAAGCGTATCCCTCTATACATTCGAAAATATCATTCAAGGATACGTTTCTGCACGTGAGGGGAGGACGAGGTTGTACCAACTCGGCAAGCATGTTAATGGACATCTCTGTGTATATTGCCGATGTCTGTACCCTCAACCTTGGATCCCTGCCACTCCTTATGACGATAGTGATTTCGTTGAATGTCCGGCTTCAAAAAGGCTGGCGCCAAAGTCGTATTATTATGTTTCTGATTCATGTTTAGTCGAAGATCTTGGGTTTGATTTGCTAAGCTAGGTGGTACACTTTGTATGTGCCTGATGTAGTTCTGTTTCAGAATATGTGTCTAGTGCAGGGGCTCTTTGTCTGGGATGGCCATGTTTTGTAGTATTACTAGGGTATGCCCCTTCGAGATTGTATGCTTTTGTTTGGGCATAATGAATTGATTACTTATTATGAAAAAGGTAGTACACTTTGTATCAATCATATTTACTACTCCCTCCGTCCCTTATTTATAGTCTGGTATTCCATTTTGGGCTGTCCCTTAATAAGTGTCCATTTTGTAAAGTTAGTGAGTAAAAGTTGGTGAATTGTCTATTTTGTCCCTAAAAGTAGATTCTATTTTGAAAAGTAAGTGAGTAAAAGTGTAATGATGATGGGTAAGTAGGGAAAGTGGAGGAAAAAATTGATGTGAAAGGTATAATGATGATGTCTTTTTAATAAGTTGGAGTTACGAAGCAGGACACTAAAAAAGGGACGGAGGGAGTACTAGTTACACTAAATAATTGCATTTTGCTTCTGCCAAGAGTATATGGAGACAAGTCCAAGTATCGTTACACGGAGGCAATAGTATATGCCTTATCGGTTACAACCAATTTCTATTACAATTTAAGAACGGGATTCAAGTTTTGGATTTTAAAACTAGGAAATCAAAAGAGTTGGGGTTTATATGAAATAGTTGGAAAAAGGTCGAGGGTTTTGAATCCATTTTTCCCTTTCATAGCTTGGTTTTACTTGTTTAAAGAATATTCATTCAAATCAATCCGAGTTCAATTAGGACTCACAATTCCTAGCTATATTGCCGCACGATAATCGCGTATCACCAATTGGCACAGCTTATATTTGCGTAGCCGAATCGGGATAGAGAACTACATGTTCTTGTGATTGAAAACCATCCTTCCTTGATCAGTTCCTCCTTTTTTTTTCTGCTTTGCTTAAACTTGAAGTATCCTAAACTAGTTCCAAGGCAAGTAATTTTTGTTAGTATGACCCCAAAAGCTCATATAGAGCCCTTTCTCTGTGTTGTCTGAGATTATCCTTAATACTTTTGTTGGTAATTGGAGGAATTAGTGAACCAAACTAGGAATTAATTGCCGAGAGTTTTTGGTCCGGGAGGAAACAGAGCAATGGGTAAAGCACTCCAAATATCCAATGAGAGTGTTTTTCATTCATTCCTCTAAAGAATTCTACAAGGCCTATATATATAGACTAGGTGAGTGACATGTGCCAGCACAAGGAGTCTCATGCCTATTATTGGGAGGAGGTGTTGTATGCGTTTTGGAGTAGCGGAATTGTAAAAGCTGAATTTGTTGTGCAAGCAGTCTTTGTATATTTACAATAGTTTGAAGCGTTAGCCAAGTTAAGAACACTAAAATCCCAATTCAAGGGTTCAATCGACAAAACCTATACAAGGAAACCAAACCCAACCAAAATTTGGAAACAATTTTTTCAAACCCAAATCATTCACACAAAACAGCATAGAATAATATTGGTGTCACATTACAGAGGTCGTTGAGTACTATGATGAGATCTTACACAAAACAATGAGGACTCCAAAACAAGTAAATTGTACGAAACATCTACCAGGTATATATATATTGCATCTTTGCATGGGATCGACGGCTTTCATAAATGATTGATTATACGCAAAAGTATGCAGCACAAATATCTATGTTTAAACTTCTCACAAATATCTATATTCTCCTACTTAATGAATATTTTAATCAAAAAAATTTTTTTTTACCTCCACTTGGACCTTTTCTGGTGGCATTTTTTGGGTTCATACGTACATCAATTTGAGCAACATCTACATTAATCCAATGTTCTAAAAGTCGCTCAGCGTTCGTCGGTTGGTTGACCACCTTCAAGCTTCGAGACCTATTAATCGCCGATTAATCGTCTTGTAGCAATTAGTCGGGTTTTTATTTATTTATATATAAATACTCTCCAATGACAACTCTTATAAAAAATTGGACATTCATCTATCAATCCATCAACATCAATTGTTTTTCAAATATGAACATAGAAATCTCTCCTTTACAGAAAATTGTTTACATGATTATAACACCATCTGGTACTTGGTATGGGCCGTTCATTTATTAGTCACTTACCAATTATAATAACTTTATTTATATACACCAAACAATACGACACTTCATGTTAAGATTTAATGGAGTAAAAAATATTACTACACTTTGTTTTCAGAATCACTAACGTGTCAATATGGGTATGGGTTTTTCAAAAAAAAAAAACTAATGTTCGAGGTTGGTGGAGGCGTGGAGTGAGAAGAGATCTCGAATTTGAGAGAAAGAGAGAGAGGCAATAGGCGGCTCGGAGATCTCATGTTTTAGGGTTTCACAGAGATATGACAGGTGACTCCGAGATCGATCAATCGATGACTGTGTTAAACAAGCCCTAAAAACTGTGATTCGAATCCCTTAAACTGGTATGAGTATATAACACTTACACCCCTTGATTTTCCAAAATTATAGATTTTACCCCTATTAATCGCCAACCGACTAATCGTCGGTTAATCGCCGACTAACTCCGATTAACCTCCTGACCTATTAATTCAACTGACTAGGCATTAATCTAATCAGTTATGCCAAATTTTCGATTAATCGGCGATTAAATCCTTCTTTTAGAACACTGCATTAATCAGTACACAAAACAAAACAAATCAAATCTACCTTCTGGGTGCCGTCCCGAATGTAAAAATGTAAGACATCTCACAATAACTGTAAAAAGCAATCAAAAACAGCCAAATCATAGTTAGTGACTCTATGAGCGTATCTTGGCAAGATATTGGATGAACACTACCCAAAAAGACAAATAGATTAGTAAATTTCACCTTTCGTTCTTGAGAGAGGGTTCCAAACGTCTGAATGAGACCGTTGATAGTCCAAGACGACGACCGAGAGAGACTGTTCTACGAAAGAGAAATGATTGTTGGGGGGGGGGGAAGGAATTAGGGGAAAAAAAACTGCATAGTAGAAAAATAATAATAGTTGGTACTCCGTAAAATCAAAAGCCCTAATGATAAACTCAGCCTACAAAAACTACCCATATCATCAAGAACATATCCATATCCGATACAAATTGATTAAAATTAAGCCGTAGAAGCGAACGCCAAACATTGCTACCCCAGAGTATATCAGGACTATGCACACCGCAGCAACTAGCAATGCACCTGATAATTGCAGTCAAAGCATCCATCTCTAGAAGTATTAGAAGCCATCTGCCTTCACAATTGCTGAATGCTAAAACCAACAGCCATAAACTCCATGCAAAAAGCAAAAACTTGCTAAAATACAAATTTGAGAACAATAATAATTAATAGGCTTTAGCATAAGTTTTTTTTTTTTTTATCAGCAGCTTTAGCGTAACTTAGCCATTGTGGAAAATCACAACTGGTAGGAGTTTTCCACAAACGCCTTGACTTGGTGTGTATCTATTTTAAGTTGGTTGGTGTTTGTACGAATATCTTAGCTAATCATTTATTGCTGCAAGAAATCTACTGCGTCGTGGTTCTATAAATATGTATTTAACATGCTCTTAGCATAAAGACAACTGCATGCGAAGGTTTCATCACATCACAATGGATTTTGTTGTAATGATGAGTTTTCCTATTGGTGGAAATTTCAACCACCACCACTTTCTTTGACCATTCATAGCATCATGGATTGCATTGTAGTATCACATTTGAGGTTAATAGCTGGCAACTGAGATGACTTTCAATGGAAACCTTTGGAAATTAGGTTTCCCACTTCCATCCTTTGCACCTTTTTCTGGTGAGTGATTGAGTCTAGAAGTGGATGCATATTGCATACAAAGGGTCAAGCTCTGCTTGTTTAATGTCAATTGGACTTTCTACCGGGAAATTCGACATCTCAACAAATCGATTCAAATGTGTTACTGGAATTCATACGATGATACTTGGCGCCAAGTTAAACACAAAAGAGTAGCTCTCTCAGGTAAAAACAACCACGACCACCCAAAAAATTAAATTCAGAATTCACAAATTCAAATGCATAGTTGCATACACAACCGAATAAAAAATAAAAGAATAGCAAACACTCAATATAGCCGAAAACGTAAGCAGTTGAAATAGCTACTTTAATTATTGTGCTTTCAAATGAACCTTTATCATTAATTTTTTGTATTGTATGCACGACCTTCTTGTTGGAAGAATCTTGTATTTTTCTAACCATGCAAAGAAAACCATTCAAACATTTCAACAAACATGCAAAGTGCTAATGCTATATAAGTACATTCACTTTGTAGAAAAGAGATAGCAAAAGTTTCTTGTGGAAAGAATCTTGTATTTTTCTGACCATGCAAAGAAAACCATTCAAACATTTCATCAAACATGTAAAGTCCTATTGCTACATAACTACATTCACTTTGTGGAAAAGAGATAGCAAAAGTGGGATAGAGCTGCTCTAATATTATTTTGCATTCTCATTCACCTCTTAACTTTTCTTTTTTAATCTTTATCGACAAAATCGCCCACCAGTGGACTCCAAAGCAGCCTTTTAAAACACCAGCATGGTGAACTACACTTGATGTAGTTCCAGAAAGCACGTCACCATCGAAAACATGATTAGGGGGAAACATTCGCTGAACTACATAGAACCGTTCAATCAACTGAGTACCAGAAATCACATATAATAGAATATCTATACCCTTCACCTTAGTTACCAAATTGGCTCAAAATCCCCAATTCCAGTTAACCCTAACCCTAATTCGAATTGCAAACAAACGAATGAACAGGTTATAAACAATCAATTTCAGTTTAGCCATAACCCTAATCTGAGAAAAATCAGAACAATGGAGAGAGAGAGAGAGAGAGAGAGAGAGAGAGAGAGAGAGACACCTTGTCGGCGGATGGAAGGCGCTAACTGGAACGGAGTCGCCGTGCATCGATCTGATGAGAGAGAGAGAGAGAGAGAGAGAGAGAGAGGGGTTTCTTGGGTGAGTGCCCTGGAAACATTTAGTTCTTCTATTTGGAGCGTGTAAAGAAAATAGCGGTGCAGTACCGTCATGGACGTCAGCATAGGTTTAGAGCTGTGAAGAGACAAAATTACCCTTGGAGTTACAAAAGGAGTCCGGCCAATTGAAGGGCATAATTGGCAAAATAAGCCAAAAATTAGCAAGCCACCAAAATTGACTGCAACGATTTTAGTCTTTAATGCTATGTTTGGTTTGATTTTTGAAAAATAATAGAAATAATAAGTGAAGAGAGATAAAAAGAAAAATGTTGAAAATGAAAAGAATCTATGAAATATTTTTAAAAAAATTCTTTTTGAATTGTAAAAAAAGCAAAACAAGCTTTAAAGGTTTAGATAGATAGACACTACTTTGGGCCTAACTTTACCCAGTAGCTCAACTACAAAATAACTTAAACTTGTCCCGATTACACACTTAAATGGCCCACTTGCAAACATAATCATTTTTGCCCAAACATAAAAATACAAACAAGACTTTAATTTTAGGGAAAATGATGGCACATGACATGTTTCGCTAATTTAATACCCACGACATGCTGAGAATATTTTTTAATTTTGAAAATGTCATTGACAGGTATTAATTATCATAGCACGTCATTGGCCGTCATTTTCCCTTAATTTTACAACTATGAAGTTGGCCTTTCAAAACACTAAATGTAAACAAAAACAAAAAGTCTATTCTTACCGCACATTTACAACGCATGCGTGTGGAACCCATTCCGGATCCCACAAAAATATAGAAAAACACCCATAAATTTTAAAATAATCTTTTGTGGAGTCCTGTAAAAAATCGCCCTACGAATTCAAAAAAAGTATTTATCGATATCCGTTGGAGCTAATTTTTTACATAGCCCCATAGAAGATTATTTTGATTATTTTAAAATTTATGTGGGGCCCGTGATCCTCGTTCCGCTTTGCACCTCCGCTGGTGTGGTGGTTGCCTAGCCTTCTCCGCCTAGCCTGCACAGTGAACGCACGACTAAGACCTGGCCGGGGATTGCCCGGCAAGGCCCTCCGGCGTGAGGATGAGTATGTGCTGAGAGAAAAGGGAGAGACTAGGGTTTTGAGTAAGCGCGTTTATGAGTGCGTCCCTTCCCAGAGGCGTTATCCTTTGGTATTTATAGAGTCCCCTTGACTTGCTCTCCAAGCACGGGCACATGCCTTGCACGGGCTAAGCGGCGTCATCGTGACGTCACCGTCCAGATCTGGTACCCGCTTTTGGGGGGTGAGCTGGCATGACCCATGTGCGCTCATGATTATCAGGTGTAACCGTCTTCGCACGTGGGTGGGCGCGTGACCGCATGGGTGGCCGCGTGGGTGGCCGAGCATATCAGGTAATGGAGAATGCCGAGCATGAGGGTGGCCGAGGCCGAGGGCGTGCGGCCCGGGCGGGAGTTGTCTGCGGAATCGCCAACCGACGGGTGGCCGAGGCCGAGGGCGCGCGGCCCGGGCGGGATTTGTCTGCGGAATCGCCAACCGACGGGTGGCCGAGGGCGAGGGCGAGGGCGCGCGGCCCGGACGGGATTTGTCTGCGGAATCGCCAACCGACGGGTGGCCGAGGCCGAGGGCGCGCGGCCCGGGCGGGAGTTGTCTGCGGAATCGCCAACCGACGGGTGGCCGAACATGACGTAATCTTTCCGTCGCCGTACGCGAGGCAAAGGCAGAGCCGACGACTGGTACGCCTTGGCTTAGGCCGAGCCCGGAAGACCATGGCGGTTGCCGAGCCCGAAGGGTAGCCGAGCCCGAAGGGAATTCGGGCTAGGCAAATATCGTCTACGGGGCCGCCGCCAAATGGTGGCCGAGCACGACACAATCTTGTCCGTCGCCGGATGCGAGGCATAGGTAAAGCCGACGATTGGTATGCCTTGGCTCAGGCCGAGCCCCGGTGGAGTGGGTTTGCTGCCACGTGCGACAGCTGGCGGTGGCAGTGGAGCAGAGGTGGCCCCCAGTTGAGTCATAGTTGTTCTCGGCCCGCTACAATTTATGAGTATTTTTCCTGTATTTTCTTAAGACCCAAAGTGGGCCCCACTCCCGTGCGATATAAATGTGCGGTAAGAGCCTTGTCCAGTTGGATGGCCATCTCGTCCAGTTGGATGGATCGGCACATGGCTTGGGAAATAAAACCGAGGCCTAAATCTCGGCTCGTCCGGTTGAAAGGGCACCTCGTCTGGTTGGATGACAGATCTTTTCCGGACACATGGCTTGAATTAAAAATCGGAGGCTGAATTTCCGACTTTGTTTTGACATTTCTTAGGTGCAACCGGATGGATTTTGAGTCTTCTGCAGCCGTTGGGCCTTCCGTTTTGCGTCATACCTCACTCACTTCACCTAGCTAGATCCACAAATGCTAACCTTCGTTGTTTGGCTTGAAAATCATCACAACCGGCTTTTGGCACCTAAAACGCAAATGGATTTCTTCTTCCAGACCTTCAAATTGGTGCGAAGAAAGTCAAATTTTTGTGTGCAAAAGTGTTTCATAATTTCAAGTACAGAAGTGTTCCGTTTAATGTGAACTATAACATGACTTTTGAAACATATAAAGGGCAAACTTCACATATAGTCATATTCCCCATATGGTTTGCTCTATGTGCAGATATATCTCATCACTTTCGTTAATTAACACATTATACTTTATGCTTTCACAAAGCACAAAGTGTTGCATTCTAATAAAAGAAGGTAAAGGGTCCTGCATCAGAACATCGAGCAATCCATAGCAGTTGTAAGTGAAGTTCATCCAAAAATATATATTCTTTTTCTCTCTCTCTCGCCCTTCTATCCACATCTTTTTTCAATATTTTGCTAATATGGAACGGAGAGAGTATTCGGTACTATGTGGTTTTCCAGGTAGCATTGGCGGTTTGAAGGGGGTGTTTGGGAACCTACTTTTTGGCTTTTCATTTTCAGCTTTTTAGCTTTTTGGTTTTCTAGATTATGGCCAGAATGTATTTTGAGTGTGGTAAGAGTGTTTGGGAGATTTGTGCAGAATATATTTTGAAATGTAGTAGTGTTTGGTAAATGATTGTCGAAAATAAATTATGGGTTGGATTTTTACCATATTGCCCTTTATCTTTATTACTTTGTCGAAAATGAAGAGAGGAAAGTGGGTATTTTGGTAATTGACCAAAAATGGAAAAATGCAAAAATGTGAAAAACACCTCTAGACCTGTTTTTGGGTTTTTGCCTCTAAACCAAAAAACCAAGAATCCATTCTCCAATAATCCATTCTCATAATGGGGTGCCAAACACCCAAAATGAAAAAATGAAAATGCAAAAATGAGAAAATGGGGTTCCCAAACACCCCCGAAATCGTTTGGAAATGAAAGAGAGTTTCAATTTGCGGAGAACTCAAGCGGTTCTATATCATTACAAAAACTGTACCGAATAAAATGACTTTTGTGCTTGACTCTGCTCTATTAGAACATGATGATTCACTAATGCTCAACTTCTTTACGAGATTGTCTTATTCTTGGAGCAGCTGTGAATAAGACATTCACTTAGGCGTGCGATCTAGGTTGTCCGTTTTGGCTTTGGATGGTCCAGATTTAAATGAAACTTTTCCGGAGAAGACTTAAGCAATCCAGTCAAACCACGACCACAAACAAAATGTGACCGTCTAGCTTGGCTAAATTTGTCTACAAATCCAGATGGAAAGTGGAAGATAAATAGGGTTGCCTTGGAGCACAATAATGAAAATAGCTCGGGAAATGCCAGGATTCACAAGAACTATAGGGTCCTTGATGAACATGTGAAAAGAAAGCTCCTAATGAATGATAAAGCCGGGATTAAAATATACAAGACTTATGACTCACTTCAGATTCAAGCAGGAGAACCTTCCATATCTTCCCAAAGATTGTCAAAATTATGTGGATAAAGAGCGACGTAAATTACTTGTTGAAAGAGATGCTGAGGCGATCGATGGATAGCTTTTTCCTGAAGATGAAAGCTGACAATTCTGACTTTTTTTTAGCCATGGATTTGGACAATGAGGGTCGACCAGTGAATGTATTCTGAGCTAATGCAAGGGGTAGGGCAGCTTGTAAGGAGTTTGGCAACGCTGTGACGTTTGACATAATGTTCTTGGTAAACAGGTATGACATGCCTTTTGCTTCATTTGTAGGTGTGAACAATTATGGTCAGTTGATTTTATTGGGATGCGGGCTCATCTCTTATGAAGATACCAAGTTATTCTCATGGTTATTTAAGATTTGGATGACATGCATGTGGGAATGTGCTCCCAAAGCAATTATTACAGGCCAATGTATGGCCATGAAGAATGCTATAAAAGAAGTATTCCTCAACACCCGACACCGATGGTGTATACGTTGAAAAAGGTGCCAGAAAAGTTGAGAACCTACGATGTGTATAAATCAATTTCAAAAGAACTGCACAATGTTGTTTATAATTCACTGACAAAAGAAAAATTTGAGGATGCTTGGAATGTGTTCACAGAAAAAAGTTCAAAATTCTATGCTAGTAGCAATGCATTAGTAATAGAGGAAAGTCCACTTTCACCCCCTGTGGTTATCGCCATGTGCGGATACCCCCCTTATGGTTCAAAACTGACCACATAACCTACCTGTGGTTTTGAAAATGTGCGGATAGACCCCCTGCCGTCATGTTTTCCATCCCTATTAACGGAGGTGTATCTCACACATCTTTAGAATGTAATCTGAGTCGTTCATAATGTATTAAATAAAGAATAGAGTATCTCTGTAAAAAATCATCTCGATCAGGCATCAATAATCCAGTGATCTAATTTTTAGTCAATTCAAATTTAAAATTTTAATTTCATAACAAAATCGATTTGACCATGAGCCCACGCTTTACGAGAAGCAATGTTCTGCTTCTGTACTGTCTCTGAACAATTTACACTGAAATAGTGCTGGGTTTGTACAATTCTACATTTCAACATCTTGCTTTTCAGTTCCATTTTTCTTTCTTTTCTTCTCCCAGTCCCAGCGCATATGGTTTCTTTCTATGACTTCGGCCTAAGCGGAGTTTGATTGATTCCAGATGATGAGAAATGCAAGAGAATCCAGCTAAGATGAAGCAGTTTGTATTGAGCAAGATAAGCCAATTACCCCAACAAGCAGCAGCAGTGGTGGAAATGACTAAATTGGATATATAGCATCTCCTGTTCTCCATTGAAACTATGCCCTGGAATCTCTTATTTGGAAATATCTCCTAAGGCAATGTTTGTGTTGCTGGCGCTGCCCTTCATCCGATGACACCTGACATCGGTCAAGGTGGCTGCTAAGCTCTGGAGGATGGCGTTGTTCTTGCTAGGTGCCTCGGGGAAGCTTTATTGCAAAAACCAAGAAACGAGATTCAAACATATATTCTATTTTGTTATTTCTGAAGAAAAATAGAAAAAAATACGATTTGTACTATTATAATAGATTGTAAAATAAGAAAGTTTGTAATTTTGTCAAACCTTGTTTACTACTGTGTGTTTTTTCAAGGATAAAATTTGAAGTCGAAATGTGCATTTTCTAGTGATATCCAACTCTAGTGTAATTGTTCAAGGCTGGAGAGAAACTACAAAGTTGGATATGTCATGATGTCTCTGTAAGGGCCTGGCCAAGTGGAGTCCCATGAGCATTTTTGTTTGGCGGTAAGACGTCCTTAGAGCATACTGTGTTTCGCGCTGTTAAATTTCTTGAAGGGTTCCAACCTAAAATTAATTGGCCCTCTAGAATATATTAAATAAGCTTGGGGAGCTTAGATGACCGATATGGGACAAATCTAACACTTCCCCTCATGTGCAGCCCGGATGCACGTGAGAGGTGACAGACCAGGAACTGACTGACTGACTCGGGCAACAGAGATGACAGAGACTTTCTCACGAGAGGTGAGGCCATCTAAAACCTAGCTCTGATACCATGTTAAATTTCTTATAGGGTTCCAACCTAAAACCAATTGGCAGTCAACATCACTCATCTAAGCCACCCAAGCTTGGTTAATAAATTCTAGAGACTACTCCACCTATTGCCAATTGGTTTTAGGTTGAAACCCTCTCAGAAATTTAACATGGTATCAGAGGTAGGTCTTGGTTGGCCTCACCTCTCGTGGGAAAGTCTCTGTTGCCCAAGTCAGTCAATCAGCTCCTGGTCTGTCACTTCCATGTGCATCCGGGCTGCACGTGAGGGGGAGTGTTAAACTTGTCTCACATCGCTCATCTAAGCCACCCAAGTTTGATTAATAAATTCTAGAGGCTACTCCATCTATTGCTAATTGGTTTTAGGTTGGAACCCTCTAAAAAATTTAACACACGCGATTATCTCTGGCTGCTTCTTTGTATTGGATTTGGAGGGGGAGAGGAATTTCCGATTGTTTGATCAATCAAGAAATCTGATTCAAACAGGTTGTTGGAAAATATTATAGGATATAATATTTTATTTTAACTAGTGTGAATGAAAATTGATTTATTTTGTTTTGCATCTTTTCATTGGCACTTGTTCGCCGTGGACGGACACGTCCTTTACGAACAGATATGCCTTTTCTTTGGTGACTTTTCGTAGAGTTACTTGTTTGCCTATAAATATCAATGCCCTCATTCATTTTCAGAGGATTGATTTTTCCTTCATTCTAGTCCATTCATATGAGAGAGTTACAAACACAAGATGGTTTGTCAGGCCCTCCAATTGAAGTGCTGCTTTGGGGGGATTCCGATCAAGTAGTGCTGGGAGACAGTCGTCCAATGCAAACCGTGAGCACCGTAGCGGGCGCGAAATCTGTCTTAAGTACAGAGTGTCATACACAAACACTCGCCTTGATCACCAATTTGTTTCCATCAATTTCCAGGTTTTGAGTTCCGATTTTATTGCACTCATATTATTGGTTTTATCACAAATAGTAAGCATATTTTTCCAACACAGGTTACTTGCCATCAAATGGAGGGTCCTTGCTAGAAATTTTGCTACTTAAGCTTTGAGGAGTATCTAGTGTTGGGTGTTTCTTTTTTTTTTGTTCAGCTTTATATAGAATTTTTGAAGTCGTGTACCTTCCGAATGTTTCCATTTCCAATTCTGATTCTTTCTGGATCGGGGGAGGGTTAAACTTTCTAACAGATTCTGTTACAACACACCCCCCCCCCCCCCCCCCCCCCTGCCGAATCATCATCATCTGGTGTTAGTGTTACATTACTCTTGGTGCTTCTACAAAGTACAAAGTGTTGTGCGCTAAATGCTAATAAACTAAGGTGAAGAGTGTATCAGCACATCGAGCGAACCACTGGATTACTTTTAAGTGAAGTTTGTCCAAAAAGAAACAAATTGGTAATATGGTATGGAGAAAGTATTCGCCTATTTGGTACTTCGTGCTCTTCCAGATGGCATTGGCAGTTTGAAATCGTTTGAAAATAAAAGAGAGTTCCAATTTGTGAAGAACTTATATGGTTGAATATCAATTGTAAGGCTTCATACTGAATAAAATGACTTCTTTAATAGTCTATGACGACTGAAGTCATGTGCGACACGGCAATAGAAAAACTTCTAGCTTTGAGGTGCATCAAACTGGGCACATGACCTTGTGCAGTGTAAAAAGCATCAAAATTCATTGAATTACTAGTGAAGAAACTAATAATATATATTATTTCTGCAAGGTATTTTATAGCGGGGTTTTTTTTTTTTTTTTTTTTTGTTTCTTTTGGTCATTCAATGAATGGATCATCACTCCGGTCTGTCAATCGCTCGCTAGCATTTTCATGTAAAAAATACTGCTCTGCGGAATTTGGTTAATCTCGTATCTCAACTCGACCTGAATGACTACCCGCTCCAAGTGTAAAAAGTCCACCTGACTACTCTTTGATCATGCAACTGGTCCTTAGACGAAAAAAGAATCCTCTGACTGCCCGCTCAACTTTCATTCTAGCTGGATAATTTATAGTACAAGTAGTTTAGCAGTTATGCATACCACGAGGGGCTTGTGGTGACCCAAGTCACCACAGCGTTGTAGTGCCCCTAAACGGCACAATTTTGGGGCTGCGAGGGGTTAAAAAAAGAAAAGGGCTGCAAGGCTCTCTTTGGTGGGAAGCTAAGAAAAAAATTCAAATGCTTTAATTTTTAATTCATTTGAACCGGTATAAAGATTTTATTTTTCTTATCATTTTATTTTAAAGTGTCATAATTAATTTTTGACGTTAAGGCTTTCGTTAGTTAGCCCTAAGAGAATCGTAGAATCAAATATTTCTTAGAGCTAACTAACAAGAGCCCTATAGCCAAAAATTAATTATGACCTTTTAAGATAAATGATCAAAAAAATAAGATCTTCGCACCGATTCAAACGAATTGAAAATTAGAGCAATTAATTTTTAAACCATCTTTAAGCCGTTTATAAATTAAAAAATATGGTTAAAAAATTAAATGCTCCAATTTTTAATCCGTTTAAATCGGTGCGAGGATCTTATTACTTTGATCATTTTATTCTAAAGGGCCATAATTAATTTTTGGCTCTAGGGCTCTTGTTAGTTAGCCCTAAGAGATATTTAGTTTTACGACTTTCTTATGGCTAATTAACGAGAGATCTAGAGTCAAAAATTAATTATGACCAGGATAAATTAATTAAAAAAATAAGATCTTCATACCAGTTAAAACGAATTAAAAATTCAAGCATTTAATTTTTTTTCTAGGATTTCCAAGTACCCAACAAGGCCTTGCAACTTCTTTTTTAACCCCTTGTTGTCCCCAAACTGTGTTATTTAGGGCCCGCTTGGATGCGGGGAAAAAATCCGGGGTAAAAAATATGAAGGGGGGATAAGATAGTAGGGGGTATTAATTTTGATGGGTTGGCCCACATGGATTGGATGTTTATGGAGGGGGGATAAAATAGTACGTGGTTTGGATGGACTATTAAATAGGGGGATAAAATTTCGCGATGTTTGGATGGTTCATAGAATAGGGGGAAAAGAAGGGGTGGATGATGGGAAAAGTTGTCAAATGACTATTTTGCCCATGTGCAGTGTTAAATTTGATTATGTATGAAAATAAGTATATAAAATTAAAAAATCAAGATATTTAATAAATTTTGGACAAATGTAAGTATAAAAGAAAAGTTTAATAAAAAATATATTTGAAAAACGTTTTTTTAAGTTATGGCTGGTATTTATTTATGAATTTTTTTTGAAACTGCTTTTTATTTTTTTGTATTTATTTATCAAATTATTTGGAAAGGGGGGTTTTTTTTTTTAAAGAAAAGACAAATTAGGGTAGGTTTGAATGGAAAGTATGATTTGTGGGAATGGAAAGTTGGTTGAATGGTGAATGGTGGATATATTATTGAATGGTGGATATGTGCTAGAATAGTTGATAAATTTTGCTTATATAAAGTAGCAAGTAAATTCATTTTCAAACTCATTCAAAAATTTCAATTACAAAACAAGTATCATATTTCTTTTTTGTTGTATGGCTAGTCGTCCGCCTCCTCGTCACAATTGGGTCCAGGCTGAGGAGATCCTGTTGATTTCTGTACTGAAATCAATGGTGGAGTCCCAATTGTGGACCACCAGGAGTGGACACTTTCGTCCAAGTTATTTAAGCTACTTGAAACGTATCATGGACAGTGATTTTCCTAATGCTGCCATTGAAGAATGGCATATTGAAGCGAAGGTAAAGAAGTGGCGCCGTACTTGCTTCATCATTGTTGACTTACTTGATCGTCCGGGGTTTGAATGGGACGCAAGTCAAAACATGGTGGTGGCTGAAGACGATGTTTGGACTGCATTCCTCCAAGTAAGCCTTAATAAAGTGTTTAAAAAAAATTTTAAGATGAAATTAATTTTTGTTCTGAATTTTTTCATTTTGACTTAGGTTAATCGACAAGCTAGAGTGGCAAGAGATGTTCAATTTCCAATGCTTGATGACTGGCGTATTTGCTTCATTCCCCCTCCCGATGAGCCAGAGGAGTAGGTGTAGATCGCGGAAGAATAAATAGCATTAGCTATGGATGCCATTTTGTGTCTCCGTTCATGATGTTGGAACGTCTTCATTTGAAATAATGTTACAACTTGTCTCCGTTCATAACGTGATCATTTTACATAATCTTTGAACGTGCAACTTCATTCGGAATCGATAACAAGTGCCAACAAAATACAAGCTACAAAACCTAACAAAAAAAATAGAACAAACGTCTTGCACCCATTGGTTTGATGTTGAAATCCCAACGCACTTGCAGATGTGGAAGATTTGCCTTGCAACTTTGTGAGCTCATATCTCTCTTCATGAAACTTTAGCAATGTTTCTTCGGCTCCATCAAATGTCTTGTACCTTTTTGCCATGCTTCCTGAGTATCCATTAACTTGGAGTTGAGCTTCTCCCCAAGTTGTGTAGATGCCGGGCTTATGCCCAACGAAAACCACCCAATAGTAGTCGTTCTCCTCACCTGGCATTGAATAATCTATACAAAAACAATATTAAAGTCACCACAAACACATAGCATACAAGAGTTGAAAACCAAAATTAACGCATTTGGCTCAATGTTCATCATCGCCAATTGACACAGTTGGGACACAAAAGTGAGACACAAGTAATAAGCAGCCATAAATAAGGGGAATTTTGTAGTCAAATAGCAATGCAATAAGTAGCAACATATGGCTCAGATTCATAGACAACTTTTGCAAGGCACTAGGCTGCAACATGAGTTGCCAAATGACCCTCTCATGTTACCCTGCCTAAGTCCCCAAGGTGTCTTGTTCAATTTTCATCATAGCCACACACACATACATACATACAGGTTCTTGCCTCTGTTAGTCTGTTAAAACTGCAGGTTTTGGTTTCAGTTTGTGGCTGCATTTTGGTTCAGTTTGTGGCTCAGAAAGGTTTCATCATAGCCACGCAAACATCTGAAAAATAACCTCCAATCTGAACTCAGAAATGCAGGCATAAAATAGGACCCAAGCACTGCAGTTTTAAACCACAAAGTCTGAACCAAGCAGGCAGTTTTAAAAACCAGAAACAATAACCTCCATTTGAACCCAGAAATGCAGGCACAGAACTGAACCAGGCACAAGAGTTTCCATCACGGCCATACACACATTGCCACACACACACAGAGCTGCACTTGTACTGTTATCATCACAGCCACACACACACACACTACCACCACGTATATGACCAGCAAGCACCAAAACCATATGAAAGGTGGGGTAAATAGTGCAGGTTTTGGTTCACATTAAACCGCAGGTTTTGGCCTCTGTTTGTGGATTAAAAACTGTAGGTTTTGGTTCAGTTTGTGCCTGCATTCTCTGGGTTAAAAAAGGAAAAACATTGGCTCAGAAAGTTTTCATCCTAACCACCCAAAACCTGCTCCAAAACATCCATTATGAACCCAAATAATGCAGGCAGAAAACAGAACGAAAACCAACACTTGCATTTCATTCCTGCAGTTTTAAACCGACACTTGCAGAACCAGAACCTGCATTTGTTACCCACAAAATGCTGCTGTATTTTTACATAAACATAGGCCAATAACTTGCACTTTTAAAAACCAAAAACATAACCCAAATGCAGGCAGAAATCTGAACCAAGCACTGCAGTTTTAAACCACAAAGTCAACCACAAAACTGAACCAAAACCTGCACAGTTTACCAAAATCTGCACAGAAACTGAGCCAAAATCTGGACAAAAACTGAGGCCAAAATCTGCACTAGATATAGCACCAACACAGATTATAGCACCAACGTAGATTTAAGCAAAAACCAGCAGTTCAAACCCACCAACAGAACCAAACACCTGCCACAGCATCCACAAACAGAACCAAAATGTTGCAGTTTTCATCACAGGCACACACACACACACACACAAAAGTGGCCAAAACCTGCAGCATTAATCCACTAACAGTGGCCAAAACCTGCAGCTTTAACCCACAAACAGTGGCCAAAACCTGCAGCTTTAACCCACAAACAGTGGCAAAAACCTGCAGCTTTAACACACAAACAGAGCCAACAAATTGCAGCCAATACATGCATGCACAAAAATGAACCAATATGCAGGCACAAAACTGAACCATTTGGCTCAGAAAAGTTTCATCATAGCCACCAAGAACCTGCAGCAGTGAAACAGAACCAAAATCTGGACAAAAACTGAGGCCAAAGACTGCACTAGATATAGCACCAACACAGATTATAGCACCAACGTAGATTTAAGCAAAAACCAGCAGTTCAAACCCACCAACAGAACCAAACACCTGCCACAGCATCCACAAACAGAACCAAAATGTTGCACTTTTCATCACAGCCACACACACACACACACAAAAGTGGCCAAAACCTGCAGCATTAATCCACTAACAGTGGCCAAAACCTGCAGCTTTAACCCACAAACAGTGGCCAAAACCTGCAGCTTTAACACACAAACAGAGCCAACAAATTGCAGCCAATACATGCATGCACAAAAATGAACCAATATGCAAGCACAAAACTGAACCATTTGGCTCAGAAAAGTTTCATCATAGCCACCAAGAACCTGCAGCAGTGAAACAGAACCATCCTATAAGTACAATGCAACATGATTAAGCAATAAAACCTGCATTACAAGTTGAACACCAATATCAAAATACGTACAGACATTGTTTTAGCAGTACAAATGGTTATCTTCCCATGTTTGGACAACATACGTACATTACATTACAACAGCTATCTACCATTGTCTGTAGACCAAAAGGCTCTTAAAATTACAAGCGACCACATGTATAGGAGTTCTAGATTGGCCACTTCAAAAAATGGGCCATAAGTATAAGACTTACAGATCAGGCCACTACAAAAAAGTCCATTCTAATACTAGTACTTCTCCCCCCTCACAGCTAAACGGGACCAAAGATGACACCATCCAGGACAGCCTCAACCCACGCTTGTTTTTGATGATCTTTGATGCCATAGAATAGGTCCAACCTGTCTTCAGCTGCACAAATTATGGCACCTAACCTAAATCGTTGGGTATCGGTAAGGTCAAGCTTTTCAAGCTCAAGAGGCACTTGAGTGCGGCGAGCGGATAATTTGTTCGAATACCCCATCGCATCGGTCATTTTCTCCATATGGCTATCACTCTTTTCGAGCCATACCTCCATACTTGCAGCAAGGGATCCCACATCACCCATCCGTGTCCTCTTCTTCCCCCTTTGAGTTCCGGAGTTGGCCGGAGGAGTGGAGGTCCGGGGAGTGGACGTCGGGAGTGACGTACGACGTACGGAGTGTGGAGTCGTGGAGACCGGAGGTGTGGAGGCCGAAGGTGTGGAGGCCGGAGGTGTGGAGGCCAGAGGTGTGGAGAGTGGAGGTGTCGATCCGAAAGGGATCTCATTTGAAATCTCCGTGAGTCCACTTGTGGGGTTGCCATGAAATTCTTCACCGAAGAATGGATAATAGCAATTGTCATTCTCCTCAGTTTGTTCATTTGGGAAATCACCTTCATTTTGTGTCTGTCGTGCCATTTCCGAAGGGACCTCCGCTCCTTCCCCATTGGCCCTATCCTTTCCGAAGACGAATTCCCAATCTTCAAAGTAAGGGAAACGCTTCCCACCAACCTCTTTTGCCTTGCTAGGGTATGCCTACACGAACATTACAAGTTTAGTACATGATCCAATGCCTTAACATATCACTTTAAAGCATCGGAAGTTACCTGTTCGTAGATTTTCCACACCTCATCATCCACGTCAATCCTTTTGTTGACATGGTCCCACCCAAAGCCACTAAGTTTCAGAATGTCGGTTAATTTGGCATATGTTTGTCTCCAATACTTGACTTTGGAGTCAATGTGGGGGGAGGCCTTAAGTTTGCTTTCCGGCATCACCTTCTCCATCTCTTTCTGAAGGAGGGTGAAGAATCCGGGTTTGAACCCATTCTCCGCCTTCCATTTGTCACACATTTCCGTTACCATGCATTTTATGAGGGCATCCTCTTCGGATTTTCTCCACACCCTACGCTTTTTTGCAACCTTTGTTGTATGCACATCATCTTGTTGGGTATCCATTGCTGAAAATGGATTTTAAGATGAACAATAAAGGATTATTTAACAAGTCTATTGTCAACTACAAACTGAAATTGAATTACAATGAAGTTACTACAATGTTCTTCAAATAGAATGGTTACATCATCAAAGTTATTGAAACCGCAATCAGAATGTTTACATAATCATCAAAGTTCTTCAAATACTTATTACAAATACATTAAACAAACTTCCTCATGGTGGAAAAACCTCTTGTCCCCCACCATTTCCTAGCCAATGGTTGTACATGGCTGTAGCCAACGCATCCCTCTCCCCGCTCCATTGATTGGAAGTCTCTATGGTAGTGATGTGATCATCTGTCTCCACATCGTGTATGTGATCACGTTCCCATGCCGTGTACTCATTCTCAACGGGATCATTCGGCATCTCTCTTTTGATGAGGTTATGGAGAAGGCAGCATGCTGTGACAATACGTGTTTGAGTCCTAATAGGGTAATATGAGTGAGACCTCAATATTGCAAACCGCATCTTCAACACACCAAAGCTTCTCTCAATCACATTTCTAGCAGCGGAGTGCTTCATGTTGAAGTACTCCTCTTTCGTTGTTGGCATGTGACCTTGCCTCCATATATTAATGTGATATCGTTGCCCGCGGTATGGTGCTAGAAAACCCTCGGAATTTTGGTATCCAGCATCGACAAGGTAGTAATGTCCTGTGCGAAATGGAAGTTACGGCATTAAAGGAAGGTTCATACTAGGAATAAAGTGAAAGGAATGTGAACTAAGGCATTGGCACATACCATGAGGGACTCTTAAACCATCGGGTCTTGAAATGGCGTTTGCCAGGATCCTAGAGTCAGTGGCCGACCCTTCCCAACCAGACAAGACGAAGACAAACTTTAGGTCTCGACTACATACACCTAAAACGTTTGTGGCAATCTCACCCTTCCTTGACCTATAGCGTGGCCTGTCAACTGCCGAGGGATTAACTGGCACGTACGTCCCGTCCAATGCCCCGAGACAATTCTACGACAAAATCAATACGACAAAATTAATACTACATTGACATGGTTGAGTAGAGAAAATCAATTGTAAGATTTACAAACAATTGAAAAAAAATTTACCTGAAACCAACTCCATCTACTGTCGTGGTAGTTAGGAGGTACGGGCTCGGGCCTTACTAGGAGCATGTCGAAAAGGCGCAACACACCTTGGAGTACGACATTGAAATGTCTGCTCACAGTTTCAGTCGATCTCCAAAAGTGCAATTTTGCACGTCTCTGTTTTGTATGGTGACCGAGAATAAACAAAAAAATGGCTACCCTCTCCTCAAGACAAACATTGCGCGAATCTCCTAGCCCAACACCTCTAAGTAGACAGCACAACCTAAAAAATGTATGCCTATTTACCCTTAACTGCTCGTGGCAATCTACTTCATTACCATTGACGAGCCTATTCACCGCATCTACTTGGGTCTGGTAGTAGTTTGGATTTGGAGACAACTCAGGACGGGGATACTCTGCCGTAGACACAATGAAGCAATAAAGACGAAACACACCCATTGCAGCACGAATGTACATGCTTAACGCGATGAATGCCTCTTCCTCTTCTCTTCTCCTAATTTCTGTTCTGTTTAATCTTGGCATCGTAAATAACCTAAAAGTAGCTTCATGCATTTTAGAACATACACATAGTATATCCATATGACTTTAAAGCATATGGGTAAGAAGTTTAGCTTGTTCAATGCAATTCAAACTACGCTAAAGAGGGGAGCATAAAACTCTAGACTATTGGTCATTATTTGAGTAATTAACTAAACATTTCACAAAAATCCTATAACATTGGTTAGTTATAGCACTGTCAATCAGCAAAACCCCTATGTTAGCATTGTATAACTGTACTTTTGGTTCATTCATACATGCAAGTTTTGGCCTCTATTAGTGGGTTATAACTGCATGTGTTAGCCTCAGTTTATACATGCAGGTTCTGGTTAAGTTTATGCAGCATTTTTAACAGCTGTTTGTGGATACAAAGTGGAGGGTTTTGGCCTATGTTTCTGAAAGCTTTTGATTGTTGTTATGTTCATACCTCCAGTTTCAACCCAAAAATGCAACGACAAACACAACCAAATCATTAAATTTTTTCCCACAAACTCAGCTCAGAATCTATGCACAAAACTGAACCATAACCTGCATGTTTAACCATAACCAAAACCTGCACATTTCAAGCAACAAACAGACCAGAAAATGTTGTTCTAAACCCAACCAGTGGCCCTAACCTGCATATACAACAACAGAACCAAACCCTGCACTTTCAAGCCACAAACCAACCACAAAATGCAGTTCAAAAGAAACCCAACAGAGGCAAAAACTTGGCACAATACAAAACCATAACCTCCATGTACAAATTTAACCAAAATCAACACTTTTCACACACACACTACACTATATACTCAGGTCACATTGACAAACAATAAAAACATATGATAACAATTTGGTAATCAATTAATCAAAACCCTTGACTAACACAATTTCAGTTATAAAAACATATCCTCCATCCTCAAATCCATCGATACCTTTGCTTCTTTATAAAAGAATCGGGATTAAGGAGAAAAATGATTAAACGCCAATTTCTTTAACATTTTTAATATAGTTTGTTTATTTTTTTTGCTACTTTGGAATATTACGTTTGTTTTTTTGGATGTACTACCCACGACATTTTCTGCTCCAATCTCTCGTTTGCTTATTTCGTACATAAGCCCTCTGTATCTTCACCTTATAATTTTTTTATAAGATAAATGAACTTTTAATCATATGTATTGCTGTATATTTGCGTGACTAACGTTCTGTTGTTTTGATAGGAAAAGGAAAAAATGATTCAGATTATGTTTGACTGCTGAAAAACCCACAAAACCCCACAAACTAACAGATGATAAAATCTGGGCCAAGGCTTACATAAATCAATCTACTTCGGATCAGATTTAGATAGGTTTTTTCTTCTTTTTTTTTCCTCACAGAACAAAAGATTGAGGCTTTATACAATGGGAAGCCTTCTCTGTACAGAAACCCACAACGTGTGCTTTCATCTCACAAACCGTACATGAAACCAACAACAAAACCCATCATCAAACCACTAATCAAACACAGAAACACACACACACACACACACACACACACAGAGATCGTTCGATTTTTCAGCCATGCAAACCAAATCGCGTACAATCACAAAAAAAAACAGATCTGAAAAACCCAACATTGAGTGATGCAGATGAGGGCGTGAGAAATCCTAAAACATTGTGAATGGAAGCCATACCTGAGTTCGCAACACCAGAAATCGATCAAATCGCCACCAAATCGCCACCAAAACCCTATATCTTCCAGAGACCAGAAAAGAAATGGGCGGCAACTGAAATGGTAAACCACGAGGCCTGGGGTTGGGAAAAGGGGATAAGGAGGGGTATATTCGTCCACAAATCACCCCTCTACAGCCGGATTATTTTTGGGGAGCTCCAGAGGAGCCCAAATTTAATACCGGTGAAACCCAAGAACAGGGGAAAACGATGAGGGGGTGGGAAATAATCAGGGGGAAATAAGGGGATGCCAAACGGGGGGAAAGGGGTGGGGCCCTCCCCATATACCCCCTCTTATTTTTACCCTCCAATTTTAACTCCATCCAAACAGGCCCTTAGGGGCACCACAACTTGTGGTGACTTGGTCACCAGAGGCCCATTTGATCCCCTGGGGTGGTAACTAAGATGGCAATGGGTTACTCCTCTCATGTGGGCACAGCTCAATGACGGAACTGGCTTAAGCCATATGGGGGCCACAGCCCCTGCGTAGTTTCGGTTTGTGTTTTTTAATTTTAGTATTAATATTAGTTGTTTTTTGTTTATTAAGAGTGCCTAAATACTGTATTTTTTATTGGATGTTATTTAGATATTTTAATGCTTTAAGAATGTGTTCGTTTTGTATCTTAGAATCCAATCCTTCCCTCTGCGCACGGTTTCCCAAAAGTTTTTCTTTCAATTAGTAATTTTTCATTTCTGTATTTCTATCTTTCTACACTCATTACCCAAAAACTCTCCGTCAGAACCCTAACCAAACAAACTAAAACTACAAAGATTCCGGAGCCTTGAAATTTCAAAATGCTGGAGTTCGGCCTCCGCGTTTACAAAATCCTAGTTTTGTCCCTAGGCACGGGTTCGAACGTCCTTGTGGCCCCTCGCTCCCGTTTGAAACCCATGATTCGTCTATTGTCTTCTTCTGCCTCTGGTGGGGCGACCCGCACCTATGGATTTCAGGTCTCCTTCAAAAAAACCCCGCCAGAAATTTAAAGTCTTTATGAATAGCTACACCAAGTCGCCCCTCCTCCATGATCAAGTCCCATGAATTGCTCTGTTTTACAATTTTTCTATTTTATTTTTCGGATCAAGAGAATCCACGTCCTTTTTGCCCATGTGACAGTAAATCACTAGGCATGTAGGAGTAAATACTAAACAGTAATAACAACTAGGAATCTAATGTCAGAACCACGTGTAGGAGTCATTGACTATTTTTATCTATTTTGAATGAAAGTTAGATAACTGAATTAAGCATTTCGAGTTGTTCGATTAATTAAAATGATTTGTTCTAAAACAACTTACAGTTTTTTAATTAATAATAAACGACTCGGATCATCTATGTAGGGCTCTGGAGTGGGCCCTTAGATGCCCCACAAATGCACGATTTGTGAAAGAGGATCTATACCCATAGATTGTTCCTAGAAAAAATACTTTGGAAATATGGGTGGTTGTCCGATCGTTAAATTTAGTACTCCAAAATGAGTCGAAATGTGCATAAGCAGCCATCACTACATAGAAAGATAGTTAACTTAATACAATCCATAGTTAACAGTTAGTTTACTTTTGAAGTTATTAGAAAAGTGATTTGCAAGTCAAAAATCTCTGCAGTTCTATCATGTTCTATACTTTCTATTCCCTTAAGCTGTGGAAGCAGGTGGTTCAGTAGAAGAGAGATCAAAACCCTAAAGGGTTGGTCGAGTCCTTGAGTGGAAGTAATATTGTATGGCAGCAAGAAGCTTACATTGCCATTTCCCAAATTCGTAGGTATGGCAAAAAAAACCTTTGCGAACACTAGCGGTTTGTCCGGTAGTTAACTTCGAGACTCCAAAATTAGTGGAAGTGAACATAAGTTGACTCGAACACTCAATTATAAAAAGGAAAAAAAAGATAAAAGGTTGGCAAGAGTTCAATTTCTTTATTTTTTTTTTTGTGCCACATTTTATAAGTTAGCGGGGGTTAAGGAGGAGTCAGTATATAAGTAATTAGTCCACCCCTTGGATTATTCAAATGTCATTGCATCTGATCTTCTCGGGCAGTGATATCCTGCAATCATTCATTTTTATTTTCAGCCATTTACCTTTAATTGGTTGTTTTCAGCCATCCAAGACCAATTGTCGTGCTTTGCCTCCCTTCTATTGAACTTCTTAGTCATTTACCTTTAATTGGTCATTGCAGCTTCAGCTTCAAGAATATGGTACAGACAGCAAAGATGAGTATGATAATTTCGAAGCTGAAGAAGAGGATATTCAAGAACCCCTTGCAGAAAAGCTGAATCATGCCCTCAAGCACCGTGTGAAGGAAGACTTGGAGCTCGATGGCCAGGCCCACTACAAAGTTCCTGCAGACCTCTCGCATAACAGAGAGGGACCCGAAAATGCAGAGTCTATGGAGACTGCGGTTGAGATTATTTCCCAATGCATGGAATACGTTGAAAAGTACGGAAATGATGATGTAGGTGAAGAGGTGGCCAGTCATTGTGGAGGAAAGTAGTGATGAGTCTGGACTCTGAAGTGTTCGATTGTGAGGCTGTTGTTTCGACTTATTCAAATCTTGATAACCACCCTGGGAAGATTGGAGCTCCTGAAGGAAGGAGAAAGAAGTTAGCTGAAAAGGTCTCGGGAGCCTTGAGTGCCCCCAGCCCTATCATATCTATTATATTAAAGGGAAAGAGAACCTTCCTGTGGACCTCACGG
Source organism: Rhododendron mucronatum var. ripense (assembly GCA_019656295.1). Lineage (NCBI taxonomy): Eukaryota > Viridiplantae > Streptophyta > Magnoliopsida > Ericales > Ericaceae > Rhododendron > Rhododendron mucronatum. Next base: position 809,206 of record BPLT01000146.1, on the reverse strand, counting down.
TAGGAAATCTTCTATTGAAAAGGTGAACGATGCAACTAGCTTGAGAAAAGATGAGCAGAAGAGGAAGCAACATGTTCAGGAGTACTCAAAGGAGGAAAAGAAAGAGCGGAAGGTATTTTTCTTGTTTTAGCTTAGTTTTGCACATGACAACGAATGAATTTGCAATACCCTCTCTCTCACACACATGCACACATTCACACGCACAAACCCTGATAACAGACAAGATCATCATTTTGGCCAGTGGCTGAAAAAGGGATTTCAGATGAGAATCATCCTCACTGAATGTTCTTTTTTCTTGGCTTTTATTATGTGGTGCTTGGATAAGTTTGGATTTGTAGTTGGTTTTTCTCATTTCTTGATTTGCTCGTATCACAGTTTACATTGATGTTGAACCACTTTGTATGTAGGGTGCTGTGAAGGAAGAAAGGCGTGAAGTGCGTCGTGTGAAAAAAGAAGTACTGAAAAGGAACTATACAGGGGTACTGAGGCGAAACGTGCTCAGAGAGTTGCTGCCTTTACTGGTCCATCTGGCGTTCATCTTAATTATGTAAGTATGCTGACTGTAGGAGATCATGTCCAAAATTTTTAGTACTCTATTAGTTATTTGGTTCCAAGTTTTACGGAGGAGAATAAATTCTTTACACCGCCGGTGTAAACATTTGTTTCCTCCAAATCGATTGTATTGCGACACGTGTCAAAACAGTGGTCCCAATTAATAAAACATGGCGACGTGGCGCAATACAATTGATTTGGAGGAAACAAATGTTTACACCGGCGGTGTAAAGAATTTATTCTCTTTACGGAGAAAGGGCATGAAGTTACAATTATGCCCAACCGGTTAAGCTTGTGGGCAGCCAATCGAGGGGCAAAATTGTCCAAATCGACCAGATGCTGACCAGCTACGATTCATTATCATGATTGTGTGATGTTTAAGGTACAAGATGCTGAAGATGACAGATTTGCTCCTAATGATGAGTTTGAAGACGAGGATATAAATGACGAAATAGATGTTGCAATGAAAGAAAAAATTGATAGGCAAGCTTATTGAGGTTAATTTTGAGTGAGAGTGTTATTTATCTGTTAATCAAGATATGCCATTATTACTCTTATCTTGCATAATAAGCCTTTGATCCCAATTTCTTGGTTAGTGCCCTTCTATTTCTTTCCTGCTACGTTGTGCCTTTAGCCTTATTGTGAGTCGGTTTATGCTAACATTGCTTCACCAGTTGGGTCTTTTTAAATACTCGTGCATATTGAACGTTCAAGATGTGAAAATTAAGATATTTTCCAATTTGATCCCTCCTTTGATTATGAATTATGCGTGATATAGAGTTGGCAATCTCAACCCATATTTTTTAACCCGTCCAAATCTGTCTACTTATAATCCAACCTAACCTGCCCATATTATATAATTGGTTGATATGGATTTAACCCATGTTAACCTATATTTATATGGGTTTAAATGAGTTAAAAATGAGTTCAATATAGATTGAAAGGAAAAGATTCATGCTGGCCTATTTTTTTAAATTGCTCCCGTCTTTAGTCCAAAACCCACATTGGTCTAGAGAAGCAGCATCTCTCTCTCTCTCTCTCTCTCTCTCTCTCTCTCTCTCTCTCTCTCTCTCTCTCTCTCTCCTTAAATCGAATCCTGTTCCATCTCAATCTCAGTTTCTGTAATTTGCTTCGTCATTCTCAGCATATTGTATGTTATTCACTCAAGAGAAAAGCTGTTCAAAAAAAATCGTCTCTCTCTCTCTCTCTCTCTTACCCACTTCTATTCATCAATCCCATTCCTCCGTTCCACTATTAATCCCTAACGCTGTTTCAACATAAAAAGTCTAGAAATAAAAAAAAATTACGAGACAACTTCCAAGTGCTTAGAGTTTAGAGTCCAGACTAGTATATCAAGTGCTTCACAGCGGGCATGATCCTCTCCAGCTCTCCCTCGTCGTCGCCAGCTACCTCTTCGTCCATAACGTATTCTCTCTCTCTAGATTTCTTCATTCGCGTGTAATTTTTGAATGCATTTGTGAATGCTATAAATGTAGCACGTATCCCATTGCTACCATTAGAAATGAAGGAGGGGGGAAGAAAAAAAAGAAAAAAGAAAAAAAGAAATCGGGTCGGGTCGGGTGCGTTTGGGTTTGACTTAACCCATATTCGACCCAGCCCATTTACTATTTGACCCGCTCATATTTGACCCGTGACCCATTTTAACATACACAGACCCGTCCATTTACCACTTCTAGCGTGATACATTATAGCTTACTTTTCTTTAGCTACTCACTTTTTACGGAAGCTGTAGCCAAGTAAATGAATTTTGGTAGACTTTCCACGGAACTAGCATTGGTTCATTAAACCTTTTTTGTGGACGGATACGGCTACCATGTTTGACAAAATTACAGAAAATGTGAAGTTCTTGAGGCTCCAAGTCAACAGTCTTATATCATCTTCATTTTTCATAGAAAAAATTCCTGAAGATCTATTTTTTTTTTTTATCGGCAAAAGATGAAATTTTATTAAAAACAGAAAAAGGGAAAGGAGATTCAACAAAAAATTGGATGATACATCTTAAGAGCAAAGCCCAAAACACCTAAAGGTCTATAAGGGTTCAATAAACAAATAAACAAGACAGCACAACTCAGCACCCAAATAAAACAGATTAATCCCAAAACACCCAACCGCGGTCCAACCAAGGACCGGCCCACCCAAACCAACACCCAAAACCCTAAATGCTATATACTCCACCACCGCACAAACCACCGGAATTTTTGATTTCAAGAGGAACCTTGAAGGTATCATTTCTCTTAATTAAGGTCCCTAAAAGATTGGCTCATTATATTTTTTCCAGTCCAAATACTTTCACTTTCTCTAGCTAGCACAAACTGAACTTCAATGCATGCTAGCTCTTTTGCAATCATATATTTAAACCTGTAATCAAATTCATGCACTTAATGAAACTTATGCAGCTTACAATTCTACAAATATCCAACGTCGTTCTCCTCAATAGACATGACGTACCTTACCCGTTGCGCCTCGCCTAGTCCGAATACAAGTTCGGCGTTTTTTCGACTGTAATGTTTTTGTTTCTAATTGTTAGTACGGTGGGGAATGCAGAGAAACCTCTTATTAGGATACTACAACACGTTCACACCCCATGTCAGGCAACTCCCACGCCCTCCCTCCTTTCCAGCATGCCCACCTGCACACTACAACATCAAGTCCCCCAGTTCTCCCCTATTTTCCTCTTCGTCTACTATTTATTCTTTCTCATGCAACTCCTCACCATTTCCGTATTGCTGGCAGAAAGGGAAGTTTACAAATCAATCCATACGTAGTGAGTCCACCGTTATATCTTTCTCATGTATCTTTACTTTCCCCACAGCCCCTCTCCTAATTAACGGAATTAATTCGAGTTTTTTGTTCTGTAGATTTTGAAAGCAAGAGACTATGTTCAAAAACTATGCTGCATTAGTAGATTGCTCAGTTCACTACATGTTTGGTTAGTGCTCATCCATTGCTCAAAGGTTGCTTAGCAAAAAAAAAAATTTTGCTCAAAGGTTACAAAAAATTGTATTCATGCACTTTTCTTGCTTCTTTCTTCAATATTCCCACATTCCCTTTTCTAATGGTGTTTCCATTTTTTTGTCTCTAGATTTTGATTAACAAGTCGTGATCACCAATGTTTGGTTTCAATGCTCATCCATTGTTCAAAGGTCAGTCTTGCAAATTCTCTCTTCCTCTGCTTCTACCCATTGAATTGTGAGCGAAACAAAATTCACGTTTCACCTTTTCATTTGAAAGCATCTGGAAAGAAAAAAATAGTCTCCCCCATGCCCATATACATGGTTGTTTTAATTATTTCGTTAGCTTTTTGTTTTTCTACGGTCTACGTTCTTTTAATTTTAACTTAAACTTGACTTAAATCTGATAATTTTGTTTTTATATGAATTTTTTCCCATTTTTTAGTTAAACTTTTTTGAGTTATTGATTTATCTCGACGAGATGAATTAGAAAAGTAAAATTTTGAAACTTTTAAAATTGTGCTAAAAAGTGATTATTTCTCAAAATACTTAGATAAAAACTTTAAAATTTTACTTTTCCGATTCCTCTTGCCGAGATAAATCAATAACTCACAAAACTTTGGCGCAAAACTAACAAATGCGAAAAAATTTAAATAAGTACAACATTTTCAGATTTAAGTTAAGTTTAAGTTAAATCCAAAAGAACGAAAATAAGTCTTCTTACTTGCACATGTGGTACATTGACACATTGTTGTTAGTAATTTATTTTAATCAACGGGTGTCCGTAATCTTAACGTGGGGAGATCAATAAGTATTTAATATCATGGAGTTCGTAACATAATTTAGATAAGGACGGGAGTGTAATTATAATTCTGTAGTGGGGTGAATTATAATTAGTGAAATAAAAATAGAATCCTGGTGGGATTAGGTTTTCTTATTTACACTGGGAGCCCAGACTTATTACTTTAGGTCCCTATCATAGCCATATATATATACACGTTATGCTCTCTATGTCAGATTGACGTTTTTCTGTTATTTAGTAAATAGAGGCAGGCTTATAGAGAGCAAACAGATCACGAAAGAGTCCACACTCGATTCGTGTTCTAGACGTGTGGGGAGTACGGTAGAAGATCGTAAGGTACAGTCGAGCAGTATTCGTGGTTTATAGCAAGGCGTGCTATAACAAGTTCAACCAGCGTTCGTGTCGTGGGGAGTTGAGGTAGAACCCTAATTCCGCTTTATAGGGTTTTATAATTTTTGTTGTCTAATCTGTGTGCGTCATTATGGTTTACGTTCTTTTGACTATAACTTAAATTTGATAATTTTGTTTTTATTTGAATTTTTTTCGCATTTTTTAGTTTTGTGCCAAAATTTTTTGGATTATTAATTTATCTCGACGAGATGAATCAGGAAAGTAAAATTTTGAAACTTTTAAAATTTTGCTAAAAAGTGATTATTTCTCAAAATACTTAGATAAAAGTTTCAAAATTTTACTTTTCCGATTCCTCTTGTCGATATAAATCAATAACTCACAAAACTTTGGGGCAAAACTAACAAATGCGAAAAAAATTTAAATAAGGACAACATTTTCAGATTTAAGTTAAGTTTAAGGTAAATCCAAAAGAACGAAAATAAGTCTTCTTACTTGCACATGTGGTACATTGCTCCCTCTAACTAAGCCTTGTGTGCATTTTGCTCCCTCTAACTTTTTTTTTTGGGCACTCAACCCCCTCTAACTAACCGAAATTCAAATGGTCATAACTTCAAACGGTCATAACTTCTTCGTCCAAAATTGAAAACATGCAAATTATATATTGATTTCGAGGTCTTGAAGTCAGCTTTCTAATAACACCAAAATCACATCACGATTCAAAGTACACAGAAAATTATGATCAAAAGAGTAAGGGCTGATAGACAGAAAAACTGTTTTGATCATAACTTTCTGTGTGCTTTGAATCGTGATGTGATTTTGGTGTCATTAGAAAGCTGATTTCAAGACCTTGAAATCAATATATAATTTGCATGTTTTCGATTTTGGATGAAGAAGTTATGACCGTTTGAAGTTATGACCGTTTGAATTTTAGTTAGTTAGAGGGAGTTGAGTGCCAAAAAAAAAGTTAGAGGGGGCAAAGTGCATGCGAGGCTTAGTTAGAGGGGGTTAACTATAGTTTACCCTTGTATCTTTGTCCTTTGTACCTTTTTTGTACCAAAAAGAAGTGCATTGACACATTGTTTCTCTTGAGTATTTTTAAGTTCAAATAATTGTATATATCAATACCTTTGTATTTTATGTAGGTTTTCATGACGCCTCCTCTATGTTTGCGTCGTAATGATTACTTAGATACGTTGAATGTCATACACGATTTTGAAACTAAATGTCAGAGAGGGAAGGCTTCCTAGTAGAAAATTTTGTAAAGCAAAAAATAGAGGTATGTCAAGCCTTGCAAAAGCTTGGAGAAATTATAAGTGAACAATAACTTATGGAAAAAAAAAATAGAATTATAGAGTTAAACTACTTACGATCATTTTTTATGGTTTCTTCATCGTAAATTAGTCAGTTTCATTTGAAAGTGATTAAGCAATGTAAGTGGGTATAGAAATACTATCAAACTAGCATTGTATCCGTTCGATGTACATTAACAAGGGAAAAAAATATCATGAACTTTTTTGAGTAACCCCGTGTATTAAATAGGCTCAACGCTATTATCAATGAAGAGAATGAAGATGTAACCTTCTGGATAATCCTTGGGTTTGATGCACCCAAAAGCTTGCCTCAGCCGCCGGGTACTTCTTCAAGATGGGGGTGGAAGGAAAGTGATATTGACCAACGGTAAGATCGACTAATTCTTGGGGCTTTTGTGGTGTATCTTTTAGTTACCCATTCTTAACATAATATTAACAAATTTAATTAATTTTCCCACTCACTAATCTAAACTAAAAGTTTCAATTAATTTTCTTGAAATAGGCCACGTAGTAAAAACTCAAATTCGAACCATTGAGTTGAGCACACGTATCAGGAATGGTGACACTAGGAAAGATAAAAAGAGTGAAAGAAAATTGTAGAGAGAAGATTAGGAGAGGGAATGAGATAAATTAGGAAAGATAAAAGAGTGAAAGATTTCAAAGATTATGATAGATAAAGGGTAGTTTAGGATTTATTTGAATTTGAGAATGGAAAGATAAATTTTCAAACCCTTCAGTATGAGGACTTAAGTATTTATATCGGGAAGGATCCCTATTTAAGTTCCCCTCCCCTTTATTCTAAAAAAAATAGACTCCATCACAAAACACCCACTGAGACACAAGCAGAACAAATATTAAAGTTCTTTCTTATTTTTTCATGTCATGAGGCTGGCTGCAGGATCCATAATCTGCTTTGATGCTCTTCTTGGACCCCTCCGAGGGCCTGCAATTATATTTTGCAAAAACATAAATTTCAAAATCTGTTATACAAAAGTGGTATTAGCTAGTAAATAGCGCCCCCTCTAAGGGCCACCAATTATAAATTCCACAGTTATACTACCGTGGTCATTTAAGACAAAACACTAATTAAACAAGATACGTACATCATTAGTACCAGTGGTGCAACACTAGCAACGAGAGTCACTGTGTTTGGGTCTATCGCAAACCTGCCAACAAATTTGAGAAAAAATAAATAACCAAGAATAACACATCGGTATACTTCCTAGCTATGGGGAAAATAAATGACCATAAAAAGGTAGTATTTGGGTTGAGAGAGACAGGGACAGACCCATTACAGTGGCATGGGTTGCATTTGCACGGGTGCTTGCATCCGCATCCGCTTTGATGCTGCCTTGGTACTTCGATGCTGTTCTCGGACCCCTCCGAAGGCCTACAAATATATTTTGCAAAAACATAGATTCGGCAGTTTGTTATACTACAGTTGTATTAGTTGATCAAGATGAGTTTTTTTTTTTTAAAAAAAAACTAAAAAAATATACACACTTCTTCACTGGTGGTGCTGCACTAGCAAAGATGGCCACTGTTGGATCTATCCCAGATCTGCCAACGAATTTGAGAAAAAAATAAATAAATAATCACACATCAAATATAGTTTGCAAAAATATAGAATTCGACAGTCTGTTACAATAGTGGTATTAGGCCAATTTTGGCCAAATAATTCATTTGAATTATTTTTTGTCTTTATTCAATTTTTTTCTCATTTGCTAATTTTTTATTAATTTTTTTTGGATTATTATTTCAGCTTGACGAGAGGAATCTAAAAGAAAAAAATTACAATGTGAAACCAAATTTTTTAAGTAAAGACAAAAGTAAATAAATTAGACAAATTTTTCGTCTTTATTCAAAATTTCGATGTTATTTCGCCATAAATAAGCTAAATGGATTATTTTAGTCCATCAGAAGTTATTTTCAGAAAAGCTAAACAAGAATACAAATGCTAGGTACCCAAACCATTAAACCAATCCCCCAAAGCGAATAAGATTTTGGGTCCCGGCAGCGAGAATTTCTCGCTGCATCTTCCAGCGAGCCAAAACGTCATCGTTTAGGTTGCCGACAAGGCACCAACTCTTGCCTCAACCGCTCAATGCTTCAACCCTTTTGCTCCTCACCTTGTACGGTGCAATGGTTGTGTGAGCCCTACTTTAGGTGTTCCACATAAGTGATCCAATTCATTCAATAATTTCAAATAATAATTCGAGTGAACACGTAAAAACTCATATCATTTGATAATTGTAGTTAGCTAATCCTATCATCCATTGGTTGATTCAAAATTCAGGACCCTAGTTACTGAATGAAGTTTGAAAAAAACTACTATATACAGTTATGTGCTCAATATACATTTGATCTGAACTCCACATATTGTAGGCCTTATTGAAAAGAACATTTAATAAAAAAATTATTGTGATTGAACATCAATAAGTATTAAAACAGAAAGAATATGAACTGTTTTGATACGTAGCGATATCCGATCAAGATAAACTTTTTTTCTGAGTTATCTTCTCAATAAGGCCAAATAAATCTACGGCTCAAATCAAGAGTTTCTCGGGCACATAATTGAATAAATTTTTTTTCCAATTTTGTTCAGTATTTAGGATCCTGAATTATGAACTAGCAATTGGATGATTGGATTAATTGCAATTATTAGATTGAGCTGTTTTTTTTATAAGATCACTTGAATAATTATTTTAAAATTATTGAACACTTCGGATCATTTATGAGAGACTTTAAAAGTAGGGACCACACAACCATTGCACTGTATGGGGGAGGAGCAAAATGGCTGAAGCGTCGAGGCAAAAGTTGGTGAGTGCACCAACGTTTTGGCTCACTGGAAAACATGGCTCACTGTAGGGACTCCAAGTCCACGAGGAGAGCCAAGGAGTGTACGTGGGTCCCGCTTATTCTATGTCTCTCCCTCTCACACCATAACTGTAATCAGAACCCAGAAAAAAGAATGGTAAACATTTTCAGGCACATAAATATCATAAAACCTGTTGGGAAAAATTAGTAGTATATGATTAGGATATTTCTACTAGATAAATTAAATGCCTAAAAAAGAATTATAATAACAACCAAATAATACAAATAGATATTATTAGAAAAAGGGCAAATTTCACTCAGACCCCCTGAGGTATATGACAATGACAGAAAGTACCCCTTAGTTTTCAAAAATGACAGAAACCTCCCTTACTTTACAGTTTGGGTTTCATTCCGTTAGTTCCGTTAGTTAAATGGACGGAAAATGTACGAAAATGTACGGAAAATGAAATCTTCAATTTTGTTTAGTTCTACACCTATCTTAGGGCTCTCATTAAAAGTCCTAGAGTTAAAAATTAATTATGATCATTTAGGATAAAATAGTTAAAAAAATAAAATCTTCGCACCGATTCAAACGGATTAAAATTTGGAGCATTTAAAAATTTTGCTTTTCACTTGATTTTAGAGCTGTCAATGAAGAGCAAATACTTAAGTGCTCCAATTTTCAATCTATTTGAATCGGCACAAAGATCTTATTTTTTTATTATTTTATCTTAAAGTGCAATAATTAATTTTTGGTTTTAAGATTTTCAATGAGAGCCCTAAGATAGCCGTAAAACTAAACGAAGAGGAGATACTTAAGTGCTCAAATTTTCAATCCGTTTGAATTGGTGCGAAAATCGTATTTTTCTGATTATTTTATCCTAAAGGGTCATAATTAATTTTTCACTTTAGGATTTTCAATGAGAGCTTTAAGAAAACCATAGAACCAAATAAAGAGCAGATACTTAAGTGCTCCAATTTTTAATCCGTTTGAATCGGTGCGAAGATTTTATTTTTTTAATTATTTTATCCTAAATGATCATAATTAATTTTTAACTCTAGGACTTTTAATGAGAGCCCTAAGATAGATGTAGAACTAAATAAAATTGAAGATTTCATTTTCCGTACATTTTCTGTCCATTTAACTAACGGAATTAACGGAAACTAACGGAATGAAACCCAAACTATAAAGTAAGGGAGGTTTCTGTCATTTTTGAAAACTGAGGGGTACTTTCTGTCATTGTCAGATACCTCAGGGGGTCTAAGTGAAATTTGCCCTTAGAAAAAAGATGAGAATAGCATGTGGGGTGATAGAGACACGTGATGGCGCCCTCCTAAGGAAGGATACATCCCCTTCTATACGGGGTTGGATGACATTCTTTTCCCAAGATATAATGACCTATAAGTTTTTTTCGATGCAGCAAATCGAACTCAAGAACCGTGTAGTTTTTCGACACTCAAAATTTGTAGAAAGGCCGTGCCAAATTTATGTGATAAATGATGATCAAATACTCGATCGAACAAAAGTAGCCGTAGTATGAAAGGTAAGAAAAACACTGCATAATAATGTAGGAAAGCAAGAAAGACAGATTTCTAGCACTGTTGTGTTTTAAAGAGGAATAGTCTGATAATCGGTTGTATCTTTGCCAACTAGAAGGAGTAGGTGATACTAGATTATAGATATATGAAGAAATAAAATAGGTCCGTACCCTCTTTACTTACACTTATTTAGGTATTTATCCTAATGATTTTAAATTCTTATGTTCACATTCTTAAATTGTCATTATGCCATATTATATCCCCTCTACATATTTTCTATCTATACAATTGAATGATCCGCCACTTGAAGACGTGAAAATTAAGAAAAAACAATTGAATGGTCCCCACTGTTTGCTCGAAAAACCTTCCCCTCATTTTAAAGTGTCAAACCAAAATCCAATCTCTCATTGACGTCATTGTGGTCCTCCCCCATCTCCTCCCAAAAATCAAGCTCTCTTCTCTCATGGGGCGCTTTTCCGGTGCCATCTCTAACCGTGTATATTACCAAGTCAATGTGTTCTTTTACCCTTATATCTCTAACTGTGTATATTACCTCCTTTATAAATAAATCCACGAAATTAATATTAACATTGAAATAAAATATTAAATTAAAACAACAAAACCAAATTGGGACTGTGAGAATTGCATGCCAATACACACGCTACGTATGTGTGTGTATGTTTTTTTGTATGTATGTACACATATATATTCTTGTAGACATGAAAGCAGATGAGGAAGAAACAACAAAACCGAATTCGAACCGTGAAAAATGCATGCCAATACACAAACACAGTATGTATGTATGTATGTTTTCTTGTAGACATGGAAGCTGGGGATGAGGAAGAACCTTTTTGGAGTCTTCAAAGATCTCTCATGCTCACTCAATCCACACATCAGATCCAATTGCCTTCCCATAGCTCCGTCAATCCACACACCTGCACATCATTATGTAAGCAGATACATATATATTGATCAGAAACAGAGGAAAAGAAAGAAATACGAAAACATTTGCGCAAAATCCACCTCTGCAAGTAAACCAGGTTTGTATGTGCCCTGTTGAGCTGTGTGGGCATATATACACAAGCAACGCAGGACCTAATATGCCGCATGCATAACTATCGTCACTGAATCGTGGTGGGTCCAGCTTCTGATCGATAACACGTGTCAAAATGATGATTAGATTGTCTTAGGCATTTTGGCAGCGTTGTTGGGATTATGAAATTAAAAAATGATACGCAACAGTTGCGTGAGCGACACTTTTGGGATTCGGTGACATTAATAATATGAGTTTTGCTAGCACCACAAACACATACACACCCAAATACACACCCACACTCACATGAGTGGTGGGTCCCACACACACTTACACCTCAAGTGTTGTGGGACCCGTGTGTGGGACCCACCACTCATGTGAGTGTGGGTGTGTATTTGGGTGTGTATATGTTTGTGGTGCTAGAATTATTGTTATAATATTTCCTCAATACTGAAAGTTTTCGTTTTCCTGTTGCATAAGGATTTTCGTTTTAAACATTTCAGGCAAAAACCTTAAAATTCTGCATTCTTTTAAATTTATCTTAAAATAAGTTGATTTTTTATTATTTGATTTTTTTTTTGTATTTATTAGTTTTGCGCCAACCTTTTATATATTATTGATTCGTCTCGACGAAAGGAATCATAAAAGTAAATTTATTTTTACTTTAACCAAATATTTTGGAAAATAACAACTTATTTCTCAAAATAAGTCAACATCTCCCTTTCTCAAAATACTTGGATAAAAGTAATTTTTTTTACTTTTCCGATTCCTATTGTCGAGACGAATCAATAATCCATAAAAGTTTGGTGCAAAACTAACAAATGCGAAAAAAATATCAAATAATGACAAACCAACTTATTTCAAGATAAGTTTAAAAGAACGCAGCCTTAAGCCCATAACCTGATAACAAAATAAAAAAGAAAAGAAAACATCTAGTACATTAACTTGAACAAGGCTCACACTCATATTGAAAAGAGATTTGGAAAAAAAATGATATAAAAAACAAAGAATTTATTGAGATAGGTGTCGTGCTCTATGTCCATTGCAGATGGGCTAAATGTATTAATTGCATTAAATTTCTGTCTATTGCAATTATGGACAAGCTTTAAAAAAATTCATCTATATATGTAATAAAATTGTGCTAACTAGAAAAATCTGCCTCTGAATACTAGACTACAATAGCAAATCTCGTCATAGATATCATCCTAATTAAAGAAGAGTATCTTCAAAAAAAAGTTTGTCTTAACCTATTGATAGGTACATAAATACGGCTATTTACCCCCCCTAACTTAGACTTATTATGTCCAATTAGCGTGTTACCTGGAGTTTGATACAGTGGCGGCTCCAAGATTTTGTATTAGGGTGTTTAGAAATTTTTTTTTTTATATGAACCCAATAATATATACACAAGTAACACAGTTTTATGTGGAAGTATGAATAATGCAATAAAAAAAATTTCCCAAAAATTGTCCATTATGGCACACAAGAACTCAAAAAAGTTATTCTAGGTAAAAAAAAAATCTCACACATTTTTGGCAAGTGAGTAGATAACAATTTATTTTTTAAGTTTCGGGAAAAAAAATTTAAAGTTCTCGTTTCACGTGGAGAATAAGTTTTTTTTTTTTTTGAGTGGAGAGAGTAAGATTTTACAATTGACTTAGATAAATTGTCCTATTTGAATTTATATTAAATCAGTGTGTTATTCTACTAATATCTTTTTGAGAGAAACGGTGACGAAGATGTTAGGTGGACCTTTTTAAGAATGTGCTCTTTCATATCTAGTTCCTAGTTCCTACCATTAGATTTTCTTTCATAGTCTTCGATCTGATAAAAAATTGTTCAAGTCGGTAGAGTATTGTACCTTACGTAGTTGAATTTCTTTTAAGGTTATTTATAATCTCATAAACTAAACCAACAACAAATTTGAATTAGTTAGTGTACTAAAAACTAATATATTTATACAAAGTGGACATGAAGCTAGAGAGACGGCAGGGCACGATACCTATAGCAACAAATCTTTTTTATAACTACTTAAAAATATGAATGATTAATGTCCTGACTCCCAAGTCCTAATAAATACGAATTAATCTTGGGTGAGTGTTCATTTATTTATGGGTTTTGTGTTCATTGACATTTAGGTTGAGTGTTTATTGACATTTGGATTGGGGGTTCAAAGTAAAATTAGACCACAAAATTTACATGTATTCTAAGCCAATTTTTTTTTAGTGTCCAATTGACCATGGAAGCTTCCATGTAAAGCCGCCTCCGGTTTGAATAGTTTGATACTTGTTAATTGCATTTCAGGAATTGCGGAGTAATTGAATAACAAACAGAGCTGAAGTTAAACGAAAATGGAGAAAAAATGGCCAGCTAAGTCCAACTACTTCGGCCGTTGAAATTTAATTGGTACAATGCTAATCCAAAAATTGAAGAGGTCAGGATTTGACGAGGCAATTAAGCAAATATTGATCAAGACGAGTCTAATAGGCACGAACATTTGTTGTCAACACATGACTCCAGTGATGGATTTGTAAGTTGTATTTTAAAGGATTTTGATTCTCGCGCTCCATTTTTTACTGATGGTACTCCACTTTATTCATAAAGTTACTAATTTCATGTTAAAAATAGAGCGTCATCAGTAAAAAATGAAACGCAAAAATCAATTTCCTATTTTAATTGGGTTATCACTAAATTAGGCTTTGACTAATAAAACGTGAAATAAGAAATTGAATTGGCACCTTCGTTGGTGGGCCCATGAGGTTTACACGGCTAGACTCCATATATAAGGGGGCAAGGGTTTTTGGTCGAGTCACCTTTCGAACGCAAAAACAGAGAACGGGAGAGATGAGTCACGTAAAGAAATGATACCTATACAGATGAATAGCGCACAGATTGTGCACCGATCAAGATGTGGGGTCCACTATGGATTCCGCACAAACGATCAAATTATTCATTAAATTTAAAATATCTTTTCAAAGATATATTTTGATGAAAAATCAACTCAATCCGATATCTAGAAGTACTCGATCTAATCATCTAATTTTTTGTTCAGTTTCGGACCTGAACGAAAAGTTACATGATTAGATTGATTAGTTTTAGATATTGGATTGAGCTGATTTTTCGCCGAGGCCTTTGAAAAAATATTTAAATTTAATAAAAGGTTCGGATCGTTTGTGTGGCATCCGTAGTGGGCCCCACATCTCGATCAGTGCATGATCTGTGCGCTATTCATCTGTGTGAATAACATGTCTGGTATGACTTGGTCGACTTGCTTGACCGATTCCTACACCTAAAATAATGGGTTGTCCCAAGCGTAGGGCTGAAACAGATGTAGCACAATACCCGGTAAGACCGGAGTCGAATCCACTAACGACGGTGATGTGTGTGCTATGGAACCTCGGGTTGTATGACTAAAAATAGCTCTTAGGTAGTCACCCCTTGTCGATTGATGAAAGATTAACTAAAATCTAGGAAATAACTATTCTTTTTAAATAATTAAAATGAGGTATGGTCGTAGGGTTCATAACACTTGTGACTAGTCCGGATTAACCTGCTCCGTTTAGAGTTCTTAAAAACGTTTAATTTTAGGTTGAAAAAGATACCCCGCAAGATGCGAGACCCTATGGTCGCCGTATACTCATGCGCAGCGAAGAATGAGTTTTGGACCCCCATTCCCCCGTTCACATGGGCTCCGACGATGCCTGGGTTTGTCCGCAGAAAGTATTTTTCTGGTTTAAAATCGTTTTTCTCATTGTTTGATAAAAGGAGCAGTGCCCGAACTAGTCACGGTGTGCTAATCACTCTGCGATCCTACCTATATGACTACTCACACATTATTAAACAAAAAAAAAAATTAAACCCTAATTTGAAACATACTTCCGAATACGAAATAAGCAAAGGAAATAAATTAAAACGAAATACTGGAGTGTGAATAATTAAGCAAAACATAAATAACTTGAAGAACAAAAACTTGGAAGAAACTAAACAATATTCAAACCAAATATTCAAACCAAAGAATGGCAGCCCCAGTGCCGATACCAATTTCTGGATCGCCTCCCTTAATTCTGTTCCACCCTTCTTTCTTTTTCCCCGCCAGGACCCCCCAATGGCTGCCGCATGAGTCTGCTTTTAAACCCTCGTTGAGATTACTTGGGCTCAGCCTTTGTCAAACTGAGTATTAAACATTAGGCCCACTTAATGGACAAAGTGCAAGCCCAATTTTATTGGCCGATTAGCTTCCAAATCAGTAGTAGTTTCCGACTACCAATGGACCCACCAATTGAAACTATTTTGATAATTAACGGGCTTTTCCTGGACATCAAATAAAGCTTAATTCTGCGCTCTTTCTGTATCAAATCCTTCAAATACCTATAATACAAAAATAAAGTATAAATCTCTAAATAATAATATAAAAATAGACTTAGCAAAGATAAATTAAAGGGTGCATATGTTAACATTTACGCGCCTATCATGACTCATAATTTTTATGAAGTTTTATATATATTTTTTTCAATATTTGAATTTGGTTGTGTCTATGATTTCAAGCACTGTCATGCAATGGTTTATAATGTTCCAAGATAGGCTTTGAGATATACGATGTGATCGAGACGAGTCGTGTCGTTGGTTAAATCTAGTGAGACGATACGTGTCGTGTTGAGATAGCCTATACGAAGTATGGATCTCAATGATATCTTTGGGGATTATCGATAGGAATTTTCCCCTACGATAGTCTGGTTGAATGTTAAATATAAACCCTAGGTTTCGAAATAATTGCGGTACAAGGGGAGAATGAATCGGAAATCCTAGTACCTTCTCTTATCAGTTTACAAAAATCCTTTTGTTGGGCCCTGAGTATCTCCATGGATTTGGTTACATAATGACACTCCCTGCAACCGCTCTGATATCACTTGTTAGTTGGTTTTTCCACCATCTCTCCAAAAACCTGGTATCGTAGCTAGAAAGTCATGGGTTCGAGTCGCAGCCGGAGGGTCATCGTGAGGGAAGGATTGTTCCGCCCGAAGTGCCCCCATGGATTTGGTTACACAATGGCACTCCCTGCGACCGCTCTAAAAATAGACTTGCGGGTGCGATGTCAAATGTCATAAAAGACTTAATTGAAGTCTTCGCTAACACCTATTGATTTTAGGAGATATGGTGGAAGAGCGGTCCTACACCTTTAATTGCTTTTTAGTTTAATCAAAATCCGACCCTAGTACAACGTGAGATGGGTCTTACCGTTGGTTAAATCCAGTGAGACAATACGTACCGTGTTGAAATAGCCTATACGGAGTATGTATCTCAATTATATCTTTGGAGATTATCGATAGGAATTACTACCCTACAGTAGTTTGGTTAAATGTTGAATATGAACCCTAGGTTTCGAAACAATTGCATTACAAGGGGAAACTGAATCGAAAACCCTAGTACCTTCTTTTATCAGTGTACAAAAATCCTTTAATTGCTTTTTAGTTTAATTTTAGTTTAATGAAATCCAAATCAAAATCCAACTTCTCTTTACTTTTCGAAGTAAATTAGAAATTAATTGAAACTACTATAACTCAGCTTTTTACTCATTACGGACGATCCTAGACTTAACCGCTATTCTTCAGAATATTAGTTAATTTCTTGTTTTAGAAATTATATTTTTGGTATGAAAACGACAAACCAAATTTTGGCGCCGTTGTCGGGGAGTAAAAACATGGTTGCATATTTTTTATTCATTTTTTGTTTAATTCTTTGTTTTATTTAATTGTTTTCTGTTAGTCTGTGTTAGCCTTGCCAGGTTTTCGAACATCACAAGGATTGCGAAGTTGAATTTATTGGTGGCCAGGCGGATCAAAGCGATTTTGTTTATCCACTGTGAGTACTCTTTTCAGCTACTCCCTCCGTCCCTATTTAATTATCCACTACGGTTTTGCATGCATTTTCAATGACTTATATCTCTCGACGAATATTATGTTTAATGTTTCTGAAATCATTGTCTTATAGAAAAAATTGAGATCTATCAAATAAGATTCATATTGCATATTTTTAGCAATATACGTTGAGAGATATACGCCATTGAAAATACACACAAAACTGTAGTGGACAATTAAATAGGGACGGAGGGAGTACTTTGTTGTTGGATTGCTGAAACGGCAGTGGAATTAGTGTTTATGATTTCTCCAAGCACAACCTTTTTTTTAAGCAAATGCTACAAAGTGTTTCTGAGGCGCAAGTCAAGGATGGGATCAGTGGGGGTTTAGTGGCGGCGACCGCCACGACAAGAATTTTAGAAAATGCAATTATTATATGTAAAAAAAAAATTATGCCCAACTTATATAGTCTTCCCACTACTAGATTTTTTTAGAATAAATTTCGTCACTGTTAGGGTAAAATCCTAGTTCCGTCTTTGGCGCAAGTGTAGAGTTCTTTAAATACTTTAATTATATTTTTTATACTTATTCCAAGATCTATTAATAATGACATTGATCATGAGAATGTAAAACCACTCCATTAAAGGAGGTCATCAATATTTTGATTGACAAGAATGGCCATGACCACTACTACAAAAACCTTCAAAGATGACACTCAAAAAATTGAAACAATGACAGTTTTTGTAAAACTGTCATCGAAAATATGATGGTAGACTTTTGATGACAGTCCATCTTACAAACTGTCATCTTTGTGATATAAGATGACGGTTTAGAATAAAAGTGACATTATTATCTTTTTCTTTAATGTCAGTTTTTGCTTAAAACTGACATTAAAACATGCGCTTCCGGAAGCCCATATGGGAAACCTTTTAATGACAGTTTTCCTTAAAAGCGACATTGAAACTAAGCCCTTTTAATGACAGTTTTAGTTAGAACTGACATTGCAGTTGATCATAAAAGATGACAGTCAGAAAGTGTCATAAAAACATATAAGATGATAATTTAAAACTGTCATCTCATACTTTCAATGTCTACGATGACAGTTTCATCCAAAACTGACATTAAAAGTGCTCATATTAAAATTTTCGAAAATATACTATACATGTTTTTGTTTGTCTTTTGTTAACAATAAGCGTGCCAGCTCAGATGGTAACACGCGAGTGAGGAACTGAAGTTCTTGAGTTCAAGTCCTGGGGCAAGCAAATATTTGCTGGCCACACAAGTGCTAAGTAGGCGACACACAAGTGCCACTGGGCGGCCATGCGAGAGGCACGTGGGTGCCACGTGGGCGGCCACGCATTCGAAAGAGAATTGATTTTTTTTTTTCTTGAATGGAGAACAGATAAGATGACAGTTTAAATCCGTCATCTTTGCGATTAAAGATGACAGATTAAGACTATCATCTTTTATCACAAAGATGACAGGTTTAAACTGTCATCTTATATGTTTAATGACAGTTTTTTATTGTCATAACAAATCTAGACTTTTAATGACAGCTCCATAGATGACAGTTTCAAAACTGTCATCTTTCATGTTTAATGGCACTTTTAAACTGTCATCTTTTACGATTATTGTAGTAGTGGACTCTTCATAATCTATCCTTTAATTGAGAAAAACAAAAGGAGGCCCTGGGAAAATGACAAGAAGTGCCGCCATATCTTTTTCCATTAGTGACAAATGCTTAAATATGGCAGCCAACAAAACGAAAAGAAAAATTGCTCAACGAAGCTTACCAACCAATTGTTCTCAAGTCTGTTGAAAGAAAACAAGTGTTCTCAAGTGGTTTGTGCAAGGGAGTTGGGCAAAATTTTACAATGTGTCCTGACAAAAATAAAATAAAATCATCCCTTGTTCAAAAAAGAAGAAGAAAAAAAAAAAAAAACCAATATATGCGACGTAGGATTGAATCCTATATTTTGTGTGAAATATTAGAAATTGAAGTTTTTGTCAATTTTTATTTTTGTTATCTCACATGAATTTTTTACAGTTGTTATCCAACTGTAGTTTTTTCCTCTCTTTTAGATGTTGAAAATTGAGTCATGAATTTTTATTTAACTGTTTGTGGTTGTTGTAATACCCTAGTCTTTAATTGTGCTTAAAGTAAATTATGTGTTGAGTTTTGAGTTAACTATGTGGTTATTGACTTAACTTGCTAGTTAAATATATTTGGAACATAAGTTAGCATATGTCACACTTGCATCTAATTAATAACTTTTTTGTTAGCCTAGCAAAACAAAAGAGAGAGCTTTTAGTACAGTTTCTATCTTCTACGTAGAAAGAGAGGGAGAGAAGCGGTGAAGAGAAGGGGAGAAGAAGAGGTCGGAAAAATTAGGGGAAAACCTAAGGTTTGATCTTTCTTGGCTTAGAATTGAAGTTCTAACTTGGTAATTCATGTTTCTTTTACTTGATTTCATGATTTGTATGTCAAATTTCATGTCATACAGGTTGAATTCATGCTCTAGATGATTGGAATAAGATGAGTTTGGCTTTGGGATAGAACTCTACTTGAATTTTTGAATTGGATGTCTAAAACTTGTTTCGATGCATGAATTTGATGTTCTTGAAGTAGCTCTTCTGTATTTATGAGTTTGAGCATAATTAATTAGTGAGGTTTTGATGTGAGTTAGAAGTATTTTGGAAGGGTTTAAGAGTTGAAAATCGCAGGAAGAACAAGGTATAATTTTCTGGAAATTTGCAGAATTGAGAAACCTTACACTTGACCTGATTTTGAGGTTTTTTGTTGACGCAGTTCCTAAATTCCAAAAATTATGATATTTTTATTGAGAGTTCCTTTATGGGTCCTTTGTCTTTGGTAAAAATTTCGGGATCAGATTCGAAGTATAGAATTCTGTAAAAAATTCGTAATCTTGCAGCGCACAGTTTCGGACTGTGCTGACTGCACAAACACGTGTTGGGGAAATGATTATAATTTTTAGCTTGAGCGACGAAATAGCGAACCATTTTCTGATTTTGGAACCAGACTCATAGACCACAAAAAATGCATAAAGATTGTGCCTTAGCTGTTTATATGTAAAGTCAGTTTTTGACTAGAAGTTAGAGCTGCAGATTATGTTAGCTTAAAGCTAGCTATGTAACTTCAAAATTTTACCTTAGGATCCTATGTTCAATAAAATAGACTTGTTTGACATCCTCTAATCATATTTTGTTGCCTAATTGTCTTAGGAGGTTTGGGTGACACATGGATACGAGGTGAGTGATTAATACCCAAAACACATAGTTTGTTATAAGCTTCACTTCAATGATGTTTTATTCTTTGATATGAACTTCATGGAATATCAATGAAAGGTGTACATGTTTTATATCTATTAATGACATCCTCCCACGTCTCAGTTTGCTAGGGGACACGTGCTAAAAGGCAGTAAGACATGGCTATTATATCGGCTAACGAAAGACGTTTTAACTTGTCAACTATTGGGGATGCCTGGTAGACATGAAATGAATAGAGGATGCGCATTATTATGCTATGTTTCTATGAAATAAGATTGCTTTTCAAATGGTTTTATCATTGTCCATGAAAAGCATGTGAATTGCGTATTAATCATTCATACGAGTTTTGGATTATGAATTTTTCCACCTTTTCAGGCAATGGGAAGTAGAGTGGTGATGTGCTATGTAGATGTGGACTTGTAGATAGGGAGTTGCTCTTGATGAACACTTTTGACATGTAAATATGCACAGCTCTGGATAGTTTGCAATGTAGAGATACTTATAAAGACTTCTAGTTTTGGCATATGTAATAAAATGGAATTTACTTCCGCTTGTCATTAATTGAGTCCCTTTAGTCATTTGCTAATGAGATGTTTAACTTTGATATAGACTTAGTGATCGGATCATTGGTGCTTTGTTGTGACTAAAACCTTTAGGAACGTGCTAAGGTCGTGACAGTTGTATTATCCAATTAATGATTTTCCATGCATAGTATAAAGATATTGTTCTATTTGTTGGATTTTTTTTTTCCCGAAACATTGTCGACACTATTGAATCTGTTGTCCATTTGGAAGGATCCTTGTTCAAACTAAAAGAACCTTTTCTTGTTTTGTTCCGAAAACAAGTTACAGTAACTAACGAAAAATTATTTAATCCCTCCCCGCCATTGTTTTGTTTGTGTTAAAAATCTTTCCCCTACCAAATTTTCTTGAAAGGAAATGGGGTAATATTGTCATTACAAAAATATATTATAAGCATTTATAACTAGTATAGAGAATAGTGGTAGAAAATGATGTTTGATGAGTTCCCATAAACACAATTCATCAATGTGGGTATATTAACTGCACCTAAACTATTGCCCCTGGGGCACCTATTAGCAGAACCGTTTTTTTGATCAGCTTCTCTAAGCTTAGACCTTTTCTGTTTTTTTGTTTTTTTTTTTGTCAATATTGTATAGATTAATGGGGTTTTTTTTTTTTTTTAATTGTCATACATTAGCGGGGGTTAGTAGGGGGTGTTAGAGTTAGCACAGAAGATCCTGAAGCTATCCATAGCTTGGGACCCCATGGTATTGCCCCGGCAGGGGTCGAACCCAGTACCTCTCCCTTGGGGGAGAGATGACAAACCAACTACGTTAGGTAGTGGTTGTCAGATTAATGGGGGTTAGTGGGGTATTTGAGTTATCCCATGAGATCGAGTTCAGAAGCTATCCATAACTCTATCCCCCAAAGCTCACTCCTCGTGGATGGGGGAAAAGGAGACAACCAACTGCATTAGCAGTGGTTTCTCAGTGGAGCCAACCTAAGTTGTCTGGGGTGTCGCGAATGAGTTCTTTTTACGAAAAATGACGGCTAATGACATGTTTTGATAATTAATACCCGTCAATGGCATTTTTGACATTAACAAAATGTTCTCAATATATCATTGACGGGTATTAATTATTAAAACACTTTCTAACCCATCATTTTCCCGTGCTTTTATTAGGTGCATTTACAAGTTTCTGGGATATCACAAGAACATAAGGAGTGTGTTGTTTGGCCCAATGCAAGCGAGAATCCTACATAAACCAACCACACGGTCCACAAACACCGATTAGGTGTACCAACGCCACACGGGGCTCACTCTGGGTCGTGAAAAATCAGTTTAATCTGATACGTGTAGGTATTCGATCCAATCTTTTATTTTTTTGCAAATCCGGAAAATGAACAAAAAAAATGAAAGGTTGGATCAAATACCTACACATATCGGATTGAGTTGATTTTTCTTTGACCAAGTTTTTTTTTAAAAAATTATTGAATGGTTCGGATCATCCGTGCAGGACCTGAAGTGGGCCGCGCGTGGCGTCAATACGTCAAGTTGGTGTGTGTGGAGGTTGGATCGAATACCTGCACATGTTGAATTGAGCTGATTTTACTCAAGCCTACTCATGATTTTTTTCTAAAATTATTAAAAGGTTTGGATCATCCGTGTGGGAAACGGGATGAGCCCTACGTGGCGTCGATACATCTGGTTGGTGTGTCGCAGGATTGCAACGTAAGAGACCAAGATTGGACAAAGAAACCTGGAACTGGAACTCACCGCTCTTTCCATAACTACGTAAGAGACCAAGATTGGACAAACTACCTTCAAATTTTCACACTCAATGTATGTTGGCTCCCAAACTTTAACAAAATTTAATTTTACTTTTAAAATTTTCTTCCGTTAGTCAAATGGACCATTTGTCACTCCCCAAAAAGGTAATAACCAGCAATGAATCACAAGACCCAAACTTGCAGAATATGCAACCTAAAAAAAATACAAGTTAAGTAACAAAAATCAAGAATATTTTCTTTAAGAACAACACCAACTAAAAAAGTTTAGTCAAAAGCATATGTTACAAACATGGGAGGCTTAAGAATTCATCCTCAAACCTCATCCCATGTAAGTATTCATTCAAGTTATTTTGAACAGTTATGTTTTCATCCTTTCATATGGTGAATTATTTATCTTACCTTTTTAATAAGATATCCGTATGTATGTGTAAATTTACTTTCTAAATTAGTGGGATTCAATAATTTCCTAATTTAGTGGGATTTAACCATTTTCTAATTTAGCGTGATTTAATCTCAATAATTACGAGAGATAATTACGAAACATGATTTCAAAATTTAAAAAATTCATAAATAACCAAATTTCACCGACTTATTTTTCACCAATTTAAATTGAAAAACCATATTTATTTTTCCATATATACCATGTTTTATCATGAAACCTTTTGGAATATGGTGGATCGACCATATTTTTTATGAATTATTTTTTATAAAATTATCATAAAAAATATTCCAGAACATATACAAAATTCAAACCGACCATGTTTTTTATGGTCAATTCTGCAAATTCACCATTAAAAATAATGTTTAAAATAACATATTCCGGAATAATAAACTAGAGGTAGCAAACAGGCAGGTTTGAGCGGATTGAAATGGGTCATGGGTTGAATATGAACGGATCAAATACGGATCAATAATAGGCATGTTAAAATGGGTCGGGTCGAATATGAGTCAAGTCATACCATACCCAACCCATTTTTCTTCCTTTTCTCCCAACAGAAGGACGCTTTTCTTTTTTTTTTTTTATCGGCAAAAAAAGTTTCCAATTCATTAAGAGTATGAAAACCTGTAACAATATAATAGGAGTAGAGATGCATTGAGCTCCTTCGTCTCGCGAAATCTAAACCTATATTTTCACCTCTCAATTTTCATAAAAAATCCGTTAGCAAGACACCAACAGGACCCAATGGGCCTGACCCAATCTCCCTACTGTTTGAAACCCAAACCCAAATGCCCCGAACCCAAAAAAAACACCCAAATGCCACCAAACTGGGCCAAGCCCAAACTGGCCGGCCCACACCTTAAACGAACATCCCACTCCTAAACCTAACACCTCCACCACACGCTGCCGATCCACTGATTGCCCCCGACGCATCTTCACCTCTGCTCCTTTACTCCTCCTCCTCCGCTCCACGCTGCCGCACCTCCTCCACGGCTCCACATCACCACCGCTGCTACAACTTCGCTCCTTTACCGCTGCCACTACGTCTCCACTCCTCCTCCGCCTCCAAAAAGCCATCCTATTCCTCACGTACACCGCTGCTGCTCCTTCGCTTCATCACCGGTGCCTCCGCTGCTTGCCGCCGCTGCCGCTTCACATCATCACTGCTGCTGCTCCTCCGCATCAACTCCGCTACATGTCGCCGCTACTCCTCCTCATCACCTCCACAACTTCACCGCTGCCCCTTTGCCTCCACTGTCTCTCTGTCTTCAAATGCCTCCCATCAGAACCCCTACATCCAACACACCGCCGCACACCATCAGATGGAAAGCCTTCACCGTTAGGCATCGCTGGAGCCACCCATCAGTGACCACCAGCAGGTTTCACATCACCGCCGCCGACGCCAACACCGCCACCTCTTCACCCGACGCCGATCGTTGACTACCCCGCTGTTAAGCAAAACCGATGCCACCCAACAACAGCAACCGGCGGTAGATCAAACCAAGCTCAGCGTCGGAGATCAGAAATCCCAAACGACGTCGAGATCTGCAGGAACCCCACGTGTATGTACTACACCTAGTGCATGTAACTGGCGTCGTGAAACGGTAAAACTCCTAAAATTAGTTGGTATCGTTAATTAAGAAATGAAAATTGCTACGTACTCCAATACAAACCGATATTTATTAAGATTTAAATAAAAATTCTAATATGTGTGAAATATATTCAAAAGTGTAAAAAAAAATTAGAAAAGCCAATGGAATTACCCAACACTCAAAATACAAAAAATCTGGACCCCTTTATACGTACCGATAGGAATCCCACCGATAGTGTACTGACGGGCTCTGGATCTCACACGATCAATCCGAGCCATTCAATAATTTATTTTTAAAAAAAGCGAGTGGGCCCTTTAAATTTCAGCTCAATCCGAGTGGGCTCGTGAAATATAATTGACTTTGTGTTTTTGAGAAGAAAAAGCCTATACTGTCTGTTTTGGCATATATATAATCTGGGAGGACTATTTTATTTGTGTTTATTCAATTTTTTGTATTTATTAGTTTTGCGTGAATTATTCATTCGTCTCGATGGAAAGAATCGAAAAAAAAAAAATAAATTCAAGACTAATTTTTTAATAAAGCCAAAAATAATTCAAAAAACACTTACCTTCACTTCTGGTTGATTTTTTCCACGTGTCAAAATCCCGTTCCACGATTATTGTGGGCACACGCCCTGAAAATTCGGATGCGCACTTTTGGAAAGGCGCGGCGAAACATCTCGATTCAGAGTCGCCACTCAAGTTTCAGCGGAATGCACCCAAGGAATTGAACTTGAAACCTTTGCTACGTTGTTTGATTTTGAAAAGCGTAGAATGGTCCGTCGTCACTTTGAAATCGAGGTTCGGGGGAGCCGGGTTATAAGAGGGGAAGGGTCTTAAGGCACCCCTCTCGCCAAATCCGGAGATCGGTCTCTATTCAGACATTTTGTAAAATATTTGATTCTCTCTTTTAATCATTTTTAGCTAGTTAGGGTAGGAGAATATTAAAAGAGGAGTAAAACTGTAACAAGTTGGCAGGATGTGATAAGATGGCGTTCTCGCTTTATTGAAATGATTAGTAATAGATTAAGAACAGACTCCTGCAGAATTTTAAACAGACTGGAAGCTGCTGTTCCGGAGTGACATGCGTACGAAAGAACCAGCATGCACTGACCAAGTCACTGCATGCTGATAATACTTGCGTACGCCATCTATTCACTGGCGTGCGCCAGTAAGCCTAAATCCACTGCTCTTATTCTCAACACTCTGGACTCTGGAAGTGACCAGTGCACACCCAGGACAAACCAAGCAGTTTGTATACAGGAAATATATAGTTATAAGTAGTTGAAATGGGCAGTAAAGCCACAAAGATGAATAAAACACCCCTTAAACAGTGAGGGAACAAAAGCAGAGGCCAAGGCCTAGTTGCCATGCAATAGCCAGTCACTGGACTAAGCTTGACTGGCGCACGCGGGTACCATACTACTATACGCTAGCTGTAGCCATTCATCCGGTACTTGGCTTTGCACTTTCTGGGTTCTAAGACATTTTCAGAAAGGTCCCAGAGGCATTCCATAGTAGCAGAAATGCATATTGAACAAGTAAACTAATAGATCTAACTATAGAAAGCCGTAAACAGGTTTTTATCATCCATACAACGATCATATATGAAATATAAAACAGAAAACAGCTAGACTCTGATCCCCACGCCAATATTGCACGTACCACCGTAACTGGCGTACACGAACATATGACTGGCGTGTGCCAGTTCTAGCTATACATGGCTTTGAAATCTTGCTAGCATTAGGGCCAGAACTGGTATTGATTACCAGCCTTGACCTTGCCAGCTCCCGTCAGGGATCAGAACAGTATAAATGTGTTATACCTTTGATTTTTAGGTTTGAAAGAGTACTTCAAGCTTTGAATGTATGGGTTGGTTGGATGATGCTTGGAGGATGGTTGTGCTATGTAGAGAGAATATGAGTGGTGCATTAGTTACTTGAGAATGGCAAATAATGGCTTAAGAAAATACAAGAGAGGTTGGTAACCTTATTGAACCAACTTGTAACTTGGTGAACCCTTTCAAATGGAAGCATATATGGGTACATATAGGGGGAGAGGGAGTGAAAGAGGGAAAAAGGCCGGTCACAGGGGCTGGTGCCTTAGCCCTTAAGCCTTCCCTCTCATCCAATGAGAGGGAAAAGGTGATGGGACGGGTGTAAGAGATGTCCCTTGGCGAAGACTACTTTTTCGACGGATTGGAAGTTTCTCATGTGCTGTAGACCCCTACTCATGGCTTCTGCATGTTGAATAAAGCAAGTTTGACTAGCGTACACAGGTAGTTGACCTGCGTCCTTAGGTTCAAACTGCAGCTTTGACGAATGACTGACACATGGCAAAGGACTGGCATATGCCGGTTTGGGACCAGTGTGTGCCTGTAGGGGTTTTGCTGTAGCTTTTTGGTTCTGGTTTTGAGAGTTTGAAAGGGATCTGAAAGGGTTTTGGAATGCTCAAAACTCAAACATACTAACATTTTCGGGGTGCTTTTGATCCGTTTCATCATTGGCGAATCAAATATCGTAAGTAAACTAATCTGGAAAGTCCAGAATAGGGTGTTTACAATTATATAGAGTTCACTGGTATTTATACAAAAAAAAAAAGTGTAAAAAAACTTTTACCTTGCATATTAAAATAAAAAAATAATTTACCGTAAAAGAGGGGAAATCACGGTTCAGTGGGAAGAGGGGTACTTTATCCCCAAGTCATGGGCTACTTTTTGTGGAATTCCTCTAAACATTAAACGGAGGAAGACAAATTCCTAATACATGGAAGGGCCATGTTAAATGACTATCACGCCCTTTAGCCAACCCTCCTCCTCTCTTTTTCACTGTTGCCGACTTTCAATCAACAAAGTCTTCCTCCTGTCAGAATTTGGTCACCGACCACCGCATCCTCCGCCGCTTTAACCATGACTTCAAAATCAAATCTTCATTAAAATCTTCTTTTGTTTCAATTCCTCGTTTTTAATTCGATGAAAGATCGAAACTTTTACTTTCTCAAGTAACAAATTTCGTTTTTCCCCAACCCATCACCGCCGCCCATCACAGCCACCACATCCACCATTGCCGTTGTCACCCATCACCACCACATCGTCGAGCTCAACAATTCCAGTATTCCCAAAACAAACGGTTCAAACCTTCATCAACCACCACCGCGTCGTCTTTGATTTGGACCGAGTCAACTCGCACTGTTCTGTATTTTTTAATTTCAAATGGGTTTGTGATGGATTTACAAGAGGTGCAATGAAAAGGCCGGGGTTTTGCATAAACTAAAGTATTAGTACTAGTAAATTACACTTGCTTAAGTCTGTGAGGAAAAGGCTGGGTAGCACCGTTGGGTGCAATTCACTCAGATTGGAACACATGGTCACTGGCGTAGAATTCGGAGAAAGATGAAGAAAGTATCAACACGAGTTAATAAACGATGCAACTTATCCCAAACAAACAAAATATGATTTGGGACAAAGTTATTTTAAAAAAATATGATTTGGTCTTTGTTAATAGAAAAATTGGTCTATATTAATACATAATGTGGTTTTTTATAATTAATCACTTGCTCTTTTATAACTCAAATTATATAAACAGTCATATTATTTGGAACAAAATTCTCTAAAAAAATATAATTTGGTCTTTGTTAACGGAAAAATTGGTCTATATTAATACATAATGTGGTTTTTTATAATTAATCACTTGCTCTTTTATAACTCAAATATTGGGACAAAGTTCTCTAAAAAAAAGTATGGCATGGTCGATGTTAATAGGAATATTGGTCTTTACTAATATCTAATGTAGTCCGTTATAATTAATGACTTGCTCTTTTATACCTCAAATAATAATCAATTATTAGGGACAAAGTTCTCTAAAAAAAATATGGCTTGGTCGATGTTAACAGAAATATTGGTCTTTACTAATATCTAATGTAGTCCGTTATAACTCATGACTTGGTCTTTTATACGATAATATGATCCAGAGTTATAAAAGTGAGGGGGATTAAAATGGGTTTTCGCTGTTGTGCTGAGGGAGGATGAATTAGGTGAGGGAATTTAGGAAATTGAGCAAGAAGAGTAAAATAAAAAAATTTTAATTATGTTTCTTTAGAATAATATGATCAGAATAATAAGATCTTCACACTGGTTCAATCTGATTGAAAATTGGTACAGTAATTTTTTTAACCATATTTTTTAATATATAAACGTTCTAAAAAAATTAAGTGCTCCAATTGTTAATCCGTTTTAACAAGTACGAAGATCTTATTATTCTCAACATATTATTTTAAAGCATCATAATTAACTTTTATCTCTAAAACTCTCATAATTAAGCACATGCTCTTTATTTAGAATCTTGTGAAACAGAAACATGATTATTAAAACCTTAAAGACAAAAGTTAATTATGCCTTTTTAGAATAATATGATCAGAATAATAAGATTTTTGCACTTGTTCAAATGAATTAAAAATTGGAGCACTTAATTTTTTATAGAACGTTTATATATTAAAAAATATGGTTAAAAAATTAATTGCTCCAATTTTTAATCAGTTTGAACCAATGTGAAGATCTTATTATTCTAATCATATTATTTTAAAGAGACATAATTAAATTTTATCTCTAAAACTCTTATAATAACGTTTCTGTTCTATAGGATTGCAAATTGATAACTTAAAATTTTTTTTTTATGCAAAACGGCGGGTAGGTAGCGGGTACTGTATTGAGTGGTGTCTTGTCTTGGAAAGTATCAATCAGGGATATTTTTGTCTTCATGAATTATAAATTCCATGTATTGGGAATTAATATTCTCCTTCTCATGGCTTGTAAATTCCAAAAAGGTAGTCCATGAAGTGGGATTTATTTGCCCCAAGGGCCACTGTTCCGTCATTTCCCTAAAAGAAAACCGTAGAAGGAATCAGAAGAAAGAAGTTTGATATCCAAATAACTACTACCTTTCTCATGTTAACGCGCAGCCGACACGCAAGTGGTCAAACCAGCAATAGAAAGATGGGAAAATGACGGCCCAAAACGTGTTTTGATAATTAATACGCGTCAAGGACATGTTGAGAACATTTGTTAATACTGAAAATATCCTTGACGGGTATTAATTATCAAACTATGTCCTTGACGATCATTTTCAGCTTGGTTCTTTTAATTCTAGCTCATATTGAACCCACTTTCAACCCACCTAAACCCATGTAAATGTGGGTTGAACCCATATCAACCCATTATACAATATGAACGGGTTGGGTTGGGTTGGGTTGGGTTATAAGTGGATGAATTTAGGCGGGTTCAAAAATATGGATTGAGATTACCACTTCTACAATAAACCAATAATACACCAAGATTTTAGAAATTGGCTTCAAATTCATAACATATTTCGAAACAAACATAGTTCATGACAAATGAAGCAAATAATCTACCATGACATCAAATAAAACTAAATAAACCAAAATCTCCATTCTCAGATCTTAGCAAATGAAACGGAAAACCAAATTCATGACATATTTTGTAGCAAACATATTTCATGGTAAATGAAGCAAATAATTTACCATAAAATAAAATAAAACTAAATAAACCAAAATCATGATTTCTCGGCGGAACTTGATAAACCATAACATTCAGTGAGTGGGGGCAGTGAGGGTTTGCGGTAAACCAGCGACGGTGGGGCGAATACGTCGGGCGGTGGCGACCGTGAATTTTTTTTTTTTTTTTGATCCGCAGCGATCGTGATCTTGAATTTTGATCCAAAAAGAGGAGAATAGAAAGTGTGGGTTTGCAATGAACCAACGACTGTGGGGCGGATCGGGGGACGGCGGTAGTGATCTTGAATCTTGATCCGAAAAGAGGAGAAGAGAGAGTGTGGGTTTTGCTGTATTCAGTTTTAAAATATTAAATACCTGAAAAGTCATAATATTCCGGTGAGTGGTGGCGGCGAGTCGGCAAGGGTTTGCGGTGAACAGGCAACAACAACGGGTATTTCAGAGAGGGGGCGGAAGATAAATGGACGTGCCGGGAGGGGGTAGAGTTTAAATGGGTTTGCCGATGTAATAGGAATTTGTTAGGGATTCTTATCCTAAAATCACGCTATAGGACCTTCAAGATTAATTTTTAATTCCAAAAATTTCTGCCTATATATATATATATATATAAATATATAAAAAATAGTCAATGTATCTATATAATAAAGGGCAATCCTAAAATTATTTAAAAGCAAGGATGAAAATATAATTATTCAAAACGACCATGATGGATACTTACGTGGAATAGAGTCTGAGGATGAATATTTAAAAACTCCTACAAACATCTCATGAACCATATAATATCAATGAACCAACAATATTGAAAGGGATCTAATTAATTGACAAAATATTTCAAATGCGAAAGCGATTAATAAATATTAAACTAAGATGAGACACTCTAAGGAGGTTTGTTAGAAATAATTGATGTTGATTACATTTCACAAAATTGATTTCTTAAATACAATGGATTACATTTTCACAAAATTAATTTCTTAAATACAATGGATTACATTTTCACAAAATTAATTTCTTAAATACAATGGTTAAAGCTGTCTTGTTAAATTGAAATGGATAAAGTCTTGATTTCTCAAAACAGAATTAATGTACAACTTGTGTACATTTCTTTATTATTGTAACTAGGTTTTTTCCGTCGTGCAAGCACGAAGATTTTGTGCCCGTGAAAGTGCTTTATATATCACAATTTGCAATTTTAATAAAATAATACAAAATTATACAACAATCTCAACACGCAGTCACATGTAGTCTTTTATGAATTTATCTTATATTTAATAGTTTCTACGATTCTCTTCCATCGAGAATGTTTTTCTCCTAATAATTTTCAACCATGACACAACGCACAATCTCCAATCACTTATCACTTTTGTGACAATTCTTTATTAATGTCTATTCAGTTTCAATTCGGTCACGAATATATCCGGGGTACCTATTGTCCAATTTCTACGTTTACATAGTAATTCAAATTACAATAATCCACGTAATAATTAACAATATACAAAACTTACAAATACAATATTTGATATAATAATATTCTAATTTATTAAATATTAATTGACGAATAAGTCAAAATAAGCATATGGCGGTTTGAATAAAATCATTATCTTAGAAGAAAATGTTTTTCCTTTTTCTTTTACCAAACTGATAATATCAACTTATATAGTATTCTCGAAATGATTTATTCTATTTCTTTATTATCACAAAATAAATATTTAATCAAACAATTAATTACTACTCTTAAAATTAAGTCTATTTCTCACATTTAGAATCATAAAACATTTTCACTATTTTTCTATTTAAAATATTATCTTTATCTACCATATTATTATTCATAAATTTTGCAAACTAATTTTTATTTGAAAGTGCATATTACTAAATTTAGTATTTACTTAACTTGATTTTTTAAAAACAAAATACAATAAATGTTTAATATTAGATCATTATAATGAGACGATATGAGACTAAAATGGCCAATAATAGATTTTGGGATTAGCCTATAAGTAGTAACTTTTTTTTTTGGCTAAATAAAATACCTCCTCATTTTCATTTTAAATCCAAATCCTTATGTATTTAATTATTATATAATTACTACATAAACTACGATTATTCCGATAAATTTATTAATCGCATAATTCTTCATCTACACAATAATTTCAATATCACAATCTACCATAACTTCTTATATTCGCAATAATCAAACCATCCAATTTAATGCAAGGCCTGCCAAAAACTTTTCAATACAAATAAGACTAAAAGTTAATGAAAACAGGACTAAACATTAATTAATAAATTAAATTCAGGTCACCATCTACATCAAAAATTAAGTTTTGGTCCTATTTCCAATTAAAATGGAGATTAAGGTTTCGGGTTTCCGGAAAATTTCCTCAAACACGATTCTAAGCTCGGGTAAGTGTTGCATGGTGTCCGTAGATTGCTATGGTGGTTTCGAAATCTCGAGGCAGCGTCCGGCGGCACTCCGGCTGGTCCCGCAGCGGCGCCGCCGGTGTGAAACCCACTCGGTTTTTTTTTTTTTTATAAAAACGCTGATGTCGGAGGAGGTGGCTCCTCCAAGAGAGGTTGGCCGAGGAGGTGGCTCGGAGGAGCCGAGGAGGTGGTGGAGCACGGCACGGCGATCTTGCGAGGGTTAGATCCAAATAGCTTTCATCCATGCCAGACCCCTCACCCGCCATTCTCTTGCTCTCTCTCCTCCGTCTTTTTTAAGACTCGGACCAATCGGTACGTGGCTGCATCTACTGCTCCATGAGAAAAATCTACGGCTGAGATAAGGACAACATTCTTTTGTTGCCTTGGACATAAATACCCCTAAAGGCTAGCCTGCAACTCCTCCAATTCAGGGGCTTGATTGGAAAAATTGGACCAAAAAATTCCCAACCCTTTTAGCTCTCTTTTATTAACAGGTTAGATTAGAAAAGAAAAATTCTCCTGAACATGGCTCTTAAATATTCCTATAAAAAACAAATCTTCGGCCCATGATTTCCATTTTACATTATTAGTTTTGTTGGCCCATGTGGATTCCTTTCCTATACTTTAGTTTTGACCCAAGGACACAATACGTTGCCAGAACCCAATGGCTTGAGGCCCAACAGAAATATTTGTAGGAAAAATGACGGCCTAGGATGTATTTTGATAATCAATACCCGCCAAGGACATTTTCAATGGCGAGTCAAGTGGTATTTTCATTTGGGGACGACATAATCTATTTTCGGTCTTGCTTTTTGTGAAAAAAAATAGAAAAATAAGAGGGTGTGTATGCTTTTTTAGACCATGTTTACTATGTTTTTTGAAGGATAAATTTTGAAGTCAAAATATGCATTACCAGATGATGTATTGCAGTTTAACTGATTAATACTGTAGAGAAAGAGTTCAATACTTTTGCATTGGTATTTTGTCAATTGTCACAAGCTGGGAAGGTGACATTTGAATCTTCCCAGACAGTACAAGCCAAATGAATAATGGCCAGGAAAGGACAGCAATTGTTTGTGTTAAGAAAATAAAGTTTTCACATTGCTTCGGAGTAGAATGGGTGATCACTTAATAACATCTGTGACCTCTCCACTTATTGCCAATTGGTTTTCACATGGATATAAAGTTTCCACAGTTTGGAAGCTTAGGACTTACCTCCATTGGCTTGGAGGAACTATAACAAAGAGTAAAATTATACTGTATTGACTAAATTAGATTAGATTTGCGGAGCTTAGTATTGGAATTGTCGGAATATCTGGGAGTAACTGGCTTTGCTCTTATATTGTGGACTAATGCTTGGAGAGCACTGGATTCTGTTGGCAGTTGGCACTGGTAATTCCCTTAGGCAACATTATCTTTAAATTCCCAGGTCATACTTTCTTTTTTTTTTTCCCTTTGAACCAAGTTTGTGTTGGTATTTATGCCGGAGTGATTGTTGAATGGCCGGATCCTGCAACTAAGCTTCGATATTGCCTTTTGTTGACAACTGGTGTCGCAGGTTTCAGGTTCTTTTCTTCTGTTTCAAGTTGAAGGATTGTGTGGAATGTGATGGCAGGTAGTGCTTTTATGCTTTTTATCTTGAACGGAACATTGCACCAGAGAGGGAGAGGTATCTGCATTCTGCAGTTAAACCAGTAATTAGAAAACCAGTGCTTTGGAAATGGTGTGTCTGGGACATTTTTTTTTTCCCACTTTGTAGAAGTTGAGAGGTTTTGGAATCTGAATATTTCACCGAGTCTACCGTACGTTGTCTGATCCAAAAAGTCATTTTTCCCCTCTACCAAAAGCTGATGGTGTAGTTAGCGTGCGAAAGAGCTGTTGAAACTCTGCAGGCTCATTGATCGGAGTTTCAATTTTGATGAGCTGTTTCTTACATTCTTGTTGTTTCTTCATCAGCAATTTATTTAGAAAAATTAATCTGTTTTACGGTACTTTTGGATAAGTAACTTTGGTGTGTGTGGATCAATTTGGTTGTGCTTTCATGTAGATTGTGCGATGGCATGCAGAGGGAGGTGGAGGTTATCGTCGAGGCCGAGACTATGCAATAGGGCATGCGAAACATGCTGTCAGCGCTGCAACCCAAACTAAAGTCGGTAAACTCCCTCCGAGCGCTGCAACCCATTGAAACTAAGATTGCCCTGGAAACACTTATTTGGAAATTTCTCCAAAGGCAATGTTTGTGTTGCTGGCGATGCCCTTCATCAAGGTGGCTGCTCAGCTCTGGAGGATGGTGTTGTTCTTGCTAGGTGCCTCGGGAAGCTTTATTGCAAAAATCAAGAAACGAGATTCAAACATATATTCTATTTTGCTATTTCTGAAGAAAAATAGAAAAAAATACGATTTGTACCATTATAATAGATTGTAAAATAAGAAAGTTTGTAATTTTGTCAAACCTTGTTTACTACTGTATGTTTTTTCAAGGACAAAATTTGAAGTTGAAATGTGCATTTTCTAGTGATATCCAACTCTAGTGTAATTGTTCAAGGCAGGAGAGAAACTACTCAGTTGGATATGTCATGATGTCTCCGTGAGGGCCTGGCCAAGTGGAGTCCCATGAGCATTTTTGTTTGGCAGTAAGACGTCCTTGGAGCATACTGTGTTTCGCGCGATTATCTTTGGCTGCTTCTCTGTATTGAATTTGGAGGGGGAGAGGAATTTCCGTTTGTTTGATCAATCAAGAAGACTGATTCAAACAGGTTACTTGCCATCAAATGGAGGGTCCTTGCTAGAATTTTTGCAACTTAAGCTTTGAGGTGTATCTAGTGTTCAGTGTTTCGTTTTTTTGTTCAGCTTTATATAGAATTTTTGAAGTCGTGTACCTTCCGAATGTTTCCATTTCCAATTCTGATTCTTTCTGGTTAAACTTTCTAACAGAATGTTACAGCCACGGACCACCACCCCCCCCCCCCCCCACGAATCATCGTCATCTGGTGTGACATTACTCTTTGTGCTTCTACAAAGTACAAAGTGTTATGTGCTAATAACAAAGGTGAAGGGTGTACCAGCCAAAGTTGTCAAATCCGTTCCGTGCCGGCCGGTACGTACCGTACCGGTTCTTAAACGGAACACAAAGAGTCACGTTTCATTCCGGTTGAAATACCGGCCTGTTCCGACCAATACCGGGTGTACCGGACAATACCGGTCTGTTCCGGCTATTTTCCGGTGCTTCGGCCGGTACAAAATTATGTTTTTTTTTTTTTTAAGATTTTGTTTATTTTTACACTTAAAATTTTTAAAAATGGTAGATATATATTAAATATATACATATAATATTAATTGCGGTAAATCCGGAACGGTACCGGAATACAGCCCGGTACCGGTACGTACCATTCCAGTAGTGAAAACGGTACGCTAGCCGGTACGGTATTGACAACTTTGGTATCAACACATCGAGCGAACCACTGGAGTACTTTTAAGTGAAGTTTGTCCAAAAATAAACAAATTGGTAATTGTGGGCAATGCGATTTGCCCCGATCTTTCTCTCCTCCAGGGAAGGGATTCCGTTCCCCACCCTTTTTGAGAAAGGAGAGATGCTGCCGGTTCGCGGGAGCGCTTTTAAGCTGGACGACAAGCGCTCGCGAAAATACAGAGTCGCCACTTGGGTTTGAAGGTCCGACACCCAAGGAACCGTATTTCGAAGCACTTGCCGCGCTATTTGATTTGAAAAAGTTAAGGAACCAGTCCGTTATAACCATATCTGGGTTCGGGAGCCAGGTTACGAGAGGGGAAGGGTTTTATGGCACCCCTCTCGCCCAATCCGGAGATCGGTCTCTACTTAGGCATTTGCGAAAATGTTGTTTGTTTGCGATTCTGTTTGATTAATTATTTTTGTAGCCAATTAGGGCGGGGAACAGTTAATCGGGGATTAAAACTGTAACAATTTGCAGGATATGGTAGATGATAGCATGGATGAAAAGAACAAGTGAGATAATACTGAACACTGATTTCAGGATGCCAAAACAGTACAGGGTATGAGTTTATCACAAACAGCGACCAACTTGCATGCACAGAATGGGAACATACAAGTCACACCATCGCGCGACATACTCATACCCTCGCGCGAGTATCAACATCCCTCCTACAGGTTTAATTTTATCTCCTTCTGGGCTCTGGAAGGACCAGTGCACACCCAAGATCAAACCAAGCAGTTTATATGTGCTGGAAGTAAATAATTATTACAATCTGACCGAATAGGAATGAAATACAACCCTTAAACAGTGAGGGTGATAAAATCAAAGACCAAAGGCCTAGCTGCCCATGCAAGGGCAATCACTGGAAATGACTAAACCATCGCGCGATGGAGTCACATCATCGCGCGACTGTTCTGACTGGACATCCAGGAATTGCTTTGCATGCCTGGGCTCTGAAATATATTCAGAAGCTACCCAAGGGCATTCCAACATGAACAAGGAAAGCAAACTAAACTAAACTACTGATTTTAGCATGCAAGACAGTGAGATGTACTAAATATAGTTAAGCAGGAGAACATGAAATCATATAAATTGGATCAGGACAAGAGACCCATCCCCACGAGAACCATATCACACGAGCTAGAAGCGTCGCGCGATTGTATGGGTTCATCGCGCGTGAGTTTACTTGTTCGCAGCATCTTGTAAATTTGCTGGCCTTGGGGCCAAGAGCTGATATTGATTACCAGTCCTGACCCTGTCAGCCCCCCTCAGGGATCAAAACAGTAAAGACTGAAAATTATACCTTTACTTGAATGATTTGAATATGGTTGAGTGAGGTGATATGCCTTTGACAAAGGAGAAAGGGGTGGTAGCTTTGATTGAGAGAAGATCAAGGTTGTTCTTCTTTTTGGTATTTTTTTTGGTAACCCTTTGAAAGAGCTCAATGGGGGGTTATTTATAGGAGGAGAGGGAGTTTGTTGGTGGGAATACAAGGCCCTACAGCCAGCCAACAATGCTGGCAGCACTTACTTGGTAGAGAAGTGGGGTGCCAAGTTGATGGGAGAGTGGGGGGCTAGGTGGTGCAAGGATGGCCGAGCAAACGCCGTTCAGTTGATGGAACGGGGTCACATGGCCCTGCAGACGCCTCATCATCACAAAATCCAGCTGGATACGACAGGTGTCAACCATCGCGCGATGGAGTGAGACCGTCGCGCGAGGGTTCTAACTTCCCCGCGATGGTCAATCAGTCAAAGTTTGACTTTGACCACCACCTGGCAAGTAGAGCATCGCGCGAGTGTCTCAGTAAGTCGCGCGAGAGTCAAACTCATAGTCAAAGTTTGGGTTCAATGGTTCTGGGGTTAAGGGATGGGTTCCACATACACCAAACTCAAACAATTTCAATCAATACTGTTCTCGACCTGATTCATCATCGGAGGAACAAGAAACTGAAAAGAAACAAACTGAAGATAGACAAAATGACTGAGAAATCAGATTGGGGTGTCTACAGTAATATGGTATGGAGAAAGTATTCGCCTATTCGGTGCTACGTGCTCTTCCAGATGGCATTGACAGTTTGAAATCGTTTGAAAATAAAAGAGAGTTCCAATTTGTGAAGAACTCATATGGTTGAATATCAAATGTAAGACTTCATACTGAATAAAATGACTTTTGTGTCCCAGATCATTTTAGGGATACCGTAATTTTTGGCATAACCTCACCATTAAAAGCATAACCAAAATCAGTGATATGGTTAAATATCAATTGTAAGGCTTTGGTTATACATATCACTGATCTTAATTATGCTTGTAATGGTCGGTTATACCAAAAATTACGATGTCCCCAAATGGCGGGTCGACACCGTAACATTTCCCTTCTTTAATAGTCTATGATGACTGAAGTCATGTGTGACACGGCAATAGAAAAACTTTGAGCTTTGACGTGCATCAAACCGGGCACATGACCTTGTGCAGTGTAAAAAGCATCAAAATTCATTGAATTACTTGTGAAGAAACTAATAATATTATTACCCCTTGTAGGTATCTTGTATCGAGCCTAGGCAAATTTATTCAACTCTTATTCATGTTCGTTTCCATTTACACAATTCTGGAGAAAACAAATAAAGCAAATGCATGCAATACCACATTAGATGCAAACTTTGACAAAGAAGGCAATAATAAAATGGGACTTCCTCCTTGAGGTAATCACATGAGCAAATCACCTAATAAAATCCCATCTCATGTACAGACTACAGAATGAAGTTTTACATTCTGTAAGGTAAGTCATGATGATTGTCAAAAAGTTAGAAGGCAAATTGGATAATAATAATAAATAAAATAGAGTTAGATGATCATTAGAAACCAAATTCTAAAGCTTCACAGTCTGGGATCAAAAGACATCATCAAACAAAATTAGTAGTAATATGTTCTGAGGAGTTCGCAAATCCCCAAAGCAATTATTGTGAGCCCTAATTTGAAAGCTTGGAAAATGAAGCAAAAGCCCTAATTAGGAAGCTTGAAAATTGGAAGCAAAAGCCCTAATCAATGTATAGAAACTCCCAAATAAAAAATCCCTAATAAAGAGAGAGAGTGAGAGACCGCTAGTCTAGATATATTATATAGGGAATGACTTCGGTGTCCCCGGTCATTTGTGGATACCGTAACTTTTGGCATAACAAAATCATTATGAATATGACCAAAACTTATTATGAGCATAACCAAAACTATTATGAGTATAACAGAACCACAATAAAGCCTTGATTGGGTTTGGTTATGCATTGGTTGGTTTTTTGAATATTCCTTGGTTATAGCTTGTTTGGATTCGGTTATACTTGTAATGGGTTTCAGTTATGTTCATAATGGTGAAGTTATGCCAAAAATTATGGTGTTATCAAAATGACCAAGAACACCATAGCATCATCCATACATATATATATATGTACATCAGTCGGTTTCTGGTCAGGAGGTCCGGATGGGAGATTTGGTCCGCACCTCTTACGTGAGCCGTTGGATCTCATCCAACGGCTGGGAAATAAAAAGGAAACTCGCGGGTTAAAAAGGGTGGGTTTCGGGTAATAATATCTCGCGGGTCAGGATCCGGGTAATCAAAACCCGGCTGAATCCCCCCTCCCCATTTCACGCTTCCAAAGTCCGGACCCAGAGAGAGCGAGAGAAGAAGAAAATCGCCCACAACGACGACGACGAAGATCGATCGAACGAGAAGGACTGAGACGACGAAGAAGGACAAGGTTCTCTCTCTCTCGCTCTCTCTCTCTTTCTCTCGTTTCGTACAAGGAACCCTAACCCTTGATTTTGGAACTGTAGTAGCAGAGAGGACTGAGACGACGAACGACGAACGCCTGGAGATCCAAACCACGAACGCCAAGGTCGTCGAACTGGTATTTTTTTCCCCTCTCTCTCTCTTTCATCTTTGTTCGGACCAGAAATTAGGACTTATCCAAAAGTAGGGCTTTTTTTGAACTACTAATTCGTACCCAAAATTGGGGTTCGAACATGAACAACTCTATCGAATTGCTTGGTTAGGGTTTCTCTATCTCCCTGCTTCTCCAGTAAGTCTCAAGTTTCTAACTATTGCTATTAGTCTTGTTTTTAAAGGCACAAAAATTAACATATTCTGTTGTGGTATGGTTTGTCTACAAGTTGACCAAGAAAATTATGCTTCCATATCTGATTATCGGCATGCCAATCTGTGGACTTATCGTTTCTTTCTGTGATTGTAGTTTGTATCAATTTTTCGATTGAATTAGCTATCTTGAGATAATTAGTTACCAGAAAAAACAAATGTTAGATAAACTGATGCTTTCTTGTGGAATGGATTGGAAACAAGTCATGAATTGTGATCCTTAGAGACCGTTTGGGACTATGTTTCCCAAATGAATAAAATGTGTCAAATGTTTTGCCTAGTGGGATTCATATTTCGAAGTTATGAAGGTACGTCCTTTTGTTGTTAAATGGTTACGCAAAAATGCTTTTCAAGATCCTTAAAGTACTTCTCAAAAAGAAATCCATGTTTATGGTTGCAAATTAATGTTTTACCTACTGGCCTATTTATAGTATATCGGTAATCTGCATCCTACGCTGTTAGACCAACAATGTCGTGTGGCAGTCGTTTTTCCACCATGTAAAGAATAGAAGTCATGGCTTGGCATTAACTGGCCCACACCATGCTGGAATTCATGCTATTCCATGAGAGAGTTGATTAGCCTGTGAATAGCTAAAGATATATATGATATTAACATTAATGAAGTCCGGGCAAGTAATTGTTATTCATTTCTTCTTGATCTTTTTTCGTTTCTATTTATTTATCCGGTCTTGTACCTTTCAAAGTGAATTCGTCCATTCGTTTTTGTCTTTCCGGTTTTGCTCGGTGTGTTCATTTTGGGCTATGGCTGTTTTGTTTGATTGAGATTGTTGGTGCTAAGGAGAAAGCGTTGGTGTTTCCTGCTGTGTTAGTATTTTGGGCTTCTCTATTAAGCTTTGCCAATGTCTTGCCACAAAACTATTGCAGGGAGCTACGAGACTAATTCAAGGGACATGTCAAAGAAGTCCGTTCGATCTACTGAGATTCAAGTGGGAGGTACATTGCATCGGTGAGCGAAGAAAGTGCAAGGGTGTGGGCATTTGCGTCGGGTGGATATGAATTGCAATCTAATAGAGATGATGGTGGTTTGTTCTTTGTGCAAATGCACAATTTTGCATTCCATAGGTTTCAGAAATGGATAGGTTATTTTGGAAGTTGCAGCACCGGGAATAAGGCCGTTACTGAACGTGCACATTTTTTATGTAGCTTAGATAGATGAACTTTGTTTTGTTTTTGTTTTTGTTTTTTTTGTGTGTGTGTGTGTGTGTGTGTGTGTGTTGCTTTAGTTACTTTCTGTATGGTGAATTGGCCCTTACTGAATTCTAGTTGAGTTTATGCCAGTTTCTTGGAGAAACCATTTTTCACTATAAATTCATGTTTTGTTGGGCTTCATATAGTTGCTGTACGAATTTTTCTATTGTACACAAAAGGGAAAAATAGTTTTATGTGAATGAGATTATCATGCTAGTCTCTTTTGAGGCACAACAAAATCAACGTTTGATCGATCAAAGGATCAAGGAACATCTTGGGCAACCATTTTTGGTGCTGGGTACAACCAAATATCAAGTATGGAGTGATCCTCCCCTGTTCTGGACTGAAAAACAAAAAGAAGGCAACCATTTTTCCAAGTATCAAGTCTCAAAATTACAGTCAAACCAAAATGAGTTACATTGATCCAAGTATCAAGTATCACTCAGCCATTCTCCAGATTACAATCACACATCCCAACCATAATTGAAGCATTACAAACAGTTTTAATAGGAAAGAGTCTCATCCCTCTCTCCTCGGTTTTCATGGCTTGCAAATTACTAAAAAACAGCCCCAATTCTAGAATGAACCAAACTGGAATTGAAACCAAACGAGAACCATATATACAAGAACAATAGCTAACCAAATCACATCAAATCAAATCTATATAAATTATACTTTGCCGATCTTCCAAATGTTCAAATTCAACCCCTCTATTGCCTTGCCATTTTCTCGATCTCCGCACGTCGCCATCTTCTCAACTTCACCTTTTTCCTTTCTGAAACACAAAAAACTCATTAGGACTACATTACATAATACCATGCTACTATGAAGTTCCGTATAGATTATAGAGCAGAGGCAAGTTAAACTTAGGGTTGTGACCTTATTTCTATTCAATTATATAATACCAATGAACAAACTCAATGTGAGTTAGTGAACATTCAACTAGTGCAGCCACCAATACACAAAATAAGAGAATATGTCACAAGACAATCAAGAAAGCATTCAAACTCAATGTGAGTTAGTGAACTATAAAATGTGAGTTGGTGAACTCTGAGAGTTTTCAAAAAAATGCAAGAAACTCATACTAAAAAAATGTTAGGATCAAGAGAGTTGAATGTAAATTGAACTTTGTCATAGCACCAAATTAACTGGGTCAGTTTGCAAAATAACTGTCGAGAACTCAAAAGAATATCATAGTATGCAATTGTTTATACTCTTACAGAGAGGGAAACACCTAAATCATCAATTTGGGAGTCAATTGTCACACACTCAAAAGCTTCAATTTTACTACCAAATTCCAACGCAACACAATTGAACTTTTCGAGCATCAAATTCCAAAACAACACAATTGCATTCTAAAACATCAAATTCCAACAGGAGTATAAACAAAGTTATGAGAAAAAAAATCCTGGTTCCAAATTCCAGGGAAAAAAAAAAAACCTGTTTGAAGTTCAATGCACCACACACAGAGAGAGATAGAGAAACCCTAACCAAGCAATTCGATAGAGTTGTTCTAGTTCGAACCCCAATTTTGGGTACGAATTAGTAGTTCAAAAAAAGCCCTACTTTTAGATAAGTCCTAATTTCTGGTCCGAACAAAAAAAAAATCCTAAGTAGCAGAAAACAAAGATGAAAGAGAGAGAGGGGAAAAAAATACCAATTCAACGTCCTTGGCGTTCGTGGTTTGGATCTCCAGGCGTTCGTCGTTCATCGTCTCAGTCCTCTCTGCTACTACAGTTCCAAAATCAAGGGTTAGGGTTTCTTGTACGAAACGAGAGAAAGAGAGAGAGAGCGAGAGAGAGAGAACCTTGTTCTTCTTCGTCGTCTCAGTCCTTCTCGTTCGATCGATCTTCGTCGTCGTCGTTGTGGGCGATTTTCTTCTTCTCTCGCTCTCTTTGGGTCCGGACTTTGGAAGCGTGAAATGGGGGGGGGGGATTCAGCCGGGTTTTGATTACCCGGATCCTGACCCGCGAGATATTATTACCCGAAACCCACCCTTTTTAACCCGCGAGTTTCCTTTTTATTTCCCAGCCGTTGGATGAGATCCAACGGCTCACGTAAGAGGTGCGGACCAAATCTTCCATCCGGATTCCGGACCTCCTGACCAGAAACCGACTGTACGTATATATAAATATATATATATATATATATAAATACACACACATGTATCACAGTATTTGCCTATGTAAATGGGCCGGAGGAATTGAGTACATATAATATATGTAGGCTGTAGCACATATGATCAGTATATTATATGCATGTATAGAGTGACAGACGGACAGTTTTGTATTTTATATGTGTGTGTATATATAGGGAATGACTTCAGTGTTTCCGGTCATTTTGGGGACACCGTAACTTTTGGCATAAC
This sequence comes from Rhododendron mucronatum var. ripense, assembly GCA_019656295.1. Lineage (NCBI taxonomy): Eukaryota > Viridiplantae > Streptophyta > Magnoliopsida > Ericales > Ericaceae > Rhododendron > Rhododendron mucronatum. Next base: position 765,214 of record BPLT01000146.1, on the reverse strand, counting down.
AAAACTATTATGAGTATAATCAAAACTCATTACAAGCATAACACAACCATAACAAGGCATAACTTGTTTGTTATGCCTTAGTTGGGTTTGGTTATGTCTTGATTGGTTTTTTGAATATTCCTTGGTTATGTCTTGTTTGGATTCTGTTATGTTTGTAATAAGTTTTAGTTATGCTCATAATAGTGAAGTTATGCCAAAAATTACGGTGTCCCCAAAATGACTGGGGACACCATAGTATCATAATGACTTCAGTGTTCTCGGTCATTTTGGGACAACGTAATTTTTGGCATAACAAAACCATTATGAGTATACACACACATAAAGTATAACCAGCTACGAGACAAAGAGAGTCAGAGCCAGATAGAGAGAGGTAGAGGGAGACAGACCTCGATGGTGGCTGGAGGGTTGGGTCGATGACTGACGGATGGCGAACGACAAGTGACAACAGCGATCAGCGAGAAATGGAATGGAAACCTTAGTGGTGGCCGGAGGGTTTGGTTTTAGAACGACACCTTTTTGTTTGCTTTACAACGGACGAGTGATGACGGCGATGAGGTTGCGAATGAGGTCAAATTCGGACTGGTGCTTGAGAGAGAGAGAGAGAGAGAGAGAGAGAGAGAGAGGCATCTCGGTAGAAGAGAGGAGGGCGGCTAGTGCTCGTGATGAGCGGGTTGGGGAAATTAAGCGGGGGGGATTTTGGGCAAGGCAAAACTACGTCGTTTCAATTTGAAGCGTTTAATACAACTTTCCCGTTTCTTTCTTCGATAGCCACAGGCCCGCATATGGATATTTAACTAGGGTGCTGCTAAATACAATTGCGAATTTACTACATGCAATCAATTCATAAGAGAGAATTTTTGAATTCCTTCTTATGAATTTACTACAGATAGCAAATTTGCAATTTCAAATAGTTTGACCCTTTAACTATTACCGGGATTTTTTGGTAAACGCGGGCAAATTAATGCGGGGGAAAAGTCATATTTCTTATGGTGGTCGCCCCCTCCTCCATGATCAAGTCCCGTGAATTGCTCTGTTTTACAATTTTCTATTTGATTTTCCGGTCAACAGAATCCCACGTCCTTTTGGCCCACGTGACAGTAAATCACCAGGCATATAGGAGAATACTACTAAATAGTAGCAACAACTAGGAATCTAACGCTCTGTTTGGAACTTATAAAAAGGAAAAAAAAATAAAAGGGAAGGAAAATAGGAGGAAAAATTTATCATTCATTGAACTTAAAATCTTTATTTTCTTCACTCTTTTCCTTCAAACCAAACAACAGGAGAGAATTTTTTTTAATTTTTCTTTCTTTTCCTTTCTTTTTTCTGAGGTCCAAATAAAGCCCAAGTAAATTGCTTTTGCCCCTGACACCACACCCCCCGGACCCACCGCCGTTTCCGAATTATCCCCGCCAACCCCACAATTCCTTTCTTTATTTAATTGCCTTTATTTAATTTCTTTCCTTATTTATTGAATTATAAAATTCAATTTTTTTAAAAGAATTATAAGTGTTCCAAATTTCAATCCATTTGAACCGGTGGAAAGATTTTAGTATTTTGATTATTTTATCCTAAATGGTCATAATTAATTTTTGACTCTAGGGCTCTCATTGATTAGCCCTAAGAAAGTCGTAGAATCAAATATCTCTTAGAGCAAATCAACTAGAGCCATAGGGTCAAAATTTAATTATGATCATTTAGAATAAAATGATCAAAAAACTAAAATCTTCCCACTGGTTCAAACGGATTAAAATTTGGAACACTTAATTTTTGAATCTCTGTAGACAGTTTATATATTAAAAAATATGGTTAAAAAATTAAAGTATTTCAAATTTCAATCCGTTTGAATCGGTGGAAAGATTTTAATTTTCTGATCATTTTATCCTAAATGGTCATAATTAAATTTTGACTCTAGGGCTCTCTTTGATTAGCCCTAAGAAAGTCGTAAAATCAAATATCTCTTAAGGCTAATCAACAAGAGCCATAAAGTCAAAATTTAATTATGACCATTTCGGATAAAATGATCAGAAAACTAAAATCTTTCCACCTGTTCTTACGGATTAAAATTTGAAACACTTAATTTTTTAACCATATTTTTAATATATAAAGGAAAAAAAACCATTGGATTCATTAATGTTGACTGGTTAATGTAGAATGGTTAATGTTATACTTTTACATATCATTTTTTTGAATATAGATCTTTGAAAGTAGAGAAAATATGTTAGATTGGGCACGGAGTGTTGGTCTAAAATATGGTATTGCGGTAATTATTTTAAATTCTACTAAGTTAAAAGGCGGCAAACTGGCGAATTGCATTCTTGGTTGTGAAAGAGGAGAAAAGTACGAACCGCCATGGTATTGTGGTGGTTATTTTATGTACTCAAATATAATAAAATGAAATTCTATTTAAATTTATTATTGTTGATTAGAAGTTATTTTTATTATTCATTGTTAAGACAAATTAATTAATTAATTAATTAAAAATAATATAAATTTATTAAGTACAAAGTAAATTTTAATTGAAAATAGGATTTGAGTTAATAAAAAAAAAGAAGGAGGGGAAAAATGGGAAATGAAACAAATAAAGAAAAAATTTGAAAAATAGAAAAAAAAAAAAAAAAAAAAAAACAAAGGGATGAAAAGATGGGGGGGAGAGGTTAGAACGGGAAAGAAGGGGTGGGGTCGGGGGGGAGGTTGTGTCGGGGGGGGGGGGGGGGCGGGGTGTGGAAAGCACCTCTCGCAATCTTATGTCAGAACCACATGGAGGACACAGGGAGCTAAGGCGAATGGAATCATCTAAAGTCAAAGGGAGAGGCATGTGAGGTGGTAGTATCAAATGATCTGAAGCAAAAACAAACTCCAAGTCAATGACTATTTTATCTATTTCTTCTGGCAACTACAACGTTGCACTGGAAGATGTGAATTAGATAAGACCCGTTTCAGGCCATATATTTCATATTTTTAAATTTAAAAATAATATAACCATTTTGATTTTGTGTAACTTCAAAAGTGACCCATCTGTTTTACAATTATAGTGGATCAAGCTAGTTATTTAATTCAAAATGTTACTTGCACAATATCAAACACAATCTTTTACATACACGTGGGCCACACACACTACTATAAGTGTTCAAAATTTCAATCCGTTTGAATTAGTATGAAGATCTTATTTTTTGATCATTTTATCCTAAAAGGTCATAATTAATTTTTAGTTCTAAAGCTCTCAAATGAGAACCCTAAGAGAACCGTATAATTAAATGAAGAGCGGATACTTAAGTGTTCTAATTTTCAATCCATTCAAATCGATGCGAAAATCATATTTGTCTGATCATCTTATTCTTAAGAATCATAGTTAATTTTTAACTATCGAACTCTCATAATTAATTTATGAATTAATTTTTGTAAAAAAAAAAAAAATTGAATTGAGTGGGGAGAACGTGCCCCAGAGTGCATCCGTCCTTGCTCCCTTCTATTGAAATTCTTAGTCATTTACCTTTAATTGGTCATTGCAGCTTCAAGAATATGGTACAGACAGCAAAAATGAGAGTGATAATTTCGAAGCTGAAGAAGAGGAATTTTAAGAACCCCTTCAGAAAAGCTGAATCATGCCCTCAAGCAGAGACGGAGAGAGGTGTGGGCATATGGGGGCCTTGGTTTCCACGTTTTTTTTTTTATAAATATAAATGTTTTTTATTTATTATTTATTTTTGTTTGTTGAGAACATCTAGATATTGTATTTTATATTGAGTGTTATTTAGACATAAAAATGCATTTGTTTTCTGTCCCAAAACCCAATTTCACTCCCTGTGCATGGCCTCCCATAAGTTTTTTCTTCAACTATTGATCTAATTTCTTTTTCTATCTTTCTCTACTTACTACCCAAAAAAACCTCCCTCAAATGCTAAACCAAACAAACTACGTATTAGATTCCCGGTTCAAATTTCAAAATCTTGTTCATAGATTGGCCCCTTTGTTTACAAAATCCTGGTTCAGTCCCTGCCCTCAAGCACCGTGTGAAGGAAGACTTGGAGCTCGATGGCCACTACAAAGTTCCTGCAGACCTCTCGCATAACAAAGAGGGACCCGAAAATGCAGAGTCTATGGAGACTGCGGTTGAGGTTATTTCCCAATGCATGGAATACGTTGAAAAGTACGGAAATGATGATGTAGGTGTAGGTGAAGAGGTGGCCAGTCATTGTGGAGGAAAGTAGCTAGTGATGAGTCTGAAGTGTTGGATTGTGAGACTATTGTTTCGACTTATTCAAATTTTGTTAACCACCCTGGGAAGATTGGAGCTCCTGAAGGAAGGAGAAAGAAGTTGGCTGAAAAGGTCTCGGGAGCCTTGAGTGCCCCCAGCCCTATCATGTCTATTATATTAAAGGGAAAGAGAACCTTCCTGTGGACTACTTACCTCACGGTGGGAAATCTTCTATTGAAAAGGTGAACGATGCAACTAGCTTGAGAAAAGTTGAGCAGAAGAGGAAGCAACATGTTCAGGAGTACTCAAAGGAGGAAAAGAAAGAGCGGAAGGTATTTTTCTTGTTTTAGCTTAGTTTTGCACATGACAACGAATGAATTTGCAATACCCTCTCTCTCACACACATGCACACATTCACACGCACAAACCCGGATAACAGACAAGATCATCATTTTGGCCAGTGGCTGAAAAAGGGATTTCAGATGAGAATCATCCTCACTGAATGTTCTTTTTTCTTGGCTTTTATTATGTGGTGCTTGGATAAGTTTGGATTTGTAGTTGGTTTTTCTCATTTCTTGATTTGCTCGTATCACAGTTTACATTGATGTTGAACCACTTTGTATGTAGGGTGCTGTAAAGGAAGAAAGGCGTGAAGTGCGTCGTGTGAAAAAAGAAGTGAAAAGGAACTATACAGGGGTATTGAGGCGCAACGTGCTCAGAGAGTTGCTGCCTTTACTGGTCCATCTGCCATTCATCTTAATTATGTGAGTATGCTGACTGTTGGAGATCATGTCCAGAATTTTTAGTACTCTATTAGTTATTTGGAATCGCTTAAAGGGTTTATGCTCGGTTGATTTGATTTATGTTCCCAGTTTTACAGAGAAAGGGCATGAAGCTACAATTATGCCCAACTGGTTAAGTTTGTGGGCAGCAAATCGAGGGGCAAAATTGTCCAAATCGACCAAATGCTAACCAGCTACGATTCACTATCATGATTGTGTGATGTTTAAGGTACAAGATGCTGAAGATGACAGATTTGCTCCTGATGATGAGTTTGAAGACGAGGATATAGATGACGAAATAGATCCTGCAATGAAAGAAAAAATTGATAGGTAAGCTTATTGAGGTTCATTTTGAGTGAGAGTGTTATTTATATGTGAATCAAGATATGCCATTATTACTCTTATCTGGCATAATAAACATCTTTGCCATTGTCTCAGCAATGGTTCTTTGTGTTTCCTGTTGTGAGGCTTGTTAGAAAACACTAATAACAAAGTCAAATCCTAAGTCAATTAATCAAACCAACCATGGCAAGCCTTTGATCCCAATTTCTTGGTTAGTGCCCTTCTATTTCTTTCCTGCTACGTTGTGCCTTTAGCCTTATTGTGAGTCGGTTAATGCTAACATTGCTTTACCAGTTGGGTCTTTTTAAATACTCGTGCATATTGAACGTTCAAGATGTGAAAATTAAGATATTTTTCAATTTGATCCCTCCTTTGATTATGAATTATGCATGATATAGAGGTGGCAATTTTAACTTATATTTTTTAACCTGTCCAAATTTGTCTACTTATAATCCAACCCAATCTACCCATATTATATAATGGGTTGATATGGATTGAACCCATACCAACCCATATTTATATGGGTTTAAATGGGTTAAAAATGAGTTCAATATGAATTGAAAGGAAAAGATTCATGCTAGCCTGTTTTTTTAAATTGCTCCCGTCCTTAGTCCAAAACTTTTTTTAATTGCTCCGGTCATTAGTCCAAAACCCACACTGGTCCAGAGTGTTAAGGAAATTGAGTCCCACATTACTTGGTAGTGGAATGGGTAATCACTTAATAGCATCTGAAACCTCTCCACTCATTGCCAATTGGTTTTGAGATGAATATAAAGATTCTACATGGTATCAGAGCGGAGCCCGTTTCACTTCATATTTTATAAAATTTACAATCCACACCCCACGATGACAGACCAGCAAAAAGGTTGCACGATGATAGGACCCAAAAGTGGCCACACGTGACAGACCTCAAACGCAGCTGCACGTGAGGGGGATGTTAAGGAAATCGAGTCCCACATTGCTTGGGAGTGGAATGAATAATCACTTAATAACATCTGGAACCTCTACACTCATTGCCAATTGGTTTTGAGATGGATATAAAGTTTCTATACAGAGAAGCAGCATATCTCTCTCTCTCTCTCTCTCTCTCTCTCTCTCAAATCGAATCATGTTCCATCTCAATCTCTGTTTCTGTAATTTGCTTCGTCATTCTCAGCATATTGTATGTTATTCACTCAAGAGAAAATCTGTTTTAAAAAAAAAAATAAAGCTATTCAAAAGAAATCGTCTCTCTCCCTCTCTCTCCATTTTCGTGGAAACATAAATCAATTCTCTCAACCCACTTCTGTAAACAAATATATATATATATATATATATATATATATATATCTCTCTCTCTCTCTCTCTCTCTCTCTCTCTCTCCTACCCATTTCTGTTCATCAATCTCATTCCTCCATTCCACTATTAATTAATCCCTACTTCTGTTTCAACATAAAAAGTCTAGATATAAAAAAAATACGAGACAACTTCCCAGTGCTTAGAGTTTAGAGTCCAGACTAGTATATCAAGTGCTTCACAGCCGGCGTGATCCTTTCCACCTCCCTTGTCGTCACCAGCTACCTCTTCATCCAGAACGTATTCTCTCTCTCTAGATTTCTTCATTCGCGTGTAATTTTTGAATGCATTTGTGAATGCTATAAATGTAGCACATATCCTCTTGCTACCATTAGAAATGAAGGAGGGGGGAAGAAAAAAGAAAACGGGTCAAGTCGGGTCGGGTGAATTTGGGTTTGACTTAATCCATATTCGACCCAACCCATTTCAACTCATTTTCTATTTGACCTATATTTGATCCGTTTATATTTGACCCGTGACCTGTTTCCCACACAGACCCACTTATTTGCCACTTCTAGTGTGATACATTATAGCTTACTTTTCTTTAGCTACTCACTTTTTACAGAAGCTGTAGCCAAGAAAATGAATTTTGGTAGACTTTCCACGGAACTAGCATTGATTCATTAAACCTTTTTTGAAGTGCCAAAAAACAAAGGAAAGTGGCTTTGGAGAGGGGATTCAACAAAGAGAAATGATATTGGCACTTCAAAAATTAATGCAGGCACTCCAAAAAATAACGGAAAGTGGCATTGGAGTTACACTAATTTTGGAGTGTCTGCATTAATTTTTGGAGTGCCAATATCATTTCCCTTCAACAAAAAGTTGGATAATACATCTCAAGGGAAAAACCCAAAATACCCAAAGGTCTATGAGGATACAACAAACAAATAAACAAGACAGCAAAACTTAGCACCCAAATAAAACAAATAAAATCCCAAAACACCCAACCCCGATCCAACCAAGGACCTGCCCACCCAAATCAACACCCAAAACCTAAACGCTATATACTCCACCGCCGCACAAACCACCGGAATTTTTGATTTCGAGAGGAACCTTGAAGGTATCATTTCTCTTAATTAAGGTCCCTAGAAGAATGGCTCATTATATTTTTTCCAGTCCAAATACTTTCGCTTTCTCTAGCTAGCACAAACTGAACTTCAATGTATGCTAGCTCTTTTGCAATCATATATTTAAACCTGTAATCAAATTAATGCACCTAATGAAACTTATGCGGCTTACACTTCTACAAATATTCAACATCGTTCTCCTCAACGGGCATGACAGACGTACCTTGCACGTTGTGCCTCACCTAGTTTGAATATAAGTTCAGCGTTTTTTCGACTGTAATGTTTTTGTTTCTAATTGTTAGTAGGGTGGGGAATGCAGAGAAACCTCTTATTGGGATACTACAACACGTTCATAACCCATGTCAGCCAACTCCCACGCCCTCCCTCCTTTCCAGCATGCCCACCTGCACACTACAACGCTAAGTCCCCCACGTCCTCATTCTCCCCTATTTTCCTCTTCTTCTACTATTTATTCTTTCTCATGCAACTCCTCACCATTTCCGTATTGCTGCCAGAAAGTGAAGTTTACAAATCAATCCATGCGTAGTAAGTCAACCGTTATATCTTTCTCATGTATCTTTACTTCCCCCACAGTCCTTCTCCTAATTAATGGAATTAATTCGAGTTTTTTGTTCTATAGATTTTGAAAGCAAGAGGCTATGTTCAAAAACTATGCTGCATTAGTAGATTGCTCAGTTCACTACAATGTTTGGTTAGTTCTCATCCATTGCTCAAAGGTTGCTTAGCAAAAAAAAAAATTTGCTCAAAGGTTGCAAAAAATTGTATTCATGCACTTTTCTTGCTTCTTTCTTCAATATTCCCACATTCCCTTTCCTTCCTAATGGTGTTTCCATTTTTTTGTCTCTAGATTTTGATTAACAAGTCGTGATCACCGATGTTTGGTTTCAATGCTCATCCATTGTTCAAAGGTCAATCTTGCAAATTCTCTCTTCCTCTGCTTCTACCCATCAAATTGTGCGCGAAACAAAATTCGACCCACGTTTCACCCTTCCATTTGAAAGCATCTGGAAAGAAAAAAATAGTCTCCCCCATGCCCATGTACATGCTTGTTTTAATTATTTCGTTAGCTTTTTGTTTTTCTACGCTCTACGCTCTTTTGACTTTAACTTAAACTTAACTTAAATATGATAATTTTGTTTTTATTTGAATTTTTTTTTGCATTTTTTAGTTTTGCACCAAACTTTTTTGGGTTATTGATTTATCTCGATGAGATGAATCAAAAAAGTAAAATTTTGAAACTTTTAAAATTGCACTAAAAAGTGATTATTTCTCAAAATACTTGGGTAAAAGTTTCAAAATTTTACTTTTCCGATTCCTCTTGTTGAGATAAATCAATAACCCACAAAACTTTGGTGCAAAACTAACAAATACGAAAAAAAATTTAAATAAGGATAATTTTCAGATTTAAGTTAAGTTTAAGTTAAATCCAAAAGAACGAAAATAAGTCTTCTTACTTGCACATGTGGTACATTGATCTCTGTCCTTTGTACCTTTTTTGTACCAAAAAAAAGGACATTGACACATTGTTTCTCTTGAGTATTTTTAAGTTTAAATAATTGTATATATCAATACTTTCGTATTTTATGTAGGTTTTCATGACGCTTCCTCTATGTTTGCGTATTAATGATTACTTAGATACGTTGAATATCATACACGATTTTGAAACTAAACGTCAGAGAGGGAAGCCTTCCCAGTGGAAAATTTTGTTAAGCAAAAAATAGAGGTATGTCAAGCCTTCCAAAAGCTTGGAGAAATTATAAGTGAACAATAACTTATGGGAAAAAAAATAGAATTATAGAGTTAAACTACTTACGATCATTTTTTATGGTTTCTTCATTGTAAATTAGTCAGTTTCATTTGAAAGTGATTAAGCAATGTAAGTGGGTATAGGTATACTATCAAACTAGCATTGTGCCCGTTCAATATACATTAACAAGGAAAAAAAATACCATGAACTTTTTTGTGTGACCCCGTGTATTAAACAGGCACAACGCTAGTATCAATGAAGAGAATGAAGATGTAATCTTCTGGATAATCCTTGGGTTTGATGCACCCAAAAGCTTGCCTCAGCCGCTGGGTACTTCTTCAAGATGGGGGTGGAAGGAAAGTGATATTGACCAACGGTAAGATCGACTAATTCTTGGGGCTTTTGTGGTGTATCTTTTAGTTACCCACTCTTACCATAATATTAACAAATTTAATTAATTTTCCCACTCACTAATCTAAACTAAAAGTTTCAATTAATTTTCTTGATCGAAATAGGCCACATAGTAATAACTCAAATTCGAACCATTGAACTGAGCACACGTATCAGGAATGGTGACACTAGGAAAGATAAAAATATTGAAAGAAAATTGAAGACAGAAGATTAGGAGAGAAAAAGATAGGAGAGAGAATGAGAAAAACTAGAAAAGATAAAAAAGAGTGAAAATTTTCAAAGATTATGATACATAAAGATTAGTTTAGGATCTATTTGAGGATGAAAAGATAAATCTTCAAACTCTTCAGGATGAGGATTTAAGTATTTATATAGGGAATGATCCCTATTTAAGTTCTCCATCTATTTATTCTAAAAATAAACTCTACCACAAAACACCCACAGAGACACAAGCAGAACAAATATTAGTTCTTTCTTATTTTTTCATGTCATGAGGCTGGCTGTAGGATCCATGATCTGCTTCGATGCTCTTCTTGGACCCTTCCGAGGGCCTGTAATTATATTTTGCAAAAACATAAATTTCAAAATATGTTATACGAAAGTGGTATTAGTAAATAGCGCCCCCTCTAAGGGCCACCAATTATAAATTCCACAATTATACTACCATCGTTATTTAAGAAAAACACTAATTAAGCAAGATACGTACATCATCAGTACTGTTGATGCAACACTAGCAATGAGAGTCACTATGTTTGGGTCTATCGCAAACCTGCCAACAAATTTGAGAAAAAATAAATAACCAAGAATAACACATCGGTATATTTTCTGTGGGGAAAACAAGTGACCATAAAATGGTAGTATTTGGGTTGAGAGAGACAGGGACAGACCCATTACAGTGGCATGGGTTGCATTTGCACGGGTGCTTGCATCCACATCCGCTTTGATGCTGCCTTGGTACTTCGATGTTGTTCTCGGACCCCTCTGAAGGCCTACAGATATATTTTGCAAAAACATAAATTCGGCAGTTTGTTATATATACTACAGTTGTATTAGTTGATCAAGATGTATTTTCAGAAAAAGAAAAAAACTGTAAAAATATACACACCTCTTCACTGGTAGTGCTGCACTAGTATAGCTGGCCACTGTTGAGTCTATCCCAGATCTGCCAACGAATTTGGGGGAAACAAAACCGCACATCAAATATAGTTTGCAAAAATATAGAATTCCATAGTCTGTTACAACAGTGGTATTCGGCCAATTTTGGCCAAATAATTCATTTGGATTGTTTTTTGTCCTTATTCAATTTTTTTTTCTCATTTGTTAGTTTTTCAATAATTTTTTGTGGATATTTCGTTACAACGAGAGAAATCTAAAAAGTAAAAAATTAAAATGTGAAACCAAAATTTTTAAATAAAGACAAAAATAAATCAATTAGACTAATTTTTTCGCCTTTATTTTAATTTCAATGTTATTTCACCATAAATAATCTAAATGGATTATTTTAGTCCATCAGAAGTTATTTTCAGAAAAACTAAACAAGATTACAAATGCTAGGTACCCACCCGATCCCCCAAAGCGAATAAGATTTTGCGTTCCTGCAGCGAGAATTTCTCGCTGCATCTTCTAGCAAGCCAAAACGTCGTCGTACAGGTTGCCAACCGAGGCACCAACAAGCCTCAACGCTTCAACCCTTTTGCTCCTCCCCTTGTACGATGCAATAGTTGTGTGATACCTACTTTTGGGGTTCCACATAAGTGATCCAATTCGTTCAATAATTCAGGTGAACGCGTAAAAACTCATTTCAATTTGATAATTGTAGTTAGCTAATCCTATCATCCAATGGTTGATTCAAAATTCAGAACCCTAGATACTGAATGAAGTTTGAAAAAAATTATACAATTATGTGCTCTATATACATTTGATCTGAACTCCACATATTGTAGGTCTTATTGAAAAGAAAATTCAATAAAAAAATCATTGTTACTGAAGATGGATAGGTATTAAAACAGAAAGAATATGAACTGTTTTGATATATAACAATATCCAATCAAGATAAACTTTTTTCTGAGTTATCTTCTCATTAAGGCCTAATAAATCTACTGCTCAAATCAAGAGTTTATCGAGCACATAATTGAATTACTTTTTTTCCAACTTCGTTCTGTATTTATAAGTCCTGAATTCTAAACTAACAATTGGATGATTGGATTAATTACTTATAATCATTGAATTAAGCTAATTTTTTTACAAAATCTCTTGAATAATTATTTTAAAATTATTAAGCGATTTGAATCATTTGTAAGAGACTTCAAAAGTAGGACCCACACAACCAGTGGGAGGAGCAAAATGACTGAAGCGTCGGGGCAAAAGTTGGTGACTGGTGAGCCAATGTTCTGGCTCGCTGGAAGTTGCGGCTCACTGTAGGGACGCCAAGTCCACGTGGAGAGCAAGAAGTGTAGGTGGGTCTCGCCGATTCTATGTCTCTCTCACACACCCCACATAACTGTAATCATAACCCAAAAAAAAAAAAGAATAATAAACATTTTCAAGCACACAAACATCATTAAACCTGTTGGGAAAAATTAGTAGTATATGATTAGGATATTTCTACTAGATAAATTAAATGCCTAAAAAAGAATAAATAGTAACAACCATATAAGGGAAATAGATATTATTAGGGGAAAGATGAGAATAGTCTGTGGGGTGATAGAGACTCGTGATGGCGCCCTTTTAAGGAATGATATACTTCCTTCTGCATGGGGTTGGATGACGTTCTTTCTCTAAGATACAATGACCTTCAAATTTTCTTTGCTACAGCGAATTGAACTCATAAACCGTGTAGTTTTCCGACACTAGAAATCCGTATAAATGAAGTGCCAAATTTATGCGATAAACGATGACCGAATACTCGATCGAACAAAAGTAGCCGTAGTATGAAAAAGGTAGGTAGAGCACGGCATAATAATGTAGTAAAGCAAGGAAGACAGATTTCTAGCACTGTTGTGTTTTAATGAGGAAGAGTGATAACAGGTTGTATCTTAGCCGACTAGTAGGTGATAGATTATAGATATACTAGGGTTTGTCCGTGCTTAAAGGCACGGCTCGGCACAATGTATTTTGAACACAATTAAAATGAATTACGAAACTATTGACCACCCCCACCAACGAAACTGATTTATACGGGAATAATTCTTTTTAAATTATGTTCAAACTGAGTTCTTTTAGTGCATGTCCGTTCCCAAAGATGCGGATCAAACAATTAGCACACATGCAAATCAACATTGTAACCGTGAACAAAGTATCAACCTGTTCATGTAACACCGAGAGATCGTTCAAAATTTTAAAATAGCGCGCACACACAGAGAATATAGAACGTTTAGTTGTTATTATTATTATCTTTTTTTGGGAAGTATTTATTCCAAAATCAAACATTGATCCAAAGGTAGAGAATCCTGTTACAGATTGGACAATGATGGGAGCTTTGCAATTGAAATAGCCATTTAAATGGAGAGAGAGAGAGAGAGAGAGTGAGATATGAATTTTGAACATAAGATCTAATTCATAACAATTGTGCAATTACTATTGTTTCAGAGAGAATGGGAGAGCCGTAGGATTTATGGAGTAAATCAATAATTAGGATTTATAAAAAAATAAGATTCAAATACCGTTCTCCCTTATTATATAGATAAAGAAATTAAATAGGTATTCTATTTAGGTGTTCATCGTAGTGATTTTAAATACTTATGTTCACATTCTTGTATTGTCATTTGGCCACATTATACCCCTTTATATATTTTCTATCTATGCAATTGAATGGTCCCCACTTGAATTGTCCCCATTTCTCACTTGAAAAACCGTCCTCCCATCTCCTCCCAAACTGCGATTCCAACTAGTGGCAACGCACCACCAGGTCCACCACCATCTCTCTTCTCTCATGGCCAAGGGACGTTTTTCGGTGCCATCTCTAACCGTGTATATTACCAAGTCAATGGGTTCTTTCACCCTTATATCTCTAACTGTGTATATTACCTCCTTTATAAATAAACCCACGAAATTAATATTAACATTAAAGTAAAAAAATTAAAATAAAACAACAAAACCGAATTGGAACCGTAAGAAATGCATGCCACATTATGTATGTATGTATGTATGAACCCATATATATTCTTGTAGACATGAAAGCAGATGAGGAAGAAACAGCCAAACCGAATTCGAACCGTGAAAAATGCATGCCAATACACACACAGTATGTATGTATGTATGTATTCATTCTTGTAGACAGAAGCAGGGGATGAGGAAGAACCTTTGTCGAGTCTTCAAAGAACTCTCATGCTCACTCAATCCACACATCAGATCCAATTGCCTTCCCATAGCTCCCTCAATCCACACACCTGCACATCATTATATAAGCAGATACATATATATTGATCAGAAACAGATCGGGGACAATGTGATTATCGATCCACAATTGGGAAAAGAAAGAAAGAAACATGAAAACGTTTGAGCCAAACCCACCTCTGCAAGTAATACCGGATATGTATGTGCTCTGTCTAGCTGTGTGGGCATATATACTCGACATCGCATGACGTTTGACTAATCAAAAAATTATATATATATATATATATATATATATATATATATATATATATAAAACTAATTATCGAGCTTTACTGGATCGCGAAAAATTAAATATGTATATATGCCCCAACTAGCTAGCGTTACTAATCGCAGACGGCAACCCGCAACTATCTGGCATTTACTGAATCGTGGAAAATTTATATATATATATATATATATATATATATATATATATATATATATATATAAATCTTCGAGTAAGAACCTTAAAATAAGGACTTTACATGCGGACCTTCCATTTCTCACCTTTTCCGATCTGATATTGATGATCTGAGCCGCTCAATGTGATCAGAACGTGATTTTAAGGGTACTCGCGAGAAATCGGCAAGAAAATGACCGGGAAGAGCTTGGTTTGAGCAGTTTTTATTTGAACCGTTAGATAAAAAACAAAAACAACTGTTCGAATGAAACCCTTCCCGGTCTTTTTTTTTTTTGCTGATTTCTCATTGGTACCCTTAAAATCACGTTCTGAACACATTGAGCGGCTCGGATCATCGAAATTCTATCGGGAAAGAGAGGTCCACATTTTATTAAAATAAGGTAGTCCTTATAAGAAGGGGACTCATATATATATATGACAGTGATTTTCGCACTCCAAAATTTACCGCTGGCGCTCCACCTTTTTGTTTTTACATTGTGGTATTGCTGGCAACACCACAGTGTAAAAAACAAAAAGATGGAGCGCCTGCAGTAAATCAAGGAGCGCATATATATATCTGGCGTTACTGAATCGTGGTACTCTTGCGTTCAGCTACTGACCCATCGAATGTCAAAATGATGATAAGGTTGTCTTAGGCATGTGGGTCAGCGTTGTTGGATTTATTAGTAAATTATAGCCTACAAAAAAAAATCCACTTTGAAGAAAGGCTGCGTTCTTTTAAACTTATTTTAAAATAAGTTGATTTGTTATTATTTCTTTTCTTTTTTTTGGCATTTATGAGTTTCTCATCAAATTTTTGTACATTATTAATTCGTCTCATAAGAGGAATCAAAAAAATAATATATTTTTTACTTTAGCCAAATATTTTTGAAAATAACCCCTTATTTCTCAAAACAAGTCAAAGTTAACATCTCCCTTTCTCAAAATACTTGAATAAAAGTATTTTTTTTTAACTTTTCCGATTCCTCTTATCGAGACAAATTAATAATCTATAAAAATTTGACGCAAAACTAACAAATGAGGAAAAAAATTAAATAATGACAAACCAACTTATTTTAAGATAAAGTTTAAAGGAACGCGCCTTAAGCCCATAACTTGATAACAAAATAAAAAAGAAAAGAAAACATCTAGTACATTAACTTGAGCAAAGCTCACACTCATATTGAAAAGAGATTTGTAAAAAAATGATATAAAAAACAAAGAATTTATTGATGTAGGTATCTTGCTCTATTTCCATTGCAGATGGGCTAAATGTATTAACTGCATTAAATCCCTGTCTATCTAGCTTATGCAATTATGGACAAGCTTTAAAAAAATTCAACTATATATGTGATAAAACTCTGCTAACTAGAAAAATCTGCCTCTGAATACTAGACTACAATAGTAAATCTCATCATATATATCATCAATTACAGAAGAGTATTTTCAAAAAAGTTTGTCTTTAAGCTATTGATATATGCATAACTACATCTATTTACGCCCTTAACTTAGGCTTATTATGTCCATTTAGTGTGCTACCTGGAGTTTGATACAGCGGCGGCTCCAAGATTTTGTATTAGGGTGTTTAGAATTTTCTTTTATATGAACCCAACAATATATACATAAGTAACACAGTTTTATATGCAAGTATGAATAATGCAATAAATTAATTTCACAAAAATTGTCCATTATGCCACGCAAGAACTCAAAAAAGTTATTCTAGTTTAAAAAAATCCACACATTTTTGGCAAGTGAGTAGATAACAATGAATATTTTAAGTTTCGGGAAAAAAATTTAAAGTTTTCGTTTTAAGTGGAGAATAAGTTTTTTTTTTTTTTGAGTGGAAAGAGTAAGTTTATGTTAAATCAGTGTGTTATCCTACTAATATTTTTTTGAGAGAAGTGGTAATGAAGAGGTTAGAGCTGATCTTTTTAAGAATGTGCTCTTCGTGTATAGTTCCTAGTTCCTACCATTAAATTTTCTATCATAGTCTTCAATCTGATAAATAATTGTTCAAGTCAGTAGAGTATTGTACTGTAGTTGAATTTATTTTAAGGTTATTTATATTCTCATAAACTAACCCAACAACAAATTTGAATTAGTTAGTGCCATAAATACTAAAAACTAATATATTTATACAAAGTGGAGATGAAGAGAGACGGCGGGGCACGATATCTATAGCAACAAATCTTTTTTATAACTACTTTAAAATATGAATGAATGTCCTGACTCCCAAATCCTAATAGATACGAATCTTGGGTGGGTGATCATTTATTTATGGGTTTTGTGTTCATTGTCATTTAGGTTGAGTGTTTATTGACATTTGGATTGGGTGTTCAAAGTAAGATTAGTCCAAAAAATTTACATGTATTCTAAGTCAAAAATAAGGCCTTTGATTTCTCTTTTATTTTTTTGCTTTTCCTCCTATGGAGAACATTTTCTCTGTGCATGAATCTGATCATTTTGTGCATATATAATTTGGAGTTGGTTGAACATCACGTTTATGATTGGATTCATTATCCTGAACGGATCCAGATTATTGATTTCACAAGTTGTAGATTAAATGAGCGGTAGTTTTGTTTACAATAATTTTTTTCCTTCTTTTCAGAATGAATGTGGTGTTCTCATTTCCTTTGTTTTTTTGTGTTTTTTTACAGATGGATCCTGATCATATACATTTAGGGAGACACGATCACTCTAACTTTGAGTCATCTCATGATGAACATGGAGCAACTCCTTTAATTTCACCCCCGCAAATGGGTTCCGTAGGTGAAGCTGCTTCAAACACTATTGCAGTAGGTTCTACTTCTACAGGTAGTTGTGGGGTAAAAAGGGGTCGCCTCACTTCATGGGTATGGGATCATTTCCATAAAGTTGAACATTTCATAGATAAAAATGGTATTGATCAAGGATTGAAAGCTGTATGCAATTATTGTGGAAGTGATTTTAGCTGCAATAGTAACCATGGCACAGGCCATACTGGTAGACATTTTAAAAACAAACATAAAAAAGAACTAGAACAAGGTAGACTAGGCAATAGTGGACCTAGTGGTGGTTTTATCGAAATTTGAATATTCAAAACCTAAAATGAGGGAGGGATTGGCCCGTTATATAGCAGCAGTAGAACAATCATTTACTTTTGGTGATGATATTAGATTTGAATATTTTATCAAGAATTATCTTAATCCTAAATTTTCTAAAGTTTCTAGAAATACAACTAGAAGTGATTGTTTGGGAGCTTTTGCAAAAACGAGAAAAGAATTGATAACTGAAATTAAAAAAAAATGATAGTTAATGGCAACTTACATTGCTGCATCCAGGTTCTGCTATTCTTTATACATCAGTGTGTGTGGGCGGGTGACAATGTGTGTGTGGGTGACAATGTGTGTGTGTGTGACAGTGTGTTTGTGTGTGTACTGTTACCAAATGCCCAAGAAACTATAACCATTTATCGGCTATGACGATAAAAAAAAAAAAAAAATTCTAACATTTGAAGGGTATGGTTAGGCAACTTATGAAGGCCTTAATGGCAATTTAACAATGGCTTTAATGGCAACTTAACGTTGCCACTTGCCTGCATGTGCCATTCTTTATTCTGAGCCCAAGTGTATGTGTGTGTATATTATTATAAGCAGGCAATGGCATGGCTAGTTGGTACGTGTGTGTGTGTGTTCTGCGTTGGTTATAATTTTCTGGGCATTTGGTTACAGTATTTTGGGCAACTTGGTTGTTTCTGTGGCTCATTCAGTATTGTTGCCGGGCATTTGGTCATTTACTGGGCCTAAGGATAGAATTCTTTGACATATATTGGTAGATATGGTCTGTTTCTTATTGAAATATATGATGGTGGTCTGTTTCTTATTGAAATATCTGTTAATGGCCTTGGTGGGGTAACTTTTGTTGCAACCAGCCATCAATACTTTTGGGCCTTTGGCTATGATGAGTGACAAGCTGAGCCAAAATATGAGTTCCTTCTAATTTTTAGCTATTTTTATGTGTATGCAACCTATGTAGGTCTGGTCTAGTAGTGGAATGACATATATTATGTAGCCAACCCGTTTCTCATTGAAATATCTATTAATGGCCTTGGCGGGGTAATTTTTGTTGCAGCCAGCCATGAGTACTTTTGGCTATAATGTGTGATAAAGCTGACCCAAAATATATGAGTTCCTTCCGGTTTTTAGCTTTTTTTCTTTTGTTTTTTGTTTTTCGAGAGTTTGATTCTCCCAACTGAAATCTGAGCCTTCTCACTAGGGACTAAGGGCTATTAGGGCAATCAAATTAAGGCATGCCATGTGGTGCTTTGGATTATAGTTTCTGCACGTACAACACTAAGTGTTTTGCTTTTTATTTTGGGGGTTGACTGTTGAGTTTCAGTACTTGGTCCCAAGAGGCGTGGCTGTTTAAGAGGATTTGGAAAAGGAGTTGCACTAATGAAATTAATTATATTATCACAAATAAGGATTTTGTAGGCATAATCTCCTATTTTGTTTATCGAGTATGGGTTTTTTTTTTTGGTTCTGATATAATCACCTGAAAGTATTGATGAGTACTAATCCTTTTAACGGGGCTTGCTAGGACCAACGGAGCTGCTGAGTACTAATCCTTTTAACCAAGATGCAGCAATATATTCCTTGTCAACCTTGATGTCGATTACCCTCCGAGACACCTTTATAGAGTTTGATCAAAAGGTTAGTTTCATATGTTACTTTCAGCAAGTTTCTGTGAAGCAATATGCCTATAATATTTTTCTTGACTCCAATTCTCTCTTCTTCTTTTTTTCTAACTCCGCATGATTTGTACTTAGAGCCTTTTCTTTATTTCCCAGCCGGTCCCAAACCAGGATAAAGGAGGAAGGTCGTGCGTTAGCCGGCAGCAAGGACATAGAAAACCCGTCAGATCTTTATGAGATGAATCCAAATATGATAACGAGACATGCTAGGGCGTTCCCTTTAAGCGACGCATTGTGCCTGCTTTCGGGCGGTGCTTCGAAAAATGAGCATGGGGAGCCGCACCGGCGCCCGAGTGTGATGATAAGTGAGCAAGGGTTTCCGCGCGTGCCTGGACGAGCACGAGTAAAGAAGCTAGCTTAGGATTATAGGATTCATTTAGCACGCAACATGGAATATAGGGACATTAACGGGTAAGACTAGGGAGCTAGTTAACACCATGCTTAGGAGGAGGATTAGTATAGCTTACCTTCAGGAGACTAAGTGGATAGGGGAGAAAGTTAGGGAGATAGAGGACAGAGGTTATAAGTTTTATTATATGGGTAAGGATAGACATAGAAAGGGAATGGGTATCGTAGTAGATAAACACCTAAAAGATTCGGTAGTTATAATCTTGGGGAAAGGAGATTGGATTATTTTAGTTAAGCTTGTGATCGGAGGGAGCATAGTTAATATTATTAGTGCTTACGCACCCTGAGTAGACTTGGATGATCTTACTAAAGAGCAATTTCTGGGAGCAGATGGATGACGTGGTGCAAGAGATACCTTTTGGGGAGAAACTATTTATAGGAGGCGATTTCAATGGTCATGTGGGAGTGCATAAGTAAGGGTATGAAAAGGTGCATAGTGGTTTTGGATTTGGTGACCTTAACGAAGGTGGTCGAAGGATTCTAGATTTTGTAGTAGCTTGTAATCTTATAATGGAGAGTACTCTCTATATAGGAAGCAAGAAGAGCATTTAATTATCTTTAAGAGCGGAGCCAATAGAAGCCAAATCGACTATTTTCTTGCTAGAGGTGCAGACCGCTTGTCATGTAAGGATTGTAAGATTATTCCCTGAGAGTGTCTAGTGGAACAGTATAGACTTTTGGTGTTAGATATTTGTCTCAAGGGAAATATTAGAAAAAGAAAGGAAACTAGATACCTATTGACTAAATGGTGGGGTTTAAGGGGGAAGAAGCTAGAGGTATTTAAAGAAAGAATGTTTCAAGAAGTACGGTAGGGAGTGGAAGACGATAGTGACAATATGTGGAATACTATAGCTGACGGTATTAGAAGAATATCGAAAAAAGTTCTAGGGGAGTCGAAGGGAAAATGTCCAATTTCTAAGGAGACATGGTAGTGGAATGACGAGATTCAAATCATGGTAAAAGCCAAGAATGAGTGCTTTAAAAAGTGGCAAAAAGATCAGAATGAGAAATTTTTTTAGGGTTATAAGCAAGCTAGCAAGTAAGCTGAGAAAGCCATTAGGGATGCAAAGTTGAAAGCCTTTGAGAATTTCTAAGCTAGACTCGATCGTAAAGAAGGAGAAAAGATTATTTATAAACTTGCAAAGTTGCGAGAAATGAGAACAAGAGAAATGAGAACTAGAGACGTTTCTCAAGTTAAATGATAAAAGGTGTTGATTCGGTGATGTTTGTAAAAGGCGAGGCGATTAGGGATAGATGGAAGTCATATTTCGAGAAATTGTTAAATGAGAAACACGAAGGACGCTATTGTGGGGAGGAAGAGTATGTATCTGACGAGAATATAAAATATGAATTTTATTGAAGAATACAAAAGTTCAAAATGATTAAAGTTTTAAAAAGGATAAAACCGTGTAAGGCCTTAGGACCAGATGGTATCCCTATTGAAGTGTGAAAAAGTCTAGGTGACCTGGGGGTGACTTAGTTAACGAAGTTGTTTAACAAGATTATTATGACTAGGAAGATACCCGAAGAATAGATAAGAAGCACTTTAGTACCTATCTATAAGAAGAAATGGGATATTCAAAGCTGCAACAACTATGGAGATATTAAATTGATGAGTCATATGTTGAAATTGTAGGAAAGAGTTATTACGTATCACTTGAGGATGATGACTACGGTGTCAGAGAAATAGTTTGACTTCATGCTTGAAAGATCAACCATGGAAGCTATCTACCTATTAAGGAGAATGGTAAAAAAATACAAAGTAAAGAAGAAGGATTTACATATAGTTTTCATAGATTTAGAAAAAGCTTATGATAGAGTGACTAAAGACATCATATGGTAGATTCTGGAGAGAATGGAGTGACCAAAGGGTATATCGATGTGATTAAAGACTTATATGGAGGTGCCGTCACTACCATTCGATTACCAGTAGGGGAAACGAGTAAATTTCCAATCACTGTAGGATTGCATCAAGAGTCAGCCTTCAACCCGTACCTTTTTGCCTTAGTTATGGATGAATTGACTAGGCAATTTCAGGAGGATATCTCATGATATATGATGTTTATAGATGACATTGTCCTCGTAGATGAAACCGCTAGAGGTGTTAAAATGAAACTAGAAATTTGGAGTGAAGTATTAGAGTCAAAGAGTTTTCGGATAAATATGAGTAAAACTGAGTATAAGGTGTGCAAGTTTAGTGATACCAACATTGCGTAGGAAGAATGAGTAATAATCCAAGACCAGGAAATACCTAAGAGTGATTATTTTAGGTACTTAGGCTCAATTATTATTAGAGATGGAGACATTGCTGATGATGTGATTCATAGGATCCAAGTGTAGTGGTTCAAGTGGAGCAGCGCTACTGGTGTACTATGCAATAAGATGGTACCCATAAAATTAAAGGAAAAATTATATGGAACTGCCATTAGACCTGCGACGTTTTATTGGACAAAACGTTGGCCTATTAAGAAACAACATGTGAACAAGATGAGTGTAGTAAAAATGAGAATGTTGAGGTGGATGTGTGGTAAGACTAGTCGAGACAGGATTAAAAATGAAACGGTTCGTAAGATGGTAGGTGTAGCACCTATAAAAGAGAAGTTGACGGAAAATAGGCTAAGGTGGTTTGGACATTTTTACCGTAGACTAGGAGATGCAGTAGTTAAGAAAACGGATATAATAGCTCTGGTTAGCAATGTTACGGGGAGGGGTAAACCTAAATTGACAGTAGATACTATGGTGCGCAACGATATGAGGATTGTAGGTTTGTGTGAATAAGTAGACTTTGACAGAGTTCAATGAAATAAAATGATTCATGTAGCCGACCACAAGTGATTGGGACATAAGGTCAGTTTGGTTTGGTTTAATTCTCTTTTTTTCTCTGCCAGCACTTAACACAATCTTCCGGACCATTCTGCACATGACACTCTCTCTGAAAGTGACGTTCAGCTTAGAACTTAGTGAACCTAATCTAGCTTATCTTTTATAATGTGTATTGCTGGGTTATGGAACGGCAAACCACTAGTATGTATTGGTTCTTCACGTGTTAGTTGCCATAGCTGCTCACTTTTAGTTACCACGTTAAGTATATGATATTGTTATAGTTGTTGGGCAAAGGTATAATGCTACTTTCGGTTGGCATTTACTTGGCAAGGTCTTGTTTTCAGTGTACGCATTGGTTACTGATCCTTATGAGGCCCTTTTTGAGAAATATTTTCATGTTTCTTGTTGCCCTGACTATCCAAGTTTTTGATCCTCTGTGTGTGTCAACTTAACAAGCTATCTTCAGTAAGAAAACAGGTTGTTTCCCCAATATGCAGTGACGGTTTCCAAGTTGTGAGGGTTTGGAGCTTTGTCGTTGAGATTCTAACTTAGTTAATGTGCTTTCTTTAATTTCCTTGTTACTTCAATGGTTCAACCAATTTGATGAATTAAGTGCAGGAAATTGACGTTCAATGCTAAAAATGATTTTGTTAGATGCTGAAAGTTGTATCCACTTCTATCGCTAGAAGTATCCCTGGTAGTGCCAAATGTCTTGTTGCTTTTGAGTTATTTTCGAACTAGCTAGTTTTCTTCCCTGTGATTCATACTGAATCTGGTATGTTCCAAAGAAATGCTTTAGTTGTCCATATCATGCAAATGCGTTGTCAACACTAGATTCATCAGTGAATTCAGTGATCTAGCTTTATAAGCAAAATAGGAAGCAAATTATCTTCTGCTGCAATTATTGGATTTGCAGTAATCGCTATCAAGCATGGATGATGATACAGGATAAAAATACAATAGGATACAGATACTGCGATGCGAGATTTTTTTTTATTATTTCTTTGAATAGGCTAGTGCATGTTTGTGTTCAGTTTTTATTTTTTTTTGAACTGTTAATGTTATGTACTAAGCCTCCTTTTTTATATTTTTATGTCGATTAGTTGAAAGAGAATATAGATACTTCGTCACTTTTTGCTGAAGACGGAGATATATTCTAATGTTGGTTGGAATTTAATTGAAGTTTTTGCTCTACCAGCTAACTCCTTTTTTGTATCAAGACATATGTAGATAGGCAACTTAGTTTTAAGAGATTTGAATGTGGATATGATCTCATTGCGTTAGCAAGTGGAGGATAGCTAGCTACTGTATTTTGTACTTGAGAAGTGAATTTTTTGTGTAATCTGATCATATACCTCATGCATGTATATCTGTATTGTAATTTTTGCTGATCAGTCCTCGAAAAAGGTAACGTGGCTTGTTGTCAGCAGTTTGGTTATCAGGTAGCCATAGTTTTGGCTAGAGTCTTGTAATTTCTGTCCCAAGGCTATCTCCTTGGTCTTTTGAACTTGGTCACTATATAAAATTTGCCTTTTTTCCAGAAAAAAGAAACTGTTGTGCAATTTGGATCATCTTCACTTTATTCCAGTAACATCCACAAATTAATCCGAACAACTTTTTTTTGTCTTTATAACCATTTTCAGTCACACAAACGTCATAAAACCGAATTCGAACTGTGAAAAACGCATGCCTATACACACACAGACATCAAAACAGCGGATGGATCGAGGAAGAACCTAAATGGCGTCTTCAAAGAACTCTCTTGCTCGCTCAATCCACATATCAGATCCCATTGCCTTCCCATAGCTCACGCAATCCACAAACCTGCAGATCATTATATAAGCAGATACATATATATTGATCAGAAACAGAGGACAATGTGATTATCAACCCACAATTGGGATAAATCCAAATGGGTTATAAAAATCAAGTGGAAAAGAAAGAAATATGAGAATTTGGGGCAAAACTCACCCCTGTAAACCAAGATGTGTCTGTGCTGTGCACTGACTTGGTGTGAAGGTTGGCAAATGGACGTCAAATTTGGCTAGAATCGTGTAAAAGTGGGATTATGAAGACGCTGTGAACTACTTTCCGAGGAAAAGGTCAACAGAATAAAAAATTAAAAAAACAAAAAAAAAAACGCAAGACGCAACACAAGAAAGGAGAGCAAAAAACCCCCGTACCATCTCCCCTTCAACAAAAAAAATAAACTCTTTATTAGGTGTTTCTTTGACCTGCCATGCAAGCGCACCTGACATGGCAAAGGTCGATTGACAACAATCGTAACTCTCAAATCATGTAAATAACTCCACCCCTCTCAATCTCTCTCCCTCTCTCACTCTCTGTCTTGCTTTTTGTGGATTTGTACTCTGAGCGAAGGGTTATGGAGAAATGACGTTATGTCTTAGAGGATACACGTGCATGTACCATGTGCCATTAGCGCAATACTAGTGCATTGAATTTATTCTCTGTGCATCAGCGCAATCTTCCTGTAGGACCTTTTCTTTGTTTTCCCATGATCTAAGCGTTACCAA
Source organism: Rhododendron mucronatum var. ripense (assembly GCA_019656295.1). NCBI lineage: Eukaryota > Viridiplantae > Streptophyta > Magnoliopsida > Ericales > Ericaceae > Rhododendron > Rhododendron mucronatum. The sequence continues at coordinate 740,040 of BPLT01000146.1, read as the reverse complement.
AGCGTGGAGGGTCAAGCGTTACTGATCAACCGAACACGTGGCTGCCATGCCGCTCTCAGATTTCCTGTTCGGTCACAGGGGAGCAATATTAAGGCCCCGTTTCAGAATCTTAAATAATTACTTTGTTTTTAAGAAGATAATTTCAAGTTAAAAAATAATGTGTTACACAAATAATTTTTCTATCAATATGGATCTTATTTAATAGATCTCATCAAGATTTTTTATATGGCGCAAAAAAAAATCAAAAAATTATTTTTCATTTACATTATTTTTGAGTTTAAAAATGTAAAATAAGCTACTTAGTGTTTTAAGATAGTTTCTCGAACGGGGCCTGAGTTGTTTGGGGTATCGTAGATGAGTTGCTTTTAATTCAAGGATGGAACTAGGGGATCTAATAGCGGCGGCCGCCAAGATAAGAATTTTAAAAATTGTAATTATTATATGTATAAAAAAATTATTCCCAACTTATATAGTCTCGTCATCACTAGATTTTTTTTCCTTATTTTTGTCATATACTAGTCCTAAATCTTCTATTTTTCTTCAAGAAATGAGACCCAAAAAAGTATTCCAAAACTAAATTCAATGGGCCAAAGTGAAATAATATAAAGGATGAGGTGTAATTAAGGGAAAAAAAACTCCACACTTTAACCCTAAAACAACTTAACCTAAAGAATTAAAGTTAGTCTTTTTTATTTTGTTTTTTCAGTATACATTTTGCCATTGCTAGGGTAAAATTTTGGTTCCGTCACAGACTTTTATCATATGCATTTACAAGTTTATGGGATATCTCAAGAACATAAAGGCCCGATTGGATGCCGTATATGTTTTGCATGTATTATTTATGAAGGGGAGATACGATAATAAGAGATATTAGTTAAGAAGGGAAGACCCACATTGATGTGACATTTATAGATGGTGTATTAAAAAATAAATAGTTTGGATAATGTATTAGAGAATGGGAATAAAATAATACTTGATTTGATTGGAGGATAAATTGGATGTATAAGGAAGGGTGTATGATGTAAAGAGCTGTCAAATGACTCATTTGCCCTTCTGCAGTATGAAATTAGATTATTCATTATATAATAACAAAATTCAATAAAATTAATTACTATTATTTGGTATTTTGAGGAATAATAATTTAGTTTACAAAGAAAATAATTAATTTAATATTAATAAAAATAAAAAAATTGTTTTAATTATTTTTACTTCAATTTGTGTTTTGTTTAATTTGAAATGTACAAATGTTAAGTTGGATAAATTTTTTGTTATAGGTTATTTTATTTGTCAATTGTTAGTATTATTTTTTCATAATTAAGCAATAATAATATAGTATACTAATAAAGTAATTAATTTGACACGTATAAAAAATTAAAATTTGTTTTTAAGTGTTTTTTTATTAATTTCATTATTACTTTTAAATGGTCACCACAATTTATTTTTCATGTTCTTCTCTTCTTTGTTCTAGTCGCCCTTTTAAGAGAGAGAGAGAGAGAGAGGGAGAGGCAGGGAGAGAGAGAGAGAGAGAGAGAGAGAGAGAAGAAAGAAAGAAAGAACGAGAGAAAACTCACGCGCGCGCGCACACACACACACACGCACTCTCTCTCTCTCTCTCTCTCTCTCTCTCTCAGATCCACCCACCTTCTCCCATGGACAACGACGAGGAGGTTCAGATCTACTGATCTAGTGCCAACAGGTTTGGGATTTTTGGCAGCCCATTGTTCGGTCCATCTCTCTCTCTCTCTCTTTCTCTCTCTCAAAATTAAACCCCGGCCCTCTGCCGCCTCATCCATCTGGCGAAAAAGAACCCGACGATGTCCTACTCTCTCCGACGATGTAATCTTCAACAACGGTCTACTCTCTCCAACGCGCTGCTCTCTCTCTCTCTCTCTCTCTCTCTCTCTCTCTCTCTCTCTCTCTCTCTCTGCGTATGTGTGTCTATGTGTGTGAAGGGGGCAGATAAAGAGGGAGATAAGGGAGGGTAGAATGGTCAAAATTCAAGGCGTATTAGATTGTATAATCTATTGCTACCCCCTGGAGGTGTCTATAATTTATCCCCCCAAAGAGGGATTAGCTTGGATATGGGAAGAGGGGAATTAGATAATACACCCACACAAATGGCATCCAAACAGAGCAGAAAATGTCATGTCAAGCCATTATACAAGTGTATAAGGTAATACACCCCTCCAATACAACATCTAATCAAGCCCTAAGAGTTTGTTGTTCGGCCAATGCAAATGAGAATCCTACAGAAACCGGCCACACACACTGACTAGGCGTACCAATGCAAAGCAGGACCCATTCCGGGTCCTACACGAATGATACGAGTTGTTCAATAATTTTAAAAGAAAATAAGTGGGCTTGCGAAAAATCAGTTCAATCTGATATGTATAGATGCTCGATCCAATCTTCCATTTTTTTTACAAATCCGGAAAACGAACGAAAAAATAAAAGATTGGATCAAATATCTACACATATTGAATTGGGCTGATTTTTCTTAGGTCCACTCTTGTTTTTTTTTTTTAAATAATTGAACGGCTCGGATCATCTGTGCAGGACCCAGAGTGAGACCCACATGGCATCGATACGTCTGGTCGGTGTGTATAGTAGGATTGCAACGCAAGAGACCAAGATTGGATAAGGAAACTCGGTCTTTCCATAAATACTACCATATGGGGAAAATTTTAAAATACCTTCAAATTTTACATTCAATGTGTATAGGTTCCCAAACTTTAACAAACTTCAATTTTACTCTTAAACTTTTCTTCCATTAGTCAAATAGACCATTTGTCACACCCCAAAAAAGTATTGATTGACCATAAAGCACAAGACTCAAACTCGCAGAATATGCAGCCTAAAAAAAATAGTAAGTTAAGTAACAAAGATATGGATGACTAAAAAATCAAGAATGTTCTCTTTACGAACAACACCAATCAAAAAGGTTTAGGCTCCGTTTCTTTCGAATTAAAATTTTTTTAGGTGTAAAATGTTTTACGTGTAAAATGATTTCAGTGAAAAAAAAAAATTTTGGTTTCTATTTTACGGTATTTGGTTGGTAATTGAAAAAAAAAATGTTTGAAAGAAACAAAGCTGCAAGTAAAAGGGCTTTAATTATGTGAAGTTTTTTTGCATTGATGTGGTGTTTTTTTTTTTTATATCAGCAAAACAAACTTTTATAAAACTCGACCGGGTTACATAGAGGGGGAGGCATGGAGCACAAAATTGCTACAATTGCATTGATGTGGTGTTAACAGTTACGTTTTACCTGCGTGTGCGTGTGAGTGTTTGAGAGAGAGAGAGAGCGCATAAATCAGGGAAGAAACTTACTTGGATTAGGTACCCCTCAAAGTCAAGACCCATGACGAGATCTCCAGGGTTTTTTTTTTTATCTGCGGTTTCATCAACGTAAAATGACTGACGGGAATTTCCACAGTAAGTCATTTTCCCCCAATGCCCAAAAACATTTTACGGGGAAAAATAATTTACCTGCGATTTAACATCCAAACGTCGAAAAATAGGTAAAATATTTTATGATCAAACAAACAGAGCGTTAGTTAAAGGCATAGGGTACAAACATCTCAAATAATACCCACTACAAGAAATTGGTCTTTCTGCGAGGAAATTTTTAGCGAGGATGTCTATTTCCTCGCTAAAAGAAGAGTTTTGGCGAGGAAATTATTGTTTCTCGCTATTTACTTGTCGCTAAAGAGTATTTGCGACGAAGTTTTAAAATTCCTCGCTAATTGTTGTCGCAAAAAACATGGCAGGAATTTTTTATGTATGCGGGAAAATTGAATTTGCGAGGAAATATAAAATTTTGTCGCCAAAAGGCTATCGTGTTTTTTTTTTTGTAAAATTGTATTGGATGCTAAAGTTGTAGACATTTTGCGAGGAATAATGTTTCTTGCAAAAATATTAGTTATTTGCGAGAGAATAAAAAATTAGTCGCTAAAGGCATATATTTGAGGGAAATTGTGTTCCTTGTTAAAAATCTGAAATTACTTTTTAAGTCCCACAAACCCACATCAGGCACAAGGACACCTGAGTAGGTTCATTACTGGGAACTACCCCTTGAAAGGCATTTTCGACTCCCTAGTTTCTAGACAACCAAACCAAATAAAGCAAGTCGTAGGATCGGTTATATGCTACACTAGGCTAAATTGACAGAAAAATGATAGAAAATAAAGGGGAAAATCAGGGGTACTCTGCGATTAAAAAGCAATCTTAGAATCAAAATTTGGTTCTGGGCGAAACCAAATAAATGAAGAAGAATCGCCCAGAAATAAGAAGATAAGAAAAAATGGGGTTTCTTTTCACTGCCAAATCCGAAAAATCCAGCCCTAAATTGCAAGTTCTAAGCTTCAATTGCAAGTATTCAAGTTGAGTTTGTTCAAAGTTCCAGCCATTGGCCGAAATTTCCACTGTCAAGAAACCAGGTAAGGCCTCCACTCTCTCTTGCACCGAACTCTGCCATCTCCCTCTCTTTTCTCACCTCTTCTACATCACTCAATCGTTAAACCACAGATCTCTTTCAAAACCCTCATCCCACTGCCCTAAACCAGTCCAGAATTCAAACCCTTACCCCTTCTAAAATCTGTCCAAAACTAGCACCCCCATGGCTCGTTTTGCATTTTTCCTCAGCGAAACCACCGAGAGCCCCGCTACCTAGGGCTTATCGATCTACTCCCTCTCCAGAGGCACCTCTCTCTCTCTCTCATCCCTTCGATTTCTCCCCTTATCATTGTTTGCAGCTATATATGTGTTTTACAATATATTATAGTATATACTTGCCCATTAGCTGAACTGTTTTGTTTCCTTCTTTTTAAAAATACGTTTTCTATACAAATTAGCAAAATCTAGTACTCTAAATTAATACTTGATCGTCTTTGTTTCTGTTAGTTGACAGCAAAGAAAAGACAAAAAGGAAGAGCAAAAGCACCTGACTGGTACTCTCTCTCTCTCTCTCTCTCTCTCTCTCTCTCTCTCTCTCTCCGTCATTTGTCAGCAAGCCCCAATTGTAGTCTAGCATCAGGAATTCAATTTAATTTAGGGCTTTTGACACCTGTTACCCGTTAATTTATAGTTTTAATTGACAATTGGTTCCGTAAAATAAAAAGAGCATTTCTATTGTAATAAATAAATCGGTGTGGATAAGCAAACTTAACAATAAGGGAACGACTTCGGTGTCCCCGGTCATTTTGGGGACACCGTAAGTTTTGGCATAACTAAATCATTACAAGCATAACCAAACCAATTATATGTATAACCAAGCCATAATAAGGCATAACCAAGGCATAACCAAAACTCCGATCCAACGGTTGAGATTGTGCCACGTATGCTAGTTTGACCAAAAAAAACCGGTCTAACCGGTCACCCAACAGGTCATTGAATTTGGCATAACAAAACCACTAAATGGCATAACAAGTAAACCCAAAAAGGCATAACATGTGATTTAATGGCATAACATGAGTATAACATTTCTTAAACAGATATAACATTAACCCAAAATAGGCATAACAAAACCATTAAATGACATAACTGCTGAATCATAACCATGTGAGCATAACGTAAACCATTGAAAAGCATAACACAAAACCAATGACAAATATAACAAAAACCATAAACGGCATAACAAAAAGCAAAAAGTAAAAGAAGCATAATATGACCATATAAAAGCATAACAATAACCTCTAAAAGGTATAACAACAACCTCTAAAACCATAACAATACCCATCCGTCATTTTTTCATTTATTTTTTTATTTGAAAATGTTTAACCATGGTTAAGTGGGAAAAAATTTTAAAATGTAAATGTGTCTTGCAATTATGTTCAACAATAAAATGTAATGGATCTCAATAAATCATTATTTTAATAATCAAGACCGTTAATTTGGTTGTTATTGTTGATTTAGTTATTTATGGAAATTTTGGGCTCCATCGGGATTATGAAGCTTTTTGATTGGTACAAAAATTCAACATAAGAATGAAAACTCATGTCCAATAAAGTTTGTAACGCTATGCAATTTACTTATATTTTTTGCAAGAATGATCTAATCTCTCTTACGGAAATGATAGACGGTTCCGATTTTTAAAAAATTGATCAATTGGTCATCGAGTTGTGAATTATAGGACTTTAATACCTACGTAAGCATCGAATGTATTCCGATCGTATGGTTGCCGACATCCGATCATCACTAAAGTTGGCGAAAATTATAGAATCGATAAGATGTGCAATCTTAACGGTTTAGATCGGTCATCAGAAAAAAATTATTGAACAACTTCCTTTAAAATCTATATGTTGAATTTCATTGTTCCTAAACTAAGGTCTTGTGCTTTTGTGTAATGTACAACACTCATACTATCGAAACACAATCACAATGATCAATACCATTCAGTTTGTTTTGCTTGGTGTTTTAATTGTTCTCGTAGATTTTTGGGACTACCGGGTTTAGAAAGCCCTTTTATTGGGACGTAGATTCATTATTACGAGACATGTTATGTCGAGACATGGAGCGTGTCATCTATTTGCCTTACCGCGGCACTGGGAAACACTCGCCTCAGTATCTGGCAGCGCTCAAGAAGTTGGACATATTCAAGAACAACGACTACGCCTTGGACTACTTCCTCCGCAACCATGAATTGCCACCCCCACCCACACCGTCCCCTTCCCCGCCCCGGTAACCTTCATCGTCGTGGCGAAATTTATTGAAGATTAAAATCTAGTCCCATTAATATGTGTTGGACCATAAAAATGGTGCTATTCTTTTAGGAGTTTTTCTTATCTAGAAACCACCACGTATGTCAAGTGAAAATCCGGTTTGATAGCAGAGGATCTGAAATTTTAGTCCAGTTTGTCATGGGTACGTACCAACAATTTCTGCATGAGATTAAGATATTTATTTTCCATGTGGTACCAATATTCCTAAATTTGGTGGATTTCTATACTGGGGCCAGCTTTGTCCGTTTGGGGGTCTCAAAATTCCTAGACACGGTCTTTCTACAGTGAGGAATTCATGGATGGTTTCAGAATTGTCAAATTATGTGTGTCTATTACTTCAATTTGAGGAGACATTCGATTGTTGTGCGAAGTTTAATTAGTTGTGACATATTATCATGCCAGCCTTGAGATTTTTTGGGGTCCTATGAGGCCTTTATTTAATGGTATTAAAATAAAAATAAAAATTATGTAAACTTAAAATTATGGAAGATTTACAAAGTAAAATTAATGTTTTTCTACATTAAATTTGATTGGTTTTATTTGTTAGTGGATATTCAAAAGAGAATTTTTGATTCATGTATCACATTTATGTCAACAATCGAACAATTAGGAAAAGTACTTGCAACATTGTTTGAACCCATAACCAACAATTAGGAAAAGTATTTGCCGCGGTAAGGCAAATAGAGGATGATAGATGTAGGGGATAAAACTCCCTTCACCGTGGTTAAACCGTGGTTGAAGGGGGCTAATTTCTTTTTTCTTTTTTTTTTTCACCGGTTCTTTAAGTATCCGGGAAATTTGTTATACCTTCGTTATATCCTGTATGGTTTTGGTTATGTTCATCATGGTTTTGTCATGCCAATTATTACGGTGTCCCCAAAATGACCGGGGACACCATAGCATCATCCTAACAATAATGTTCAAAAAACACCTCACATTGTAATAAGCAAAATTACAAGTCTTTTAGCAAATAATCAAATTCTACTCATTCCATAACCAAACTTAACAACTTTTACCAATAACAAAAACTCAATAACCAAATTTAAAACTCAATAACTCAAAAGCACCTCATATTGGAATCGTCTCATCGAGACGAATAATTTGGTGTGGTCGGGTGCGTGATTAGAACTCGTTTGCGATTGGACATAGGTACATTATGTATTGTGGGGTTTTTTTTTTTTTGTTAGGGATACAAAAATAACCAATGTGAAGGTAGAGGCTATTAAGTTTAATTATGAACTAAATAGATAATCAAATGCTGACGTGGCACATTTTGGTTATTAATTTTGATTATTCCCATTGCGGATGCTCTAATAGGACAAAAATCCTAGTGGAAGTCAAGTTTTTAGTTTAAAATTAATCACACTTTGTATATAGAATTACCTACTTATTTATTACTTAGTTTATTCGGTGATTTCTTTTGAAACCCAAAGCAATTCCGTTGGATCCCAGATATTTGGTGCTTTCACATGCTCAACATGATATTTCACATGTTTTTTCTTGATTAGTAGTCTTATCCTTGGATTTTCGTTCCCAATATAGAATATAGAATAATAGTGGTCATTTCTTAATTACCAAGTCTACATTATGTATTGCACATATTTAATGACCATCCCATTACACAAAGTCTAAAATATGGACTACTTTCTATTCTTCTTCTTAATAAAGAGGTTAATTAAAATAGCTTTTACTTTCCACATCATGCATTCCACATATGTTTTTTTGGGGGGGTTAGATGGGTTTAGGAGGCTCTGAGTTTCTTAAGTAGTTTGGTTGGGTTTTCGTGAGCTTTTGAGATTAGTTAGTGATTTATCTGTGATTTTACGAGGAAAAATAATTTACCTGTGATTTAACATCCAAACGTAGAAAAATAGGTAAAATATTTTACGGTCAAACAAACAGAGCCTTAGTCAAAAACATAGGGTACAAACATCTCGTGAACCAAATAATACCAATGAACCTACAATATTTAAAGGGAACCAATTAACTGACAAAATGTTATAAATGCGAAAGCGATAAATAAAATATTAAACTAAAATGAGACACTTTGAGGAGGTTTGTTAGACATGATTGATTTTGATTAAAATTTCACAAAATTGATTTCTTCAATACAATGGTTAAAGCTGTCTTGTTAAATTGAAATGGATATATAATAAAGTCTTGAGTTCTCAAAACAGAATTAGGCCCCGTTTCCAGTAACAAATTTTTTTAAAAATTTAACGTATTTTACCATTTCATTTCCGGTAACAATTTTTTTTAGCATTTTACCATATTGTTTCAGCATTCTATCCCTACGCGATCTCTTTGGCAAGGCAACCCATGGAAGCTTGGCAGATCTGTAGTTCTTGGGAGTTCATTAGTGCGTTCATACTTGAGTAAAGTGCATCTGATCGTCTGAGTATTTAGTGTCTTTTGTCCTTTAACTTTACACTTTTTTTCGTTTGAGACTCCTAATTAGATGTTAGGCAGTTTAAAAGTTTCGTTATTGCGTCAGACCATGTCTGAGTTAGGATGAAAGATATCGATTGCCTTGTGATTTACTTATTTTGTATTTGTTAGACGATTAGTTTGATTTTGTCCAAGTTCTATGTAATGATCTCCATTTTGTAAGTGTCGTTGGGCGTTAATTAATACAATTTTCTCACTTATGAAAAAAAAAAAAAAAAAAAAACATCTCATTTTCCCTCACAAAAAAAAATTTGTCAACAAACACTGTTTTTGTTATAGTAACTCTACTCACAAACCATCAACAACTTATACACTACAGGAAATAACTTGACATTTCTCAACTTGTTCACTACCGAAAATATCAAACAACTTCTCGACTACAAATAAAAATCTACAAATTTTTCACTGCCCTTAATGTACAACTTGTGTAGAATTCTTTTTTATCGTAAAAGAAAATTCTCTCTAACATGGCTCTTAAATAGTCCTATAAAAAAACAAATCTTCGGCCCATGGTTTCCATTTTACATTATTGTTAGTTTTGTTGGCCCATGTGGATTCCTTTTCTTATAATTTAGCTTTGGCCCAAGGACACATAAGCCCTAACGTTGCCAGAACCCAATGGCCTAAGGCCCAATCTGGCGGTCTGCAAAGTGGATGTCCAGTTCATAAGGAGGCCGACCAAGTTCGTGAAGTGGTCAACCGGTTCCTCGTTAATTTGGTGGTCCATTTGTTTATCTGTTCTGCCATTGTTGACTTCCAAGCTTCCACTTCTCTAAACGTTGGGAATTAAGTTTACGTAGATTATCGTTCAGCGTTCATACATGCAATTACTGTAGATCAACAAATGGACCACCAAACGAGAAACCGTTTCAAATCTGGGATGAATGGGCCTTCATGCTGTCAGTGGCGGAGCCAAGATTAAGACTTCGGGGAGGTCGGCTTAATAGAAATATTTTTTTTTATCAGAAGTTATACTTATTATATCATAAGATTTTTGTTTTTCAATACATTTCATTTCTATATTGAAATGATTATAGCCTAATGATATTAAAATATACTAATCATTTTGTTTTTTTAGACTACTTTAACTGTCATGTGGTTATTTTTTATTTGTGAAAAAAATTGAAAAATGAGAATGTAAAATAACCAATTTTTTATCAAATCAAACCAAAATTTTTAATATTATAAGTAACTATATGAAAATAGTTACTAATAATATTTAAAATTAGATATATGCAAAATAAATTTTTTAAAATTCAAACGCTCGGGAGGTCGGGGCTAGGGGCCTAAAGCCCCCGGCCCCCAACATAGCTCCGCCAGTTACTGCCACCATGACACCTTCTTAGCTGTTACAGATCATGGCTTTCCCAAGGGGTAAGAAATTATTATGTCGTTTTGGATTTTTGTATACGGGGAATTATACTAATTACTGTAACTGTTCTTGTTCACTGACCGGCACATCCATTTACGCGAGGAGAAACTCCTCTCGGCATGGAGAAAATTATTCACTGCTTTGGAAACATACTTCTTTGCTTTCCTCCACATCAGCTGCATTCGAGAGAAAAAAACAGAAAATGAACATGGTTGTCATCCTCCGTCGTCCCTCTTCCTTTTAATCGTCCCCTTCACCTCTGAAGAAGCTAACGAATGGTAACGGCATCTTATTATCAGGGACATAATAACATATATAGCATTCTTAATTATTACTGCGATCATTGAAGGAAACTGTACGACACCAGAGTTTAGTTGAGCAGGGAAAACCTATTGTCAATAGTTTGGAAAATGACGGCCAATGATGTGTTTTGATAATTAATACCCGCCAATAACATGTTGAGAATATTTTTTAATGCTGAAAAATGTCTTTGGTAGATATTAATTATCAAAATACGTCCCGAGTCGTCATTTTGCCCAATAGTACATTTTCAGTAATATTCCTTCTATCAACCCCTTTCAGTCCACCTCGAATCCAAGTGATTTGTCTAGATGCACTATCAAAATTATTTGATAAGAAGTGCTTTGTGATACTCCACAGCCACACATGTATAGGAAAAGAATACAACCAACTAGGAAACGATCGATAACTATGGAAATAGAATAATAATCCTAGAATTATGGGAAGAGATTGCTCCTATAATTTTTCTGATGGATCTCAATTGATTCGGTCCGCTAATACTCCCTCTCAAGATGGAGCATGGAGGGACGTAATGCCAAGCTTGGATGTCAGGAGACGAAAGTGGTCAACACCCAAAGCTTTGGTAAAAACATCTGCTAGTTGGTTCGCTGAGGCAATGTGATGGAGCTGAAGAAGGCCCGGTTGTATTCGTTCACGGACAAGGTGTCACACTCCAAAAATGAGAAGTGACCGGCCATGAACCATGAGACTAATCCATTGAACACGCAGCCTGAATAAATCAAAGTAACCAAAAATCAAATAATTCCTTTTCCATTATTAATCAAATCAAAAGCCAAATATGTCTCAATCATAAACATGGGGTACAACCATCCCATGAACTAAACAATATCCAGTAATCCAACAATAATAAAAAGAATTCATTATCTGACAATCGTGTTGAATGCGGAAGCGATTTACTAAAATAAAATTTGAATGAGACACCCTAAGGAGGTCAACAAAAGAAAATCCCCGAGATGCCGCCAGAGTCCTTTCCTAACTCCCCAACTTGCCTGAAAGAGAAGTTGGAATAAATCCGTCAGCTGACGAGCTCAGTGAATAGCAAGTATGTATAATAAATAAAGTTGAAAGCGGGGATGAAAATAATTTACCATTAAATCATAATTTGGCATACGAGGTGTCCAGCAGAATAATAAATTAATCAATAAAGCCTTTAACCAAATAAATATTCTTGGTGGTGATCACAACATTAACTCCATCAACAATGGGGAACCACAATCAAACAGTACCATGGCCAAAATAAATCTCAACAAAATTGGATCCAATATCAAACTTAGAGTCACCAGGGTTGGCAGCCCGTGGTACTTTTCCCTAAGACGATCCGGCGAAAGAAAGCCGTTGAGCATTAGGGTCACCGGCCTAACACGATCTTTTCCCTAATGGCCAGGGTCACCAACATGAGAAGGAATAAGTTCCCTGGACTTCTGAAATAAATGTTCCCATTAATATCCACCAAGTTCTCACCAAAAAGAATATTAACGATTGATCTCAGAAAATTCATCGCATGCCAATTTATAAAACAACTTATAAACAGTTTTGATTCTCCGAATAACATCCATATAAATTTATGAAAGAAATACTTTTAAGGGACACAGGGATCTTTCGAAAATACGTAACATACTTAACTACTCACCTGGGTCCAAAGGTAATCTAACCGAACAACGCGAAATGAAATTAACCTGAACAAAAGAATATTACGAAATAATTAACCAATATGCATACAGCGTTGGCCAAGTACTAACTAGGAAATAATGTATCAATGAACTACCCAATCCCCAATCTAGATAACTAATTCAGTACCAAACCGAAACTATAAAACCCAAACTTTGGATTTCAATTCCCATCAATTTATCTCCTGCGTAACCACCTGTTCTCCAATCCCAAACTCTTACCAAATAGACTTTGTTCACACAGGAATAACTACATAATCTACTCACCAATAGCACAAGCACACAGCCTTACCCATAGTATTTAACTTTTTCTGCCACATGTAGAAACTAGTATTATTATTTTCCCTAATCTCCAACACTACCAATTCCCACAACACCAGATCAATGTGCCGACTCACTTTACACAACCATGACAGCATATGCACACCATTTGCCGAGATCTCTCTCTCTCTCTCTCTCTCCCTCGCACACCACAATCACCATGCTCACAAAACCCATACGGCACAAGCCTTTTTGGAACCCACCAAATTAAGCCTCACAAAAGGACGAACTCCAAACCCAAATTTGTCTGTTCATATATACTATTAATTGGTGGAATAAGAGATTTAAGAGGATAGAAGTGAATGGATTACCTGAACACAAGATGCCAAGAACTACCATGGCTATGGCTGCTACGGCTCTCAAACGCTATTCTCCAATATAAAACCCTAAAATATCAGTAAATGAATATATGCATAAGTACAGCACTTAAAAAGCCCCACTACTCACGTGCTCCCTAAATTGTAGCTACTAATTAATCAAGACATTTATAAACAAGATACAAACTAATTACTAAACTAATTAGACTTACACCCTCAAAACTGTTATAACGCCAGTTATACCCATAGGGCGCACGAAATACAAATTTGGACCTGACAAAAACATCCAATTAATAAATGACCGATATAAATAAATAAATAAATAAATAAATAAATAAATAAAAATGCTAGGCCGTAACATTCTTCCCCCCTTAAAATAAATTTCGTCCTCGAAATTGCTTACTAACCTCATGCATACAAACATTGGTTTTTCTCTGCCCTACCCACGCTCCAAAGAGACTTTATAAACCAATTGCACACAACACTTTGACCAAATGAATTTTTTTTTTCCGAAGAGTCTCTCTCTTCATATCAAGTATCTCAACGGGTTGCTCATCATTGGTCACATCATCATGACATAAAGTCGTTCTTAATTAGTCACATTGGACAGACTATGCACATACCTCCTCAATATCGATACATAAAAAAAAACATTATGAACCTTAGTCAAGTTAGGCAGTAACGCCAAACGATAAGCCACCTCACCAATGCTTTCCAAAACCTCAAATGGCCCAATATATATAGCGAGGACTCAACTTTACTTTTCTTTTTTTTTTTTCCAAACCGAATAACACCTCTCCATGGGAACACCTTAAGAAACACCACATCTCCTATTGTAAACTCCAAATCTCTCCAATGACTATTCAAATAAGGTATCTCTTGTAATATGACCATAAATTGAACTAGCTCAAATCTATCAAAGAAGTTAATCAACCAACCTCGTCAATCAAATTAAGCTTACCGGAATTGTAAAAGAATGTCAAAGTAATAGCCACTTTTACCATCGTTCCAAAAATATTCATAGCGCCACCCAATTTTTCCAAATAAAATTCTATATCAAATAAAAGCATTTTTTTTCTGTAAACATTTAATCACAACGAAAAGTATAGCATCGTGAAAAGAAATCAAAAGTATTACTCCAAATAAAATAATCGGGGCATCAATTCCTTATCCCAATTAAAAGTTCTGACCTCAAAATTGGTTTACACCATTATAGTACATTCTTAACATAAGAGAAAAATTGGAATATCAAATTTTCCACACATTTTCACTAGTATCATCCTCAAATGTTTTCAAAACACAGTTTAGCACAATTGTAATTGGAATTGAAAATTTCCAGTGAAAAATTTCCTTGGATCAACGTTTACGTCAAATAACAACCTTAAAGTTCATATTGCATGCAACAAATATTTTGAAAATTAAGGCCGATGAAAAGAAATACTTTGAAAGTTAAAGTATACATCTTTCAATGCGAACTCCAATAATCCCTTCTTTTTTTTTTTTAATAGTAGTTAGTCAACAAACCAAAATACTATTCCCATTACGAGGAATATGAAACCCAAATTTGGAATCACCATAAGAATTCTCGAATCTCCAAAAACTCCATGAGATTGATCTCCAAAAACTCCATGAGATTGAACCTGTCCATTTTCAATAAACTCCCAAATTATACTCATTCAATAATTATGACTTAAACCGCTTACTTCCTCATTGTATTCCGTAGCATTGCATCAAACGTTGTTTCTAGCTGGTAGATCACAACCCGGCATCAATAAACTCACTCACACCATAACTAATAATATCAAGCCCTCTAACAAAAATCTAAATCTCCATAGCTTACTTGAATCGGTTGCTCATTTTTCTATGAAATTAAATATATAACTAACCACTTATCAAACCAAATACCAAATCACTTAACCAAATCTAATTCTCAAAGATTTGAACAAACTGTGCCACCACAAAAAAGAAACATGGCATTATCCATACTCTACTATGACATATGCTTCAAGGGCCATCAACCAATGACTAACTGGTGCTCTCTTAAAATTGTTTATAAACCGGAGCATAAGATAGACAGTCACCTCTCTCACAAAAAATTTAGTACATCATCCTAATCTCTGAAGGTATAGCAATAAAGCTCCATCAACAACGGAATCAAATGTCTGAAAATTCATCGTGTTCTCTTCTATTTCCCTTAGTAAAGTGATACTTTGATGTCCAACATTCACATTTCTAGCTATGAAATTAACTATCTCTTCCACGTCTAACTCGATAACAGTTCAGTTCCAATTAACTTACTACCTTCCATAGCTACGAACCAACAGAAATATTTCCACAAAAATCTCTCTGATATTATGTTCCAACTTCACCTAAAAGAAATTAACTTAACATTGACAACTAAGATAATCTACCTACTAGTCAATCAAGGTTAGAATTAGTAGTTATGGAAAGAATCAAAATAATTCTAGTTCAAACCAAGTAAGCCAAACTCCAAGGATTGATCTCCAACAGTGAACTACTACAATCCATCACTCACAAAAACCCAAAGTCTAATAATGAACTCCTTAGACCTCAAAGCTTTTGATATTCATTACGGTATCACAAGTTCTATGGCTTAACAGAACACCTCTTGTTATCAATTGATTTACCAATTAGCTACACATCTAACACCGATACCCTCAAAACCGTTTCATTAAATCATTCTCAAATCAGTCTTCGCGAGAGTCCAACAAATCATCAAATCGAGAACTAACCTTAAGAAACAACATGCCTCGCAAATATCATTGTCTATTCCAAATCTCCAAAAAGAGCTGCAAGACTATAATTCTTCAATAATTGCAATTTAATCTTGTCACCTCAAACAAAGTTTTAAGACCGGTACCAATGGTATTGCTAAATAGAATCTCACTCCACCAAACTAATTTAAAACTAATTCATGAACTAACCAACCCATAGTTTCACTTTCCATGACAACACATAATACACATCCTTACCTAAAAATCCTTAAATTCACCTCGCATTTTGAAGACTAACTCCATACGCTAACCCAAAATTCAACTTCATAGGATTCAACACTCAATTCCTTTTTTTTTTTTTTTCCATACAAAATCATGTATCTAATTCATCCCCAAGGACCCAAAAGTAACAATTTTAACCTTTAGCAACAAATAACATAAAACTACTTGTGATCGAGTCGGTGATATTCCATATTCAATTCAATGACACAATAACTACTCCAATCATAAGTTTACCTACACAAATTCTCTCTTTCCTAACCTTCCCAAAATTTCACGATAGTGGTACCATAATGCATTAAACTTTCAAATCACCACCAATGCACCCCATAACTTTATTGTCTAATCACCAAATAAACCATAGCAATTAATTCTCTTCCATAAACCAACCCATGCACTCGCATCCCGATATAGCCATAGCCCACTGCATGGCCACTACCAATCAAGCGGTCGAGACTTTGCCAAAACATATCCACTTACTGCCAAGTTCTTAAAATCGAACTACTACGACTACGATTAGAAAAACCCAAAAATTCCACAATCAACTACTCCATTTAATATTAACTGGGTCCTCTGAGCTTTCTGAAATATCAACCACAAAACACGTAATGTAGCTAGGATTCATATCTGTACCACTCATCTCTTAATGAATATCTGTCCATCCATATAATATTTCCTTAGGTGATGTACAATTATAAAGAGAACCTATCAAACATAGCAGCAAATCCAAACTATCCTGAGGCTTACCAAATTTTCTAAATAGGAAAGTCATTTCTCACATACATGCACACTTGCCCAATTAAACTAGGCCCAAGCTCAACAATTGATTATTCCAGATTTCTTAGGATTTTTTTTTTCCTTCGTCAAATAAATCAATCTCCAAACTAACATACCATCGAGTCTAACTCTTCGAATTCAATAGCCATGCGGTCAAACAAGCTTCTATCATCCATGTACTCATAAAATATGTGTGAATCCAAATAATGAATAAAATCCCTTGAGCTACATTATTCTCCAATACCCTATCCAAACTTTACAATAAAATAGTATTCTCGAAAATGGGCCGCTAAATCATTACTATTTCCTTAATACTATGCAAGTACCAATACACATCAAATAACAAATGTTCTCAGAAATGGCAATAGGACTCTAGGGACTCAGACCTCCACTAAATGAACATGATAGAAAATGAATGCAAAAGTTTTTTTTTTTTTTTAAACTTAGGCTCTGATACCACAATTGTCACACCCCAAAAATGAGAAGTGACCGGCCGTGAACCATGAGACTAATCCATGGAACACGCAGCCTGAATAAATCAAAGTAACCAAAAATCAAATAATTCCTTTTCCATTATTAATCAAATCAAAAGCCAAATGTGTCTCAATCATAAACATGGGGTACAACCATCCCATGAACTAAACAATATCCAGTAATCCAACAATAATAAAAAGAATTCATTATCTGACAATCGTGTTGAATGCGGAAGCGATTTACTAAAATAAAATTTGAATGAGACACCCTAAGGAGGTCAACAAAAGAAAATCCCCGAGATGCCGCCAGAGTCCTTTCCTAACTCCCCAACTTGCCTGAAAGAGAAGTTGGAATAAATCCGTCAGCTGACGAGCTCAGTGAATAGCAAGTATGTATAATAAATAAAGTTGAAAGCGGGGATGAAAATAATTTACCATTAAATCATAATTTGGCATACGAGGTGTCCAGCAGAATAATAAATTAATCAATAAAGCCTTTAACCAAATAAATATTCTTGGTGGTGATCACAACATTAACTCCATCAACAATGGGGAACCACAATCAAACAGTACCATGGCCAAAATAAATCTCAACAAAATTGGATCCAATATCAAACTTAGAGTCACCAGGGTTGGCAGCCCGTGGTACTTTTCCCTAAGACGATCCGGCGAAAGAAAGCCGTTGAGCATTAGGGTCACCGGCCTAACACGATCTTTTCCCTAATGGCCAGGGTCACCAACATGAGAAGGAATAAGTTCCCTGGACTTCTGAAATAAATGTTCCCATTAATATCCACCAAGTTCTCACCAAAAAGAATATTAACGATTGATCTCAGAAAATTCATCGCATGCCAATTTATAAAACAACTTATAAACAGTTTTGATTCTCCGAATAACATCCATATAAATTTATGAAAGAAATACTTTTAAGGGACACAGGGATCTTTCGAAAATACGTAACATACTTAACTACTCACCTGGGTCCAAAGGTAATCTAACCGAACAACGCGAAATAAAATTAACCTGAACAAAAGAATATTACGAAATAATTAACCAATATGCATACAGCGTTGGCCAAGTACTAACTAGGAAATAATGTATCAATGAACTACCCAATCCCCAATCTAGATAACTAATTCAGTACCAAACCGAAACTATAAAACCCAAACTTTGGATTTCAATTCCCATCAATTTATCTCCTGCGTAACCACCTGTTCTCCAATCCCAAACTCTTACCAAATAGACTTTGTTCACACAGGAATAACTACATAATCTACTCACCAATAGCACAAGCACACAGCCTTACCCGTAGTATTTAACTTTTTCTGCCACATGTAGAAACTAGTATTATTATTTTCCCTAATCTCCAACACTTCCAATTCCCACAACACCAGATCAATGTGCCGACTCACTTTACACAACCATGACAGCATATGCACACCATTTGCCGAGATCTCTCTCTCTCTCTCTCTCTCTCTCTCCCTCGCACACCACAATCACCATGCTCACAAAACCCATACGGCACAAGCCTTTTTCGAACCCACCAAATTAAGCCTCACAAAAGGACGAACTCCAAACCCAAATTTGTTTGTTCATATATACTATTAATTGGTGGAATAAGAGATTTAAGAGGATAGAAGTGAATGGATTACCTGAACACAAGATGCCAAGAACTACCATGGCTATGGCTGCTACGGCTCTCAAACGCTATTCTCCAATATAAAACCCTAATATCAGTAAATGAATATATGCATAAGTACAGCACTTAAAAAGCCCCACTACTCACGTGCTCCCTAAATTGTAGCTACTAATTAATCAAGACATTTATAAACAAGATACAAACTAATTACTAAACTAATTAGACTTACACCCTCAAAACTGTTATAACGCCAGTTATACCCATAGGGCGCACGAAATACAAATTTGGACCTGACAAAAACATCCAATTAATAAATGACCGATATAAATAAATAAATAAATAAATAAAAATGCTAGGCCGTAACACAAGGTGGCAGTCGATCTCAATGTGCTTGGAGCGCTGATGGAAAACTGGATTTTGGGCAATGTGTAAGGCTGCTTGGTTGTCACAATATAGCTTGATTGGTGATGAAAGAGGGACTGCTAAATCGCAGAGTAAAGTTTTGAGCCATAGTAATTCGCAAGTGGTGGAAGCCATGGCCCGATATTCAGCTTCGGCGGGAGACAACACTTTGCTTTTTTGTGCACCAGGAGACGGGGCTACCACCAAGGGTGATGAAATAACCCGTAGTGGAGCGTCAAGTCATACGACAACTGGCCCAATCCGAGTCAGTGTAGCCAGTGAGTTGGAGGTCTGAACGGGTAGGAAATAGTAAGCTATGAGAGACGGAGCCCTTGAGGTAACAAAGAATATGAGTAGAACTTCCAAATGCGGGACCTGAGGGACATGCATGAATTAACTGAGGAGATTGACAGCAAAAGTGATATCCGGGCTAGAGATGGTGAGATATATTAGTAGCCCAAAAAGCCTGCGATAAGAACCCGGATCGGAAATTGGTTCACCACTATCAGCCGTGAGTTTAAGATGTTGCTCCATCGGGGAAGAGGCTGGACGACATCCTGTTTGGCCAGCATTGGCGAGGACGTCAAGAATATATTTGCACTGATTAATGAAAATACCCGCGGTGGAGCGAGCCACTTCAATGCCCAAAAAATACTTGAGCTTGCCAAGATCCTTTAACTGAAATTTACTCGACAAGAATCCCTGTAAGCGGCGGGTAGATGCTAAATCGTTGCCTGTAACAAGTTAATCATCAACATAAACGAGAACTACAAGAATTGTAGAACCAGTTTGTTGAGTAAAAAGGGAGTGATCAGCTTGGGACTGTCGAAATCCATCGGAGAGAAGAAGAGCAGATAGCTTAGAGTACCAATTGCGAGAGGCCTGTTTGAGGCCATATAGGGATTTCTGTAAGTGACAAACACGCATCTCCTCTTTTCGGCCATATCCCGGAGGAAGAGACATGTAAACTTCTTCATCGAGGTCACCATGTAAAAAACCATTGTTAACATCTAATTGGTGCAAGTGCCAGTTGCGAGTAGCTGCAATAGCGAGTACACAACGAACGGTGACCAACTTTGCAACGGGAGCAAAAGTGTCATGGTAATCCAACCCCTCGACTTGAGTATAGCCTTTGGCGACCACACGTGCTTTGTATCGTTCTACGGATCCATCTGCTTTTAGTTTAGTTTCAAAAACCCATTTACAACCGATTGGTTTTTTGCCAAGAGGAAGAGAACGAAGGACCCATGTTTTGTTGTTTTCTAGTGCCGTCAGTTCGTGAGAAATGGCATCACGCCATTGGGTGTGGTGGATGGCTTGACTATAGGAAGTATGATCATGCGAATGAGATAAGGCCGAAAGAAAAGAAAAGTGGGAGGGGGAAAGATTGGAATGGGAAATGAATTGAGTGAGCGGATAGACCATACCTGAAGACTGGAGCAGAGCATCGGGGGAGGCAACAGTGGCAGATGGAAGGGTAGGGCAAAGGTAGTTCCGGAGGTAGCCCGGAGGCAGATGGGCTCGTGAAGGCCAAGAGGGAGCGGCTGGGGGAGTCGGTTCCAGACTAGGATATGGCTCGGGAGGTGGGGTATGAGGAGGTGGAGCTGGCGGTTGGGTGGGTGGGGCAGGGGGATCGGGGTTTGTTGTAGGAGAGGGGTTGTCGGTTGGATTGAGATGGGGTGGGTCAAGATAGTGAAGGGGTTCGGTCGGGTATAAGTCAGTGTGACTGGGGGACGGGTTAGCAGGGGGTGGAATATAATGGGGGCTTTGGGTGTGAAAGGGAAAAGTATTCTTAAAAAAAGTACCATCCTGAGAGATAAAAAAAGTGTTTGTGTCGAGGTTAAAAAGACGGTATCCACTGTGGCAGGGAGGATATCCCAAAAACACACAAGGGACGCCGCGGGGTTGAAATTTGTCGCGGTCGACACGGGATGTCTGGGCATAGCAAAGACATCCAAAACGCTCAAGAATTTATAATTGGGGAGACGATTGAAGAACCATTCTGGATACCCAATAAGTTTAAAACGGCCCGACTTATAGTGACCTGCACGGTTGCAATGAGTGCAGTGAGTGTTCGGGTCTTTGTTGGGTCGAGATGAAGTTTCAGGCTGAGCATGGTGCGGTTGGCATTGCGGATTGGCAGGCGAAGGGAATTGTTGTGGTTGCCGTCGAGATGGAGACTGTTGTGGTGGCGGAAAAAAACGTGGCCCTAGTGGATTTCCGTGTTGTCCACTGTTGATTTTGGGTTGATTGTGTTGAGTTTGGAACCTGTGACTCACCATGGCCGAGTCTTCTTGAATGGGCTGAGTGGTGATGACAGGTTGTGGATTTTTGGTGTGTTCTTCCGCGATTAACAAGCCATGAACCTTTCCAAGGTCGGGAAGCGGATCCATGGCGAGAATCTGAGTACGAAGAACATAATACGGTTCGTTGACTCCCATCAAAAGATGGTATACACGCTTATTCGACACCCTTTTTTGCCAAGCCGTGGCAGTACCATATGTGCATTCCGGAAGCGGATCAATCCCATCGAGTTGATTCCAAAGCGTTTTGAAGGCATTATAATAATTGGTAATATCAAGATTACCTTGTTGAAGATGAGTGGTCTCTCTTTGAATCTTAAAGATGGTAGCATTATTCCCTTGAGTGAATCTAGATTCAAGATCACGCCAGAGTTCATACGGCGTGCGGCAACTAGTTAGGCTTGGAGTAATTGTGTTGCTGATGTTGTTCAACAACCATGAAAGGACCATTGTGGAAACTCGTTTCCAGAGGGGTTGAATATCGGGATCTGTGGGCCAAGGTAGGGTGTTATCAATGAAACCCAATTTATTTTTGGCACAAAGGGCCATCGTGATAGAACGGCTCCAGGACCCATACTTGGTATGGGTTAGAGCAATATCAACAAGGGGGTACGGGGGTGGTCGGCTGAATGAAGAAAATAAGGTGAAGAGAGATCAGAAATAAGTTTCTGAACCTTTTCTTGAGCCTCAACCATGTCTGTAAAGATGGATTGAAGGTTGAAACTGTCGCGTTCTTCTAGTGTGTCGTCTTATGCGAAAGAGAAAGAGCAAGAACATGAACCCTGCTCTGATACCATGATAAGAGGTGCTTTGTGATAAATATGATTGCTTTTCATTGATTAATTGGTGGAACACAGCCATACATATATAGGAAAAGAATACAACCAACTAGGAAACGATAATTTTGGAAACAGAATAATAATCCTAGAATTATGGGAAGAGATTGCTCCTATAATTATTCTGATGGATCTCAATTGATTCGGTCCGCTTATACTATTCAAGCTAACATTTATCCTCAAAGGAAGGCTTCAGATTTATGATGAGAGCAAGTAGTAGACAATTCAACACAATAGGTAGGTAGCATACTTAAAAGGAAGAGCGACGACGGAGGATGACAGCCACGTTCATTTTCTGGTTTTTCTCTCGAATGCAGTTGATGTAAAACTAAATTTTATACTCCCTCCGTTCCACATTAATAGTCCAGTTTGGTCTCCCATGCATTTTTTAAATTGTTAATATTTTTTAATCTATAATGAATTTTATGTGTAATATGGATCTTATATGATAGATCTCAATTAATTCTATTATACAAAAATTTTAAAATCTTTAAAGACATTATAGATTGAAAGATATTAACAATTTAAAAGTTGCATTGGAGACCAAACCGGACTATTAATTTGGAACGGAAGGAGTACTATTTAGTTGTTGACCTTTGCTATGGAAACAGACCATGGTTACTGACGAGCACGCGAGTCCTACACCAATGATCCAAGCCGATCAATAATTTTAAAATAAAAAACTGAGTGGGCCTGTGAAAAATAAGCTCAATCCAATATGTGTAGGTGCTTAATCTAACTTCTCATTTTTCATTACTCTCATTCTAATTGGTTCTTTCCTACTTTTTTTTTTGACAAACATGATCATCCCATTTATATTAAAACGAAAAGATAAGAATTACAACAATAACAGAAAAACAAAAGGGATCCAAAAGATCCTAATAAAACAAGAAAAAGAACTAAGGAAAACAACAACAAAATATAAAGATCATGCCAAATTGGCAGCCGCGTTCACGGAGACCACTAGTCCACTTGTGAATGTGATTGGAGGAAGATGGAAGATTCCCACTGGCAGCTAAAACTCAACATTCCTTCATCCCACCGCGATCATTTCCAGGGATGGATTTATGTGGGGGCACGTGCCCCCACTCAAAATTAAAATAATTTTGTTATATTTTTTTTATAAATTAGCATAATTATAAAAGTATGTTAATATATAAACATACACACTTGCATATATCTCAAAAATACACATAGAATTAGTTTTATACTTGAATTTCATCATATGGTGCATTTATATATACTTGTTGCTTTACGAGCTTTTTGTCTATTTGAACCTAATTCTTTCTTGATTCTCTTTATTTTTAACCGTATGAGAGAAATATTTTAAAATAAAGTCATTAACAAAACTAGCTCAATCATTCTAAAACTTGTCGATGTTCATTTAAAACATACTTTAAAATTTTTGTTTGAGGTTTTGTACTCATTTTTACCTAATTTAACTGAAATTACGCGATATAAACTTTTGTCGTTTGTAATACATGTCTTAATTTTGTACGATTTTACTATGGTTGACTAAAAAAAAATGAACTGTCACTATTATGATTAACAAGGTGCCTCCACTAGGCTATATTCCCGAATCCGTCCCTGGTCACAGCAGATCCTGGGAGTGTCCTGCACAGCCCGTGCTGCATAGCAAAACAGCGTAGTTTTGCTGCTGTGCTGCTCCTAATGTTTCAGCCAATAAGGGCTCCGTTTGGTTGCTTTTGATGTATTAACTATACCACTTTGAAAGGTAATCTACAATCCAATAAGCGCTATTTGCTTCTATGCATTGTCCGCCTGCAAGGTTTATGCTAATTGATATAGGACCAACATGAATTTTTGTATGATTGATGACTCCACGAGCTCTGAAAACTGAAAAGTAAGCAGAAAAGTCCCACAAATTTATAAAACTTCCAACCCTATTAGAAATTGGAGAGCTAGCTTAAAAGTCCCATTTGAATTTCGACTTTCCAATATCAAAACTATAGAATATTTTCAGCCCAAATTTCTTCAATTTCACATTATATCCACAAAACAGAGCATTCCAAATTACAAAATGCACTAGCCAACAAATCAAAACACAAACAATTTCAAATGTACCGTCTGAAATTAATTTGTCCCAATCTTCTCTAAATACCAAATGTATTGCACTAGGCACAAATCAAAACAGAGTATTACAAATGTACCCCAAAGTTTTAATCAACTAGGCAACAAAACAATATCAACTAGGCAACCAAAATTTTAATCCTCCACAAATTCCTCACAACCAAAACAATTTCGCATGCTACCTCCCCAAAAAGCATTCCAAAAAAGAATGTCTAATGTTTATCCTTGCACATTCAAGTCAATATTGCGAGGGTGGTTGTGAATTGGCCATAAAATCTATAAACCCTTCATCATTGAACAACTCGGCCTCCCTGGGAATGAGGATTGAATGATCGGTGGAAATATCCCCTGCTCGCTCAAATGCCATCTCCTAAATAAAATTGCCAATTGTAAAATGTAAGATTTTAATATCGTAATCAGAACCGAACAATAGTTGAAAGTTAAGTACACTAAACACCTCTGAAACTTGTGTACTGCAAGATGTTCGAGACAGTAAATGCGCCGTTTGTGGATAATAGGGTGTTTCGCCATCCTATTATCAAAGTAGAAAGCATAAGATCACAGCAAAGAAACAATAATTATGACATAACATTCTACAGTTAATTAATACCTGACTAAAGTGAGATCTTGGAACACCATTTGCCCTCTTCTTAATCTTCTCATGCCAAGCCTTTAGACCACCTTTGATTCAACAGTTAGTCACTTTATTTTTCAAGCCCATTGCTTTTTTTAAATTAGGATCGATCAAATCTAATCCCATGTCAATGTCGGGACTACTACTTGAAGCACCAACGCCATGCTTGGAAAGAGTGATATCATCCACTTGTGCACACAAAAGCATAATAGAATCCATCACCAACTTATATGCTTCATCATCTTTGGATGCCCGAGCCGCTAATGTCACCATTTTAGGACAAAGATGTCTATACCGCGCCGATATTACCAACTTTCGATCACTCTCCTCCACCATAACTTTTTTTCCCTTAGATGAACAACACTTTGCATCTAGCCTCCATCCACCTAGTATGTATTTCACGGGTACTTCCATGACATTCATGTGTGAGAGCACTCTGATTGCATGACCACATAAAATTCCAAAGCTCTCAAATTTCCGACAACTACAACGAACTGCTGTAAGAGTTTTAGCTCCTATTGCATCAAGTTCCACACTACCCAACACAACATACTCTCTTTCTTCGTCATGCTTTTGGATCACACATGTAATTTCATCTCCTAACACCTCCAATTTTATCACTTTACATGTACAACCAATGCTTTTGTCAAACTCTTTGTGGAACAAGTCAAAGAGTGGATGAGTGTAAACTTTTGCAGCCTGAAGTAACATCGGGCAATTCGAAAAGTTTACTCTAACCATCTTTTCTCTAGTCGAATATCACTTGTTTATCTTTGTACCGCTTGTCACAAACAGCTTGATCAAAATATGTAAAAAAAAAAAAAAAAGGACCAAGGTTAATGTCCGACTTCAAGTGTCTCTTCAATTTGGTATTCATGCTCTCACTAAGTTGAGTGCTTCTTATTCCTACATTGTAAGACCACTTCATATGCACATGTGCCGACGGCATTCCTACTTTCACTCGAGCAGACGATCTTTCAACAGCCGATTTGATAAGAGACAGGGCAGGCTAGCTAGGAGACATCCGACTTGCTTTCCGGAAAACTCCTTCTTTCAAAGAGACGATTTGTGCACAGACAGGACAGAGGCTTACCTACTTTCTAAGAAGGACAGACAGAAGCGGTGCAGCCCATGAGCCCAGCTTGTAGCAAGCCATTTGACTTGAACCTACTTTCCTAAGAGAGAGAAGAATAGCTTCTTACACGTTCTTGACTTTGCTTTTGCGAGCCCCGAAAGAAGTAGGCCTAGAAAGGGGCTCTAGAGTGAAACTTGCTTTTTCCCATTTTGTCTCTCTAACATCCCAAGTTTTCGTCTCCCAAGCATTATCCTCCAACTTAAAATTTTTAACCAAAGATTTCCAAGCTTCAATTAGTTCCGTTTCCTCTTCATAACCAAACCTGCACGCATTGAAATCATTACTAAATACGGAAAAATCATCACCCAAGTAGCCTAAGTGCTTCATTGGATTTTGATTAAGGTAGAAAGTACACAATCCGTGTTTCACATCTGGCATAACTTCAAATAGCACGTTAGCCATTGCTTGATCTTGATCAGTGAAAAAGGTGAAAGGCTTCTTCCCCCGACATTGCTTCCAAAAAAGTTTCGAATAACCACACAAATGATGTGGTTGTTTCATCATACATCAATGCTACACCAAAAAGATCACCATCATACAATAATGATTAAAGCCGGTAAAAATAGCCAATGGTCGACACTCTTTATTAGTCCGAAAAGTCGTGTCAAAAGACAATATTGTATACCCGAATAACCCATAATCTGTAATCATCTGATGGTCAGCCCAAAAGATGTTGGTTATCATCTCATCTACATACAATTGCATTGTATGAAAGAAGTAAGGATTATCAATGGTTTGTTTATGAAAATATTTGAAAAATTCCTGCTTCACCATATTGCAAATCCCTCCCTCTTCTAGAACACAAGTGACTTTTAAGATCCTCTCACATGAACCCAACAAATTCCTTCCCTCCTGATTGGGCACTAATGAGATCATGTGACAACTTAAGAGGTAACCCAGTAGCCTCAGCAATTTCAACACTTATAGCTTGGGACTCACACAATTTTCTTTGAGTTCTCATCATATGAACAGTATTAGGAGTATGCAACAAGTGATTGTGGGAATCATCAAAATTCGTCACTCTCCATTTTGATGATGTCCGATCAAGCGATATGTACATAAATGCATTGCAGTTAGTTCTTGTGTCCTTTCTAGCTCGTGATGAACTTCGGTTATCTTTTACTCCCTCCTTACTACAAATAAATTTTATGTTAATCATCATACCATCCAATCTACTTTTGTTGTGGTAGTCTCTACAAATACTAAACCCTATAATCCTTCCATTTACATTATAGAACCGAAATGCAGTAGGTTCAGACTCAAACTCTGTAAGGACCAAATTTTGAAGTGTGTATTGGCAATTCCATATAACAAAACAAAAATTTTATATCGAGTTGTAAATTTAATTATTTCTTATAAGCTAGTGAGTCTGTATAGGATTAGAATGGAAGGAAGCACTATTATTTGTAATTGAGAGTGAACATTTGGGATAAAAAGGAGGTTGACTTTTGCGGGACGATTTTTGGGGAAGAGAGGTGGATGAAGGAATTGATCTGGGTATCAATCGGAATCTTCCGATTTTTAAAAGAAAAGTAATGTAATAAAAAAGGGGCTAAAATAAGTAGTTTAAATATGGACATAGCCTTTTCTTCCTAGGTTTTGGACTATAGCCTTATAAAAGGGAAAGTTTCAGAAAAAGAAAAGGCAGCCACAACTACACATTTATATTCACGGCTTATAAGAAAAAGGATGGCGGCTGTACGGAAAAAAGATGGAAGCAACGGGTTTATTTGTGTGCCATTCGTGAAGGGATTTCTCTGAGTTTATTGGAGGGCTTGTGGACTCAAGGCCGTTGGCGATCAAGATCACTGGATGCGGTGTACGTGTGACTCGGCAGGTAGTACTTAGAATATTGTGAGGATTTATATCGTTTGGATAGGTATATCTGTAACTGCACAATAATTATAGTGATTTGATTCCTTCCCGTGGTTTTTACCCATTCTGGGGTTTTCTATGTATATCTTTGCATTGTGGGTTTGATTGCTTGCGTAGTTTTTATTGGTAGTATTATTTTGTGATTCGCATTCATATTGTCAGGGTTTTTAAGGATTGTTATGGAACCCTGATTTTTCAATTGGTATCAGAGCAGGCTGTTCTTTCCGTTAGGATTTATTTTTTCTAGAGCAGATCCATCATAAGTATGAACATGAATCACATGTCTCGAAATTTTTCTCTACTTGATAATGATTATTTTTGTAATGTTGAGACTAATCACTCGAATGATTCCGACGGTGATGATATATATGATATGGAAGCTATGAGTTTGGTTTTGAAAAAATTTAAACCTTTATCTAAGAAAAATAATAATTTAGGATTAGCTACCAAGTTAAAACAGTGTGAGAAAGAGAGAACCGATGCATTACATGAACTTGACTTGCTTAAACGCAAAAATATGAATATTGAAAATGATATGCATAACCTTTTTGAGACTAACAAGCTTCTTGAATCAAAAGTAGCAAAATTGCAAGTTGAACTTGACAAGGCCAATGCTATTTTTAAGAAATTGAATGCAGGTTCAAAAATTTTAGATGAAATTTTGTCATCTCAAAAAGTGGCATCGGATAGAGGTGAACTTGAGTATAAAGTAGAAGGACTTTTAAAGTCAAAGGCAAGAAAAAAAATGATATTTGTCAAGCCGAATAGCAGTGCAGCAGCTTCTCTCGTGGCTAACAAAGCCAAGTCGCCCGTCACAAGAAAAAATGTCAAACATGCTCCCACAAAGTCTCCGAAGAGGAAGAAGCAATGTCCAGTGGTTAAAATTGCCACCACCGAACGCGGTGAGGTAAGTTTTTTTAAATTTAAGCCTACTTGTCAGAATTGTGAAGGGATTGGACACATAAGATCACATTGCACAAAATTTTGTCTTCCTTGGATTTCAGATGCATGTGAAAAAATAAATGTGCGTAAAAATGCCAAATTTGTACCTATTTGTCATTTTTGTGGAGTTAAAGGCCATATTCGTCCATTTTGTTTTGCCTTGTATGGCTACCATAGGACTCCTCCCTGCTACGATAACATGAATAGCCATAGGGAATATTTTCAAGGGCCTAAACGTAGGGTGCCTTCGCATGCTAATTTTACAAAGGTAAATTCAAAGCCCATGACCAATAAAAAGACTCATATTGGAAAGGCCAAAACGAGATAGATTTGGGTTCGTAAAATTGATTTGGTTTTTGAAGCTGTTAACCTTGACTCTCTAGATGAATATAGTTCATCCGGAGAGATTGACCTTGCCTTTTGAGGCTAAGTCGTTGCTCCATATCTTAGGTTTAATTGTTCTTGCATATCTAATTACCTAGAGTTAAGGAGTTTCATTTTTTTTTTATTTTTTATTTTTGGGTAATGTTTATTGAGTTATTAAAAAATAAAAAATAAATTTTGGGTGTTGTGTGGAATGAGCATGATAGTGTTTGATGTGTAGTTGAATATCATTGGATTTTATGAACATATTCATCCATAGTTTTATTACACTTCTTTCATGGTATTCTCACTGCAAGTATGTTCGAATGTTAATAAATTACGAGTATTCGACATTCTGTACACTTATCCATGGCTTTTGGTCAGTTTCTTGGTTATGGACCACCATTCTCATATGCTTAGTTATATCTTGTGTCTTTTCAGAACCGGGACCACCTTTGTTTGGTTTTCGTTGATAGCGCCCTCGTTTATTCCAAAAAAAAAAAGGAAAAAGAAAAAGAAAAAGAAATAGAGAAGCAAAGAAAAAGAAAATATGTTTCTTGGATTTTGCTTATCCGGGCGTTCATTGATTAACCGAGCAATTGGGGTGAGGTATTCTTTCTCTGTGCGTTCGCGTCAAAAAAATGGATAGATCTTGTGAAGGCACCCGTGTTGGACCATTTGCTTAGTAACTGGGTATTGGGTATAAGGTATTCTTAGTCTCAATATTCGCGTCAAACAGCGGTGGGGTAAAAGTAAAAATACGGTATGAATTTCTATTGATTCTTATTAAACAACCGTCTATTGTTGAGGGGGAGCTTGTGATTAATTATCTGTGACATCTTTGTCAATCCTAAAGAGGTGTATCTTGTTGAGGGGGAGTCACTAGATAAACCTAAGCTCTTGAGCATCTTGGTCTTATTTTGAGTCTCTAAATTTTTTGGTTATGGATGCGCACACACACTTTCCTCACATGTTGATGATCATGGTGTGTTGCATTCCTTCTGCCTTGCATATATGGTGTTATATCATTAAGCGGTGCCTTAAAATTTGGATGTCTTTTTCATCTCATCTCATGATATAATACTTAGCGATAAAACTATCTTATGCTCGTATCTTCATTTTTCTCATTCTCTTTTAGCATTTAGTTTAGTTTTATTTTATTAGATTTTGTGTGTCTGTTAGTCCTTCATTCTGCTATTGAAATAAGCTATTATGCTATTTATTCTAGTATTCACGATGCGCTTAAATCTTTTCTTTGGCTGCTTCTATTGGTCACTCATTGATTAATTCTCCGATACTTGCAATTATTGTTTTATTGTTTATCCTATCCGCTCTTTGTCATTCCATGTCAAAAAGGGGGAGAATGATGGAAGGGGGAGTATGTTGCTTATTATTCTAATGTGTTTGGATGTTGAGTTTTGTTTGCAGCTTCTCTTCAACTCGATCTCAGTTCGATAATTTTTCATTGTAGTGTGTTTTGTCATGAAAGTGCCAAAGGGGTGAGGACCAAATTCCGAAGTGCGTATTGACAATTCCCTATAACAAAACAAAAATTTTATATCGAGTTGTAAATTTAATTATTTCTTATAAGCTAGTGAGTCTGTATAGGATTAGAGTGGAAGGAATCACTATTATTTGTAATTGAGAGTGAGCATTTGGGATAAAATAAGGTTGACTTTTGCGGGACGATTTTTGGCGAAGAGAGGTCGATGGAGGAATTGATCTGGGTATCAATCGGAATCTTCCGATTTTTAAAAGAAAAGTAATGTAATAAAAATGGGGCTAAAATAAGAAGTTTAAATATGGACATAGCCTTTTCTTCCTAGGTTTTGGACTATAGCCTTATAAAAGGGAAAGTTTCAGAAAAAGAAAAGGCAGCCACATACTACACATTTATATTCACGGCTTATAAGAAAAAGGGTGGCGGCTGTACGGAAAAAAGATGGAAGCAACGGGTTTATTTGTGTGCTATTCGTGAAGAGATTTCTCTGAGTTTATTGGAGGGCTTGTGGACTCAAGGCCGTTAGCGATCAAGATCACTGGGTGCGGTGTACGTGTGACTCGGCAGGTAGTACTTAGAACGTTGTGAGAATTTACATCGTTTGGATAGGTATATCTGTAACTGTACAATAATTATAGTGATTTGATTCCTTCCTGTGGTTTTTACCCATTCAGGGGTTTTCCACGTATATCTCTGCGTTATGGGTTTGATTGCTTGCGTAGTTTTTATTGGTAGTATTATTTTGTGATTCGCATTCATATTGTTAGGGTTGTTAAGGATTGTTAGGGAACCCTGATTTTTCAAACTCCATATCAATACATGGTGTGCATTCCTTTAATAATTCTTCACTATGTTCTACAGACCCCTCAACTCTACCGTCCTCCGTTCGAACAATAAATAAGTACCAAAATCTACAATGAATTAATACAAAAGTCATATGGGTCAAGTGGTCAATATTAACTATTTTTTCAGAACAGCAAAACCAAGATTAGTGCTTCCTATAATGCTTCGGTCAAAACCAGCTTATTCGATTAATTTTTAGAACCAAAGCAAACCAAGTGCCTTTTTCTTTTCTAATTTTTTAAGAGCAACAAACTTAAATAAACTTGTAAGATTTCTTGAAGGGTTCCAACCTATAACCAATTAGCAATAAGTGGAGTAGCCTCTAAAATATATTAACTAAGCTTGGGTGGCTTAAATGAGCGATGTAAGACAAATCTAACAAAACTAATGTTTATGACCACTAACTTTCACACGCATACTCCAAACCCCTGTTCTCTCTATTGATCCTCAGTTTACAAAACCATATTGATGAGGGATGAGACGCATACCTTTTGGAACAGTTTCGGAGACCTTCGATGGTGGAGGATCGATCAGAGGTAGAAGGAATAGAAGATGGAGAAACAGCACGATTTTGGCGAGAGCAGCAGGAGTTTATGGTTTTGGCAGGAGTCGATGGTACTTTTGGCGGGGCAGGAGTTGATGGTTTTTGGTGGGAGTCATGTTAGGGTTTTTCTCTACTGAACACCATCGTTATGTTTTGTGGGCATATTGTGAAATTGCAGAATTTGGGCAGCCAAACGGAGCCCTTGTTGGCTAAAACTTTAGGAGCAGCACAGCAGCAAAACTACACCATTTTGCTGTGCAGCACGGGCTGCACAGCACACTCCCTGAATCCAGTCATAGCTGCTAGGGGCCACCACTACTGCTCCATAAGAACCCACCGACTGCGAAGGTTGATCGGTTGTGCTTATCTTCACCACAGTGTCTTTCACGTTAATAGATGTCACAAAGCATCAATTTTGTTAAATGTATAATCTTGAAAATGCCGAAAGATGATATGAGTGGGAGAAGACTAATCTTGATGCATACACGTTTTTTAGGTGTTTTTATTTGCAGAAAAATATTTTGAAGTATTTCTCTTAGGTCTTTTTGTTTTGAATATTACTCCTACTTGTTACATGAAAAAAATGGTAAAACTGTGGACGAATTTTTAGATTACATAGGACTGTTTGCCCAAATTTTCTTTTCAAATTTGAGATCGAATATCTTCTTTGCTTTATATGGGGAGTGGAGAAGTGTATATGTTCAGTGTTATTAATAAAAGCAATTTTTTAACAGCAAGAAAAAATTAGTATTAAGCACAATTAGTTGTTTTAATCTTCCATGGTGAGCAATTTTTTTACTAGCAAAGTATTAAACACAGTTATTTGTTTTCAATGCCCGAGGTTCTGTCTTGCATGGCCATGAAAAACACAAACTAAATAAACTAATGCTTCATGGCATGTCCAATTAATTATTTCGCCACCAGACTGGGTGAATCATCAAACATTCTACTCAATGATGAGCTACGCATTTGTTACCCTTGCAACGTAGCAGCGGATAATTTCCCCATAACAAGATGCCATATCACTCTCACAATTTTAGGCTTTTAAAACTAACTCCCACGATTTTAGGCTTTTAATACTAATCATGGTTAAACTTAATAAGATCTTCAAGTTGGAAAGAACCAATTAGAGAGAAGATAATGTTCATCCTCATTTTTTTAGTGAGGGTAAACAAAATCAGACTCGAGAGAGACCGGTGAGGTGAGACGTCGTCTCATCAATTTGGTTCAATATTCCAATGGTGACGAACAAAGGTGTGTATTATTCACATTCTTTATAACAAGTGGATAGTAGCTGAGAGTGGTAGACTCTTGACCCTCGTCTCATTAATTTGGTTCAATATTCCAATGGTGATGAACAAAGGTGTGTTTTATTCACATTCTTTATAACAAGTGGATAGTAGCTGAGAGTGGTGGACTCTTGACCCTCGTCTCATTAATTTGGTTCAAAATTCCAATGGTGACGAACAAAGGTGTGTTTTATTCACATTCTTTATAACAAGTGGATAGTAGCTGAGAGTGGTGGACTCTCGACTCAAGTGGCATCTCCTACACATATATGCATGGTGCCTTAATAGAGAGTAGTGCTCTCTCTGGTGCTTGCTTCCTGGAATTTTTGAGAGAGATCTCTAGAGGTGAGACTGGTGGTCGCCGTTGTTGCGCGGTAATGAGTTTCTCGACCTCCTCCTCCTCTTCTCTCTCTTTGCTCCACTCCAGATTAATTTGTTTTTTGTGGGGTGGGGATTCAAAATTTCAGCACTTGTTTTTTTCTTTTTTGGCTTAAAGCTGACGTGGGGCCCAGGCCGCGTCAACGTCGTGTTTTGGAGTGGAGATGGTTTCACGCTCAGTAGACTTATAACTTATTGACTAGTCTATTACAGCACTTTGTTTAAGTGGACTCTTGACTCAGGTGGCATCTCCTAATACATATATGCATGGAGAAGAGTAGTCTTCCTTAATCTTTTCTGGACCTTTGTTCAATATCAACCATGAAATCCCAAGAAGACTCTTCTTCGAATTCTCGGTTTACTTATCATGTGTTCTTGAGCTTCAGAGGCGAAGACACTCGCAAGGCTTTCTCTGACCACCTCTGCACAGCTTTGGTCCATGCCGGATTTCGCACCTTCAGAGATGATGATGGATTAGAAAGAGGAGAAGATATCAAGTTTGAACTGGAGAAAGCAATTCGAGAGTCAAGGATGTCGATAATTGTCTTCTCAAAGAGCTATGCAACATCGACTTGGTGCCTTGAGGAGCTAGTGATGATCCTAAAATGCAGGACTTCTGGACATGTAGTTCTCCCTGTCTTCTATGATGTGGATCCTTCTGACTTGAGGAAGCAGAGCAGCTTCGAAGAAGCGTTCGCAAGGCATGAAGAGAAACTCAAATCAGAAACCGGAGAACGAAAAGAGGAATTGAAAGAAAAAATAGGAACATGGAGGGCTGCACTTAAAGAAGTTGCAGATGTGACCGGGATGAACTTGAAAAATCAAGCTGATGGGTAATTTCCTCATTCCTTGCTTCTTTGGCTAGGCATGACATGCAACACTTTTTATCTAATACATACTCATCCAGTTATTTTAGTTTTGACAACAGCGTGCTCATTTTCCTTAGTTATAGGGTGGAAATGTGTATTGGTTCGTGCTATATTTTTTTCATGAATTCTTATCGGGTCATACTTTCCATCTTGTCACAATTTGTCAGGCACGAGGCAAGGTTTATCCAGAAAATTATAAAAGTCGTTGGAGATAAATTAAGTTGCACAACCTTGGATATTGACCCCCACCTGGTTGGAATAAATTCACGAGTCAAAAACATTCAACTATGGTTAGAAGATGGGGCGACTAAGATTGGCATAGTTGCAATTTGTGGAATGGGTGGAATAGGCAAGACGACCATTGCAAAATTTCTGTACAATTTGAACTCTCCAAGATTCGAAGGCAGCAGTTATCTTGAAAATGTAAGGGAAATTTCCCAACAAAAAAATGGCTTACTTCGTTTACAAAGACAGATTTATTCAAATATTTTGAAGGGAAGAAAAGTAAGACTAAACAGTATTGCTGAAGGAACAACTAAGATTATGGAAGCCATGTATTGCAGAAAAGTTTTTGTAGTTCTTGATGATGTGGATAGTCTCGACCAATTAAATGCAATACTTGGAATGCGAGATTGGCTTTTTTCAGGGAGTAAAATCATCATAACCACGAGACGTGAGCAGTTACTACGGGCTAATGAATTCTCCAAGGTGTATAGGGTTGAAAATCTGGGTGATGAGGAATCCTTAGAGCTCTTTAGCTGGCATGCCTTCGGAAAATGTTGTCCAAACAATGGATATGACGAGGTCTCAGAAAGAGTGGTACACTACTGTGGAGGGCTTCCATTAGCACTTAAAGTTCTAGGCTCTTCCTTATCAGGGCAATGCTTAAATGTATGGAAAAGTCAATTAGACAAATTGAAAACATTTCCCGAAGGTGAAATCCTTGAAAAACTCAAAATAAGCTATGATTCTTTGCAAGATAATCACGACAAAAATCTATTTATCTATCTTGCCTGTTTTTTTGTTGGAAGCAAGAAGGATTCTGCAATTACGATCTTAGACGGATGTGAGTTTTCTACAGTGGTTGGGATTCAAAACCTCGTGGACAGATGTCTGATATCGATTGATAAAAGTAATAATGTAGTGATGCATCATTTGCTTCAAGATATGGCGAGAGAAATTGCTTGCCAAGAGTCACCCAAGGAGCCAGGCAAACGTAGCATCCTCTGGAATCATAAGGATTCCTTTAATGTTTTGAGAGACAACACTGTAAGAATTAAATTTGCACTTCATTCGTTTTTGTATGGATTTTGTTGAGGTGTTATTTATTAATCAGTCTTCCCACCATACGTCCTCCCCTTTCCCTTTTTCTCATTCTTATGTCAGGGCACAAGCATAGTAGAAGGGCTTAAACTCGATGTGTGTTTGTTGAAGGAAGATAAATGTGTGAGTCCAGTCTTCGGTGCTAGCAGAAAACGATGCTTTGAAAAGTTCCTTGAGAAGCCCATATTGTCAGATTTGGGTTGTTCGCTGAAAAGATATGGTTTCAGCATGTTCTCTTCTGACCTCAAAGCCACAAAAAATACAAATCCATTTGTTTTAGAAGCTGATGCATTTGGAAGGATGCACAAACTCAAGCTTCTGCAACTCAATCGTGTACATATTAGTAGACCCTATGAAAAGCTTCCCAAAGGATTAAAATGGTTGTGTTGGCATGGATTTCCACTTAAGTCCATACCTAGTGATTTCCCTTTGGAAAGCCTAGTTGCTCTGGATATGCGCTATAGCAGCTTGAAAAATGTATGGGAAGGAACAAAGGTATGTTACTCTTGGAAATTGAATTGAATGCTTGATTTTTATTTTTATTTTTGAACTGTATTGATTGCTTGGATGACCGCTTTTTCTTATTTTGCAGTTTCTAGTGTTATTAAAAATCCTCAATCTGAGTGATTCCCCTAACCTTACCAAAACTCCAGACTTTTCAAAAATCCCTAATCTTGAGAGACTGATGCTTAAAAATTGTGCAAGTTTGGTTGAGGTTCATGAATCCATTGGATGCCTCAAGAGACTTGTTTTGCTGAATTTGAAAGACTGTAACAAATTGAGGAAGCTTCCGAGAAGCATTGGTATGCTAAAACTTTTGGAGAAGCTTGTCATCTCTGGTTGTTCAAAACTTGAGGAATTGCCAACAAAAATGGGAAATTTGGAGTCTTTAATTGTGCTCAAGGCAGATAGAATTGCCTTAAATGAATCTCTCTCTACCAACGGGCAGGTTAACACTATGCAACCTTTCATTCGACATTGGCTAATGAAGCCAAGAAGAAGTCCAGATATCTCATGGACTTCTTTACCACGGTCCTTGGTGGAACTAAGTCTTGCGGGCTGTAATCTCTCTGACAATGCTTTTCCCACAGATCTTAGGAACCTATGCTCGTTGAAGACTTTAGATATCTGTTGTAATCCAGTTTCTGGCCTCCCAGATTTCATTAGAGGTCTTACATTGCTCGAGAAACTTAGCATAGCAGAGTGTCCAAGGCTCCAGAAACTTGTCGGGCTCCCACTAGTACGATCACTGTATCTTGGAAGTAATGAACTGCTGGACGAAGTAACGATTGGAAGCTTTCTCGGTCCAAAAACTACTTGTCATTCGGATACATGGGACCATGAAGGTAAGACCACGGGCATTTTCAAATTAGAACCCATAGGAAATGTAGCAGCTGAGATTACAAAAAGTTTAGGGTTAACGAATTTGGAATCCATGGGAAACGCAATTGTAAAGCTATCGTCATGGTGTGGCAAGGAAAAACAGGCGCTTCCCGTCCAGGTGCTCTCTCTCTCTCTCTCTCTCTCTCTCTCTCTCTCTCTCTTAGGGTGATGCTTTAATTCTCTTTCTGTGGTACAGGGATGTCATGGAACATATATATTCTCCGCTTATCTTCCCGGTAGCAAGGTTCCACTATGGTTCAATTTTAACAATCTTGGATCCTCGTGTACTTTTACCGTGCCTTCAAATCTTGATTCGAGAGTACGAGGCTTGAGTGTTTGTTCTGTGTATGAGCTGTCCGGTGCTCCACCCGAGTATTATTGGAAACAGGACACACATACTTCCTTAAGTAATAAAACGAAGGGTTTGATTTGGATCCATTGCCCAGAGGTCTTTGGATTTGGGGAAGCTGGAGAGGATATCACATGGTTAAGTTACTGGAAGTTCGGGAAACAGTTACTGGAAGCTGGTGACGAACTCGATGTTTCAGTGTTTGGAGGTGCATTTGTGCAAGTAAAGAAGGTTGGAATCCGTCTTCTGTACAATAAAGAACAACAAGAGATGAGTTCCCAATCAGACAATGAAGAAAGCGTATCCCTCTATACATTCGAAAATATCATCCGAGGAAATGTCTCTGCACTTGAGGGGAGGACGAGGTTGTACCAACTCGGCAAGCATGTTAATGGACATCTTTGTGTGTATTGCCGACGTCTGTACCCTCAACCTTGGATCCCTGCCACTCCTTACAACGATAGTGATTTCGTTGAATGTCCAGCTTCAAAAAGGCTGGCGCCGAAGTTGTATTATTATGTTTCTGATTCTCGTTTAGTCGAAGATCTTGGGTTTTGATTTGCCAAGCTAGGTGGTACACTTTGAATGTGCCTACCGTAGTTCTGTTTCAAAATATGTGTCTAGTGCAGGGGCTCTTTGTCTGGCGTGGCCATGTTTTATAGTACTACTAGGGTATGTCCCTTCGAGGTTGTATGCTTTTGTTTGGGCATAATGAATTGATTACTTATTATAAAAAATGTAGTACACTTTGTATCAATCATATTACTACTAGTTACACTAAATAATTGCATTTTGCTTCTGCCAAGAGTACATGGAGACAAGTTCAAGTATCGTTACACGGAGACAAGAGTATATGCCTTATCGGTTACAACCAATTTCTATTACAAATTAAGAACGGGATTCAAGTTTTGGATTTTAAAACTAGGAAATCAAAAGAGTACTTGGGGTATATATAAAATAGTTGGAAAAAGGTCGAGGGTTTTGAATCCATTTTTCCCTTTCATAGCTTGGTTTTACTTGGTTAAAGAATATTCATTCAAATCAATCCGAGTACGATTAGGACTCGCAATTCCTAGCCATATTGCCGCATGATAATCGCGGATCACCGATTGGCACAGCTTGTGTTTGTATAGCCGGATGGGGAGAGAGAACTGTGTTCTTGTGATTGAAAACCATCGTTCCTTGCTCAGTTCCTCCTTTTTTCTGCTTTGCTTAACCTTGAAGTATCCTAAACTAGTTCCAAGGCAAGTTATTATTGTTAGGATGACTCCAAAAGCTTATATAGAGCCCTTTCTCTGTGTTGTCTGAGATTATCCTTAATACTTTTGTTGGTAATTGGAGGAATTATTGAACCAAACAAGGAATTAATTGCCGAGAGTCTTTGGTCGGGGAGGAAACAGAGCAATGGGGAAAGCACTCCAAATTTCCAATGAGAGTGTTTTTCATTCATTCCTCTAAAGAATTCTACAAGGCATATATATATAGATACTACTTTGGGCCTAACTTTACCCAGTAGCTCAACAACAGAACTTAAACTTGACCAGATTACACACTTAAATGTCCAACTTGCAAACATAATCATTTTAGCCCAAACACAAAATACAAAAAAGACTTTAATATTTTAGGGAAAATGACAGCTCAGGATGTATTTTGATAATTAATACCCGCCAAAGACATGCTGAGAACATTTGTTAATGCTGAAAAATGTCCTTGGCAAGTATTAATTATCAAAACATGTCATTGACCGTCATTTTCCTTAATTTTAACACTATGAAGTTGGCCTTCCAAAACACTAAATGTAAACAAAAACAGAAAGTCTACTCTTACCCCACATTTATACTGCATGCGTGTGGAGCTCATTCCGGATCTCACAAAAATACAAAAAAAATGTCCATAAATTTTAAAATATTCTTTTATGGAGTCCTATAAAAAATCACCCTACGAATTCAGAAAAAAGTATTTACCGATATCCGTTGGAGCTGATTTTCTACATAGCCCCATAGAAGGTTATTTTAAAATTTATGAGTATTTTTCCTGTATTTTTTTAGGATTTAGAGTGGGCCCCACATGCGTGCGGTATAAATGTGGGGTAAGAGCCTTATTCAGTAGGATGGCCATCTCGTCCAGTTGGATGGATCGGCACATGGCTTGGGAAATAAAATTGAGACTTAAATCTTGGCTCGTCCGGTTGGATGGGCACCTCGTCTGGTTGGATGACAGATCTTTTCCCGACACATGGCTTGAATTAAAAATCGGAGGCTCAATTTCCGGGCTAAATTTTCGACTTGTTTTGACATTTTTGAGGTGCAACCGGATGGATTTGAGTCTTCTGCAGCCGTTGGGCCTTCCGTTTTGCCTCATACCTCACTCACTTCACCTAGCTAGATCCAGAAGTGCTAACCTTCGTTGTTTGGCTTGAAAATCATCACAACCGGCTTTTGGCACCTAAAACGCAAATGAAGTATATCAATATCCAGTGTAGCATAATTGCACACTTAACGAATGTAAATTGGGGAGCTTAACATGCCAAATAGCATTTTCATTGGCTAGCAAATGGATTTCTTCTTCCACACCTTCAAATTTGTGCGAAGAAAATCAAATTTTTGCATACAAAAGTGTTTCATAATTTCAAGTATGGAAGTGTTCCATTTAATGTGAACTATAGCACGACTTTTGAAACATAAAGGGCAAACTTCACATATAGTCATATACCCCATATGGTTTGCTCGATGTGCGGATATATCTCATCACCTTCGTTAATTAGCACATTATACTTTGTGCTTTCACAAAGCACAAAGTGTTGCATTCTAATAAATAAGGGTAAAGGGTCCTGTATCAGAACATCGAGCAATTCACAGGAGTTGGAAGTGAAGTTCATCCAAAAATAGATATTCTTTTTTTTTTTTCTCTCTCTCCCCCTTCTATCCACATCTTTTTTCAATATTTTGCTACTATGGGACGGAGAGAGTATTCGGTACTATGTGGTTTTCCAGATAGCATGGGCAGTTTGAAATCATTTGGAAATAAAAGAGAGTTTCAATTTGTGGAGAAATCATGCGGTTCTATATCATTACAAAGACTGTACCAAATAAAATGACTTTTGTGCTTGACTCTGCTCTATTAGAACATGATGATTCACTAATTCTCAACTTCTTTACGAGATTGTCTATTCATGGAGCGTCTATGAATAAGACATTCACTCAGGCGCGCGATCTAGGTTGTCCGTTTTAGCTTTAGACAGTCCAGATTTTAAAAAAACTTTTCCGGAGAAGAGTTGCTCTTCTCCGAAAAAGTTTCATTCAAAGCCGGATCGAACGCATGCAATTCACCTCCGTAGACTCCTGTTCACGAAAGCTCCGTTAAAAAGATTTTTCCCTTCTTTAATAGTTGATGACTGAAGTCATGTGCGATACGGAGGTAGAATAACTTTGAGCTTTGACGTGCATCAAACTGGGCACATGACCTTGTGCAGTGTAAAAAAGCATCAAAATTCAACGAATTACTAGTGAAGAAACTAAAGTAATATTCTCTCTCAGGATATCGTATATCGCGTATTTTGTTGTTAATTTGGTTATTCAACAGATATACAGTCGCTTAATCGATTGCTTGCTTTCATTTTCATGTCGAAATTACTACTCTCCGAAATTCAGTTCATCTCGTATCTTAACTCGACATGAATGAATTGAGGAGGTGTTGTCGGAACGACTACCCACCCCCAGTCTAAAAAATCCCCTGTTATTATAGTCGCATTGGTTCTAAATATTGTAAGTTATACAGAGTCACCCACAAAGTATAACAGGGTGTCATGATTTTTATGCTACATACTTATTCGCCCTCGACCCTTCTAAAGTTGAAGCTATATGTCCGTCCTTGTAACTCAAACACACTACTAGGGGCGGCTGTAGTAGATTTTAGCTCTCAGTAACAGAAAAGTATTCAACTTTTTTTACGCAAAATTTTTTTACCAGGCCTAGTTTAGTTTGTTTTATTGAACTATAGGTTGTAATTCTAACAAAATGTAAATGAATTTTAGTTATTCTGGACTTTTACGAATAATCAAGTACAGACAATATTCCTGATCAAAAAAAAAAAAAGTGCAGACAGTATTAAAAAACAACTAAACTAATATGCAAAAATATAGTACAAAATTTGAGCGCATTTTGGTACCCATAACTTGAACCCCCTCAATTACCAGTGGAGTCGCCCCTTCACACAAGCTATTGAGTTTTAGGTTAAGAATATATATATAGTGCAACGACAGCTTTGTGATGTGTTTGAGTCATGGGTATTAGAAAAACCCTAAACCTCATATCTCAAGCTGGGATCTTATGTGTAAGTTAGTCCGAATGCTCTGAGTTACTATCAACTTATAAGGGTTGGGGTCTTAAACAACGGGTCAACCTTTTGTATTATCGGTAATTGGTCGAAGATAAAAGGCCATTCTTGACCTTTCAGCTGACTACTACTCTTTGATCATCCAACTGGTCATCAGACACAAGATTCCAATGACTGCCCGCCGCCGCTCATTTTTCATTCTATCTGGTGTATACTACTAGTAGTTAGCAGTCGCAGTTAAGCATAATGTTAGATTTTTTGGAGGGTTACAATCTAAAATCATTTGGCAATAGGTGAAATAGCCTTTGAATTTTATTAACCAAGTTTGGGTGGCTTAGATGAGCGATATGAGATTAAGTTTAACAATCCCCCTCACGTGCAGCCAAGATGCACATGGAGGTACGAATTGAGGAAATTAGGAGATTTGACTTGGGCGACCCCTCACGTGCAGCTCGGATGCACGTGGAGGTATGAATTGATGAGGTAAGACGATTGACTCGGCAATAGAGACTTGATCACATAAGGTGAGACCACCCAAGACCTGGCTCTCATACCATGTTAGATTGATAAAGAAGGAGAAATGTAATATTCGATTCAATAATAAAACTATACAATAAGTCGTCTACTTGTACAAGTGGAAGGGGCCTAATTATGAAAAGAAAATGATTCTGTTGGAAATTTATTATTTTAATATCAAATTTATGTATTTTTTCTGTACTAGAGTTTTACAAATCACGTGTATATCTGTGTGAGAGGCTCTAATCTTAGCGGGTGTTTAAATATCTAGAAGGATCAATCTAGAAGAGCATATCTTCCATATCTATCCAATTAGATTTAGTCATTAATGGAAAAGATATGTTTTGGATTCATATCTATCCTATGAGATTTGGTTATTAATGATAAGATATGATTTAGATTCATATCTATCCTATAAGATTTAGTTATTAATGCAAGGATATAATTTAGATTCATATCTATCCATATCTTTCAAATCTAGAGCATATCTTTCCATATCCAAGGGAGATTTGGTCACTAATGAAAAGATTTGATTTGGATTCTCTCTTGCCTATATAAAGCTTGCTTGAGCAAAGCAATCTAAGCTAAGAAACCCAAGAGCAATTCTAAGACTTCTCCAAACACTTAGCCTTCCATACTCAATTCTCCCTTCCATCTTCGTTCTCTAAAAAACTAGTTGGTGTGAGAGTCTTGGGCAAAGTGTAAGCGTGTTTTATTGTGGAGCTTTGGGTTCTCCTACTTGTGCAGAGTAGATCCGAACCATATGATAAATTATCGGGCTGTTATATCCTGGAGGGGACAAGTCAAAGATTCTTTACTGCACCGGTTTGTTACCGTTAGAGGGCTTGAATCTACTTAAAGAGAGCGAGATTTTCGCGACTCAACCTGTTAATTTGTCCATTATAATTTTGTTCTTTGGTGTAAATTATTGTAATATCAGCAACATATTCTAATTACAATCAAATCACAATCACGAAATTATATAATATCATAATCAACCCACCTGGGTTCGTAGCCAAGATGGCAAAGGGTTACTTAGTTCCATTGATTTTGGCTCTCGTGCGGTCTAGGGTTAGAGGAGGGGTTCGAGGAGTGCCAAGACCCCCTCGCTCCAGTTTGAAACCCATGATCCAACTATTGCCTTCTTCGTCCCCAGGAGGGTTGGTGCTCACCTACTGTTTTCGGGTCTCTTTCGGGGGCCTCTGTTGTGCATTTAGAGTCCCTATAGTCACGCCTAGCGGAGGATAGCTACGTCTGGTCATCCCCTCCTCCGCCCTTCTACTAAGGAAAAAAAAGAAAGAAAGGTTAGCCGTTATGCATATTCGCCTTCATAATCAATTCTCATGAA
Organism: Rhododendron mucronatum var. ripense; assembly: GCA_019656295.1. Lineage (NCBI taxonomy): Eukaryota > Viridiplantae > Streptophyta > Magnoliopsida > Ericales > Ericaceae > Rhododendron > Rhododendron mucronatum. Next base: position 695,716 of record BPLT01000146.1, on the reverse strand, counting down.
TTGCTCTGTTTTACTATTTTTCCTAATTGATTTTCTAGATCAACAGGATCCCACATATTTAAAACTATGTGACAGTAAATCATTAGGGATATAGGACTAATACTTCCTCCATTTCTAGATAAATGTCTAGACCAAAAACCTAAGCCTTTAAAAGCATGTTCAAAAATTTTGAAAAAAATTCCTTCACCCCCAAAGGTGTTTTTTTCAAATTTTTTGAACAAAAAGAATGCATCTCTTTAAAGCCTAAATTCGCGACCTAAATATTTATTTAGGGACGGAGGAAGTAACAATTAGGAATCTAATGTCAAACCATGTGGAGGACACAGGAGCTAATGGGAATGGAACCATCTAAGGTCAAAGGAGAGGCATGTGAGGTGGTAGTATCAAATGATCTGAAGCAAAATTAAAATCCAGGTTGAGTCATTGACTATTTTCAATTTCTTCTTGGAATGGCAACTATACCACTGCAATGGAAGATGTGAAAAATGAAAATAACTTATTCACTCACAGAGCTCAATCTCAATCGTCCAAAAGCGTTTTGGATTATTTGGTTTAAAAATAATCTATTAGCGGTAATAGAATTTAGATTAAAAATAATCTATTACCGCTAATAGATTATTTTTAATCCAAATCTTCCAAAACACTTTTGGACGGTCGAGATTGAGCGTTCACGTGAATAACTTATTCACGGCCTCGTGAAAGATAACTAATTAACTTGATCCACTGCAATAGTAAAACAATAGGTTAATTACTTTGGAAGTTATTCAGAAAGTGATTTGGAAGTCAAATCTCTGCAGCTCTATCATGTTCTATTTCCCTTAAGCTGCGGAAGCAAGTGTTATTAGAGAGGTAGTACAGTGGGAATATAGCAGGAAGGTGCTTACATCTTCAGTTCATGCTTGACTCTCGCTTCTAGCAAAAATAAAAAATAAAATAAAAAATTATGGTTACAGATGGGTGTGTGCAGCTTAAATGATCCTAGATTTCGAATGAAAATTAGATAATTGAATTCAGCACTTACAGTTATTCAATTGAGATTATTTTTTCTAGAACAAAACATATCCATAGAACTGATCCTAGCAAAAATACTTTGGAAATACTGGTGGTTGCTCGATCGTTTAATTTAGAACTCTGAGATTAGTCAAAGTGCGTATGAGCAACCTGTTGTGAGTTTGTCTGATGCATCGACTTGCTATTGCTCAAGGCCCAATCTGTATGCGAGTAATGGGAAAGAGTCCACTACATCGCTTGGCCCAAAAAGTATTAAATGACTCATATCTACTTAAAAGGCGTGGTGAGTCACTAAATTGTATATTATAAGGTCTAACTCTTTTCCTGTTTGTTCGATGCAGGACTCAATCTTCGCACATTTTCCTAACACAACCATCACTGCCTAGAAAGATGTGAAAGATAATTAGTTAACAGTTAGTTTACTTTTGAAGTTATTCAAAAAGTGATTTGCAAGTCAAAAATCACTGCAGTACTTCTATCATTTTCTATTCCCTTCAGCTGTTGAAGCAAGTGGTTCAGTAAAAGAGAGATCAAAACCCTACAGGGTTGGTCGAGCCGTTGAGTGGGAGTAATGTATGGCAGCAAGGACCTTACATTCTCATTTCTCAAATTCGTAGGTTTGGGGAAAAAAAACCCCTTCGGGAACTTCCGTGGCTTTTGTCCGGTCGTAAACTTCAAAACTCGAAGATTAATTGAAATGCGCATAACTTTACAAGAACACTCAATTATATTAAGGAAAAATGATAAAAGGTTGGCATTAGTTCAATATTTTTTTTTCCCACACTTTATACATCAGCAGGGGTTAGGTAGGACCGTAGGAGTTTGTAAGTTATTTCACAAAGAGTCCAGAGGTTGTCCATAGCTCTAAACCTACAAATGCGCACAACAAGACTCAAACCTGATGTCCCACAAGGCAGGACCAGAAAATACCATTGGGCTACAAGCCCTTTGGCATGAGTTCAACTTCTATCCATTCCAAAATTACCCAATTAACTAATGTGATCCGTACTGAGGCTGCGTCCTTGTAAACTTATTTGTCCAGAATGTATTTTGTTATTGTTTGCTTTCGTAACTTTTCTTTTAATTTTTCGTCGATTTTTTTTAGTTAATCATTCATCTCGATAAGATGAATTGGATAACTACAAAAATATGGACACATATTGAAAAAAATTATATAAGATACACTTTAGACCAAAAAAAAAAACAGTTGTTTGATACTTTTTTCTTCTTAAATGAACTTTTTTTTTTTCCTTTTGGTAATAATTTTTACTTTTCAAACTATTCTCATCGAGACGGATGATTAATCCAAAGAATATAAAGCAAATATAACAAAAATTCAAAATTAAAGACGAACAAAACATACAAAACTAAGGAAAAAAAATTTAGTTTACATGAGAACCCGGCTTTTGCGTTTGACTCTGATTCATTAAAATTTAGAACATGCATGACCCATTAATGCTCAATTTGACTAATAATTGATTACTGAATAACAGCAGTTAAAAACTTTATCTACACCAGCTAATGGGCCCTGAATACGGTAAAGGCGCTGCTCAAGAAAATAAAAATATTAAAACATGAAGACGCCAATGGCCTATTTCTAAAGCCCTCACATATTTTCATGATTTGTCCTCCTAGATTTGAAAAGATGGAATAGAACTTTACTATTGCGATTGCCTCATAAAGAATCCCACAAAACAAGTTTGGGTTTTACCTTCATCAATTGCATGAACAAGTTGATTGAGCTTCAAAGCGCGCTGGTTCTATGCATATGGAGGCTCTAGGCGAACTAATAACACGGGACCCTATCTTTTTGTATCAAATTCAAAGAAAAAGGCAATTAAGAATGAAAGAAAAAAAAAAAGCTTCTTGGAGCAAATGGTTGAAAAATGCCCACAACCTCTCGTGCCAAAGTTCCTACTGCTAGAGCAACAAGGAAGACATGCAAATTATGGGGCAATTTATACAAGTTACTTGCTCCGACTTGGGGGCCCCCAGACAAAAAAGGGATCCTAGGCGGTGGCCTCGGACCTTGCCGCAGGGTCGGCCCTGTAGAGCTTGGACCAACGAGAGAAACAAAATGCTAAAGCGATATATGGCAAATGCTATCCATTCTAGGCTAGCGATCATATAGCTAGGTTGAGGTATGCATAATAGCCTCGCAGGGTATAAATAAGAGGAAGTTTGTCTACCTACAAATTCTTTGAGATTTAATCATTGAGTCTCTTGTGAACTAGATATAACCCTCAACTTGTGTATTTTTATTTTGTAGAAGAAAAAAAAAAGTGTCATGGCAGAATCATGCACCTATGGTAAATAATTTTCCAAACCAAAGTCATCATTTGGAAAGAGGCCTTAAAAATGACATCCAATGGTTGGCCAATTGTTGAGCCAAAAAATAATTTTGACAGTTCTCAAGTTAAATTTGGTACGAAAAATCATCGAAAACAAAACTTGGTACTTACAAAAAATTGCAAAACCATTTTGTTGCCATTAGCATTTTGTATGTTGCTATGTGTATATATGGTACAAGTGAATCTGAACCGTCCAGTAGGCTTTCCCAAACACTTTCATATTTTGTTTTCATGAACCGTAACATTTTCCGCTCATTTTTCCTCGTGGCCAATTTCCAAACAGAATTAATCCCATGCATTTCCCTCCTATATATGGACTCCTCTCCTACCATGCATGGTAGGTCAAAGAGGAGCCATGTGAGGTAGCTGTATCAACTGATATTGCAAGTTCCAATCTTTATTAAGTAAAATCATTGAAATATGTTTTTTTTTCCTTCTTGAAATTGCTTCTACCTCCACACCAAAAAGAATGTGAGGGGGGAAAAAAAAACCAACTTGATCCGCGGTTTCTGATCGAAACACGGCTCTTCTGGTGGGAAAACCATGTGGGTGTGGAGGTGAAGGGGGCTGCAGAACATGTGAAATTAATTAAATGAAGTGGCTCGAAGCTTCCTCTGCAGATTCGCAGGAGATTAAACAATTGATTGATTTTGAATTCCTTCAACTTGGAGTCGTTCATTTAAAAATGAATTTGGCTCCTATTTAACAGGCCCTTAAAGCGTTCGAAGAAATGACTGAGTGAAAGTATCTCTGCACTCCCAGAAGTCTTTCAGCTTCTCCCATCTTCTTCCTCCTCCAGTCCTCTCATTAGCCGTCAACAAAAATGGTGAAAATTAGCATTCTTGAGATGGCTGTCACAGTTGTTTCTTGCTTCCTTTTAGTTAAGGTCCATGGGTTGGAGGCTACCGGATGGTCAAATGGTCATGCTACTTTCTATGGAGGACATGATGCTTCTGGAACAATGGGTATGCTCTCCTTCAGTGTCTTTATCCTTTTTTGATCGCGCAATGCCGTACACCACTTTCAGTATCATCTACTTGTTGAAACATATGTAATTCTTTCAAATCACCGCATTGGTAATCATTTTCCAAATAATTGATGAAATTTTTTTTAACACACCTGAATCTTCAAAACTTCGAACCTGAATCGAATGACTGTCGTTTGGCTACAGGGGGATCTTGTGGGTATGGAAACACTTACACAACTGGTTATGGGATAAGGACTACAGCTCTAAGTACAGCATTGTACAACGGTGGAGCATCTTGTGGGCAATGCTACCGGATTAAATGTGACTACGAATCAGACCCGTACTGGTGTATACAGGGAACTACTGTTACAGTCACTGCGACAAACTTTTGCCCACCAAATTATGCCGAAGCAAACAACAATGGAGGGTGGTGCAACCCACCTCTCCAGCATTTTGACATGGCTCAGCCTTCTTGGCAAAAGATTGGCATCTATTCAGGCGGGATCATTCCTGTGTTGTTCCGAAGGTATTAAATTTCCCATGTGTCACATCTTCGTTCGTTTTTACATAAACTCATCTAGAATGATATCACAATGGCAGTTTTGAAATCATTACTAAAAAGAAAAATGACTCGTCATCATTCAAAAGTTTTGTTTGAATGTCGTTAATCCATAATGAACGATGCGACAATAAGGTTTTCGAAAGTATAATGAGAAACAGCCAGTACATTATGAGAACTGTCAATGAAGTTTCTGTTGGTATGTCATTTCTCTTGATTTTATTGGCACTTATAATTATAATTATTGTATTTTGTGGTGGGATGCAGGGTACCATGCAAAAAAAAGAGTGGGGTTAGATTCACCATTTCTGGTAGCTACTACTTTCAGCTTGTACTTATAACAAATGTGGCTGGGGCTGGATCTATCCAAGCTGTGTCAATCAAAGGTTCAAAGACTGGTTGGATGCCACTGTCAATCAATTGGGGTGTAAATTGGCAGTCAAATTACAACCTTTACGGCCAATCTCTGTCGTTCAGCGTCACCACTACTGATGGAGTAACGAAAGTATTTCAAGACGTTGCCCCTCCTAATTGGTGCGTTGGCCTGACCTACAGCAGTCCACTTCAGTTCTAAATCTGAAGTATGGCGTTAGATTTTTGGAGTTCAATGGCAGCGGCGCGCTTCTATTGGTTTTACAAATGCAGCCCGCCATTTCTCCCATTTTAGAAACGCAACTCCACGCTAGATGCGCCAAAAGATTGTTGAAATACCGTGCTGAAGATTTTTTCAGTAAGCAGCGGGATAACATTGAAGCTTCATCGGATATTTTTCTGGTTGTACTAATATGCTACCAGTGTACACCGAAGATGATGTCACAATACTTGCCATTGTTTCTGAGCCAATAAAAACATTAATTCTTCGATCACTTTGTTAGTCCGTAGCATATTCTTCATTGTTTATGAGCTAAGAAAATCATTCAGAATTTGTTTGAAGCTCTGATGCCATGTTGAAAAAGTGAATTGTCAACAACCAACTTAATTTCATTGATGAGATGCCTTTGTATATAGATTACAAGACTTGACGATTAAGAAATTTAAAATCAACTATTTAAGAAGCATGCATAATAAAGAAATCTAGAGTACTAACTAGGAAACATGAATAATAAATTCACTTTTTTTGCCAAACAAGAATAAGTGACTATTTAGGATTACGAATAATAGCATAGAAACTATGGTAACATAATATTGTCCCAATCGATGTTATTCGAACAAGAATGATGATCATTTGTGCATATTCCTGAGCAGTACAATAGCATAGCGAATAAAGGCATGATTTTCATGGCCGATGGTATCATCACACAACAACATTTGTTGTTGAGTTCATGCTGTATCGCTCCCATTTGTGAGAAAGATGTCATTTGTCAGAGTAGTTATTCAATACTCTCGGAGTATATGAACAATATACTTCCTTCTCTTACATAACATATGGGTTTCACATGTGTCTCCTATATAAACCCCCACATGTTATGTGTGAGGAGAGAGTATACTGTTCATATACTTCAGGAGTATTGAATAATTTTCGCATTTGTCATATAGTATTATGAGAGAAATCTGTAGATTTAATTGGATTCAAACTCAAAAAAAGGTTGCAACTGTGAGAAAGAAATCATTTGTCATGTAGTAAAACGAGAGACATCCATAGATTCAGGCTGGGTTTTTCCTGTTGTTTGAATTGGTTAAACGGGCTAAAATCCATAAAAACATGAATTTCAAGAGAAGTCATTTTGCTCACATACATCAATTAAAAGTCAATTTAATGGGAAAAAAAAACTCAGAAAAAAAGGTTGCAACTTTAGACAAAGGGCCATAAACATGAAGTTTGGTAAAGCATCCGAGGCTTGTGTTTCGCACGGTGTCATTGAAATAGACTTGCTGTCTCACTGGTGGAGGAGAATCGCCGTCTGTCTCCTGAGGACATAACACTTGTTGTAGGGTTGCAGCTACCACCACTAAATTTGCTTCGTCAACTCTCTCTCTCTCTCTCTCTCTCTCTCTCTCTCTCTCACACACACACAAAGAAGGGAGCAGAAAATCAGAAACAAAAAAAAAAAAAAAGAAATTACGGAACTGAAGCTCCGAATGTTCTGGTTGTGTTCGTTTTGTCTTATATATAATATAAAATAAGATAAGAGACTACAAACCAAGTTGGTGCAGTGCTCCACCATTCTCTGCCGAAAAATCACTACTGCAACTTTACGTAGCAAGTTCTGGACTTAGTAGCCCAAGTACCTACTAATTTCATGGTAGTAAAAACTACTAAAAGAGAGTGATTATGGACTCAGAGCCCAAACGCAAGCCCAGACCACAAACCTCGGGCCACTGGCCCACAATCCCGGCCGCTCTCGCACGCTTGTGGAAGATATGGGTCAAACCCACTTCACCACATACATAGGTCCTTCCCCCTCTAAAATTTGGATACTCCTTGAGTCCAAAACCCAATTCACCAACAGCGAGACTGAAGATTTGTATGCAGTACCAACTACCAACCTAGGCCACGTATTTTTCAGGAGCTTTCACAAATATTACTCCAATAGTTTGAAATATTTTTGTAAGTACGTTTTCACACTCACTACCACTCAGTTTCTTGCTTATTTTGTGACTTACAGTAGTTACGAATCGCTATAGCCAAGAAACTCATAATCCCGTTAGAACATCTCTACCGGACCTCTCAAACACCAAATATATATCAAGAAGAGGATGTTTTGCAAGGCTACAGGTGCTTCAGCAAACCTTAATTTCAAACGCCAACTTACCTATCATTTTCTTTTTCTCTTTCTTCAATTTTTTGTTTTTGTTTTGTGGTTTTTTTTTTTTTTGGGGGGGGGGGGGGGGGGGGGGGGGGGGTTGGGAAATATCTCTTTTTTTTCAAATTCGGCATCTGAGTAGCATCCTTCATACATCAAATCCTATTAGAAATGGTGATTTTGTACTTGAAGAATCTATTACGAATATACAATTAACGTAACAAAACACATTAAATGTAGGAAATACCCCTTTTAACAAAAAAATATTTTGGAAAACTGCAGTATAAAATCGACTCTTCAAATTATAAATTGAGATAATAAAGGACACTAGTAGAGCATAAAAAATTTGAGCCAAAGCTGGAGTACTTTGTATGAAGTACTTGAATAGACAAACTCAAATATAGGCAGAAATTTGAGTAAAATATTTATTAATGACATAGTTGTAAATTGTGAAGAGCAAAATAAGCCTTAAAAACTTGAGTAAAAATTTGAGTCTGTTTCATTCAGTGAAAATTTTGAGTAAAGCTCAAACAGTTGGTAAGAGTTTGAATCAAAAACCGAGGTGAGTTTACAGGGCTTTTACTCATAATTTGATTATGAGCAAATTGAAAGGGTAAGAGCTGGTGATACTTTTAAGTAGAGGTGGCAATCTCAACCCATATTATGTAATCCGCCCAAATCCGTCCATTTATAACCCAACCCAATTCGCTCATATTATATAATGGGTTCATATGGGTTGAACCCATATCAACCCATATTTATATGGGTTTAGGTGGGTTAAAAATGGGTTGAAAACGGGTTTAATATAAACTCAAATTAAAGACCCAGAGCCCATAATACAAGCATAACGAAGAGTTCTTTAATTACGGAAAATGGGAAATCTGGATTTTGGCTTTTCTACTTCTTCGGTCGAGTGAGGAGGAGACAACGAATTATCATACACATACACGACGCCATTTAATTACCTTCTAATTATGAAGGCCTGACGAATAAATTCTTTTTCGTGAAAAAAAAAAGGAATAATTCAAAATCAATAAAACTATGGTACCATTTGGCGCACACTAAATATACATCGTGTTGTGTGATAACTATCTTGGAGTTTCACACAATTGATCGACCCGCCCATTTGCCCCCTCTAGAAAATATGATGTAAAAATTATACCTTGATCTCGTAAGAATCGAGAGAAAACAACCAAGAAAACTCTTTTTTTTTGTCTTCGTTTAAATTTTTTCATATTTGTTAGCTTTGCGTCAAACTTTTGTGACTTATTGATTCTTTTTTATTAGAGAAACTAAAAAAGTAAAACACTTTGGACACATAGGAAAATTAGGTTATCGCCCTCCAACTAAGTGTCGTCTATTACTTAAAGACGGTGGGGGACGACACGTAGGAAAATTAGTTTAATTTGGGAAGCTAATTTTGGTTTTTGCCAAGTAAAATGGGTTGGGTTGGGTATGGCGCAAATTTTATTTGCGCAATCAATGACTGAGATTCGTTTTCAATCATAACTGGTCATAATTAATTGTTACCGGTCATAATTGATTTTCAATCCGGACCGTCCAAAAACACTTTTTGACATGTGCGATTGGTCTCCGTAAAACCTTATTTACGAAATGGTCCGCAAACAAGATTTTCTTATTTGTTAATTTTGCTTCAAATTTTTGTAACTTATTGATTTATCTCGTCGAGAGGAATCGGAAAAGTAAATTTTTTTTATCGAAACTTATAATTAAAAAAAAAAAAAGAAGTAAAAAAAGATATCATGGATAAGGAATCATGTCGAGTGGGGGAGGGGGGGGGAAAAAAAAAAAAGAGAAAAACAGGTCGGGTCGGGCGGGTTTGGGTTTGCCTTGACCCGTATTCGGCCCGACCCGTTTCAACTCGTTTACTATTTGACCCATATTTGACCCGTCCATATTTAACATGTGACCCATTTCAATCCGCCCAAATCCACCCAGACCTGTCCATTTGCCACCTCTACTTTCAAGCAAAAGATGAAGCAGAGTTAGAGAGAGATGTGATGAATTGCAGAGCTACAGAGAATTCTAATGCCAGATGTGGAAGATTCATCCTCTCATTCGTCAATCCGTTTTTTATTGTTCTTTTTTTGATTGGGTGTTTAGGTTAGCTTGTGCACCTTGATAATCCCGGGACTCCGAAGCTAAGGATGAGACAAATCTCTAGTAGCCCTAAGATTTGATATGTTTGGCTTTCGTGAGATTCGACATTGCGACCTGTCCGAGTGCAAACCCTTTAGTTGCTATTCCATGTCACTCGACCCTCTCTTTTGGGGCTTCCTCCCATTCGTTTCCTTCGCTTCAATTAATCCCAAGAGTGACACGTACGAAAATTTGTTAGAGCTCCTAATTTAATTCTCTGTTTCCATGACTGTTGAAGGATCGTGCCAATCTTGTTCGCACAGTCTCTAACAAATTTTTTCAATCACTCTCCCCACTAATGATTACTTTCAAAAATTTCTCTCAAAATCCAAACCGAACAGAGGACTGTTCTATTTGACATTTTCATACTTGTTAATGGGATCTCGAAGTCATTTACCAAGTATTTTGTTGAATTTAAATATAATGACAAAAAGAGTTAAGGTCAAAGGAGAGATCTGGAGTATCAAATAGTTTCATTTTTTTTAGGTAATTTATAAAGGAGCCATCAACCATTGAATAAGGTACGTATTTTTCTTGAAATAGAAACCACCGCCATAAAAGAATAAGAAACAATTGACCTGCGGTTTCTGTCCGATCCAAAACACCGCTATTTGGGGTGGGAAAAAACCATGTGGGTGTGGAGGGAAGAGGGCTAGAGAACATGACATGGGAATGATTGGATGCTGTTCACAGTTTCCTCGAGACTAATTTCTTAAACTAAACAATTGATTTTGAATTCCCTCACCTTGGATTTGCTCATCAAGTGGACCTTTTTTTTTTTTTTTTTTTTAAGAGCATCTACACAGCATGCCAAAAAATGGCAGAATTTCTTGTTGTACCTCTTAAATGGCAAAAGACTTGGCAAATTGGGAGCTACATCCCCAAATAAAAAAATACTCTCAAATTTGGCAAATGCCAGTTCTTTTGTAATATATCGTAAAATTTGTGTCAAAATTGCCATTTTTGAGAGAGACCATTAATTTCACTTCGAAAGACCATTTAGTGTTATGATTCGGCTACACGCCCATTCCAGCTTGTCGGCCCAAGCATTAGCCGTTGATTCCAATACTCTATTGGGGTTCGGCCCACTATCAATATTAAAAAATTGATTTTGAGTTCCCTCAACTTGGAGTTGTCAATTGCTACTAAAAAAATTGGGTTTGGCTCTTATTTAAGAGGCCCTTAATTAAGGTGTTTGAAGAACGACTGAGTGAAAGTACGTATCCGTACTCCCACGTACAAGTCTTCCATCTTCTTCCTCCTCATATCCTTTCATTAGCCTTCAAACAAAAATGGTGAAAAGTAGCATTCTTCATCTGGTTACCACAGTTGTCTTTTGCTTTCTTTTCGTTGAGGGCAATGGGTTTGTGGCTTCTGCGTGGTCAAATGCTCATGCTACTTTCTATGGAGGCAATGATGCTTCTGGAACAATGGGTATGTAACTTCCCTTTTGTATCCTTTTTTTTTTTGGTTCTACATCACTTATAATTAAGCGGACCAAACTAGCCTTCAAAAATAGGGCAAAACTGCACAATATCCTCTGTCCTATCTCATTGCATTCCCATTCATTTAATCGTGTCTCGAGGCTCGAGATTTGTGTATTTTTTATGGTACCAAGCAGAAGGTATTTTTATTACGACATTGAAATTTATTTTTGTTTAGAGCTTATTCTCGGCGAAAATCATTAGTAACACTCATGAATCTTCCAAGCTTTGAACTTGAATTGAATGATTATTGTTTGGCTTCAGGGGGAGCTTGTGGGTATGGAAACTTGTACGCCACTGGTTATGGGCTAAGGACTGCAGCTTTAAGCACAGCATTGTTCAACAATGGATTAGCTTGTGGACAATGCTACCAGATTAAATGTGACTATAAATCGGACCCGGAATGGTGTATAAAAGGAACTTCGGTTAAAATCACCGCGACAAACTTCTGTCCACCAAACTATGCTCAAGCAAACAACGATGGAGGGTGGTGCAACCCACCCCGCCAGCATTTTGACATGGCCCAGCCTTCTTGGGAAAAGATAGGCATTTACAGAGGCGGGATTGTGCCCGTGTTCTTCCGAAGGTCCATATTTTCCCCTCTCTCCTTTTATCTAGAAAATACCAATTCAAGATGATGGGAAAAAGACGGCACATAAAGATAACTCTGTACAAAATTTCTTGTTGCACGTACTATTAAATTTCTCTTGACCTTTTTTTTGATAGGTAATTTTTCTTGACCTTATGAAAACTATGACATTGGCATCTGTGATGTGATATGCAGAGTATCGTGCAAAAAACATGGCGGGGTTAGATTCACCATTTCCGGTAACAACTACTTTCAGCTTGTGCTGATAACCAATGTGGCTGGGCCCGGATCTATCGAATCTGTGTCGATCAAAGGCTCAAACACTAATTGGATACGAATGTCTAGGAACTGGGGCGTGAATTGGCAGTCAAATAACTATCTCACCGGCCAGCGTCTGTCGTTCAGCGTCACCACTACTGATGGAGAGACAAAACTATTTCAAAACATTGCCCCATCTAATTGGGGCTTTGGGCAGACCTTCAGCAGTCTAGTTCAGTTTTCCTAAATAGGTGCGAAAAACGAAATACGGCTTTAAACTTTTGGGCTTTCAATGGAAGCGGCGTGCATATATTGATTTTACGAAAGCAGCCCGCCATTTTTCTCATATTACGAAAGAGACCCAAGCTAGATCCAAAGATTGTTTGATTATCATGCTGGAGATTTTTGCATATCGGTCAGAGTGTAAGAATATGCTACAAATGATGTCGTGGTATTTATTTGCCATTATTTCTGAGTTACTAATATATGCATACTTTCAACTCAGTTCACTCTGTAACGTTTATCATTGCTTTTTGAGTTAATAAAGCATTCTTTCTTTGCACTTTGTTCACCCTATAATTGTGGTCATTGTTTGAGCTAATAAAATGTTCTTTCTTTTCTCTCCGTTGACTTTTGTTATTGTTTCTGAGCTAACAAACTTGTTTGGAATGATGGTTCGTGTATACTCAAGAGTATTATTCGTATCATTTAATATCTCCACTCTTTTTATGTACACTAGCATAGCAAATCAATACTGTATTTGATGGATGACGAAGTTGTCACACCATAATATTGGTTATCACCATCACTGACTGTGTGTGGGCTATACTTCAGAAAGGCTCTACAGGTCCTTCACTTACTTGTGTGAGTTTCCCGCCCGCTCAATCACTCCCTTTGCCGATAAGAAATCAGTTCTCATCAAGTAGTGTCGCAGATGTTTGTAACTTGTAAGTCGAACTAGATTCAATTATCTTCAAAAAAAATAAAATAAAAAGGAGTCAAACCCATACAAGGTTGCAACTTTAGAGATTTATACAACAATTCTTGGGCTGATGATGAGAAGTCCTCTTTTACGGCCCACCCAACACAAGAAACTATTGCAGCCCAAGAAAGATCCAAATAGGCCCACACAGTTACCTTACGGAGGCTCCATATTCGAGTGAGGAGCGAGGACTTCAGAAGTCCGACCCAAACAACTCTCAGCTAGAGCTGATAAGCGAATCAAAGTGTTGAAGTTCAAGCTCGTGTTTGCTCATAAACAGCTCGTTTGAAATCGGTTTGTACATAAACATAGTAAAGGCGAACATATTTTCGAAACTCGTTAGGCTTTCAAACTAAACTCCAACAAAGTACTGTCGAGTTGTAATAATGGGTTTGTAATAGGACCAGTACTTTTTTCGGCCCTTTCCTAGGACTTCAGAAAGTCTTGAAAATGTCTGTGGAAATCGGGTAACACTACCCCCGGTACTTTTGACTAGCTTAAAAACTCAATTTACTCAAAGATCAATTCACAATCGATTCATCCCATAAACAATTCAAATTAAAAGGCACTTTTAATCTCATTAACTTTCTCAAATTAAAGGTTCATACCAAACTCGAGACATTAACTTTTGGCTAGGATTGGCTGGGCTGCTTTCAATTAGATTGTGTTCCACTAGTTAAAATAAATACTCCATCTGTCTCAATTTAATTGTCCATCGTTCTATTTTAATCAGCTAAAAAATGAGTTATATTTTTAAATCCGTAACGAACTTCATATCGAATATGAATTTTATTTGATAGATCTCGATTAGTTTTATAAAATAGTATTTTCGAAATCACATAAAATATTACTCCATCCGTCTCTTATTTAGAGTCTAATATTCTATTTTGGGTTGTCCCTTAATAAGTGTCCATTTTGTAAAATTAATAGGTAAAAGTTGGTGCATTGTCTATTTTGTCCCTAAAAGTAGATTTCATTTTGAAAAGTAAGTAAGTAAAAGTGTAATGATGATAGATAAGTAGGAAAATTAGAGGAAAAAGTTGATGTGAAATGTATAATGATGATGTTTTATTAATTAGTTGGAGTTACAAAATAGAACACTTAAAAAGGAACGAAGAGAGTACAAATTATAAAATATAATTAATTAAAAAATGACACGAATTTAAAAGAACAATTTAATTGGGAAGGAGAGAGTACTTATTTTTCAAATAAATATAATTTTTTTAAAATCTAGAATGATGTAATATAAAAAATGACATGTCGTAGATCGGGAAAAAGGTTCTAATTACTTAGGCTCCGTTCTAGAACACTTTTTAAAAAAATAAGTACTTATTTCACATTTTTAAACTCAAAAATAATGTAAACGAAAAATAATTTTTTGATTTTTTTACACCGTATTAAAGATCTCATTGAGATCTTTCAAACAACATCTATATTGTATATTTTTAGATTTCATTAAGTCCTTTATTTTTTAGTTTGAAATTACCTTCTTAAAAAAAAGTACTTATTATTCGTTCCGGAACCGGGCCTCAGGCTCTCAGCAGCCCTCTAGGTCTGAAAGCTGGACTGAGTATTTGCACGTACTGCGAACTGCCATAGCCGAAGAAACGTTTGCAATTTTTCTCGTTTACTGTCGGTTTCGATTCGATGGAAGAGTCAAACTTCGAAGGTTCAGATATTAATCATGGTAGTATTACGCACGATGACTTCAAACAGCCCGAAATCCGTTCTCTTTCTTGTTCTTCCTCCGAAGCGGAAGGGTTAGAGAGAGAAGGTGAAGCGGATTTGAAGAGACTGCTAATGGCAGATGTGGGCGATCTTCCTCTTGTTCCTCCCTCCGCCGTTGATTCCAACTTCGTCCCCTATTTCGCCCCAGGTTTTGATTTCTTTCCCTAACCTACATGTCCAATACTTTTTTGATAATTCCTGTGTCTAGGCCAACTTGCATGCAACTCGATTAATTCTGAGTGACTGATGCCACTGTCCGCTAGCGGGGCCAGTTTGCTCGCTCACAATTAATTTCTGAGGGACCGATCCCACTTAGGGCTGCAATTGAACAGAGAGGCTCGGTTCGACTCGTTTAATTATCGAGCCGAGCTCGAGCTCGAGTTTTGAGCTCATTTAGTGAACAAGTCAAGCTTTCCAATACAAAGCTCGTCTCGGCTTGAAATAGTAGCTTGATTTGTTTAAAAAGACTCGTTTAGTAAATAAATCGGGCTCAGCTCGTTTACAGCCGAGCTGAGTTCAAGTTCGAGTTTTTGGCTAGTTTAGTAAACAAACCGTGCTCGAACACGATAAAGCTCGGCTCAGCTCATTTGCAGCTCTATTTCCCACCGTTCCTTGGTGTGGTCCAATGAAAGCCGGGGCAAAGCTTCGTATTCTCATTCACTTCAATTAATAACAAGAATGAGACCTAGAAAATTGATAGAACTCCAATTTAATCTTGTCCTGTTTTTTTGAAAGCTGATAAATGATAGTGGAACAAAATGGATTGTTTGGTTTTCAAATTTATCTGTTTACTAATAGGGATTGTTTTAGATCCAAATCTTTCGGTCCTGTCAGTTGAGTGAGAGACAAATTTTAGCTGGGAATTTTCGAAAAGATTTGATGAAATGTTTGAAAGAGTATCAATTTGATACTGCAACCTATTGCAAAAACCCAGTTTCAACTTTTAACCAACTCTTTCAAACATTAATGGCACTTATCAAATCAAGCTTTTAATTATGTCGTTGAGTCATTGATGAGAATAGAGAGTCTGAACTGGGATGCTGAGTCTTGTCTCTGCTTTCTTATTTCCCCTCCTTTTGTGGTAGCAGTAGTATTGACCTACAAAAAAGCTAACCAATGTTACAATTGTACTCATCTTTTGCCTTTTGAGTGCCATCAGACTTCATGAAACCAGGACATGATCAATATGTTTATCGTCATGCCAATGGGTACGTCTCCAGTGTATCCTTTTAATACTTATATAATCTGTTTCGTTAATCTGACATATATAATCCATTCATAGACATGTTCACGTCATGTATTTGTAGAGTTTGATAGTCTTAAGAATTTTCTTCAATGTGATGGAAAAGCTTGTGTGTGATCGGCTTGGCACCTACGCACTTGGTGTTCAAGGATGAAGGAGGAGTAAAAGCAGTTGATTTCAATGTAGGGAAATCTGATCGAAGTGGGATGAAGGTGACAGGGAAGCGCAAGAAGGTAATCTTTTGGTTTGCTTGTTTGGATTTTATGTATTTTAAAAATGTAATAGATTGAATAATGTTGAGAATGTTCCCAGTCTGTATTTCTGCAATTATCCAAAGAACATTTAAGTTGCGCGATATGTGATGCCTGTCTTCAAAGTACCAAGCGGGTAATATGGCCTAAAGTTTAAAAGTTAACGCGCCACACAAGGCAACGGGAAATTTTGATATTTCTCATCTACGTCGATTCTGGAGCTTTTTGCTAAAATATGCACCAGAAAGTGAGAATAGTTTGTGTTGTTTGATAATCCATTCTTCGCCCTCACTAGTTAGTGGTTTATACTGGGATTTCACAAAGTTAATTATGGATTTTTCTCCACAGCAGGCAGACAAGAATCTCATTTCAGGGAATTTGTCGTGACAAACAAGATTTGTTTAGTCGTGTGCATAATTTGATTTCAAGTAGAATTGACAAGCACAACCTATTGAATATTGTTCATTGTGCACCCCCGAAGATGCAGATTTTTTCCTTCATACCCTTATGGAATGTAAGGAAATGTACTACTAGTCATGTTTGACAAAAATACGACCTCAAAACCAGATATCTTGTTGGCCACCCTGCATTTTCACTTTTTAACTTAAATAAAGTGAATCTTAGTTGCACAAAGCGGGAACGAGAGTGGGAGCTGGAGCTTGGGAGCGGGGATTTGCAGAAGACCCTAAGTTGGGAGCACCAAAAGGAGCGTTTGTATATGTATTAATTTTAAATGAAGATGAGTAAGCAAAGACAGCCTAATATAGTTTTTTATCAAATTTATGGACTAAACACATAGATAAGTCAAATACGAGATGAGAGTCCTAAATCTCTCTTACTTCTTTTCTCTTTTTCTTCTTCCTTGCATGTGTTTGCAAAGAAAAGTCCAAATTTCTTCCTTGAGATTAGTGTGGAATCTCCCATCCTATTTAGGTGCGCACTCCCATCTTGATGGGACTGAGACGGGAGCGCACCCACTTTGGAAGCTCCCTGAACTAAGAAGTGAATTAACAACAAAAGTAGTCTAAGAAAAGTCTTGTAAATATCTGTGATAGTAGAATCAAGATGTTTTTTTTCTTTCCCCTTTTACCCCTTTCCAGTACTTTTGCTAACAGGGCCTAAACTTAGTCTTAAACAATCAGATTATATATCCACTGCATTCCTGGTGGACATTTGGATTAACGAGACGGTTTAGCCTGAGCTGTCCATTTTAGTAGGTGTTAGGTGACTGCAAGTTTTGGCAGTTGTAGGCAACACTTTTAAGGGTTAGTGTGCAGTATACGTAGGGAAATACTTCCAGAGTAGCTTACATCGTTGCTTGTCAGTTTGCTTTCAGTTGTAGTTGTATTTCGTGTAATAAGATGAAATTAAGCAGACACTTCATTACATTTTTTCCTTGTGCCCTGGAAAAGTTGTTTTGTATTTTAGCAAAGTGAATTCCTTCTGCAGAACGCGCAGCATTTTGAGTCCAACAGTGCTTTGTGTAAAGTGTGCACCAAAGATGATACTTCTTACGTTGTCAGGTTCAATTTCGCTTCTCATTTTGTTTGAATTCTTTGATATTGTTTCATTCGTCTTACTGTCAAAAACCAAAAATCTCCTGGCATTTTCTCAGGTGCTGCGTAAAAGGCTCTCTACTTGAAGTGAATGATAGGTTAATCAAGCAACCGAGTCTGCTTAATTCAGTGGTATGAAATACCATTTACATTTTCTAATAATATGTTCAATGGGGGTATCTGTATGCCAATTGCCATCATATATCCAGGGGTCGAGCTGTATAGGCACCAAGGAGGACCACGGCACCCTCCAGTTTCTGTATAAACCCCTTCTATCCCCTGTAGGTATAATGTGTGTGTCCAATAGAAATTACGTTATTGTCAACAATAACATAATCCTTCGATGGGGGTATGGGCGGGGATATGAGTGAGAGAAGATTAGAGACAGTCCTAACCTTTTGGTGGCAGACGCACATAGTGGCTGATCTCAAAAAGTTATGCAACTGAAACAACAGCATCTCCCAAAATCGAGCAACTCAAGGGACGTTATGCCATTGAACCATGTCTGCAAATTAAAGCCGGAAGGCATCAGAGAGGCCAGAGAGGGCAGGCTTACAGACCCCGATAGAATTTCCGTGCTTATTATCATGCTTCCTTTAATTTCAAAATCCGGAGCGATGCACAATATTTACACCTCTCCAGCATTTCTTAAACTTTTGAAAAGCAAGTTTTCTCATAATTGAACTGTTTATTTCTTAGAAGACGCCGATATTAATTGTTTGCCTTTCACCTAGTTTGGGCCCCTCCCAAGTCAAAATCCTTCTCTGCCACTGGCTACATCACATTCAAAGATCACTTACTAGTTTCTAGTAGAACTGCTCTTTCCTTTTGTCCTTCAAACACTAAAGAAATTTACATGCGTCTCCCATTTATTCGTCCATTCGGGGTTGTATTGCAGGCAGATAGAGAAGGATACATTGCAATAATCATGCCAAAACCCGCTGATTGGCTAAAGACCAAGCCTATGTTGCTGGGCATTGACGAGTACAAGAAACTGAGAGAGCTCTCTTGACCAATTTGACTTATTCATTTCATGCAGGTCTTCAAAATAATCGATCGGGCAGTACGGTTGCTTTTGTATACGATTGTTTGAACATCACAATTTTGTCAAATCTCTAATCTATTTCGTGTATTATTTTTGTTTTTTCGCATTATTGATTGTATTTGAGGCTTAGAAGTCATTTTCTGAATATACCATGGAACTAATGAAGTGGGTCTCCTTTCCTCCCCTATTTGCTCATGATCTCTATGCCATCAATATACTGAAACTCTCACTCGCTTGTGTTTATCTGTTTCCAGTGTTCTAAAAATCGGCGATTAATCGCTTGCGCGGTCCATCCGACTAGATCCGACTAATTACTATGTGCCGATTAATTGCCAAGTACTAGGCTTCGAAGCTTGCCCAACTAGCGCCTAGCAATTTTTAGAATATTGACTTCTCTAGAGCATTTTTAGAGGTAGGTATGCACTGTGTGGTATCCCGTCAAATTTCTCGTCCTGAACTTCTCAAGCTTCTCTCAGAATCTTGGGTTACAGCTTATGAGAAAAATCAAAACAAGTCTATTCCTGTTCAATCCTCAAATCCAACTCTCATCTCAAAACCTGATGGTACCGTGGAAATCTCTTTTCCAAAAGACACATCTTCCTCATCTTCCACCCATCCTGTTATTTTTTCCTCGACAATTAACATGTTTATTGATGGTTCTAGACCTGGCCTCCCAATTCAATATTTTAAACCCAGTGGCCTTCTAGTCTATTATTTTAAAAATCCAGAAACAGGTCATTGTTACTTTGATGTCTGTGACTGTGATGACTGTTACCAAGAAAGTCTTCTTGAGGATGACGAAAACTTTGAAGATGACCTTTGTCCACTATGCACTTATAAAGCCGATCAAATCTGGGATGCTGAACTCGATCAATCGGTCCATTGGAAATTTTAACAGGAAGGCTTTTCACACAGTAATTAGTGAAATCGCTCGGGCCAATCGATCGTCGTTTATTTCATTTGGCTAGAAAGTAATTGTAGAACTTTTCAAGGCATCGAAAAGCCTCCTTGTGCAGTCCTCCATGACGTCAATGAGAAAGAATTAAAAGTTTTCAGACTCAATTTTCTATACAAGGAAGACAAGAACTACTATATATACTACTATATATGAGGAATTTAATCACATCAACACTTACAAAATTGAATCAAATATGAGGAATTACAAAATTTTTGTCAATGATCACAACCTTAATTTACCCCAAGATACAAGCACCAATATTGATTGATGTTTCACTTATGTTCTTGTTGGAGCCCCCTAACTTCTTGCATAACTAGCATTCTTGACCTGTTTATACTAAGGAAACACAAATATATATGCTCCTCAAGATCTTCCAATTGCTCCAAAAAGCTTGTTTGATGGATCTTGAATTCCCTCACAACCTCCATCAACACCTCAGGCTTCCCATTCCTAACACACATATCCGCAATCGCTTTGTTGTGTTCTATCTCATCTTGTAGCCTCCCCACGAGCCGACTCATTGTATCAAAATCGTTGATCAGGATAAAAACACATCTTGCCGCGACTTCAAGCTGTGCGCCAGATCTTTTAGGCAAGCTTGTTTTTTTAAGCCCTTTCGTCATCAGCTCGATCCTCTTCTTGGCCAACCCTAACGAACAAGTGAGTGATGGCGCGACAACTATACCAACCACGCTATGAATTGAAATCACTAGCAATGCTATCAGTAGTCCACTACAAGAAACCATAAGACTAAACCCTAAAATCCTTTTACAATACCTATTGAACTTTTCTCTCCTTCGAATCTTCTTAAACTCCATTGTCAATCTCTCAAGCAAAATCTCAAGGCTCTCGTGTATGTCGCGGTATTGTGATGAGGAAATTCTGAGCATTGGGTTGTTCAGGCTTGCAAACGAAGAAAGCTCCTTAAAAACATGTGTGGAGTTTGGGAGACTTATTGCCCTTGTGATTATCCGGTAATTAGCGCGCGCTTGGTGAACACTCCCAAGGAGTAATTCACATGTGTTGGATGCTTCATAGCTAGCTTCCAAGTAATCAATGACTAGGTGATGAACGTTCATTCCTCTGGTCGCACCGGCCAGGGTTTCTGGCCGCGGTTGAAATAGGTAATCTGAGAGACGAACGCGAAAAGGACGAGAAGATGAAGAAGGCAATCTATCCAGGGATCTTATTTCTCCCATCTGATCTTGAACTTTGTTGAACATGTCTGTGTAGGATTTTGTCCTCAGGGCTTCTATGTACTCCTCATCGACGGTTAACTTGTCAGCCAAGCCATCCACCCGGTAATTTCGACGTCTATCTGAAAAGAGAGAGAGAAAAGAGCATCAGAAATCAACAGACAATAGAAAGAACAGGTGGAAGAACCCAATACAGAAACTCATCAATAAAAAAGAAAACAACAGGAGAGAGAGAGAGAGAGAGAGAGAGAGAGAGAGAGAGAGAGAGAGAGAGAGAGAGAGAGCGAGCTGACCGGTTCGTGTGAAGGGCCATTTGAGCTTCAAGCAGGCCATTGTTGAAGTAGATTGCTAATGAAAGCGATCGCTCATGAGAATTGTTGCTGTTATTTATAGGCTGTATCTGATGATTAGAATTGATTTCAGAAGTGAAAAAAGCTCAAAGAAGACAGTTGGCAATGGTTAACGCCTCTTGGATTGGATAATATTGGCTTCTCTCAAAAGAGACTCCACGATGTAGCGTCCCCCACACGTACGTCCTGTTTTTCTACCACTCTAATTTATTATTTCTTCTGCTGAGTTTTCTACCGTCTAATAATTAATTGCTCTCAAACTTTAGCCCCAAGTTCTACCTCTACGGAAATCAATATCAAATCTTCCATACCGAAAAAGTGTAGCTACGGGATTACACAAGCATCTCTTCCTGATAAGAATCTTCTGTGCAATCTTGCGGCTGACATTGCACGAAAATAGAGATATACAAGCACTTTTGAGTACAGGTACTGTACAGGTACTGACTTGAGCAGAGACAGGATTACTATGTGGCTTATGGGAGCCAAGGCCAACACGTTGTTTTTTTTTTTTAAATATTAATATTAGTTGTTTTTTTACTATTTGTTAAGAACACTAAGATATTGTTTTTGTATTGGATATTATTTAGACATTTAAATGAATGTGTTCGCTTTAAGTCTCAAAACTCTTTAATCTCTTTCTTTATGCACGGTCACCCATAAGTTTTTTCTTAAATTATTAATCTTATTTTTCTTTCTCTCTCTTTCTATTCAGTACTCAAAAAACCTCTCTCAAACCCTAAACCAAACAAATTATTAGATTCCCAAACCTTAAAATTTCAAAATCTCTTATTGTTGATAGTTCCACCCCCGTATTTACAAAATCCTTGTTCTGTTCCTGGTCCTGAGGTGAAATTCTATAATCAGATGAGATGCGTTGCAATTAATAGTCTTGTCCTTTGAGCAATTACTAGCTAGCTTTTTGGGAATTTTTATGGTTCAAAACTTCAAATTCAATGGTTATGGTTATGAGGGCTATCCAAAAACCAAAATGATCATATTCTTAGGAAAAATGGGGAAAGGAAGTTTATGCAAGAAAACCATGTGAAAAGCCAACGCGTTTCTGTTAAATAGGTTTGGGCACCGAGAGAGAGAGAGAGAGAGAGAGAGAGAGAGAGAGAGAGGTATAAAGTTTTCCTAGATACTACCTAATTATTTAGTGGATGAGATCGATGAAGTGTTGTTTAAATTTGTTACTTGGAGTCCACGTCTGGTATAGTTTTCAAAGTTCAAATAATACGGGCTTTTTTGGTAAAATTCCAGCAGTCTTTTGAAACTTCACGTGACTTTTGCCCACCACATCTGCATGGCTATGACGATATATATCACATGCTTTGTAAGTTGTAACACCTTATATTTTTGCCTAATTTAAGAATACTTTGTATTTGTCTCCAAAAAATATTAGCGTACGTACGACCGAGTCATATATACTGTGTGGCGAAGGATTTTAATTTGTGCTCCCCT
Organism: Rhododendron mucronatum var. ripense; assembly: GCA_019656295.1. Classification (NCBI taxonomy): domain Eukaryota; kingdom Viridiplantae; phylum Streptophyta; class Magnoliopsida; order Ericales; family Ericaceae; genus Rhododendron; species Rhododendron mucronatum. Next base: position 672,823 of record BPLT01000146.1, on the reverse strand, counting down.
ACGGCACCGGTGAAGGAACGAGTTACAGCTGGATGCAGATCATGGTTTATCTACCATCTCTGCACAATGGCAGAGCTAGGGATTTTGATTCGGGAGGGGCTGGATAATAGTCATATATTTTTAATCTAAACGTATACTTATTATATCATAAAGTTTTTTTTTTCAATACATTACATTTGTACATTGAAATGATTGTAGCCATGCAGTTAAAATATATACCAATCGTTTTTTTTTTTCTTTAGGCAACTTCAACATCCATGTAATTATTTTTTATTTACGAAAGAATTTGAGAAATGAGAATGTAAAATAACCGGGTTTTTTTTTTATCAAATTAAACCAACCAATATTATTAAGATTATAAGTAGCTATACACCAATAATTACCGATAATATTCAAAATCATGTATATATAAAATAAATTTTTTAAAACTCGAGAGCTCGAAGGGGATCCGGGGCCACCCCGGACCCCAACATAGCTCCGCCACTGCCTCAATGAGCATATCATCATCAACGGGTTACTACACCCGAGCTGTTTTTTTCCTGCTAATTAACTTTTGAATTTTTTGCTTTTCGTTTCTTTTATTTTCGGGACCGTGAGCCCTTTGTTCATTATGCTGTTTTGGTTTCTATAAATATATGTTTCGTTTCCTCTACAAAAAAATACACACACACACACACATATATATATATATAAAATAAAAAAATCACATATTGGGGCCTCTTTTCCATGTGGATCCACATAAAAGAATTACATACTAGAGATAGTTAAAGAATTTCCTTTTTTTTTAATCAAATGTGAAATGCCGTCAAAATCAATCGTTTTATTTCAAACAAAAGATGGATAAGAAGCTTTAACTATCTCTAGTAGCTAGTATTTATTTCAAAGATGGATAAGATGCTTTAATCCTGTGCATTTGTCGTGATCACTACGATTTTAGTCAGAAGCTTGTTTTCTTTTCCGATTTTTTTGGCTCTCAAATTAATGTTTGAAAAGATTTTTCTGTCCATGTGATAAGTTTTTTGCTGTACCAAAGCTAATGATAGAAGATGAATTTAGCTTCTTCATGCGGATCAAAAAAAAAATATATATCTTCATGGTAGGTCGTTTTTCACACCAAAAATAAATAATTAAAACTGAGCGAAAATCTCAATTCAAATAGAATAGTGGTTTAAGTCCAGGTATCGTACCACGGAGATCAAGAGGCTAAGTTGTTGTATTTCTAAAATTAATTCCTAATTCAATTCAAGAAAGAGTGATTGGATTTTGATTAACTAAAATTATCTAAGTAATTAAAAGCAAGGGAGATGTTGAATTCAAATATGGAAAAAGGTCTTAGGGTTTCGAATCCACCCTAACTTCGTAACTAAGCGATTATGTTAATTTAAGAAACCGACTACCAAAACGACATTGATTCACCAAAAGCTACAAGCCCAAGTGCTATCGCCAAGAAAATTGCATGTGATTGAAAACCGGACATAATCTATCTTCGGTTGGCACGAATCGTCTTCGATTCTACAACTAATTAATCTAGGCACGACTCGTCTTTCCTAGGCATAGATTATTCTAATTCTCAATTTCATGCACAAAGAATACTGTTGCATAACTATGTATTTGTAATCACAGAAAACAAACACATATAACTAGATTGGAAAAATAAGTTCGAATCATAAAACAAGTCTCAATGTTATACAACCATCGTTTCGGCAATCAAAATCAAAAATCAACATAAAAACATTAGTTATTTGGTTAGGGTTTCATCTACACCCTAAGAAAAAGGATTAGTTGCTCATGGGGAGAAGAGAATAGGAATATCTTGATTCAATCTCCATGTACTGCCTTTGCCGCACGTCTGTCCGAACCTGTTGTCCACGGCTTCACGTAAACCTCGTCCACGGCCAAAAGCTTCTGCCGTCCAGTAGGTTTCATATCATAGCTTATATAGGAATTGAATTCATTAATCACACAAAGACCCCTTGGACTTTTCTGCAATGATAAAACCATCCAATTCTTAAGTTTTCCGCACTTTTGTCCCCGAACTTCTTTTAACCTCATTTTTTATCCAGAATCTCGGACAATGGGCTCGAGCAACCTATAAACACAAAAACGCATAATAAATATCGATTAACAAATATAAAAGACTAATAAATGTAGATTGGAGGGTCAAAATATGTATATTTTGCCACTTATCACACCCCTCAACTTACACTTTGCTAGTCCTCGAGCAAAGAAAACAATTAAAATAAATTCGAACTACACCACTTTCGTAGGACTCACGATTGCACTTAGCCCGTGCAACAAGCCTTTTAAACCCCTAGGCGATCCCTAGAGGACGAGTGTAGTCTCGTGAGGGTTTACAGCAATGTACTCCCACAAACATTGTGAATCTTTTTCACATGAGACCCAAAAACCTGTAAGACAACTCATCGATATCTCAAGCAAAGAAAATGAAACCATCGCAGAAACATACTAGGCAAGAGTAGTTCTAGAGGCTATCAAATCATAAAAATAAGCCATGGCACCTACACTTAACGTGTCTGAATAAGGGCCTCGGTCACAAGGTGAGTAACAACTAAAAATTCTTTCCGGACCGAGTCTTGACTTCAAATCTCACCGTGTCATGCACTCAACAAATGAATTCACTCGAACAAGGCGCATATTATGTACTCTCAACATGTGCGGTTAGAAGTTATGCAACATGAAAACAAAGTATTCCGCACATAAAGACACGAAAAGAACGCTCTATAAAGTGGACACATGATCTCATGAACGGAATGCAAGCATCGGGAACTCTCTCTTTCCATCAATCCACATCCCATTGCCCCTAGAATCAAATAGGACTTTAAATCCGGGTCATAGCATTAGGTAAGGGAAAATGCATGTTTCAAGATTTGGGTAAAATATTCAAGTGTCTGAGAATAGGCTCACAACAACTTATATAGGGCAAGTTTCACAAAATGTGCCCTCTTCGCATTATTTTTTTCCTTTTTCAACTTCGCCATATCTCTCTTTCCTATCCTTCAACATCCTCTCAAAATAATATCAATTACACATTCTTCAACAAGCTTGGTGTCCTCTTTTTTTCAAATCAATTTCAATTCTTTTTTTCTTTTGAAGCTTTTTTTTTTTTTTTTGGTTGAAAGACTACCATAAACAAAGCTCTATTACCAACTCCGCTTACCCCATCTTCTGTTAATAAATCAACTCCACATGATTAATTAAGCCTTCTCAAGACACAATATAGATGGTAGAGCTCAACAAGAAAAGATTATTATGCAAGAGGCTCAAATAGGCTTACAAGGGATAAGTGTATGAAAGAAAGAAACGAACTGGCTCAAAAGTGTCAAAAATGGCCTATGATCCTCTCCTAGGGGCAACACAACCATGCAAATTTGCAACCCAAGAGATAAATAAACATCACATTAAGTTCCCAATGCTTGACAACAAAGATAATGAGATCGACTACAAATATGTTCTTCTTTGACGAGAGTTTATGTGACACCACTCCAAGAAAAGATAAGGCTCTAAACTCACATGGGCATAAGTCTCCACTAAACAAGCCATTAAGAATAATCAGTATGCAACTCACAAAGCGACCAAAGCCCAAAAGAACGTGAAGTGCAAAAATGCTAAGAATAAGTGCCATGACGAATTTCTCACAAAAAGCTAGCAAAAAGAACTACAATGCCACAGAGATATCCAAATTCTAAGCAATGATTATCACATCTCAGACTCAATCAACCAAGAGCCAATCTCAACAAGTCTTATACAAAAATAATCCAACAATTTTTTCAATTTTTAAAATTTTCAATTGTTTTTTTTTTTTTCATTTTCATGACTCTAACTTTTTGCAGTGACGTGATTCCTCCCCCCAACTTAAACTATTCAATGTCCCCATTGATACATACTCACCAAAAGGATTAGACACGTAAAATAAAAGAGGGAAAGAGATCACCTCAATGGCCATATGAACATAGCAGGTAAAAGAGAGCAAAGAGAAATAAGCCCCCCGACTTGAAGTATGACAACCTGCAAAATGTTAGGCACCAACAGAAACACTAAACAATAACACCTGGGTTACCTCCCAAAAAGTGCTAAGTTTAGCGTGTTCAACCAAGCGTTCGTGAAGCTCAAATCAATTTAAGTCTATTTTTATAATTAACAATATACGGATCATGCCAGAAAAAATTATTTGACTCAAATAAAAGTTGTTTAATGAGTTGTTCAAACAAGTGAGTCAATATTTTATTCATAGTCAAAATGTGGACGTGATCCGCATACCACGGGAATGCTTTCTTGAAAAGAACTACCCCTAACAAAATTCTACGAGTTGAACCGAAGGACGCCACCTCAATGATAAAATCACACACCGATTCTTTGAAGAATGGTCCATTGTCAGCAATTATCCTTTCCTTTGTAGATTGATCGCTATGCGTAGAACTGACCATTGACATAATTTCTACTGGCCCCAAAAGTTCCACACTAGGATTAGGTGACAAAGGTTTCGACTCATAAGTAGGTAATTCTATGGCAATAGGGAGTGGAGATAATGCAGAAGGATGACAGGGATCCCCATTAGATATCCACTCATCAATAGTTAACCAAGGAGCAGAGTCTAGCAATGAACTAACTTGCTCATGAGTCAACTCATCAAGTTCAAAATCATAACCACAATGAGCTAAGTAAGTCTCTAAGGGATCATCCCCGCTTAAATCGACAGGGTCACTAATGTCCAGATCTGGAGGAGCTTTATTTGCCATATCATCAATCATATTAACTACAAAGCGATCGCTCTCTTCAGAGGGATACAGATTAGCATCAAAAACATTTAATTGCACCGTCATGTTCCCAAAAGATAAATCCATCACCCCAGTCCTACAGTGGATAGAGGCATTAGCCGTGGCTAAGAAAGGTCGACCAAGAATAAGGGGAATCTGCTTCTTAGGACTATGCACAGGTTCCATGTCAAGAACTATAAAATCAACAGGAAAGTAAAATTTATCTACCTTGACAAGGACATCCTCTATGACCCCACGTGGTACCTTAGTGGATCGATCAGCTAACTGCAAGGTAACCGACGTAGGTTTCAACTCTCCCAACCCAAGTTGCTCATACACACAATAAGGGAGCAAATTGACACTAGCCCCTAAATCTAGGAGTGCTCTATCTATGACATGATCACCTATAACACACGAAATGGTAGGAGCACCAGGGTCTTTACGCTTAAGAGGTGTGTGGTGTGTAAGAATGGAGCTCACCTGCTCATTAAGTTGCACCTTTTTAGGCACATGTGTCCTAGACTTACGCTTTTGAGTACAAAGGTCTTTCAAAAATTTAGCATAAGCTGGAACTTGTTGGATTGCCTCCAGGAGAGGGAGGTTGACTTTGACTTGCTTAAACACCTCCATCATTTCTTCTTGTTTTGTTCCCTTCTTACCAAAAGGTGAAGGTGCTTCAAGACAAGTTGGGAAAGGTGCTTTTGGTATGTAAGGAGGTGTTATTGGAGGATTCGAAGTGGAAATGATAGGAAGGCTGTCCTCCGTACTTTTAGGAACTCGCTCTATTCTCGCATGTTTATCCTTGTGCCTTTCATCCTCCGGTCTAGTTTCTATTTCCCTTCCATTTCGAAGGGTGACTAACACATTGGCTTGCTCATGATAAATATCATTTGCTCGCGACGTCTCAACTCCATATTGACCCCTTGGATTAACAATAGGTTGACTCGGTAACTTGCCCTCCTCTCGTCGACTAAGTGTATTAGCTAGTTGCCCCATTTGGGCTTCTATCTTTGAAATGGATTGTGTATGAGAGTTGACGGTTAGTGTGTTCGCTTCAAGTTTACGCGAAGTAGCCTCAAGCCCTTGGAGAGCTTGCAGCACCCTATGCTCAAAATCAGAGGTTCTTTGAGGTGGAAGGGGATTAGGGCACTGATATAATTGTTGTGGTGGAGTCGGATGGTAAACTGAAGGATTGGCAGAGTTGGTAAACATGGGCCTTTGAGGTGGAGCTGAAGAATTGCTCGGAGCTTGTTGATTCCAAGAGAAATTCGGGTGATTTCTCCATCCCGGGTTGTATGTATTAGAATAAGGATCATTACCGGGTCTGGCAAACCCTTGAGCAGCTCTAACTTGCTCTTGAACAAACTCGGGGTATTGGGAAGCCATATGGCACTCACTCACAAAGTGAGTAGGACTCGAACAAATTGCACAAGCCTCCTGAAAATATGAAGGCTGAGAAGGTGGAGAAGGAACTTGACCAAAAGATAGAAGCTGGTCAAATTTTTTGTTTAAAGAGGCCACTTGGTTAGAGAGATCGTTGGAGTGCCCAGCCTCATAAATCCCTCTTTGCTGTTGGGAATTTGAGGCCACCATGTTAACTCTTCTAGCAGCCGAGGCATGTTGTTGGGAATTGTTACTCAGGTTATCAAATAACATCCATGCCTCGTCCGGGGTCTTAAGCATAAAAGTCCCACCACAAGAGGCATCAACCATTTGACGGTGTCGTTCAGACAAACCATCATAAAAAATACGGACTAACTGCCACTTAGGAACTTCATGGTGGGGACACTTTCGAGTAAGCTGTCTAAGTCTTTCCCATGTCTCATGAAATTGCTCGCCATCAAGCTGAGAGAAACTCATGATAGCTTGCCTATATAGGATTGTCTTACCTATGGGAAAGTACTTTGTAAGGAATTCTTGCTGTAATTGGGCCCAAGTAGTGATAGACCCAGTTGCCAAGGAATTAAGCCAATCTTTGGCTCTATCCTTAAGTGAAAAGGGAAAAAGTTTTAGCTTAAGGGCATCATCAGAAAAGTTTTGAATTTTTACTGTGGAGCTTTTCTCTACAAATTCATCAATATGCTTAAAAGGGTCCTCATTGTCAAGCCCATGAAAGGATGGGAGCATCTGAAGAGTGTGAGACTTGATCTCATATTGAGCTGCTGTAATAGTGGGCAGCAAGATGCAAGAAGGTGATGTGTATGCAGGGGGAGCAAAGTACTCCCTCAATTGCCTAGTCTGGTCATCTTGATTATTGTGTAACGCCATGATTGAAAGTGAGTCACTAGGTCTATTGCGACGTTTAACTGCTCGAAGAGCCTTAAGAGTCCTCTCTAACTCAGGGTCAATAGGGATTAAGTCTGGATGACAAGACCGACGCCCTTGCATATAAAATTAACACCGCTCTACGTGCTACAAGTATAGCAACTGAAAAACCTTTTTTAAGGGAATAGCAATATAAACTAACTACAGCAATAACAATATTAAACAAATGCAACTTAGTAACTCTAGTAGTGCTAATGCGGTAATTAAAAATTTAAAACTCACAGTGCTCTTTGGAGTAATTTTTTTTTTTTCTCTGGAAGCTAAGGTAGCAAAGCCAAGCTCTTTAGTCTCCTCTGCAGCTATAAGTTAAATTTTCTGATGTGAAATCAAGTGACCTGCACTAGAAGAACTAGACGAAACAATTAAACAAACAAAAAGAATAACAAAAAAAAAACAAAAAAAATTAAAAAAGAAAAGAAAACAAGAAAGACTAAGCTAGGAATTAAAATAAGAACCAATTTTCAAAATAAACAACCGTGCTTTTGATCCCCGGCAACGGCGCCAAAATTTGGTAGGTCGTTTTTCACACCAAAAATAAATAATTAAAACTGAGCGAAAATCTCAATTCAAATAGAATAGTGGTTTAAGTCCAGGTATCGTACCACGGAGATCAAGAGGCTAAGTTGTTGTATTTCTAAAATTAATTCCTAATTCAATTCAAGAAAGAGTGATTGGATTTTGATTAACTAAAATTATCTAAGTAATTAAAAGCAAGGGAGATGTTGAATTCAAATATGGAAAAAGGTCTTAGGGTTTCGAATCCACCCTAACTTCGTAACTAAGCGATTATGTTAATTTAAGAAACCGACTACCAAAACGACATTGATTCACCAAAAGCTACAAGCCCAAGTGCTATCGCCAAGAAAATTGCATGTGATTGAAAACCGGACATAATCTATCTTCGGTTGGCACGAATCGTCTTCGATTCTACAACTAATTAATCTAGGCACGACTCGTCTTTCCTAGGCATAGATTATTCTAATTCTCAATTTCATGCACAAAGAATACTGTTGCATAACTATGTATTTGTAATCACAGAAAACAAACACATATAACTAGATTGGAAAAATAAGTTCGAATCATAAAACAAGTCTCAATGTTATACAACCATCGTTTCGGCAATCAAAATCAAAAATCAACATAAAAACATTAGTTATTTGGTTAGGGTTTCATCTACACCCTAAGAAAAAGGATTAGTTGCTCATGGGGAGAAGAGAATAGGAATATCTTGATTCAATCTCCATGTACTGCCTTTGCCGCACGTCTGTCCGAACCTGTTGTCCACGGCTTCACGTAAACCTCGTCCACGGCCAAAAGCTTCTGCCGTCCAGTAGGTTTCATATCATAGCTTATATAGGAATTGAATTCATTAATCACACAAAGACCCCTTGGACTTTTCTGCAATGATAAAACCATCCAATTCTTAAGTTTTCCGCACTTTTGTCCCCGAACTTCTTTTAACCTCATTTTTTATCCAGAATCTCGGACAATGGGCTCGAGCAACCTATAAACACAAAAACGCATAATAAATATCGATTAACAAATATAAAAGACTAATAAATGTAGATTGGAGGGTCAAAATATGTATATTTTGCCACTTATCACTTCACACATCGCAGCATACATGTACGTAGATCGGCTCATAATGATGGAAGATGAATTTAGCTTCCTCACGCATCACAGTATACATGTACGTAGATCGGCTCATAGTCCGAGGATTAGTCCGGTTGGTTGGTGAATTTGCTCTCCGCATGATTGAAGATAATTTCTTATGAATTTTCTATCTCGGTATGAATGGTCTGACTTTGACTAAACCAGAAAGAAAATTAGTTGAGGTGCTTGTAAGCTGTTCTGAACATCTTGACCGTAAAACTAAATTCTTAAAAAAAATATTTATCATAGGCTCATAACCATTTTATACAGAGCAGCTATTGTTCACAACATGACAAATCTTTTCCTGGACTACCTTTATTATTTATTTGGAGAAATCAAATTAAAGGCAAACTAGAGCCATGCAAGACCAACCAATTAGTATTAGGAAAGTTAGGCAACGATGTATAATATTATTGGTTAACGTCCAATGATTAGGCGCTGAGATTAATTAAAGACACTCATCTTGTTGCTTTCACTTCATAATTAATATAATTAGAAGGGTGATTATTTCATTCTGTAAGAGCAATATATGCTCGTCTATATATATCTTACAAAAGTACGTGGGGTACACAAAATTAAGATGGAACCCATGTACACTTTTGTGAGAGCAAGGAGTATCGCTCCTTGACCCCAATTGAAACAAATTGTTTATAACAAGACACAAGTTGAACATTGGGAAGGGAAAAATATGACTCATTGCAAAACTCGAAAAACCAAGGGGTCCTAATTGGAAGAGATGGAATTTGGGATTTCTTTGTAGTAATTTTAAATTTTAAAAGTTCAAACATGACAACAAAATTAAAATGTAAGACTAGAATTTGAAAGTAAAAAACTTAAAAATTAATCTCCCAAAAGTTCTATTAATATAACTATACCACCTAGTAAAATAACTTTCTAGCTTAAGCTTTAAGAACAATAGCAAAACCCATCTTGTCTCCCAACATTGGGGATATGAGCAGAGGTCGATTGGAGAACTTTTGAAAATATATGCACAAAATAGCTGCTTTTAGAATGCTATTGAAATAATACTGGTCCCCCTATACCTCCAAGAACTGAAGATCTAAAAGAACGTTTTCTATGGAACCATGCCCCAAATTAAAGTCAAAGTCTATTTTGAAGTTGACATTGAGGCCGGAATAATCAGGTACCATCAAAAGATAAAACACTTAACGCACAATTAAATCAACAAGAGTAAAGTCAAAATGATGAAAACAATACTTGCGAACAATAAACTTTTTTTTAAGCCAACTCTTTTTCAGCCCTAATTAGGTTTGATGGCTTCTCGGCATCAATGTCAATCACAAAACGGTACTTGACATCGTTCTTTGCAAGCCGATCAAGGGCTTCGTTAATTTTCTCAGGCGTGACAGTCTCAATATCACACGTAATGTTGTACTTTCCACACACGTCCATCATCTCTTGTGTCTCCTTCATGCTCCCTATAATGCTACCCTTCACTGTTCGCTTTCCTACAAAATTCCAAAACAGAAAAAACGGTCTCGGCATCAAATCTATGTACAAACTCTAAATATTAAATGGGAACAATAAGCAATTTCTTGAAATTTTCGGTGGAAAATGGAGATTTTACCAAATATCAAAGGGAATGAAGGCAGGTCCATGGGCTTGTCTGGTGCGCCCACAATCACCAGTGTGCCATTGACTTTGAGCAGTTCTAAGTAAGGCCCAAGTGAGTGGTAAGCGGATACGGTGTCCAAAATAAAGTCCAGAGACCTCTTCCCTGCCTGTGCACCACCAAATCAAGACAATTAAAAGTATTACGAAAAAACTTTTTATTTTAGAGACGGGCCGAAGTCTTTTTTTTTTTTTTTTACCGTCTTTTTTATTTTATCGGTAAAGAAAAAGACTTCGGATTCTCTCTCAGAGAGAGAGGACCCGTGTTACATCTGAAGCCTTCTACAGGCGTTATGCCCAAATATAATAGTTTTCGATGTGAGGTGTAGAAGTTGTGTTGCTAAGTCTTAATAGAATTTCTTTGATAACTAATGGTGCCCGTGTCAGTATACCCATACCTCGACTAATAGGATCAATCTCGCAGTCATTCTGATTAAAAATGTACAAAAACCGGTATAAAATGACCCTATAAGAATGCACCTATGAGGTTTCAAACATGGGTTTACGGCGAAACAAACTGAATTTTTCTTTCATTTTGCATTCTCAGCAATTCAGAGAAACTATACTTCAACAGCCTTTGATAGCCATTCTTATCCCCCTACCAATTAGAATACAACCTTACTTCTTTTCTATGGTACAGAGACCTTAGAAGTATTTAAATCCTCTGTTTTTTCTTCCATATTATTCTGTCCGAATCTTGATTTTACAGTACAAGATTAACAAACCTTCATCTGTGCAGCATCGGTGCTAACTATAAAATCGTCGGCACCCAAACGGTCCTTAGCCTCTTTTTCTTTGGACGGCGAGGTGCTGATCACAGTCACATGGTGCCCGAACGCCTTGCCAAATTTGACAGCTACATGTCCCAATCCACCCAAGCCAATCACTCCAATTCTTTTCCCTGGTAAGTCAAGCAGGTTGTTGTCCTTCAGTGGGCAATACACCGTTATTCCGGCGCACAACAGCGGCGCCGCTGCGTCCATGGGCAGGTTTTCGGGTACGTGCACGACGTATCTGTTCCACCGTTTCAAGTACAGAATGAGATAGTTTCGTTGAATTGATTGATCTCGATAAACTCTTTTATCTTCACTTTAAATGTGATATCTAATCGATAATAAATATGAATAGCATTTCTTGGTCAAATTCTACCAAAAAGAAAAAAAGAAAACAGGCAACCAACTATTACAACTTCCTCTAGGACTAGGCGTGACCATAAAGATTGAAGACTCGAAGACCCGCGGCAGGCCCTTGATGGATCAATCACCCAATCATTCTGCCGCCCCACCAAGGACTCGTGGATCAAAGCTAGGCTTAGAAGGAGGGCAAGGTTCGAGGGGCATTAACCACAACTTGAAACCTTAGACCTTTTGATCACCGAAACCACATGATCTAATTATGTACAATTACCTGTGGTCTGCAACCAGCATCTTGGAGTATCCACCGTAAGTGATGCTACCATCCCAGAAAATGCTATTGTAAGTAAATTGAACCTGGTCACAGTAATTCTCCTGAGAGTCCTTGCAAAATTCGCACTCCAAACATGTCGCCGCCAAACATCCTACTCCAACCCTGTCCCCTACCTTGAACTTGGTCACATTGCTTCCGACGGTGGTGATCAACCCAGTAATTTCATGCCTGACAAAAACCATACACATGCAAAACATTTATTCAAACGGGTTTTGTGCAATATTTACAAAGCGATGCTACGTATAGATACCGATTTATGTGCTTATACTCATAAACACATATTTTTAGAATCATCCAATTTACGCAGATCCTACGGAATAATGTTGTGCATCTAACGATTCCAACAGACGGGTTCACTTCGGGGCCATAAACTTGTGTACGATGACTTTCTCATATTTTACAATGACAAGCATACGATATGTCCGAGGACGAATCTTCAATTTATCTTGATTCTTGGAGTTCTCAGTAATTTATATGGAGGCTTTTTACAAGAATTGGGATTCTAGGAATTTTCCTAATAACAAGTGGTCATACACCCAATCCTTGGATTCATCACTAGTTTTTGGACTGGGAATTATCAGCTTAATAGAGTTTCCACATATATTTGGATTTTGGGTGTAAAATTCGGACTCCAATAAGAATTGTGCAGGGTTATACTAATAGAAATTTGGACTAAAGTTTTCAAGTTTGTCCTTAAATATAAATTTGTTTGCGAGTGGGGACTAATTAATAGTGCTTCGGGTTTAGAGCAACGACAACAAAATCTTAATCTCCGACACTCGTGGGATTAGTTTATAAGATTTGTTTGTCTGCCCGATGTGTTTGATTAAATTTTTTTTTTATCCGGACCAAACATTAGTGCTATACATATATACTCATGAGCTAGTCACATAATTCGCATTCGTGTGCGCAAGTCGGAGCGTGGAAGCATCTGTAAATTCATCTCAAAGCACTAAATTCGTGCGCGAGCGTGCGAGAATTTCGTGTAGAAGCGCAGGATATTTTGAAAAATTATGTGACTAAGCTCACGAGTGCTTATTATTTGGACGATGTTCCAAGGACCTTCTGGGGCCAAACACTTGATGGCGCAGCCCACACAAATGTATATTGAAGAAGGCCCGAAGTGCCACACAGCGGTGCTCAAGAGCAAAGAATGATTTCCCTATGCTTACACAAAGTGTATGACATAAACAGTACTATAACAGCTTGTTAAAAAAAAAAAAAATTACTATAACAGATTTGATAAAGATGCGATATTCTCACTATGAATTAATTCATAACATTATATAGTCACCCACTATTATTGGTGTCAAACAAATAGATCCACTGCTCACCATTTGAGCAATGCTATATATAGATACATACAAAATTGTACAGATTCAGACAAAGATTTATTTGGAACTGTTCGATGTACATGGGCTCCACATCTACCATGTTGGAGTACTCAAGTGCATCGGACAATTACGGACACACCTTTATCCCAATCCGTGCACTTTTGATCGTTTGTGTTTGTAGCATTTTTGGTGAATTTAATAACTCTTTCTGTCGTAGATAATTCGGATCGAACACAAGCGTATATTATGTGATTATCGGTAATTTTCCTTCTTAATTATTTTCTCTTCTCTTCAACGGACGATAATGTAAGTAAACGGAACCAAAAATGAAGGAAAATTAAGTACATACCCGGGGACAACGGGGTACATAGTGATGCCCCAATCGTTTCTAACATGGTGAATATCGGTGTGGCAAATACCGCAGTACAGGATCTTGATTGTCACATCGTTCATCCCATTTTCTCTGCTTGTCATAAAAGAAGAATGGAACATTAAAAACCAGCATTTGTCGAAAAATAAATGCTAAAAGAGATGTACTATTCGGTTTGTGCTTTCAGAGAGATTTTTGAAAGTAATTAGTGGAGAGAAAACTTTATTGAAGACGGTGCGAAGAAATTTTGAGACTCCAAAACGAACGACACAAGTTGCTAATAATGTGTATATGTACCTTCGTTTGAAGGTGTAAGGGGTAATCTTGCCGGAGGTATCATGGGCTGCCCAGCCGGACACTGTTTGTGTGTGATTCGGAATTGTTTCGGCCATGAGAGAGAGAGAGAGAGGAGAGAGAGAGAGAGAGAGAGAGAGAGATTGGGAGTGGGGATGGAGATGGAGATGGAGATGGTCAGATGGTAGCCAAGTTTAGTGCGGTAATTTATAATAGTCGGTGGAGCTGGCTGGGGTTCCTAAACGAGGAGACTACTCTTAAATTTAATGAATTTGTTTCATCTTAAGATCTCTGCTTAGAAAATTTTAAAGTGTTATCAAATCTTATATATGGCCAGTTCATAGTGTTGATTTCCCCACATGGGCTGCTGAGATTGCAGCTGGATTTGAGGCTGCCAAATCATGACCTTAAGATCCTCGCATTCAAAGAGCATTGGATTCCCTCCTAAAGAACATTAGTGGCTCAAAATTAATTGAGGCGCTCGTAAACTGATCCGTTACGAGCGATAATTTAAAAAACATGGTTGAAATGAAGATGCTCCGGTACACGTCTAAGTTGATACATTATTAATTTATCCATGGTGCATTAGCTCTCTGCATTACCACAAGAAGAAGAAAAAGGTCCAGTTTGAAGTTCATAATTAATATTGATGCCTAAACTAAGAACAACCTTACTCTATATTTGAGATATTCGAGGTAAAATCACTCAGATGCCACACTTAAAAGCCATTTTTCAGCTTCTCATAGGCTTCTAGCAATGAGGCCCTTGACACCTTCAACTCCTTCATCCCTCACTATCACTATATTCTCGATCCCTAACGCTCGAAGAGGACACTCAAACTCAATGAAATACAGTAAATTTCAAGTACCGTATCTGATCCAATGCTAACCGGTCACGCTCTCCCTCCTTGCATAGAAAAGCAAGTCGTAAGCTGAAACTTGTTCTCAATTATGGTTTGGAGAGAGAATTGAGAAGTGTTGGAGATTTTTCAAAATAAAAAAAAGGCTGCAGGAGGTTATTTGTGAAAAGGCGACACCTTTAATTTCACATGGGATATAACTTCATGTGAATAGTTATAACTTTGTGTGATTATTAGAATGTGGTGTGATTGTTAAAGGGATGCATGTGATACATGGGGATGCCTCTAAAAGGCATGACCATTCCTAATTAATTATTTTCATAAAAGCGTGCCCACTAAAAGGCATGATCTTTTCTCTTGATTAATTATCTTCAAGAGACATATATACCATTTCTAATGTGTGTTAACTAAAGACACAACCTTTCACATAAGGGTGCCTATAAGTCAATAAATAGGCCATTGGTTAAGTCATTTGATACTACCAAAAAAATATATAGAAACTCTCCCTCTCTCTGACTCATTGTTTTCTACGTTGTTGTTTCGTTATTCTGCAGAACCGAAATTAACAGTCCTTGGTTCTGTTGATTCTTTTAGGCTCGGTATTTAGTCTTCCTTCGTTTATGCGGACGCAGGCAGAAGATCATTGATTGGGATTCTTTATTTTTCAGAACATATTCACCGTAATCCGGTGCACACCAATTGGTGGGGCGAATACTGTTTTCGAAAAGCAACATTGTAATGTGACTTGAAGCAATTTCCATCAGATTATTCAAGTTCCAAAAAGCTCCAAATTTTAAAAGTTTCAGTTTTTGCACCAACAAAAAGCGCCCTCTTCCTCTTTTCGGGAAAACATGAATCATACCGTTTACCAACAAGTCTTTTGTTGTTAACAGATATTCTCTTTTTTTCTAACTCATCGTTAATTCGGTTTGGCAGCTCAATGGGTTGTGAAAAGCCCCTAGAAAATATTCCATGTACTTGAGCCTTAGTGGCACATCCTCCAACGAGGGTGGCAAATCCGACTTAGAGCCTCAATCACGGGTTCCCAAATCAGAATCTCTTACAAGCCTCCCTCTCATCGAAAAATGGAATTCCAAAGTCAAATTGTGGTTGCATTAATTCCTTAAAATAGTTGGTTTCCGAGTGATGGACAAACAAAATGAATCTGATAGGGACATTAACTGATAGCCTGATAGGGAGCCATTAGTAATTTTTTTTGGTTCTTGGAGGACATAGGGAACCATTAGCTAGGATCAATTGATTGTGCTACGCAGGACGCACGCACGATTGAATCAAACTAGACTTAACACCAAAATTCTGAGAACAAAACGCTTAGGACGATAAGCTTTTAAGCCCTGCCAACTCTTTTCCACCTCCAATAAGGTTCTAAAGACTTGCTGGCTTCTGGCCATCAATGTCAATCACGAAACGGTACTTGACATCATTCTTTGCGAGCCGATCAAGGGCTTCGTTAATTTTCTCAGGCGGGATTGTCTCGATATCGCACGTAATGTTGTATTTCCCGCACACGTCCATCATCTCTTGTGTCTCCTTCATGCTCCCCGTCATGCTACCTTTTACTACTCGCTTTCCTGCAAATTTTAAAAAATACGGTCTCGGTCAAACCCTAAACACTAAATGTGACTTCGAAATACCAAGGTCAAAGCCGGCCAACGAAATAAGGACAATATTAGTGTGTGTTTTGTTTTTTTCGTGCACATAAAGGAGCAATATAAGGAATTTCTTGTACATTTCGTTGGAAAATGGAAAGGAATAGGCTTACCAAATATCAAAGGGAATGAAGGCAGGTCCATGGGCTTGTCTGGTGCACCCACAATCACCAGTGTGCCATTGACTTTGAGCAGTTCTAAGTAAGGCCCAAGTGAGTGGTAAGCGGATACGGTGTCCAAAATAAAGTCCAGAGACCTCTTCCCTGCCTGTCCACCACCAAATCAAGACAATCGAAATTTACTTCTTTTGTTTTGATTTCCGTACATTAAGATACATAGGAGATAGAGTAAAAGGTTAACAAATGACAGACCTTCATCTGCGCAGCGTCGGTGCTAACAATAAAATTGTCAGCGCCCAAGCGGTCCTTAGCCTCTTTTTCTTTGGAAGGAGAGGTGCTGATCACAGTCACGTGGTGCCCAAACGCCTTGCCAAATTTGATAGCGACATGTCCCAAGCCTCCGAGGCCAATCACTCCGATTTTTTTCCCCGGTGCCTCAAGCATGTTGTTATCCTTCAATGGGCAGAACACAGTTACTCCGGCACATAACAGGGGCGCAGCGGCGTCCATCGGTAGGTTTTTGGGTACGTGCACGACGTATCTGTTCCAAAATTCCAAATACAAGATAAAAACACTTGGTTTAGTATTACTCCACTAGGAGTATATTGCTTTGCCAATTAGGGTCTCCATGGGAAACTCAGAAATAACTAATTGCGACCAAAAATAAAAAAAGTTAAGAATTTTTTTTTTTTTTCCAGCTTGTAGTAGTAATGGAACAGTGAATCTGTAGTCCATGCACTTCAGACCCATCAAGATTAATTAACAAAATGCGGACACAAAGCAATCTACCCATCTTTTGTCAAATCTTTTTGGATCTATAAAGTTGCATACCCGGACATATATCCGGATACAGAGCTATACGGAGCCGTCTGAGGCGCATAGTCTCGCAAGATGTATGGGAGATCCATACGTCAGACAACTATGAACACATTTGTGTCTGGATATCTTGATCAGATGTATAAGAAACCGTCTGATGCACATGGTCTCGCAAGATGCATGTGAGACCCATACGTTAGATGACTACGAACACATTTGTGTCTAGATATCTTGGTCCTCAACCATTTTTCCTAAAGTAGTACTACATATAAAGAAATAAAAGAACCTAATTTAGTCATTCGACAAACAAGTTCTGAGCGATTAATAACCAATTAATTTGAAGGATCGATAGCGTTGTTGATCGTTACCTCTGATCTGCAACCAGCATCTTTGAGTATCCTCCATAGGTGATGCTACCATCCCAGAAAATGCCATTGTAAGTGAACTGAATCTGGTCACAATAATTCTCCTGCGAATCCTTGCAAAATTCGCACTCCAAACACGACGCTGCCAAACATCCAACTCCAACCCTGTCCCCTACCTTGAATTCGGTCACATTGCCTCCTACCTTGGTGATCAATCCAGTTATTTCATGCCTAACAAAAACAATGCACACACGTACAAACATTTGTTCAAACACTCTCTGACATTTAAACCGACAAACAGAGATATTTATCCGCAATTTAAATTGTGAGGTGAGAACCGTTATAAAATCTACGATATCTTAGGTATAAGTCTAATGTGGGATTCATCACAGTTTTGGGATTGGTCCATACAATTGTAGAGTTGTTACATATTTTTTGATTTGGATGTAAATGTTGGAATGCAATTAGAATTGTGCAGGGTTGTAGTCTACTATTTGTACTAAATTTCAAGTTTTACAATAAATAGAGGACATATGAGAGCCTAGAAGATCTAATAGCAACAATACTCGAAATTAACTCTTTAATTTATCAAAACCATTCAATAAAAACTTTGAAAGACTGGATTTAGTCTTGAAAAATCACCAAACAAAATTTTCTTTCATGGTTCGGTCCCCTCAGATTTCATTTTCTGACTCCGCCACTGATCTCAGCATTTTCACCCGATGACCGATGTTCATAGGTGAATTTGGTTGATAGATAAGGTCACGGACACACGTAGAATAAGCAACGGAGAAATTAACTCGACAAAAAAAAGGAAGAAATTGTACATACCCGGGGACAACGGGGTACATAGTGATACCCCAGTCGTTCCTAACATGGTGAAGATCCGTGTGGCAAATTCCGCAGTACAGGACCTTGATCGTCACATCGTTCATACCATTTTCTCTGATCATGATCATAAAAGATGAAAAACATTATCAAGTTGGAGTAGAATACATCTACCAAAACGAGGCTCTGTTCCTCTTCTGGCACCACAAAAAAAGAAGATAAATTCGAGTTTACCTCCGTTTGAAGGTGTAAGGGGTAATCTTGCCGGAGGTATCATGGGCTGCCCAGCCGGACACTGTTTGTGTGTGGTTCGGAGTTGTCTGGGCCATGAGAGAGAGAGAGAGAGAGAGAGAGAGATTGGTTGAGTGGCTTTAATTGGGAGTTGGGATGGAGATGATGAGTACTGAATTCATTGTGGGTGGTAATATATATACAGTGGGTGAAGCCGGTTGGGGGTTTCCGAAATGAATGAATGAAGATGCTCCAGTGGTTTGAGGACTGATGAGGACAAGCAAGCGGTTGGTAGTTGGAGACATGGAGGAGTAGTTATTTTATAATCTGAAAGCACCGCCACCTAGTGCTACGGACCCCTCCAGAAATCGACATTCATGTGAGGTCCATATATACTTAGTCGTAAATTCCATAAGAATGTGTGGTTGTGGAATAATACAGAGCAATTGAATAATTTCACGACTAGGAGGGGTTACCAAGTTTCAAATAAATGAAAAAATTTCGGTGACATGTTTTATACTTGTACTATAAAAAATAATGAGCGCGGTAAATCGAAAAGGATTGGTTATACTTACATCCATCATCAATGCGCATTCTAGCATGTCAAAATTGTATTTAAAAAAAAAAAAAAAAAAGTTGATTGTGAGAGGAATTTCAAAAGCTAAACGAAAGATTACAAAAAATAAATATCCGGACAAAAAATCTAGAGAGAGCGGGGCCGTGGTGTCATGTTCCATAGCAATCTCCATCAAGGCAAGGAAGAGAGAGCGAGTAGTCCACATAGGGAGGGTCGAACTTGAGATTTTTGTTCACGCGTCTAAGTTAGCCCACGTAATTAATCACTGTGCGTAAATTCTATATAGTTAGCAAAAGTCAAGAAATTGGTAAATGGTTTCCAGGAAAGTATGTCGTTTTCAGTTGAACCAACACTTTAAATGCCACCTGCCTTCGCTATAATTTCCTGCCTGCTGGACAGACTTGACCAAAGTACATGTGAAACATGGGCGTTAGCCGCGTAACTATAAATGTGTAAACAACCCAGCAATTCGCAATGACGATTCGTAAGGAATCACGTAAGGAAAAACACGTTTAGACCCATTATGGGTTTTACAAAAATCTAGAAAAATATTCACAAATTTTTGAATATTATTTTATAGGGCCCTGTAAAAAATCAACTCCAATAGACATCGATAAGTATTACTTTTGGATTCATATGGGCGAACTGAGTAATTTCGTCCTACGAATCCAAAAGTAATACTTTCCGATGTCCGTTGGAGCTGATTTTTTACAGGGCCCCATAAAATAATATTCAAAAATTTATGGATATTTTTTTAGATTTTTATGAAACCTGGAATGAGTTCATACGCGTTTTTCCTTACATAGTTCGCCGCAAATCATCCTCGCGAATAGAATTTCCCATGCGTAAAATGTAGTTTAGACAAGGAGAACTCAAAAACCTAGACAGTTTCTGTACGTTTTCTGGACGCGGAGCCAACGGTCCCCAAACCACATCTGTCATTGATGCAAATATGTCGTTCCCAAAACTTTTAATGGCCTTAAAGAGTAGTTGCTCCATAAGTTCTTGGTACGTGCTATATATCAAGTGAGAGAAAATGACCTCCATTCTAGTTGTTGTTTCGTATGTTTTTTTTTTTTTTTTATAGGCAAAATTTTTATTAAAAACAGAAAGAGGAGGAAGGCAAATCTATCAAAAAAATTGGACAATACAACATAAGGCCGAGACCCAACCCCTAAGGTCTAACACGGGAGTCCAAAAATACTATAATGCAGTACACTCGGTTACTAAATACTCCATACAATAAAGCCTAAAAACAAACAGGCCCAAAAGGGCCCGCCCGACAAGTCCAACCCCATAAAACCCTAACCTGAAACCAAACCACCGCCGCACAAAACATCGAAAGCATCACTACTCGGACCAGCACCACTGCCCAACCGCCTCGTCATTAAACAGATCTGATCACTCCTAGACATAGATAACCGGCGGTAGAAAGGAACCCAACAGACCAACCACAGTAATACAAAACGGCCTATGATGGATAGATGGAAAAACAAGGATAGGGCAGTGGGGCCCAAATCTGCCGCCCAAACAACACCTCCCACGAGCCCTAGAATCATGATCGAGAACAAATGAAGAGAGCCATCACTGCGACGTCAACTCGACCAGACTGCACCTCAGACGATCGCCCGCACACAAAAAACTATCAAAAATTGCAGACCATTGGGGACACGATCACACCTCCACACCACCACCAACCACCATGAAACACCCTTTTCGCCAATCAGTTTTTGAAAAAAACCTGCAAAAACCAAAAGCATTAGAAAAACACTCTACATCCGCCTCCAAAACACAAGATCTACACCAAACCCTCCATCTCACCACCGCCCACAGCAGTTGCCACAAATCCAGATCACCCGACGCTGCTAAGCATTCCGAAGGAGCCGTGCTTGTGCCCTCAAACCATGCTTGTGCCCCGAAAGCACTGTATGGTGTAGGGGGAATCATTCAGTACTCTGAGATATATTTTCTCCTCTCACATAATACATAGGGACCTTTTTTTTTTCCAAGGTGGACCTCACATGTTAAATTTTTTCCATGGTGTAGTCCCTAAGAAGAGAGTGCCGAAATAGTTGAGTTTTGTTCATCCTCCACTTAAGATGGTGAATATTATCTTTCTTTATATTGGTTGAAATGGTGTAGATTTCATCATAAAGTGTATGGATCACATCACAATTGATTTCATGCTTACAAAAAAGTATATTTGCAGAGGCGATACCTATCCCATTTCAACAAATAAAAAGAAGAAAATAATATTCACTATCTTTTAAGGATAGTGAACAAAATTGCACTCGTACCGAAAAGCCTACTACGTATATCAGTTTGATCCTTCAACCACCCAGCGGGGGTGCATACTGGGCTAGTGCGGTCAGGTCCCGACAATTTTGGTTGAGTTTTGGACCTCCGATTGGCCAGCACTCCAAATTCGATAAGGTTTTATATTTCATGATTTCATCATTGTAGTGAATGAAGAACAACTCCACAAGGGTTAAGTCCAATTGCTTGGTGGGTTGGCTACCCACAGTTGATTAGGTTGAAGTCAAGTCGCAAAAAAGTAAATTGTTGTGAATTTTTTTACCCCGCCGTGGATGGTTTGGTTTGTCTTTGACCGAATTGGAGAGGAAATTAGTTAAGGTAGGTATAAGTTGGCCGTCAAAAAAAAAAATCATTGTATTGAATGATACAGTAAAGGGAAAATGACGGCTCAGGACATGTTTTTGATAATTAATACCAGTCAAAAATATTTTCAGCATTAACAAATGTTCTCAATATGTCCTTAGCGGATATTAATTATTAAAACACGTTCTTTACTGTCATTTTCCCTACAGTAAACACTCCAACCCAATTACTTTAACATTATTGTTACTTTAATTTTTTGGACCGACTCCAAAGAAACATCAAAATAGAATTTCTCCCCTCCAAACATGGACTAAATTTTGAATATATTCGTGGAAATTTCCATGGAGCTATGAAAGGGGGAAGTACTGAAACGAAATAAATTGATTATCTCAATTTAATTTCCCTTTAATTCTTTCATGATCAATTCATCTCCAAAATCCACTATCTAACCACTCTTTTGAAAAACTACTAATCCGGTATTCTTGTGAAATCCCCGAGTCCCGTCCGTGGACTGTTTTTATCGGACCGAAAAGAAAATTAAATGAGGTGTACGTAAGCTAGTTCGGTATTCTTTGTGATATGGTTTTTATTGTTTTCCATAACTAGGTTTATGGGGCTTCCTATGTGTGGATTATATGAACAAAGAAACAACCAAACTTGGGCTTCCAAGGCTCTATTGGGCTCTGGAGGCTTCCAGCGGAGTGGGCTGAATGACTTAAGACGCCCCTAGGCTACCAGCACTAATTTGTACGGTAATTTGCACTATACCCCCTTAGTTCTATTGACATCATAATTTTATTCCTCCTATTCTCTGAAATAACCACTACGCTCTCCTACTTTGAAATTCTGATAACCTATGCTATGATGCTTCTGTGAGTCAGTCGTGCATTGAACTTAACTTGTATAGATGACATTAGCAAACAAAATTAGTACCTTTAGAATGTCAACTTTGTCCTTGGACCAACTTTTACCTACTTCACTCTTCCTACTGATAGCATCACCACCACCACCATTTTACTCTTCATTCATCACTGTGAAAATCACCAAATAACATTACTACAATCAGAACCAATTATAGAAATCACCTCCCCCCCCACCCCCCGGTGACCCACAATGTTGGTAATCACAACAAATTGTCACCACAGGTATAAAATCATGAATTTGTTACCATAATCCTTTTTTGTGGTCATCACCATCTTCTAATTGATTCACATCTACCAAATCTTTGGAAAGTCAGCAGCCAAAAACCGAGTGTGGACTACTTAGGTGGTGAGACTAGTCCAACGTGAACTAATAATAACTACCTAATAGAATAGTAGTTAGATGTGGTATGATCGGGCAACAGACTAGTAGGATGGATAAAAGGCGGCAGAAGAGTGGTAGTTGTGGTCGTTTCTCACGGCAAAATAACGACGGACGACAAGTACAACATTTCTTACGCAGCCGTCGTGACGTACGAATAAGTTCAAATCTCACAACAAATGTCCTTAATTGCCATTTACTTAAAAGCTAAAAATCGCAAATTAAAGTTATTCCAAATTGGTGTATTAATTACTCCAAATTGCTCTGCCTTTGAAAAGCTCCCAGTAGAAACCGGTGAAATTACTAATTACCCTATACTCCCAAAGCAACTTGGAATAACAGAGGAGAGGAGAGAGAATAAAACTCCAGATTACCATCCCTCTCTCCCAAAGGAAACCCTAATTACTATCTGCCACCATCAAAACCCTCCATTCACTCATTAACTAATAATCTCCGGCCACCGCAATCCGCCGCAAACCGATTTGCATGGCTCAGCTCGTGCGAGGCGAACAGGAGCCGGTATCGCCGCAGCCGGAGGAAGCTACTTCGCCCGGTTCCTCCTCCGCCTCGAAGGAGACCTATCACGAGGACTCCGACGGAAATCACAGCAATGTCGGTCACCCCAAGAAGCCAGCTTGGAGCAAGCCCTTGAACGGCGTCGTCTCGGTCGGTGGTCCCGTGATGGGCGACGCCGTTTCGTGGCCCGCTCTCTCTGAGGCCACCAAGGCTCCCTCTAAATCGACGCCCGATTATTCAAACCCTAGCGAATCGATCCCCGCCTCTCAGGTCAGCTTTGCAATTTCTGTATGCCTGTGGATTATAATTATAATGTCTGCATATTACAATATAAAAGAGTTCGAAACAACTGTCTTTTTTTTTTCCTTTAGTATCTGAACCTTTTTTTCAACTCCGATTCGTTTTTTTAATGCTTTTGTGATTACTCTCGTTGAGCCGAATGATCCGTCCCAAAAAAATCATTTAATTTAAGACGAATTAATTGAGGCTAAATGGGTGATATGTGAATGGATGATTGTGTTGATTTTTATGAGTGCTCATTGTTTTGTAGGCGAAGACTGATTCCTCGAATTCAATTCACAATCAGAAGAAACATTCTAATACTAACTCAAACCCTAATTCGACTACTAATCCTAAATCGCCCCGACAAAGGTTGTCGAAGCGTGGCGGGGGAACTAGGCCCGGACCAGTGCAGAATGGCTTTATTCGCACCCCACTGCCACCGCCACCAATGCCATTGCCGCCACCGCCACCACCACCGATATTCCCTTTATTTGAAATACCTTACGGTGCACTACCCCCAGTGCCTGATTATTTCCCCTACAATGGGAGTAACTGGGAAGGTATGCCAATGGGAGGTTTCGTGCCTCCATCAAATTCAGTGAGTTATCAGTCCTCACCGCGGAATTCATCTCGGAGAGGAAACTTTGGAGGTCATCATAATGGTAGGAATGCATCCAGAAGTTCCAATGTGAGAGATGTACGTGTACCGCAGCAGATAGCTCCCCTCAGGGGTTTCCTAAGACCGGCACCACCACCACCACCGCCTCCCGGTTCCATCCCCTTCCTTAGGCCCCATTCTGTCGGACCTTTTGGATACACCATGGGTTTCGGTAAGTTTTTTTTTCTATGTATGCATGTGTCTTTATGATGTGGGCTTGAAACTAATGTCTCAACATGCTTCAGATATGCCATTCCCATTTGTGTATGTTCCAACACCGCCTCTGGAGTCCTTCAATGAAGTGCCATTTACTGCGCAAGCATCTCCAATGCCGCCTTTGCCTTCCACTGTTCTAGATGATAATATGCGTGCTTCATTAATCAATCAGATTGACTATTACTTCTGGTATTTAAACTTTTGTTTTGTGTTCAGTTTGCCTTGTCTATTTCTTTTCGTTGTTCTCTTACATTGAGTCGTCTTCTCTTACTGCTTATTGCAGCGATGATAATTTGTCTAGAGACGACTTCTTAAGGTCTAAGATGGATGAAGAGGGTTGGGTTCCCATTAGCTTAATTGCTGGCTTTCCTAAAGTATGTTTCTAATTATCGAATTCTCATGTTTTCTTTCGTGAAACCTTAATTTGCTATACTAATCTATGTGAATGTTTTTTGAGGTCTTAGTTGAATGTTTGGACTTTATTTAGCTGCCTACATGCATTGATTGTTAGTTGACTAGTTATACATCTTTCTGGTATTAATGAACCATTATTTGACTGAAATTCATTGGGATTCCTTTTCTATTTACAATTAATCTACTTTGCATTTGAACATTTTGGTCGAGTTTACCTTATAGGAAAAGATGTTGATCCTCCTAAATGTAGAATAATATATCAAGTGCATTCATTTTTGACTGAGTATGTTAAATTTAATGAGCTGGGAAAGAATAAGGATAAGTAATATTATATTCAAAATTTGGCAGGAATAAGATGATGTTATAGTTTTGTGTTTTTCTCATAACCGTGTGTACTTGCAAGCCAAAAGAAAAGGAAAAAGATGTTGTGCGATGGTTGTTTAAGTAGCACAACCCTTTTGCTCTGCCCACGATAAAGAAGTTGTTTGCCAATTTGCCTGTGAAACCTTTAGAAAATCCCTTCCTCTCTTGAAACGTTGACTCCGTTTTAGTTTTTCAGCATTGCAATTCATCATGTGCAGGTTTAGACAAAGATGGTTCTAAATATGGCAATTTTTAACAAACTCGTGTTTGACATGCAAGCTTGAGCAAGCAAACGAATGGATTTGTTACTGAATAAATTTCTAGTTCAAGCAGAGACAGAAAGTCCTTGCAATAGTGCTTGGCTTCATTGTCTGGTCTTTGCCTTTTGGATACATTTTGATTCAGCCATTTTCTTCATCATCTGTCATGGTTGTTGATGTTTTTTCATATTTTGTAAAGCATGAGAATTATTATGTAAGAAAAGGAATGTTTAACGTTTTGTGATTTGTTGGTCACTTGATTGTCATATTACTTATGGCAAATGTTTTGAATTAACTGTGAAATGAATTTGAAGAGCTTGAACATACCTATTTGAATTTTGGACCTACAACCTTTGTACAACTTCGGACTCTTAAACCATTTTAATTAAAAAGCTTAATTATTTTTCTATATGATTTGTGTAGATTGGTTTATGGAACATTTGTCATTATACTTATCTTTGGAAAATGCATTTTACTTCAAGGAGACCCCTGCACTTGATATTGCGCTGGCTCTTCATTTCGAGGTTACGTCATTTTATGGTGATTCTACAACCAACTGGGCCACTTTGGGTTTAATGTTTGTTGGTTTATACACTTCAACCGGTCGGTTTTGGCTGATGCATTTTTGGTTCACATGAACAAATGTTAAAAGCGGTGACTTGGACTTGTTATAATTCCCAAATTGAAGGAAACTCAGCTTGTTAGAGTAAGCGACTCATGTGTTCACTAGTCACAACTTTGTCTGCAGTTGGAAGCACTGGGTGCCTGTGAATTCGTTTGAACTTTAGTTTCAAGTCCACGAATTAGTCTTTAACTTTATCAACCAACTCTATCAGACAAGCAACCTGCTGTTTTGAAGTGATTTCATATCCTACATATTTTTAGACTTGTGGCCTTCCTGTATGCCGTTCTGTACATACTTGAAATTCATGTATCTACTTTCTTCTTTAGCCAGACATTGTGACAGAGAACGTATCGATTAATAACTGACCTGTGAGTTTTAATTTGCTGGAATACTATGTTGCAACGAGAATCTCGAGATCAGTGTTCCGAAGGGTGCTAAGGCAAAGAGTTCCAATTATTTTTCTTCACACGAGTTCGCCGGGGGACAACGTTACGATGTTTTCCTAAGCCATCCTCAAAGCTTTCAATTTTCTGCATGGGTTGCAGTTGTGTAATAAACTTTACATATATCACTATTTCTATGAAATCAGAGTGTTCAAATCCCGTGTCTTATTTTGGCTTACCCTATCACATTTTCCTTCTTAGGTAGCATATTTACCCTTCTTCAATTGCAACCAATTAGGCAAGTATAAAGAATTGCCTCCACTGTTATTTAGATAGAAGCAAGTATGTCATTGACTCATTCATTGATGGACAATTCTCTGTTCTTATGGTGTATTAACTGATTAACAAGAACTTTTTTTTTAAGTAACTCCCCTGTTTCGTTTCATTTCAATTTGCTATTCTTCAAAGGCTGTTAAAGCCTCAAGCTAGGGAATCATGGGATGAAGTTTGTTTAGGCACCCTTGTGTAGGAAAATCTCCTTTTCTCCTCAGTTCTTTAGCTTGTTTGCTCTTGAAGTCAGAATTCTTGAAGAACTTCTCTATTTTGCCCTTCACAACCAAAGAATATGTTATTTGATTATCATGTCTCCATATGCCCTGTACTCCTAGACATGGATGGACAATGGAGAGTAAGATACTGGAGTCTTGCCAGAGGAACATTCCAGTCTTGGTTCGCGTCATGTTTTGTGGGGTCTGAGGAGAAAGGGTTAATGGCTTTGGCAATGTTTACAAGAACTTGTGTGTTTGTGTACTTGCATATATGTAAATTAACTATAGAATGTTGAAGGCGCTCGTGATGAGTGGTACCATCAGGACTTTTTATGACACTGTGACGATGACACTCCTGTATTTATTCTTTCTATGTTTTTGTGCTTGGAATTTAACACTCCCTCCGTCCCATTTTGATACTCTCATATTCCATTTTGGGACGTCCCAAAATAATGTCCACTTTCCAAGATCAACCGTAGAAACTTGGTAAAATTCCATTATTACCCTTATGATTAAATTGAAGTACTACTACCTACATCGATCAAATCACTTTTTGATAGGGCATAATTGGAAAGTTAAATACTGTATTCATTATGTTCCCTCAGAAAGTTGGAATCAAATGGGATGGAGGGAGTAGTTTTTCAATGTAGTTAAAATTCTAAGTTAAGTTCATTGTCAGAATTACCATATTAGTCTTGATGCATTTGCCAGTGTGTTGTACTATGGTTTCAGGTTGTAAGGGCGAGAGGAAGTGCATCAGATTGATTGTTGTTCTTGAAGGCTCTCTAACTTCTGACTCAGTGGCACCTTCATTTCCTTTGTTAAATAAATTCACACTGCATGTATAGAAAGCCTTTGCCGTTTTACCGTCATCTTTTGTCTTTGTTTGGTTCAGTGATTTGAGCATTGAATATATTCGTCGGGCTTCGAAATGGCCTTCGCTCTCACATTGTGCAACTATGCTTTTTATATACATGCTTCATCTAGAAGTTCCATTATTTACTCGATTGCCATGATGAATTACTTGGGTGGGGAGAAGAGAGAATAATCATCTTGCTTATTTGTCAGGGTTACACTCTCTTTAGATATTGATATGATAATGATTGTTTTTTAGCATAGCCTTGTCATATCACAACTAGATCTACTCATTTTTTTCATTTTAGTACTGGTGATGTCCATACATAGATCAAGTTTGCTCGATGGCTATGTCATTGCAGGTTCAGCAATGGACAAAAGACGTCGAATTGATATTCGATTCCTTGAAAGCTTCATCAGTTGTGGAAGTACAGGTAAGTTTCAATGAATGGCATGATGAATATGCTCCTACATTATTCTATAAATGGGTTGTGATATTCTGCATTTCTTTGTTGGAATGATGTAATGGACTCGAATAAGCATTGCAAGGAATGTGTAGATCAAAAAAAGGTAAATATATGTGTACACACACACACACACACAGATAGATAGATCTATAGCTAGATAGATAGATGTAGTTATGTGTCTCTGCAACTTACAAGAAGTGACATGTTATGAGGCACTGCTGCCTCTGTTTGAGATAATGGCTCAAAGGTATCAATTTTTATGCTATTTCTGCTCATGTGACCTTATTCTACTCCATGTATTGCAGCCCTACAAGGTAAGGAGGCGTGATGAGTGGAAGAAATGGGTATGCACACCTAGCCGGTTTGCCGCTGGCTCAGGCTTTCAGTCCACTATGGGATCAACTGAGAAAACAATTACATCTTCTTTGCTTAAGGTCACATTGGATGAAGCAGCTGCTAACGAAAGCAGTATTATGAGTGAGGCAGATTCTTCCGCAAAGGTAGTTCCCCATATGAGTAAATCTGAGGAGTTTACCGGCCACTCAAACTTGGCCAATGGAGAGACTATGATTGAAGCATCATGTTCAAGCCATATATGAAATATTGTTGTGTCAAAGGCTTGTGCACCATTTTCTTAGGTGATTATTGGATTCGAAGGAGGGAGGGGGACCGTTATGAAAAAGCTTTAGGATGATAATTGATGGGTTTCTCCCTGATGAGTCAATATTTGGCAGTTTGGAGGAAATTAACGTGAGTATATGCAACTTCTGCAACTTTGTAAGGTAGAAAAAGAAAAAGCAAAAGAAAATAAAGAGTAGAATATTGTCCTGGATAAGCATTCAGTTATTGCATCGCATAGTTCAGCTGTGTGGCTGGGCGATTTTTCCCTATTTTGGAGTGGTGGTAGGAGGTTCTTGATTTTCTATTAGTAGGACAAATTTTGAGGTGATTTCTGGTCACTATATGTAGTCTACGATTGTTTTTTTTTTTGGGATAGTAGTCTACGATTGTTAGTTTATAGAAGATTGGGTTATCGTCGAATGAGCTTGAGGTATAGGGCACAAGCGCTCTGCTGATATGAATTGGATGGCGCTTCCTTTTGTGTCAATATATTTTCCCTTTGACTTTTTTTTTATGTTTAACATTTATATTCTATTTATTGTTTCTTTTTGATTGTTAATTGATTAACTTCTTTTTTGTATCCTTCATCCTTGTACATTTTTGCTATATTCACGAAGACCTTTTTGAAGCTTTTGTGACATTGAAAAAATTTGCCTAATATATTGGTCAATTATCGACACACAGTGGACCTTTACTGTGACATTGGATATATTTTATAAAATTGATTTCAGCTGCAAGCTTTGTGCTACTTTTCTTTTACTTGTGGGATATATAGCTGATATTCTGGATCGGGTATTTATTACGAAACATGGTAGCTTACCCCTAGTTCTTGCCTTTTTCTGACCCAGTTTTGCCTGTAGAGGTATTCCGGTGTATATTTGGCTGTTGGATCCAACAGCCAGAAATGCACTGGAACACCAGTGTTCCGAGGCAAAATTGGGCACGTACGTACGCTATGAAATCCTTTCCGCTGATTCTTCCAATTCACGTGTTGGGATTTCTTGGCTAAGGATTATTCATGGGTAGCTCAATTTTGTTTGGTTGGGATATTCAGGGTGACTCCTATTCCCTCTGTTCCGTGATTCTGGGCTTAAAGTTTGTTTGAAAAGAAAGTGAACCAATCAACAATCCAGATTCGTACTGGTGGTTTCTTGTGCATTTTGAATAAAAATTAATAAGTCTCCACTTGGGTCCTTTGGAAATGGTGTCGCGAGAAAATCTGACCGTTCATTTTGGATCAGAGTATTTCCTCATCTCACAGATTCTCCCAGCAATTTTGAATGCATCCGCTTCACTGGTAAGTTCTGGTATTTCAAAAGTAAGGCCAAAAACTATCGCTATCCACGGTGAATGGGGAGCAATAGTTGTTGGCAGCTTGGAGAGTGAACGAGTGCTCTATTTAGACCAGATACGTTAAAAGTACATTGAAGCGCATTTTGAAATCGACTCCTCTCAACAATGGGTCTACTACAACACCAACTTCCACATGTAAATACACGCACATTCACAATGTTGTAAGCGTGTATTTACGTGTGTACATAGAATTTTCTCCTCTTCTATCCTCCATGAGAGATACAGATGCTTCTAAAAAAAAAATTACATACCAAAGACAATAAAATAGACACTAATAACATGTTTGATGCCGGGTTTCGTTTTGAGGAACTGACACAATTAGATAAAATTTGACTCTGAAACAGTAGAGGGTGAGGGATGGAATGGAGATGCCATCATGCAATAATTTTCTACCTTTCTCATGTCCATTATTTGTGGTGGCCCTGGTAGCGTGTGGGTTATGAGTTGTCTGAAGCATCGAGGATAAATTGGTGTTTACTCTAGTGATTAACTTATCTAGAATAATTTTTTGGTTCAAATTTGTTTAATTTTTTTTTGTCATTTGTTCGTTTTACGCCAAACGTTTATGTGATGGGTGAATAAGAATGAAAGGAATCGAAAAAGTAAAAAATTACTACAACTTTCGGAGGCTGGGGGTCTGCCGCCACAAAGGGACAACAGCCCCTATCCACACCACTAAACAACAAAGTTTTGAGAGGCAATTGTTGATCCCTCTTTGTTTTCTCCTTTGTCCTTTTTTGACACTATATATAAAAGACACCAGTTTATATATATATTAAAAATATAAGTGCTCCAATTTTTAATTTATTTGAATTGGTGCGCAAATCTTATTTTTCTGATTATATTATTTTAAAGGGTCATAATTAATTTTTGTTTCTAGGGCTCTCATAATATCTGCTATTGATTTAAGACACTATATACAGAAACTTGATTATGTGAGCCGTCGGGACAAAAATTAATTATGACCTTTTAGAATAAAATGATCACAAAAATAAGATCTTCACATCAGTTCAAACGGATTAAAAATTGGAGCACTTGATTTTTTAACCATATTTTTTAGTATATAAGCTGTCTAAAAAAATTAAGTACTCCAATTTTCAATCCGTTTGAACCGGAGTGAAGATCTTATTTTTCTGATCATATAATTCTAAAGGGTCATAATTAATTTTTGTCTCTAAAGCTCTCATAATTAAGTATCTTCTCTTTATTTAAGACCCTATAAAGCAAAAACTCGATTATGAAAGTCCTAGAGACAAAAATAAATTTTGACCCTTTAGAATAAAATAATCAAAAAAAAAAAGATCTTTGCATCAATTCAAACGAAATAAAAATTGAAGCACTTAATCTATGAACTATATATTTTTTAATATACTAAATATAAACTCGTTTCGTTTATAGATTGTCAAAGAGGACAAAGGAGAAAACAAAGAGGGACCAGCAGTTGCCTCTCAAAACTGTGTCGTTTAATTGTGTGGGTAGGGGCTGCTGGGGCTGCTGTCTCTTTGAGACAGCAGAGTCCCTGCCTCCATAACTTTTATACAAGTATTTTCGAAAATATCCAAAAAAAAAACCTCAAAAAGTCAGTTTTTAGACTTTTTCTTGAATATTTCTCAAGATACTTGTTTAAAAGTCATAACTTTTTACTTTTCCGATTCCTCTCGTCTATACTCACCCATATTTCCCAAAAATTTGGTGTAAAACTAACGTACGGATAAAAATTTGAATAAGAACAAAATCAAAAATTATGTTGCATAAGTTAATCACTAAGTTGAACGGGCCTAGAGGGGGAGGGTTGGGAATGCAATTTATTAGAATTCCTCTAAAATCCCATTTCTAATAAATCCTAAAAGTGAAGTCCTCCAGTTCTTATGGTCTTACATTTCCTTTGGGTTTTCTTCCCCTCCTTTATCTTCAAAAAATTCTCCATAAATCAACTCCAAACAGAATAGTCTTGGCGGCACCCATTTTAGATGAAATCCTTCTCTTCTTTTATCTTTTTGGAAATCGAAATCTTTTTTTCTTGATTTTAACCTTGAGTAGGTTGGGCAGTTTAGGGTGCACGTACGGTTCATTTACAGAGACCAGACAGTGTGGTAGTTGGTTGGTCGGTCCACAGTAATGGGAAAATCCAGATTTGTCAAATTTGGTGAAGCAATTTTCTCTACATACTATACTATGCTACAATCTTCCTCTTGTCGCATTAGCTGAACAATCTCTACCCCTAAATCAGTAGAGCAAATGTTCAGTAGCAAACCGGAGATTCGGCCGAAAGAAAATACAGATCGAGTACAAGGGAAACGCACTAAAAGAAAGGAGGAAGAGATAACTAGCTATGAACCTATAATACAAACCAATAACCACTAGCTAAACCGACAGTCCGACGTTACTGCGTGGCATTTTCATGCGGTACTGCCAACCGATCACGTATCGATAAATTTTACGGGAGGGACACCGACATACAATCACTTTTATTTAGACATAAGAAATTGCTCACGTGGTATGCGTTGAGGCAACCCAATGGCTAGAAATCCTTGACTTGGCAGGGCCTGTGCCACAACTAGTTGAGCAGACACCACTTCTTAATGCCATGTCTCTTCAGCCTAGCTCCAAGATTTAATTCCCAATGTCTGAGGCTAGAACAAGCATCAGGACTTTGGCCTTAGCCTTAGCCTTAGCCTTAGCCTTCCTTATTGCTTCCTCTGCCTCTTGCGTTTGTATCAGAGAGAGAGAGAGAGAGAGGGGGGCTTAAGAGTTTGCAATCCTCCACGAACAATAAAGATCCGCTGCACAGCTCCATGAAACCCGATAGTTGAGGAACCACGTAAATCCTCTATGTTGTAATTTGATTGCATGTTTGTGTATAGTTTGTGATCTTTGTGCATAGAGTCAGCGATGTCACACATACACATGACTCCGAAAGTACCTAATGACCTTTAATTTCGTTTAATTTTCTTTTTCTCCTTTAAGCAAGTAAGATCACTATTTTTCGCTTTTCAAAAAAAGAAAAAGAGATCACTCATTTTTCTCCGTTTATGACACTGATATTATTTTGAAAGTCAAAGGTTGATCCAATCAAAGCACTAAAGTTTCGCCATATCTATCTAATCTAATCTAATACCGTCTCCACCAGAACTTCGTAATCAATCCCTTCCATTTCAAAAGTCAAGACCTTATACTTTGATTTCTTTGGCAAGCAGCCTAAACAAATGACTGGCTATTTCTATCAGCCAATAGCTAGATTCCTTTCTTTATTAATTTTGATGCCTAAAAAAGACTGGTTTGATTCCTTCTTCTTTGTCATTTTCCTGCCACATGCATGCATGTGGGTTATAAATAGTTTTAACTTTTGGATGCAAGTCTATAGTAAGACAACAATGTACATGAACAATAATTTGTAATTTTGAAAACAATATTATCTACCCGGATAATGCTACTCACACAACGATTCAAACA
Source organism: Rhododendron mucronatum var. ripense (assembly GCA_019656295.1). Taxonomy (NCBI): domain Eukaryota; kingdom Viridiplantae; phylum Streptophyta; class Magnoliopsida; order Ericales; family Ericaceae; genus Rhododendron; species Rhododendron mucronatum. Next base: position 638,573 of record BPLT01000146.1, on the reverse strand, counting down.
CAACAACTTACACAACCTCTCACATACATGTGAGGCCCACACATAGTAGTGTGTGTGGAGCCCACATGCATGTGAGAGGTTGTGTAAGTTGTTGTGTTTGGATTGTTGTGTGAGTATCATTTTTGTATCTACCCATTGCCAATCATGAATTGATCGAAAACATTATCCTTTAATTATGAATGATGATGCACTGCTATGAGACAAGAATTTGTGATTTTTGGAAGATAATGGGAATCCTTTTCCTTAATTGAAAAAAATTGGCATGGAGTTTGGTAGGCGCCTGATCAACCACATTCGTTTTTTGAAAATCACTAGATACGTATATAGCTAGCTTCCTAATGTACATTCAATCAATAAAAGTCTTTGTACGAATAATCCGATCGACAGAGCTTTCTATGAATTTATTGGTCCCGAATCATGGCATCATGTACCAAATGAATAGTATGCAAGCCTCGTCTTAGATTTCGGAATAGAGACTTCAACAACTAGAGAAATTAAAGAGTACTCCTGTTTTTTAGGGAAAAAAAATAAATAGTTTTTGTTTCTAAAGTGCATGGAAAACTTACTTGAAGCATAAAATTTAATCGCACTTATATCAATGGATGCCAAACAATTAATGCAAAACCTGGGGTCATTGGATGGTTTGCTTGGCCGGTAATTTCAAGGCCCCAAAATTAGTTGAGTTGTCGGAGAGGATGAATTACTCGGAGTACTGAACGTTCTAGGAATTTCCCGGTTGTCGAGTTGTCGCTGAAAATGCTGTTTGTGCTAGGTATTTAAAATTGATGAAAGGTTCATAAAGTTAAGTAAAATGGAAATAAAATAGTCCAATTCGTACAAGAAGCATCGGGGACAACCTCCAGAAACCAGATTCTTCTCAAATGTACCAGTAACACTCTCATAAATTTACCATTGATCATGAATACTAGCTACAACAGCTAGTAAAAAAGAAAGCTAAAAAGGAAAAATTAGAATGTATTGAGGTATATATAAAGTGAAAACCCACTCTCAAATGGATTTGGAGCTCCGGCGACCGACGGCTTTCTGAAGCGACGGTAGTGGAGTTTCGCCAGTAGCGGTAGCCGCGGCAATGGTGATGGTGATGGCGACAGTGAGTTTGGTGTTTTCAGTTGATGCAGATATGGTTCTTCCAAAACTCAATCTTGAGTGGACTCGCGGGTTTTTTCACCACTATTACTTTTTTTCACGGCTTTGGTATTTTGTTTTTCAGTGGCTTATTGCATTCATAATAAAAGACAAATACAGAGACACCGCCGATGGGCCACTATTTTAGTGGTATTCTGAGAGCAGCCACTTTGTGCATATTGCTAAAGATTAGGTCTGTTTCCAATCCTTCCCCGCCCATACTCCCAATGATTGAGGACTACATGGGTTCTGTTATTGTTATTATTGGTGGTGGCGGCTTATTTGAAGTGAAATGCAACTATCAATTCCTTTAATACAGAGTAATAATATTCATCGGTTCAATGGCGAACACAGGTTTTTTTTTTTTTTTCCCGAAAAGACTAAATGTAAAGTTAAATAGAGTTCAAAGGGAGCTTGGTAGATGTAATTCAATTTTGGAGGGATCGAAAATCGAAATACTAAATTTTAGTGTAAATATCAAAAGTTATTTCGGAATAACGTAAGTATGATGAAGTTTGAACGCTGATTTGGTTATTAAAAAATTCATTGCGGTGCAACTAAGCTGAACCGACTACTCTGAAAAAAGACAGTAGTAGCGTATAGCACTTTATGTCAAGGATGGCCAAAAGTTGGGGGTGCAATGACACCCTACCAGAAAGCTAGCGTAGTTCTGCCCCAGATTGCGATGACATTATTGAACAATAAGACATTGAAAGTTACATTGGGAAGTTATTTTTCTTGAATTGGGTTAAAAAAAAATTACACGTGGATTGTGCCAGAGACAGAGAGAAAGTACGACGTGCACTTTCTCTCTAGTTAGGGTTTCAGAAACCCACCCACCGCAGTACCCCTCCTCCTTCTACAACTGCTCAACCGCAGCGCGCACGCTCTCTCTCTCTCTCTCTATGGGTTTAGACCCTCTCCATGTGAGTTGAGATCTCCCTTATTATATCTCTCTTCCATTTTTTGATCAAATCTCACTCTATGGGTTTCGATTTCTTCAGTAACTATGGAAGCGGTGAGTGCGATGTCCCTGCGTGATTTTTCTAAAAGATCCTAGCTCGCCCAGGTTTATAGATTTGCTATTTTTAAATCTCAATCAACGATTCACCTCACCAATCAATAACTAAACAAATCACACAAACGAAAGCAATAAACAAAATAACACTAGATATACGTGGAAAACCCTAAATGGGAAAAAACCACAGGAATGAATCAAACACTATAAACATTGTGTAGTTACAAGTAATCTTACCCTACGATTTGAATCCTCACAATTGAGCCTAAGACCTACTTGCCAAATCTACGTTCACCATACACAGTGCTTAACCGCAGCTGTCTTGAATCCACAAGCTTACTGTTTGCCTCTCGGAATCCACCGAAAAACAACTCTAAGTTTGTTGAGATAAAATTGAGAACACCTCTTGGAGTTTCACGGTAGCTTGAACAATTGATTAGAAACTCCAAGATTCAATAATGTAACCCCTTGAATGTTTCTCACGAAAGCACGAATTTTGGCTGCTCTCACGCATATAGGTCAAAGAAATAATAAGTGAAAGCATGTATTTATAAGCCCAGCTTTTTGCCCAATGGATGGACCGACTTTATCCTAGTAATTGCCTTTCCAAATATGGCTCCTATATGCCCGAATCCTCTTGCCTTGATTTTCTTGATAGTCTTCCACTCTCATTACCTAAAGACAAAAGATTTGATTTCTTTCCACTCCCTAAACAGACACTCTAGAATTAAAATGAAAAATAAATTACTACTCGATAAATAGAGATACAATTAAATATGTGTTTTTGTCTTGAAATTTGTCAATACAGAAAGACCGTGGCTTGTAGTTGTAACATTTTCCAACACCACTTCCATGAGGGTTGATTTCCAACACCAGAGCTTCCTTTTCGGCATGTTTATTTTTTGTTCGTGTCTCTGTTTAGATCTAATCCTTTTTTTTTCCCCTTTTAGTTTCGTACATTGATGTTCTTTCTCTTTTACCAAAAGCAATCCTGAGATATATATATATATATATATATATATATATATATATATATATATAAGAATTACAGGTCCCCATCTCGTTTATCACGCAAATAAAACTATGGGTACGCCCTATGTTACCTGGAACGCAGTGAGAAATGGAAACGGGTACGCAGTACGCTACATGTTTAAATTGTGGTACGCTAGGCGTAAGCTTCTATATAAAACACTCTTGAACTTATTCTTCCAAGTGATAAAAATTTAGTGAAAAAATTGTTCGTCAAATTATTCATACAAAACATATTTCTAGGGGCACAACAACTGAACTTTATACAATTTCTCCTACGAAATTCAATTTTCTCTCTATTTTGACCATAATAAGTTACATTTTGGGGGAAACTAAGGGGATCGATAAATTTACCATTTTGAAACGGTAGTGTACCATGTTTTGGAACGTTCGTACTTCCCAAAGCGCAATTCAGTTGGATAGTAGCGTTCCCTGATAACATAGTACGCCATTTGGGTGTTTACCAATTGTACACCGCATTTGGTAGGCATGTTTATCCAATGAATAATTGGTGGGCATGCGTACGTAGTAACAGGAGTTACAGAAGAAGCGATAAAATAGTTTAATTTTTGTTACCATTTCCTTCAGAGTTTTTTCCTTTCTTAATTTGATCTTCCATTTCAGCCAGACCTGACAGGTGCATGTATTTAGTGGATAAGGCCGTCACAAAGTTTGTAATTGCAATCTGACTATTCATTTCATTTCATTCATTCATTCAGAGCTCACTTTCAAGAGTAAACCTCAATCACACAACCATTCAAAATATTTTGCGCTCAGCGCTTTTAATCTTCGCTTTCGCCAATTTTAGTAGGTTGGACAAAAATTCAAAGATGCTTTCATGTTCTCCCTCCAACTTGCCCTCCCGCTCACGAATTATGTAACTTGGGAGTAAACCACATACTCCTACATGTTCACACTTGTACAAACAGATCTACAAAAGAATTCTCAAATCCTGCGAGTGTCTGTATAAATTTTTACATCTTGTATGTGGTTATAAAATTATTGGTAATGCAAAACATTATTTACATGAGTATTACTAAGTTATTCAAGTTTTTTTTTTTATATCATAAAGAGCATAAAAAGATACTCAAGCTGACTTGTTTATTGTATGAGTTACTCTCAAACGGGTTCTAAACAAATTTAATCAATCTCAGTTTGATAAAAAGATAATTTTTTCACATATCATAAATTCAACAATCCCAGTAGCAGCTTGTTCAAAACGAAACTTAACGAGTTTTTTAAAATTTCTCAAGCTGGAGTTAGTAAGGTACTATAAACTAATCTGAAACGATATTTTAACGAGTCGATCACAAGCTCGCACTCTAGTAATTTTATTCATTTAGATATTAAATTTTATCATAGGTAAAGCATTTGTAAACAAAAGATACAAGTTACATGTACGAAACGTATATAAACTGTAAATGAAATGATGATACATACGAAAATACAAACTGCAACATGTGTTACATGTGCACAATATCCTTAAATTAAAATAAATTTGTTGCCTACCGAAGGGTGTTAAGATTGAACCGGCGTCTATCTCCCGAAATTTATTTGACTAGGACCACTACCCACGAAACACTACCATGAGTAGTCTTGGCAAACTGTCTCATCTGCCTCTCTCACACACGGAGAATAATGTCGGAATATGGTGGAGAACGTATGGAACCGAGGAATGGGATGCTCCAATATATACAAAAAGGATGACCTTTGTGTTACATAGGGAAATTTAATTCACATAGCCGCTAGAATAAATTCTGTCCGGACCGTCGGTGCTGACCGTCCAGCACTACTTTACGAGGAGATGCTCTACAGCGTCCCATGTATATATGCCTTGCCGTTAATAGATAAAAAGGGAACATCTTCCTATTGCCGTCTGAAAGTATTCTCATCAGCTGAGCTGTTGAGCTGTGGCCCATCATCACACTAGTGGGCATATCTTTACTGTATATATATAATTAAATAAAGTAGAGAGTATAATTAAATATCGTGACGTATTATATCTTTCGTGTTGAGTCAGCCGAATTGGAGAAGTTTTTTAGTGCTGGGTGAGCATGGGCCACGTGGTGCTGAACACGCATCTTGGTCGTCAAAACGTATTTTAGATGACCCAGATCTGTTTGGACTTGAGGGGGTGTTTTGATAATTTTACACTGAAAAATTATCCAAACAAATCTGGTCGATCCGAAACACGTTTGGACAGCCGAGATGCATGCTCTGCATGGCGTGGCCTGTGCCCACCCGGCATTGAAAACTTTCTCCCTGAATTGAGGCTTTTCTTCAGAAGCGCAGAGACTGATGAATGCTGCAATCCACTTCTCTCAAAGGTTGCGACCTATGCATAGTCCACTTCTATTAAATTCTTTTATTTATAACTCAGGATAGTTGTGTCAATCAATCAGTGGTGGAACTAGAATTACCAAAATTTGAATAACGCTGTGACACTTGTTCGATAGTAGCGCAATAGTATTGTTGCACACTTAGTCATATGATCATTTCAGTAGGATCGATCAATCTTTTTTTTTTTTTCCAATCCCCCTCTTGCAAATTTTAGCAGTTTGAGATGTTTTTGAAAGACATTTTCTCTCTCGTGCTCCTACACACGCACAAACATTATGTGACATTTTTTGTGAACTATATAAGCATTATGTCACTTATGTTGCATGTTGGTCGTAGAAAACTAGAAATACAATGAGAAATTGCCCATTAAAAAAAACACACACACACAAAGAGACCTGTTAAAGAGTAAAACGAGGTTTTTATCATCATGGACTTTGTTTTGCTTTTAAAAGGAAAATAAAAGATTAGTTCAACTATGGATCTCGTGGGTATTCAATGAAAGTCATTGACAGAGTAATGTTTTGATCTGAACTATTTATTTATAAGTAGCTACTCTTTCGTTATTCATTTAAATCGTCAAGTTGTTCGGATACTGGTAAGTATCTAATTGACTTCTATTATTGTAAAGAAAAAAAAAATGGAGCCGGGGGACGAACGTGTCCCCGGTCTTTCATTAGCTAGCACCTTCAAGATCCGGTCCTTGTACCTCCTCAATTTATATGCATTTTGTGAGAAAACTAGTTCTGTCGTTCACTAATATGGGACTCCGATTAACACCGAGGCAAACTTCTAGCTAGATTGATTCCCATAATATATAATTGATGGTTAACAGCTCAAAGATTTCAAACCTGAGATTGAAGAGGAAATATATGCTAGAATTTGGCTTGCCTGTAGTCCAGCTTTGGACTGCAAAGGTGCGGTTCAAGTAATCGCAACCATTGGATAGTGTTTTAAATGGTCGAGATTTAAAAAAAAAAAAAAATACTTTTCCCTGGAATTTTTTTAAAACATCGTAACCGTTGAATGCAAAAATGAATGGTTGCAATGCAATTGCAAGGACTCCCATATGCTAAGTTTCCAAGCTCTTGAGGATATGTCAGTATTGGTTGTTCGGACAAAAAAGTCAAGTGGCTTATTTTTTTGTCCTGATTCAAAAAAAAATTCGCATTTGTTAGTTTTTCGTCAATTTTTTGAGGATTATTGCTTCGTCATGATAAGAGGAATCTAAAATGTTAAAAATTACGATCGAAATCTAATTTTTTTGAATAAAGACAAAAATAAGCCAATAAGTCAATTTTTTCGTCTTTATTAAAAAAATTGGATTTCCATCATAATTTTTTACTTTTTAGATTCCTTTCGTCATGAAAAAATAATAATCTCCAAAAAATTGATAAAAAACTAACAAATGGAAAAAAAATATAAGCCACCTAACTTATTTAGACGAATAACCAGTGTACAGTAAACCCCCAGGGACGATATTTTCATTTGCATCTCTACAACTATTGGCTCTGGAGCCTGTGCTTTATCATCTCAATTTAAAAGGGTACTGACAAAAAGGATAACAATAAATACTCCCAACTTTCTTGGCATTATAGGAGATAAATAATATTTTTAAAGCTGTGCTAGAAGAAATTCAAAACAAAAAGAGACCTGAAAGTAAAAGTCGAGCCTAATCCAGCTTTGTTCTCATAATAAGCAATATACGAAGCATAAAATCCAATAACCATGGAGTTGCCAAATAAATTTATCTATTGGTAGTTATTTTGTTTATATCACTTATCAGCAATTACTCCTTTTTTTTTTTTTAATCCGAATCAGCAATTACTCCTGAAACCTCAAGAATTTTAATTTTCGTCCTAATCGTTAGCGTTATAATTTTGAAAGAAAAATCATAGAGACACAAATACAAGGATAAGAAATGAGGGATGGTGATGTGCAAGTGTGCCCAACATGGCCGTTGATTTCTGCCATCAACGGCTTGGATTGTTGAATAGTTGAACGGTTGAGATTACTCACATCACCTTACAATCCGGACCGAGATCAACGGTCCAGATGTGCAACAACTCCCCTGAGCGACAAGGGCGCCAAATAACACACTTGCACACTCACACGAGCAGAGTGAGTGGGTTCCTCCTCTGTGAATGTGTGTGATTACCTGTGTCTCGCAATTGGATCCTCTCCAATACAGTCGGCCCATTTTCAGGCCGTTCTTAGGTCAATTTTAATGGTTGGGCCGTCCACTTTTTAGACCTTGTCAAGAACATCGACTTAGCCACGAATCATCTTTATCGGACATCATTCGTGAGTTTTCAAAAGCGTTTGTTTTAAGAAAAATGGGTTTTTATTTCACCGTGGCAATATTTTCGATACCTATTTTTTCAAAGACGGTGTCACGAAAACAAAACAAATGGTGTCTGACTTACTGTTCTCGATGGAATCTATAATAAAATGAACGATTCCGATCGTGAAAATCAACCGAAGAAGAGCCCCAAAATGGGCTGAACTAAACCATCCAGAGGGAAGTTGGAACTAGAGAGATCCATTTCATGTGTAAAAAGTTTCAACCATATACTATAGCTAGTGAGTAGCCAAACCACAAAAAAAAACATATATAGCTGTTATTTGGACTTGTCAAACATTGGCATAAATGGTGATTATTGACCATTATAGACACTCCCATATATAGAAACTAGCTAGAAAAAGAGTACACAGATCCCTTCTATACAACCCAGATTCCTCTCTCTCTCTCTCTCTCTCTCTCTCTCTCCACCCAGCATGTGGTCATCATCCGCTGGAAACAAGACTAGCACCACCAACACCATCTCCTCTTCAACTTCAAAATCATCCTCCAATACTTGTCTATGCCCTCGAACCAACCTCACCAGAAAATCCATGGAAGAAATCTGGAAAGGCATCAACCTCTCCTCCGTCCACCACCACCAAAACCCCGCCACCACCACCACCACCGTGTTTCCGCCGGCACCGGCCACCGTGTTGAGCTTGAGTAATAGCCCGGGGTACGATGGGGTCGGGGGCATGGAGAGCCCCGATCGGGTGAGGCCAGATCCACAATCGCAGAATCATGCCGACAGTGGACTTGATCCCTCTTTCCTTTCCTCATTGAATTCTCCCTTTGATGCTTTATCTCCTTCCGCGGATCCATTTCCGTCTTTTTGCAAGAAAAGGGCTTCCGAAAATGATGATGGTTCTGGTAATTTCCGATACAAACGCATGATCAAGAATAGAGAGTCTGCTGCACGCTCCAGAGCTAGAAAACAGGCATCTCTCTCTCTCTCTCTCTCTCCCTCTCTCTCTCTCTCTCTCTCTCTCTCTCCATCTTTTGGTAAATTAAGTGCGATTAAAACGATGAAATTAAGAGTTTGTTAGTCTCGGGTACTTGACCCCATAGAATCCATATGGTTTTATCAGCTGTTGATAATCTTTCTCTCTCTCTCTCTAGAAATCAGAAACAGGTATATGTAGGAGTATTTTATATGGAAATATGTACAGTGTCTGCACATGTAGCTTGTTAGAAATGTACTTCTATGACGAATTACTTTACCTTAATTGTTGAATATCTGGAACTTAGGTTTTTCCATTTTTGGGTGTGCTTTCATTTTGGTAATGGTGTGACTTGCTTTGGAAACACCAATGGTGTGTGGACTGTGGATGGATTTATGTGCTTAGATTCAGACACGATTGCATAAATTGTTTGATATTTTTTGGGCTTTTAAAAAGCTGAGTCTTAAATTTGATTTTAGAGAAGTTCAGTTTAGGGTGCTTTCAGATGACATTCAAAATTATTGGGGAGAAAATTTATTGAGAACTGTGCGCATAGAAAAAGGGTTGGAGATCCAAATCGAACACAATTAGATTCCAAGCACTCTAGCTAAAAGCTTCTTCTAATAAATACTGACAGCTTTTATTAGAAGCACAATCATAATGTTTGAGAACATGTTTATCTGTTTTTACAAGAATTTGAAGTCTGTAAACTATACTATTCAATTAGAGACCCAAACCGAACACAGTTAGATTTCAAATATGCTAAAAAATTCTTGTAATAAATACTGACAACTTTTATTGAAAGCACAATCATAATGTTTGAGCTATAGTGAACACGTATATCTGCTATTACAAGAATTTGAAATCTGTAAACTAAATTGTTCAATTAGAGACCCAAACCGAACACAGTTAGATTTCAAATGTGCTAAAAGCTTCTTGTAATAAATATTGACAACTTTTATTGAAAGCACAATCATAATGTTTGAGCTATAGTGAACATGTTTGTTTGCCTAAAAGAATATATTCCCATAGCTATTACAAGTAAGGCTGTGCACACAGATTTTTCGATCCGTAAATGGTGGTTGGGGGTTTATTTGAGGAGTATTAATTGGGGGGGGGTTTTTTGGGCATTTTATTGTTTTGTGTTGGACCCATTTGGAATGTTGTGCAGGCTTACGCAAATGGATTGGAGACTGAAGTTACACGTTTACTGGAGGAAAATGCTAGGCTGAGGAGACAAGTTGATAGGGTAAGCTCTCTCATTGTTGTTGGAGTCCATTTTCAGTATATGGGATGGCCTACACTTATTAATTGTGTCCTTCCGTTCATTTTGTTTGTCCATTTCGATCTTGATTTTTCAATATTTCAAAATTGTTAGCCCATTTTGACAATTCAAATAAAAAAATCCCTTAAATTGGTGAAACAAATCTCACTTCTATTGAAGTTTATAAATTGCGCGGTGCAGTTCGCCAAAAATCTCTCTCTCTCATTGTTGTCGTCACTGGGATCTCCAAAGACTTCTCGTTTTTCTCTCTCATCGTAGTCGTCGGGATCTCCAACGACTTATCCCCCTTTTTCCCTTCCCTCTCCTCTCTGTTTATAAAGCGCAATTGGCGCTGTTCTGCTAAGGGAACTTATTTTTTGAATTAAAAGTGATATATTGTAAGAGAATGACTTGTCTCGTAAAATTGGAAATAAGTACTTAAAAAATACTAAGAACCTAAGGAGAACAGATCCTGATTATGCTCGAATTTAGATTCCTGATGGTTGACAATTAAATTAAGACAGACGGAGTTATATTTTCCGACCATATTCTCCATAGATTCCTGATGGTTGACAATTAAATTAAGACAGACGGAGTTATATTTTCCGATCATACTCTCCATAGATTCCTGATGGTTGACAATTAAATTAAGACGGACGGAGTTATCTTTTCCTACCATACTCTTCATAGATTCCTGATGGTTGACAGTTAAATTAAGATAGACAGAGTTATATTTTCCGACTATATATACTCTCCATAGATTCTTGATGGTTGGTTGACAATTAAATTAAGACGGACGGAGTTATATTTTCCGACCATACCCTCCATCACAACCCCTCAATCAAACAACAGTAAAATGAATAATTATATGGCCTTTTGTGGGGAAAAAAAACATGGAGACTGGTGGTTAAATGTTTTTTTACCTAAAAAGGCATCAATTAAGAAAGTTGGTTAGTTCATCTGTAGTAGTAGTATTTATGTTTTGTTGTTTGTTTGTTTTTTTTTTTTTTTCTATTGTTTTTGCAGTACCGTGCCGCAGCTGCTGCTCAGCTCCCAAAAAAGCAAACTCTGAGTAGAACCTTAACAGCCCCATTTTAAGAAGGGCAATAAGAGAGAAGGAGAGGTCCTTTTCCTTTTCCTTTTTCTTTTTCTTATGGTTTCTGTCCTTTCACTCCTCTTTTTCTTTCTTTTGTTTCTTTCTTTCTACCCTGTTTGACTAGTGGGAGGGATATTATTATATATATTTTATTATATAAATGGTCTCTAGTCTTCTCTATTATTGTTAGATAGACGTTTCCATCATGATTTTTATTAATTTGAGAAAACGACAACTTAAGAGGAAAAACAGTAACAATTTTTGATTTTTCGCGCTGATCTTTTGTATAATTAGAAATATCTCAATTGTTCGGACCAATTAACGAGCATTTATACTAATTCTCGGGACCAATTTCACATGCTGGGTCACAGTTAAAGCCACATACTTGCCCTCTTGTTTGTATGCGAAAATTCATGATAGCAGTAGATAGAAAAGGACACGAGAGAGTGCAAGTATTAGTGGAACAAAATGATACCAACACAGACCCAATTATAACAACTGAACACAGACAGAAAGTCTACCGTAACCGCACCTTTGTATCCCACGCCGTGTGGGGCTTATTTCCGATCTTATAAAAATACAGAAAAATATCTATAATTTTAAAATAAATGTTTTACAGGGCCTTATGAAAAATCAGCTCCAACAGATATCATTGGTATGTTTTCTAAATTCGTAGGAACAAAACTAAGCAGTTGAGCAGTCTGCCTTGCTCCTACGAATTTAGAAAACATGCCTGCCGATATCCGTTAGAACTGTTTTTTTAAAGGATCTCATAAAACAATATTTTAAAATTTATGGGTACTTTCCTGTAGTTCCAGATGTGTCCGGAACAGTTGAATATGTATATATCGCATGAGACTCCAATATATCGGATGACTCCGAACATATCTGCGTTTGAATTTGTGCACTTAATTTTGCGTCCAGCCGTGGTATTGCTCCTAATGGAACGATGGCTACAACAATACTTCTGGTTGAAGCTGTGCGCACAAACGGGCTCGAACAATACTTCTGGTTGAAGGTGTGCGCGCAAACCGGCTCGAACGGCCGTTATATGCTTTCAAGCTGTAGGGACAATGGTGGGTGCCCTGTCGCTTTTTATATTGGAGTATATATCTTTTTTTCTTTTCTTTTTTTCCTTCATCATTTGTCGGTCTCTCGCATACATACGTGCTTTTTCCTCAACCAATGAGCTGGGTGTGGGGTGGCCAACTTGATTGGCTTTTCTGTGCTAAAGAAAAGATGGGAACATGTTTGGCTATTAATGTCCAGTGTCCTTCTTCTTCTTAGCTCCGTTTGGTTATCTTAATATTTTTTTTTTTTGGCTTATTTTAACTCAATATTTCAAATGTAATTGTTTTTCGTGTTTCGGTTTCCATAACAACTATAAAAAAAATAAAAAATAAAAAAAGAATAAACCGAACCAAATTTAGTAAGATTTAGAAATGCAAAATAAAATACGGAAAAATTTTGAGGCCAATTATTTTAAAAGTAAAAGTACGTTCAGAAATTATTCATTCCGAGGGGACGAGTTAACAGCAGATGCCCATCTCTTTCCACCGCCACGCATTGCGTTGGCATGAATTATTTACGATTGTGAAGTGATTTGAGACCACATGAATTATCGTGTGGTAGTGGGTGCCCTAAAAGCTAGCGTCAGAGAGTAACTTTTCTTACTCCGTATTTCGTAGCTATTACGGGGTGTCGTGTTGGAGTGCACTTCTATGTAGTGCAGCACATAATTGTCGATCTTATTAATGAACAGTGCGCGTGTAGAACAACATACAATTGTCGATTATCAATGAACGGTTGCGATGTGTTTTTTAATTTTAACAATCTTTACCGGTAAAAGATACTCACTCTGTCTCCATTCGTTTGTCTCTTTTAGAAGTTCGTATCACTTTTCAATTGATTATATCTTACAATTTATAATGTTTTAGGTGATTTTGAAAATATTGTTTAAAAGAGCTCATTGAGATCTATCAAACAATATCTATATTGCATATAAACGGTATTATCAATTAAAAGTTATAATTAATTTTTTATCCGGTTGAAATAGAACGAGTGAGAATAGAATTGGAATGGAGGGAGTATTTATTATCGGTCAAAGTTAAAAAACATATCGCAACCATTGATTGATGAAATCAACGGTCTGCGTGCCAGTGCCGCACTACATTGGGGTGCACTTAAGCACCCCCGGTTCCGACTATAAGGGTTTTTTTTCAATTGTTTTTTTTCTCTTTCGGCTGGTTTTTTCTATCCGGTTTGTTCTCGGTCTGGTTTCTCCAGATCTAGTGGGTTGTGGTGGTGGGTAATAAATTAGTAGCTTTCAATTGTTGCATGTTTGGTCTCGGGTTGATTGTGCTTCTCGGATTGCATCATGCCCGCCGTAGTCAACGGGTTGCTGCCACGATTTTCCCAAGGTGGTTTGTTTAGGCTCTCGGTAAGGCTAGGCAGACCTAAGCGGAGCTGGGTGGGCGCCTAGGGTGTAACAACCCGACCCGGTTGACATGCTTAACTCTTAGTCTAATCACGTGACTCAAAAGTTAATCTTAAGTTATACAATAGCTGGTCGGATTACGTTATATCCTAACTTTACTTTTCATTCCCCACCGATGTGGGATTGTGGGCTTTTACAATCTCTTCACCTTATGATGCAACGTCCTCGTTGCATTTTGCCCACCAACCTTTCCCTGGTGGCCATAGTGTACCACGTAGTTCTGTACAGCACAATCAGTGTGCTCGTACCAGATTTTAGAGGTGCCTCCCACCATGTAGACCAGGGTGTGCTCTAATACTAACTGTAACGACCCGATTAATTTTTAGCCTAACCACGTGACTCAAAAAGTTAACCCTAAGTTATACAGTAGCTAGGTTACCACCCGACTAGCGCCTAATGCCTTTTAGAACACTGTCCAGAACCCCACCGTGTCAGCGAGGGTTTGCCTTGGAGTAGCGTCCTGTGTTTGTAGCTACAAGACAGTGTCTTAGGTCATGACCACGCCGGTGTGACACTTTGGAATGGCAGATTCGTATTTTAGATTTCATATGTGCTTATTCTAGGGTTTGAACAGGATGTCCTTCAGGATTTTCTACTACTTTTTCTGTTACTGGTTCTTATGTTTAACGATCTCGTCGACCTGCCTTTGCAGTAGGTGCCTCGAGCCTACGACAGATGTATGTGCTCGCGTCTAGGTTTTGATAGTTTTGACTCTCCCCTGTATCTTGTGATGAAATCTGCACTACCTCCAAGCTTCTAATGATATGCATTGCTTCTTCAAAAAAGCAAAAAAAATGTATCGGCAATAGTGCTTTTTTTTTTTTTAACAGGTTACAATAAATAAAATAGTGGGCAGAAAAAACAAAATGGGAAGTTTCTCGGTCCAGAATTTTTATTGGAATTTTGGACCACTTTGCTACGTGTTGAACTTGTGGGCCACAAAAAAAGTGTGGGAAAAGGTTGCCCTTATTTATAGTACTTTACTATTTGAGTGTTGGCCCAATGCGAGTGGGTCTCGCGTGATCCTAGTCGCTCTCGGATTCCATGCTTTCCCGAATCGCCCCTTTTCTTTACCCAAAGAGGAAATAAATACTAATCCCCACTTTACTAAATTCAATATTGAGGATAAATAAATAAATTTTCGATTTTTTTCCCCCCTAATATCCGCGAAGAATTATAAATCTCTCTTTATTTCTTAATTCGTTTTCCAAGACTTTGTTATTTTGCGTAAATAAAGAATATGAATTTACTTTTTTGATAAGCGCATAAAAATCTTGTTTTATACCATCCTAGAGAGAGGAGAGTGGAGGTAGGGGAAGAAAATCCTTATTGTAAAATTTACTTTACAAAAAAGCCAAAACGCTCCAATTTTCTTGCGCTACCAAAGCATCTCATCGGCCTCTCGTAGGTAGCCCGCATCTTTTATTCATGAAATTGGGGTACTTTTTTTTGTTCCATATAGCTGAAGTGGAGCACCTTATTAGCAGCATATATTATTCAAATTGATAATCGCACTCTCAAAGGAGAGTGTCAAAATCAATTTGGAAAGTGTCAAAATCAATTCCTATATGAAATTGATTTTGGCACTCCCTTGAGAAGTGTGATTATAAATTAAGGAAATGCCAAAATCAATTTCCATTATGTAATTGGGGCGAGATAAATAAGCAGTCGGTACTTGGAGAGAGAGAGAGAGAGAGAGAGAGAGAGAAAAGAGTGGTTTCTTTTTTCTTGTGAATATTCATCTATATTGTTTGAAGAAAGCACGTGAAATGTTTCTATAAATTACACTAACGGAAAGTCTGTTAACACGGGCTTTGTAGACACAAATCGTACACAAATCTATTGTGGGGTTCACTATGGGTCCATACAAATAATCCGAAATGTTTATTAAATGTAGAATATTTTTTTAAGGGTCCTCGCGAAAAATTAGCTCAATCTGATACCTTTAGATACCCGATTAAATCATCTAACTTTTCATTATCATGACATGCGGTTGAAAAGTTAGATGATTGAATCGAGTATCTAAAGATATTAAATTGAGCTGATTTTTTTGTGAGAACCTTTGGAAAATTATTTTACATTTAATGAACGGATTGGATCGTTTGTGTGTAATTCGTAGTGGGCCCCACATCAAATCTGTGCACGATGTCTGTGTATTATTGTTGTGTAGGTAGCACTGCTGGAAAAGAGAAATTAACCATGTCCTTTTTTTTTTTTTATATGAATCAAATAGTTTTCCTGCTTACGTTTTATGTCTATGGCTAGGGCTGTACTCGAGCTCGAATTTTGACTTGTTTTGTAAACGGGTCGAGTAGAGGTCTGCTCGTGCGACAAAAGCTCGGCTCGTTAAAGGAAACTCAGCTTGATTAAAGAAGCTCATTTAGTAAGTGACTAAACTCGGCTCATTAAAACTCGAGCGGGGCTCAAATTTTTTTTGCTCGTTTACGACCCTGCTTGTAGCACATGGTGATTTAACATATTCAGTGAAGCACTTATTTTCTCTCCACTAACTTATACCATCAATAATGGAGTAGTACCACATATAGGTACATCCCACTTTTTCCAATTCTGTCCAGATAAGGGGCACCCGAGGTAGGCTCCCTAATGTGTGTGCCACTGCAAACAGCACGCACTGCTCCCAAACAACCTAAACAACAAACAAAAGAAATGATCGAAGAGGAGAAAGTCCTAGCTAGCTAGCTAGCTAGCATGAGAGGCTTGAAATGTGTAATCATGAGTGACTCCTGGCTGGGTCACTTCAGATTCAGATGGAATTCTGTAACACAAATTCTTATCTCTTTTTTTTTTTTTTTGTTAACGTTACTTCCTTACAAGTGTATTTTTGTAATAAAAATGTATTTATAGCTAGGGAAGTGGCGCTAACAAAAAGGGAGTGACAAAATCAAAAACCTTTCTTTTTCTTTGAGATAAAGGTATGTCAATTCACAAATTGATGAAAAGGATTAGTGTGGAAGATAAAAACGGGACGTGAATATCAATTTACACTTTTTCTCTCTTGAAAATTGAAATTCATTGTTTCAACCCTGATTATAAATGGAAAATAAAAGGCTCCATCCCTCCACAGATCGTATGCCAACTAGGTTAGTTTTGGGTGGACATAATATCATGAGGACAGATATGATAAAATGGCGGATATATATAAAAGGGGATTATGATATAAATAGTTTGTCTAAGTAATTTTAGAAGATGAATATGCATATGCTTGGTTTGTTTTTGGGTGGATGAGTAGGTGGATATAGAATTCAAAGAGAACGGTGACATTTTCGTAATTGGGAAGGTGAATATGAGAGCAGATATAATGACACCACCTCTCCCTCTATCCTTATTATACCATCTATGAGCGGATTTAATATCCCTCTGATATTATTTCTGTGGTCTATATATATTTGGGTGGCAAACACCGGATATAAGTATTTCAAATATACTATTCAGGGTGATAGCATATCCACTTCATATATCCTGTCGGCAAACGGGCCGCTAAGGTGTTAAGTTGTAGGGTTAAAAAAACAAAAGAAAAGGAAAAAGTCTATTCTGGCAATGTATAATAAAATTTGATTTTGTTAGTGTCCACTTGATATATTTTTCCTTTCTTAAGTTGCGAGTGGCTTGTAGATATTATTTTCTCTTTTGACATGTCCCCAACTTTTTTGTTTTAATATTTTTCCTTGTTTCTGATAGTATATAGTTGCTAGAAGGAAGAAGGATTTGTCATGTGCTTTGCACGTGGAACGGCATTTAGATCGATTTTTTTTTTTGGGTCAAATGTTGGGAGAAGTTACGTTACACTAGTTTATATCTAAGCAAAAGGGATGTGGGGTATAAATCACCACAGACCGAAACACTACCTCGTCTTTTGTAAGGTTTGAACCTGAGATTTTCAAGTTGTGAGAACAATACAACAAAAGAAAGATCTAAAGTTGGTATAATCAATTAAAAAGTGGTGTGAGAACAATACATGAACAAGAGCCGATCGGACAAAGCGTATTTGGTCAATGGGCAATGGATGCATCCATGCCTTGGTTGGTTCGGACATCATGATTCAGGCAACTCATTGGTGCCAGCTCAGCCGTGTGCACCCAACCGCCTTGCTCAATATGTCCTGACTGACGTCAGCCAAACGATTACAACACGAGCGCATAAGCCAATGTGATGACAGCTCATACACGTAAAGAGTAACCACCTTATCCTTTACGTCATGGGTGACATTAGCCGAGGGTGGTTACCGAGCGTGCTTGGCATGTGCCAACTTGGAGAGCAAGTCACAGGAGTCTATATAAGATACAGGGGTAAACCCAAAGAGGTACGATCTACTCCGCGCCCAAAACCCTAAGTTCAATACTTCCATTTCTCCAGCACATACATGCTAGACCGTCGAAGTGCCTTTCTGGTTGACCTCCAACCGGTTTGGCACTAACGGTGCGCTACTTGTGCAGGAGTCAAACGACGGAGCTAGGCAGACCAGAAGGCTGCCCAAGGATCAACCAGAAGACCAGATCTGAACCTAAACCCCCACAACCATAACGAATCCCAGTCAATCTTTTTGCGTCCAAAATTGGTTAATTCAGAGACGATAAGTTGATCCAAATTGGCTAGCTGTTCTTCAAATGCTCAGCACTGAAGATAGACTGCAAAGTTGGGACATGCAGATTGATAGTACCTGTTGTCTTTGCAATTTGGAGGTTGAAACACACCAGCACTTGTTCTCTGATTGTTCCTTAGCTGCAGTTGTGCAGCAGCATACGGTGAGAAATAATTTAGTGCAAGGCTTGCCTAATGAACTTGGAGGATATACTTGATTGGTTCAATATTACATGTGAAAGGGAAGGGCTTCAGATGTACCAGCATTAAAATGCTCCTTGGCAGCAGTGGTGTATGTGGGGCTTGTGAAAGGGAATTGTCGTATTTTCTAGGGGTCAGCAAAAGAACATGAGCACAAGAACTACAGTTGGAATCAGAGATTTTCTCAGTTTAAGGAGAAATGTAAAGGAGGCCTCTCTTAAGAATAAAGCCCTTTGTCTACAATGGGGCTTATCTGACAGAATTTTTCAAATTGCATAGCAATTTCTTTTGGTTGAGCCTAATACTTGCACTTAACAAACAAAAAAAAAAAGACCTGGTTGTATTCAAAACTCGAGAGAGGTTTACGTTTGTGTGTGGGTTCGAGCAAGCGAATGTATTCCATAACAATGACCTGCACAAGTTGGGCATTCAGCTTTTTGCAGGGACCTGGAAAGCAACATTTTTAACATCTCAACCACCAAAAATGAGAGAATACGGGAAAACATAGGACTCAAAATGGAAATTCTAATGACTGGTTAAGGAGTAGAAAAAGAATCGTTAACAAGTGCTTAAACAGACAACACACTAAGCCATCTTCTGACTTCTATACCCTCCCCATCTTTGGATTACTGCTTCACTTTCATTAAACGAACCACAGGCACGGTCACAGCAAAAAACAAAAAAAAAACCCCAAATACCTCAAAAATACAAAGGATGATTTGCTCTAACCCGTGACTGCAGACAAAAAAACAACTCACTCATGAAAGTCAAAATCGGGCACCAGCCACAATTTTAAATGGAACCTGGATCCCTCCCTCTCCCAAAACTCTGCTTCTTTACATTGCAGCGCCTCAGACCCGAAAGCCCCTCATTACATCTGAAAGATTAAGTGCTCAACTGATTATTGTATCTTGAAGAGGTTTTTCAGTTTCACAACTAGCCTCCACTCCTCGATAGACAGGTCGTCCTGCAAAATTGCAAGGTGAAGTGAGCAATGTGATTTAACCCTTGGCCCAAGTGAAACCCAAACCACACAGTTGAATTCCACTTACCCGATAATTAGTTTTGAGTACATCGATTGATTTCCTAGAAATGTGGCTGACTAGCTCATCTTCCATCTCAAAATGCCTCCCAAACATCTTTTGCTGCTCCTCCGAATTGCTACCAACTATCTGCAGATGCAGCAATAGATTTCCTATGAGCCTTAGTCTCTGAATTGAGAGTGTAATTGGCTAGGACAAACCGAAACTGGTAAGAGTACATAACTACTTGATATGATTTTAACATCTTGACCAAACAACCAAATAGAAGGACCATTAAAATGGGAAATGACG
Source organism: Rhododendron mucronatum var. ripense (assembly GCA_019656295.1). NCBI lineage: Eukaryota > Viridiplantae > Streptophyta > Magnoliopsida > Ericales > Ericaceae > Rhododendron > Rhododendron mucronatum. The sequence goes on along the minus strand of BPLT01000146.1, from coordinate 618,767 downwards.
TGTGAAAAAGTGTATTGAAAAAAGGGAAAATAGTAAATTCATATGGATAATGACAAACAGGGGAGTGTGGATTGTAAAAAATGGAGTGTGAGAATCAATTCCAAAAAAAATGGGAGTGTGGACTGTAAACAGATGTAAAAGCAGTTCAAGTATGTAGCATGGACAAAGATTAACAATTACGCCCACGAAAGTAGAACACGAACATTCCCAAGCACAAGAAGTAGATAAACTTTCTGCACATAATACAACATCCTAGAACTTCTTTTGTTTGACTTAAAGATACTTCCAGGAGATCTTAAGGAGTGTCCATGTTTGACACACTTCAAAACACCGACATCGAAAGGACAAATTGAGGCAACTTTCTTCCCGTAAATCTATCTGCCAAGTATTTCGAGATCTGATAAGTGTCCATGTTTAACAGACACATAGCCCTGAAAAAGATTTTAAATTTTGCAGAAACCACCCCGCGGTGTCCCCATGTGTGTTTCTCCCTGTCCCACTTGTCTCTGGTGTGTCCAAAAAAAGCATGAATATAATGGACAATAATGGACAAGTCATGTCCCCAGCGTATTTCAGCGTGTCTGGGTCCCTGGCATTTCTGACACGGGTACAGCAACCCCCTCTACGTGTGTCAGTGCTACATACTTAGTTTTCTAGGAGGAGCAACATGGGGAAACCCTGTTTAGGAGCTACCAGCAAGGCCCGTGTCCACAAGCCTCTATGAAGTGACCTGTGCATAACTTGAGCTCAGTTTGTTAAGCAATAAATCTGCTTATTGGGTGGGAATGCTTGGATGTTGACAAGTTAGTATGAGCCTTTCAACTTGCCCAAACTCCACAAAAGTTAAAAACTGAAGTTCTTGCATGATCAAAAAAAAGAAAAAAAAGAGAGAGAAATAAGGAGACAAAAAGATGAAATTTTTGCTCAGCCTTTGTTGTTTATGTACAGCTGAGTTCCTCTGCAGGCCTACCACCTTAACACTCAAGTAACTAAGGATGATGCTCGAGATTTGGGGCTTATATTAGAAAGTCTTGGTGCTTGATCAGGGAAATCATTTTCTCCTCCACCCTTGTCTTCCAGTTTTAGGCAAAATCAATAGTTTAAGACTTGTAAGTTGTAACCCTAAGCAATTGCATTTTTAACTGCTGAAATCTACATATGATACAAGACTGAGTTTTGATGAAGTTGATTGCATGCTTTCAAAAGTAATCACTACCATCGAGATTGGTGCTTTATTGCGACAAAAATTCTTGGATTCTACTTTAAGAGCAATCTACAAATTTGTTAATTCTTATTGTATGATCAGTTTGGGTATAATGTTAATTCTTACTGAAAGAAACAACTATGATAGAAGGGGGCATCAAGAATAATTGGAGGTAGCTAATGCCTAATGGAGACAATAGAAAAGCAACATCAGAAAGTAAATTTACCGAAATGAAAAGAATGCTTAACACAACAAACCGATGCAAACCATACAACAGGTCAATCGTGATTGGAGAAAGGGGTTATGTGGGTCGCACAATTAATTTTATCCCCAGAGAATGGAGACAACTAATAATAACAAAAGACATTGCAGAGTAATTGCAGCGAAACACAAAAAAATGCTATTATACCGGCGACCAACCTAAACAATACTGTACAAAAGATCGATTGAGATGATTTGGTCTCTTCCAACAATCATAAAAAAAATCCCCAAAAAACTAACAAACAAGCCAAAGATTCTTCCAACAATCATACAAAAATCCCTCAAAAACTAACAAACAAGCCAAAGATTTGTAGGACTCGTACCTTAATGGCCACCTTTTGACCTTTCTTTGCATAATCAACTGGCTTATGGTTATTCTCAATGGATGCAATTCGACCAATATCAATAAACTCCCTCTGTGGTATACAAATTGGAGTTCCAACCTGTGTCATCCAATTTAAATGGTATTAAATATCATTGAGACAAAAATAATTTTAGTTTTCTTTCATTTTCTTTGGGGGGAAATAGAAGAGGTGCAAAGATATCATACACAACAAGTTCCAAATGTTTAAATAAGCAGTAAATGCAGTTTTTCCACTCAACTATGGGTCATTTGGTTCAAAAATGTGGCTCCAAAGCTCCCGTACCAAGTTAGCAGAGGTCAAGCAATGGGTTCTGCAAAAGGGTAAAGGTTGTTCTGCTGCAAATATTGTGCTTAAACTTTGTCTCTGCTTCAGTATACCGTTTACGAGACAAAGGAAGGTCAGTTTTTTCAACAAAGAAGGCTTGATGAAGCTTTTATGATTTGCAACATTTTTAGGGATGTGAGAGCCTGCTTAGCTTCATGGAAGAAAGTCCCTCTCACAGATGAGAGCAGACTGATGCGTAAGTTTGGGACATGCCTAGGGATTCAGTTAAGGCTAAAAGAAAGGTACACATGAGAATTTAATCTCCTTATGCAACGAAATTACACAGTTTAAAATTTACTTCGACAGCATGATATGCACAACAAGATAAGTTATCTCGTAAGAAACGATTATTCCGACAAGGTACGGCTCTGGTATGTACAAGGTACATTTGGGGTATGTTAACCACTAAGGTAAAGAACATTTGGTACACATTTTGGGTACCCGGTACGCATATAGAAGTAAGCATGCCAAGTACATATGTAAATGTGTACCCGGTACACATATAGAAGTAAGCATGCCAAGTACATATGCCCAATAAGCACCCGGTACAGGTACAAAAAGTATTTTGGAGTACCCATGCTTCACAGGATGGGGAAGGGTTTTTTTATGTGTAGCTTCTTTCCTGTTTTTCTTTTACAGGAGGCACACTTTTGCCTCCAGTTTGTTTCCTGTTTTTCTTTTGTTAGCTCTCAAGGATATTCCCTTGGCCTTTTTTGTTGTTGGGTTCTTTTCTATATAAAGAATTATCTTCCAAAAACAAAATTCAGCAATTTCTGCAAGTGGAATTTTGAAAGTCGTGGGAATTGAAACAAATAAACAAGTACCAAATAACAATCACTCAATACCTTAGCAATTCCTTCGACAACATCAACCCCCAAAACAATGGGGTCCTTCTTGTTAAAAACACAGTTCGGCATGATCCTGAGAACGCATGGGAAGACTGCCTCTTCAGCAGCTTCTTTCTTCTTTTCTTCCTTTAGATTGTCAATGTAGGCCTTAAACTGATCAAACAAGTGATAAATGATATCAGCAATGAAAATCTTTACACCAGCTTCATCCGCAAGTTCCCGAGCCTCTGGTGTCACTTTAACATCGAAAGCCAAGATCGTAGCAAACTCCTTTTTCTTCTCAAGCATAACACTAGCTTTCATGACATCCTTCTTATGCACTGGGCCTATGCTGATACCACTAACGGGTATGTTTACAGCTGGAGACTTCAAAAACTCAAGTAATGCTTCTAATGATCCTAGAGTAGAGGCCTGAACGCACACTCCCTCGCCACTTTTATCAATCCTGCTCAATACTGATTTCATATCTTCCATGGCTGATTCCTTGATGTCTTCTAAATCATCATTAGGCCCCACCACATGCAGACCAGTGCCAGCAATTGCGTGCTCCAGGCCCTATTTTTTATTGCAAAAAGGGTATTCTGTCAACAGCAATTCACAAACCACCATGCAAATGGATAAATCTAAGAATGTCGGAAAAATGGTTTCACCACAAATGTTTGGCATGTTCAAAACCATTAATGAGTGAATCAGAAATTGACTCCAAACATTTCAATTTACCATTGGTTGAAGAAATTAACTTAAGGTTGATATCTTTTTTAATTTAATTACTTTGATGGATTAGTTATTTGCGTAAAGTTGCATCCGTTCACTGACACATGTTTGGAAGAATAGTTGTGTCACTTCCTTTAAAGAGTTTCCAGGATGTTCAAAAGAATCAGAAATACGTCTATATACATACGCGTTTCCATAATTTATTTTGAAGAGATAAGTGGTTGATCTTAAGGATTGAATTTTTCCACATATGCATTCTGAGTGCCAGGCCCATCGATTGTAGAACACTGACAGGTAGAAAGCACTGATGAACAGAATGAGACTAATGTGTAGGCAAGAAATTTTGTCATATCCCCTTTGACTTGGGTGAGCCTCATTCTAGCTTCCTTTCCCCCAATAAAATAATCTAAGCATCTGGGTAAGGCAAGGAAAGGAACCAAAACTTAAAGAGTAATAATATGTTTCTGGAAATTAACATCACCTGAGCAGTAATCTTGATACCCTGAGCAGCCTTGATTTCTTTGTGATGCAGATAAGTTCCCTAAAACAGTATAACCACTAGATGTCATATAGTTACATTGGAAAGCAACAAGAAGAAGCTACCTCAAAATAGTGGATTCAACCAAAGCACAGACAACACAGAGATATGTGATGAAACGAAGAGAAATTACCACATTGCTGTCCTTCTAAGTCCTTGAAATTTTAAGACCTACGTACTAGAAACATATTGCCCAAAACTAATTATGTAAACTTGGTCTTGAGCTAAGAAGCATGGATATGCGGACATTCCTTCAAAAACTAGGACAAGGAAAAGTAGTGGACACCTCAAATAAAAAGATATATTCTATGTAGCCTATAAATTCATATAGAAGATGAAAATTTATTCTTCTATCAAGTTAAAAAAGGAACCACAAAATATTATTAATCTTACGAAGATACAAATAAACATTCACTGTATAAGTATTTCCAATGTGTCCTAGAGTGTACAGAACGTGTCTGAAGAATTAAAAAATTTACAGACATCGGGCACGCATTTAGGCATGTCCAACAAGTGTCTGGGAGCGTAGTGTCGCATCCATGTGAGACGTATCTTACACAGATACTTGCCGACGATATACGTGCCCATGCTTCTTAGGCTTGAGTTTTGAAAAACACATATAACATTAGGTATCCGACACAGATACTTGCGGACAATAGACGTGCCCATGCTTCTTAGGTCTTGAGTTTTGAAAAACACATATTACATCAGGGCATCTTCGGCTCCACTTCAAAAAGTTTGCAGGAGAAAACACGATAAAATTTTTGATAATATGTCCCTCTGCATCTTATTTGCCACTGCTCAACGCTTCTAAGACTTGCCGATCAAAAAAAAAACACTTCTAGCACTCATTCAATAATGAGAACTAAAACTTCCACTTTAGAGATGATAACCGTACTAAAAATATTCAGTCACTTCTCGAAATCATAAGCAAGATCATATATAATTATATATGTCCAACAAGGAAAGAGAAGTCAGGCCGTAACATTTGTTTCAACAATAGGGTCATAACTCTCATCTGATTTCGCGGAGATGAGACAATATTGCATTTCATTTGTCAATCTAGAAAATCATCTATTTATACACTTCTGAATCTAGAAGCCAATTCCACGTCAGTGTGATGCTTCAGTCACTTTTTGCCGAGTGAGCTAACAGTTTTCCGGTTGGACGATAGCAGTACATTTACCCGCTTCCCAGGTGCCATAATTTGTAACAAGGACTATCCAACACTTGTTTCTGAAACTCGAACAAGATAATTTACTTCCAGCATGATTAAGACTAGTAAACATACAAAGAACACCAATTCTTCCTACATGATTTAAGCCATTAACCTATAATTACAAAGAAAACAAACACTGTTGTCAATATCAGACGATTATACTGCTCCACATACCACAGACACTGTAGACTCAGTGATGCAGCAGCCTACTTGTGAAAAATCCAGGAATCAAGTCTCAACAAACCCATGCAACTATTACAACTGGGAAACATCTATAAAATTCCGTTGACCATCAGATAGAGCATTAGAGCTTAAATTTATAGTACAAATTTATATAGCTATTGGGTATATAAAATGATTTCCCTCTAAGAAATCAAAATCTTAGATGCATAAATGAAAACTTCTGACACAAACATTCATCACAACTTTTCAAATGAATCCGGAAGAATAATAAATGACGAAGTAAGATGGAAAGCCAGAATGCAACAATGATAGGGAAGTGACCGGCATTGCTATACCAATTTCCAAGATTATTATTCTTCACAATACTGCCAAAATCTTTTCAAAAGGCAACACTCCAAACGAGGAAAAAAAAAATGATGCAAAAAGCCTTACCTTAACACGGAGCTCCTTCATTGGGTGGGGGGTCAGTAATGCTCGAATTGTGGTGACAATAGGTCCCTGGCAACATGAAATATAACTAAGATTTTGACAACAACTATCATTTAGATCTTAGGCAGTAAAGAGGTAATAATCTTGCCTGCATGCCACAAACAACAATTTGATCTCCTTCGTGAAGCACGCCATTAACTAACACTACGTCAATTGTTGTCCCATGGCCTTCAATAACCTTAACCTCCAAGACCGTACACTGGCAAAGTGTTCTACACAGTCAGTTATTCGCAGATTCCAAACATCTCTGCATTCAATCAACAAAGAAGCAGCAGTTGTGCTCTAGGGGGGAAGGTGGTTGTACCTGCACTTCATTACTGAATGTCAGCTTCTCTACCATTGTCTTCTGAGTCCATTGGACTAACAATAACAGCAAATCGGGAAGGCCTTCCCCACTGTTGCATCCAAAGCCCAAAGTATCAGTACAATGTTGAGGAAATATCTTTTTTACCCCCTTGATAGGCTGCAGAAGAACTTTGAACAGACCATAACCAGAACACAAAAGAGTCTACCTGATTGCACTTGTGGGTACTATACTGAACGTTTCCCCCATTTCCTTATTTTTGTAATACAACTCAGTATTTAATCCTTGTTCCTTGAACTGAGTAACAACCTGAAATAACCAGAAAAAAAAAAAGGAAGTGAGTTCTACCATACGTACAACGGGATAGTTTCGCGGACAACCAATTAAACACCTAAAAAAACACCCCAAATCTCAATCTCATAGTTCCCGATCAAATTTTTATGATCCGAACCGTTCAATGTGTACAAAATGTGATTTTAAGGGTGCCCGCGAGCAATTAGCAAAAAATATGACCGGAAAGTGCTTGTTTTAAGCAGTTTTTAATTGAACCGTTCATCATATCTAAGCTAAAAACTGCTCAGATCAAGCCCTTACCGGTCTTTTTTTTGCTGATTTCTCATGGGTACCCTTAAAATCACGTTCTGATCACATTGAGTGACTCAGATCATTAAGATTTGATCGGGAACAATGATATGTTTTTTTAAGTGTCTAATTAGTTGTCCCTGAAACAACCCCGTAAATACAAATTAAACCGCAAGAAGGGGTGAGCAAGCATATGTGACCTGAGTGACCCTCGTATTAAATTCAAGTAGAACATCTTTTGATTGTTGCTTCATTGTCTTAACAATTGGTGCATTCCGGCAAGGTTTCCACCCATAAAGTCGGTCCACCTGCAAGTTGTGAAATTAAATACACATAATAGGGAAAAAATCAAAAGCATTATGCACTCCAAGGGAAACATTGCAGTGTAATCTGAACCTTGTTCAATGCCACAATAAACTCTGTATTCCTCATTTTCAGAAGATTGAGTGATTCAATAGTCTGTGGTTCTAGGCCATGCATTATATCAACGACCAAGATTGCAATGTCACATAAACCTGAACCCCGCGACCTTAAATTAGTGAACGATTCGTGGCCAGGGGTATCGATAACTAAAAGACCTGGGACCTTTAGCTTCGCATCAGCTTTCAGTTCCTTTGTTCTCTCCCGTATGTTCACAGCCGGAAAATACGTTGCACCGATTTGTTGAGTAATCCCTCCGGCTTCACCTTCCTGAACGTTAGTGCCTCTGATACAATCAAGCAGCTTGGTTTTACCAGTATCAACATGACCCATAATGCAGCAAATTGGGGATCGGAGGTCAGCTTCACTCTGGTTTGGCTGAGCATCCGGAGTGTGCGGTTCCTTCTTGCGTTTTGGTTCTTTAGCCTTATTTGTATCTACAGAATCTGCCTCAGGCCGGCTTTTCTTACTTTCACCATCAAGAGATTTAACTGGTAAGGTTGTGGTTACTTTGGGGGCAACAACTGCTGCCTTTGAAGTTGAAGCCTCCTTCTTACCCACATGTTCAGGCACAGATTCATCCTCTTCGTCGGCAAAGGCACTTGTACCAGGCAGTTTAAGATCAGCTTCGTCCCAACTCTTTGCATCCCATTCGTCTTCATCATCATCTTCTTCAATTACATTCTCATCAACCACATCAGTAACAACTTCTGCTTTCTCCTCCACAATCACGGTCTCCACTTCCTCAACCCCCTCTAGTTCCAAGGACTCAACCTCAGCCACAGATTCCTGTTGATCCTCCATTACTTCTGTGCTTTCAGATGCCTTTTCAGAGGCCACGCCATTTGCTTGAGAGTTATGTGTTTTTTTCTTTGTCTGATACTTGGGTCGTTTTGTGGGAGCACCAGCAGCATCACCAGTAGCAACGGGCAATCCTCCGGCGTTAGCAAGTATTTGGTTCCTCATTGCCTCCAGTCGCCGCGCTTCTTCCTTTTGTTTCCCAGTTAATAGCTTTCCTTCCAGTTTCTTCTTCTGAAGTTTCTCCTTTTCCTTTTCTTTTCTCAAACGCTTCTTCTCTTCTGCTATCCTTTCGAGTTCCTCCTGCCTCCTTCGCTCTTCCTCTTCCTTCCTTAACTTCTCCTCTTCTTCCCTCTTCTTCTTTTCCTCCAATTCCTTAAGCCTAGCCAGCCTCTCCTGCATCTCCCTTACATGCTTTGGGACTTTCTTATCTGTTGCTTTTCCCTTTGTCTCATTTTTTGCATCTTCTTGTTTTTCTTGTCTTAATTCCTCTGCTGGTGTAGTTCCAGCAGCAGCTGCTGCAGCAGCCTTCTTCTCTTTCTCTTTTTCTTTCTTCTTTTTCTTCTTCTTTGCAGCAGCAGTTTCCACACCTCCTTCTTCTTCAGCTTCCTTTTCAAGTGAAGCATCTTCCAAACCAACAGATTCAAGCTGAGTCTGAACTTTATTCTCTTGTGGAGGAGGAGGAGCTGGAGCTGGTTTTGCCACAGTAGGCCCTTCACCGAGCTCTGCCAGAAGTTTATCCAAGTCGTCCTCTTCTTGAGCCGTCCTCCCACTCTTCTTCTTCTTCTTTTTGTTCTTTGAAGTTTCTACAACATCTTCAATCACCTGTTTGTTAAGTTTGGAACCATCAGCTTCTTTACCACCACTAACAACCACACTAGGCTCTTCTGGGTCCACATTTGATTCATCTCCATGCCTAGATTCAAGTGCACTGAAAACACTATTACTCTTCTTTTTGGATGACTTCTTTTTGCCAGAAAACATAACTTCTGATGTATATTCATCCAGATTAGCAGAATCATCATTTGTAAAAGATTTGCCCTCCTCAGTTTCTTCATCAACTAAAGCATCACTATAGATTTTACTACTCTTCTTTGAAGAGCTTGAAGACTTCTTCTTTTTACCAGAGAAACTTATCGCAGCAACATCATCATCATCATCTTCTTCCTCTTTTGCTTCATCCCTGGTTTCTTCCCCGTGATCAAGCTCATCAATACCAGAACCAGCGGACACACTGGCACTGCTCTTCTTATTGGATTTAGAATGTTTTTTCTTTCCCGAAAAATAAATAACCACGTCATCGTCGTTATCAGATTGCTTCTCCGTTGAGTTATCAATAGCGTCCCCACCTTCATCATCATCATCAGCAATTGCACCAAAAGCAGGCGCCCTCACCCGGCTACTATTACCTTTTCCCGACTTAGTTGACTTTTTCTTTCCAGAAAAAGATACTACAGGCTCATCATCATCACTGCCAACATCATCATCATCATTATCACGTGTAACTCCAGACTCGTCATCATCATCGTCCACCTCTCCAAGTAACCCAAAACTCGAAGAGCTAAACGAAGTGCTGCTCCCACTCTTTTTGGATCTAGACTTCTTCTTCCCCACAAATTGTACAGCTGGTACATCATCATCCACTTCATCTTCTTTTTCTAAATCCTCGTCTTTCTGCTGTGAATTCTTAGAAGCTTCCTTCTTTCCCTTCTTCTTTCCACCAACTGGCGCAATCTTTTCGTCTTGAACCTGCTGTTCCTCGGATAATTCCGTTCCTATAGAGTACTCATCGTCATCAACTACCACCGCCTTCTTCCTCAATTTCCCTCCACCATCCTGAATCTCCTCATCACGTGCGGTAGGCTTCTTTCTCCCCATTGAGATTTTGTGATTTCAACAGATAAACTACGCTCCGAAGAATACCAGAAAACGAACTCAGAAAGCCTGACATCAACATCAACATCAAACACCAAAATGAGAACAGACACAACTAAATTAACACCAATAAACAGGTAATTGTACATGATTCTCTACTACCAGAAAACTAATTCCAAAACCCCAATATCAACATCAAACACCAAAATCAGAATCTACAAGACTAAATGAACACTCTTAAACCATTAATTTTACATGATTCTCTACTACCAGAAAACGAATTCCGAAACCCCAACATCAACATCACACCCCGAAATTACGATCGAAACAACTATAGCAACACAATTAAACTGGTAATCGCACATGATTCTCTACTACCAGAAAACAAAGTCCAAAACCCCAATATCAACATTAAACATGGAAATTAGTTTTGACACAACTAAATCAACACTATCGAACCGGTAAATTGTACGTGATTCTCTACTATCCACGCAGGATATAAACAGGACCAGCCCCAAGTGAATCCCCGTGATTGGGCCCTCCATACATTCAAGAACTAAAACGCAAAAAGATACAAATCAAAACGGTGAAGCTAGAGGAACCATGAAAGAAGCTACTACTTCATTCATTTTGTTCTATTTTTCAATTCATACGCTTAGTGTGTGCAATCCTTCTAGTGTACAAAATACTCGAAAAAAGAAGCATTACAATTTTCTTCAAAACGAAAATGAAATTGTTCTACGAGACAAATGGATGATTGATATACCGATGATACTTTAAGAAACTGAAAAATACGCCTCAAATTTTGCAGGAACCAATGAAACGTAATCTAGAGAGAGAGAGAGAGAGAGAGAAAGAGATGATTGATATACCGATGATACTTTAAGAAACTGAAAAATACGCGTCAAATTTTGCAGGAACCAATGAAACGTATTTTAGAGAGAGAGAGAGAGAGAGAGAGAGAGGAGAAACCCTGTGCGATTGAAGATTTTGGGCTGCTGCTTCTGATTCTGATCGCTTGGATGGTAGGAGTATTATTGTATTCCGAGAATTACACAGAAAACCCTAGATTTTTGAGCTGATCCGTGTGGAAAATTACTACTAGCACTACTGGCCTCGGGAACTCGCAGCAGGCTGGGCTGCGGAGGCTATACGGCACCGTTTCAGCGTGATCGCATAGGCACACCGCGTTGAATGGTAACAGGTCGGGCCGGTAAGCCTTTTGATTTTATGTTTTTTTTGTCAAAACGGGAAATATAACAACCAAAATCTAAATTAAAAAAAAAAAAAAAAAAACAACCAAGATCGAATCCGTACCGAAACTTGATCAGTTTTCTACTACTCCGCATCATTTAGACCGTAACCGTAATCTTAAGAGTACCCGATGGGTATCAGCTCAGTTCGATTTGTCCTTGAATCCAATTTTTATGTGTGCATAAGAGCATGTGAATTTTTTTTTTTTTTGAAGATATCACATTAGAAAAAGAAAAACAAATTACTAAGAATTACAATCTTTGCACAAAATAAAATTTATCCCGGGCAGAATACAATCTGACTGGAAAGTGATACTCCTATTAAGAAAATATGCGTGGCCAACCAATTTGCACCTTTGTTCCGCTTCCGGCCCAACCAACTGAAAGACCAATTTCTTGCTTTAGTGCATGTGCATTTGCATCGGTCATGTCATATTATTGATGTGTCAACATTTATATATTACTAGGGATTGTCTGTGCTCAAAAGCACGAAGCAATGCTTTTTGAGCACAAAAAGTTTTTTATCATAAAAAATTTTTATTTTCGATCCCTTGTCGCTATTCTCATTGGTAGTGTACAACACTACCAATGATCATCCAAATCACATAAATTTGAGCCAACAAATTCAAACCCAATATTATATTGCATTCATAAGATCCTATATTTATAAGATCCTATGTTATTTTCTTTTTGTATATGACTGTAGGAAAATTAACCTAAAAGAAAACAAATATTAAATTGAATGTAAGGAAATCAACTTTAGACAAAAATCAATTCTTGAGTTGATTTAAATTCAAGAAGATAATCAAGCTTTTTAAGGAAATAACCTAAAAGCAATCAGTCATAAAGTTAAGAGGTTTATATTAGGAAGTATGCTCTCGATCGAACGGATATGATCTATTGAAAATTCGATCTGATGGTTGTAGAGGGTGTTGGATTTGTATGGGTAGAAAAAAACCACTCTGTTTTATAATATAGATTATGTTGTGGTTTGGTGCGGCTTTTTTCGGTGTAGTTCTTGTATAAAATTGAACAAGGGCCGAACCCGTTTTATTTTAAAATTAAAATTAATACAAAAATCAAAAAATCAGATAAAAAAATAATGCAGATAGAATCATGTCCAATTTATCAGTTTGATAGTGTTGATTTAGTTGTGTCGAATCTAATTTCACTGTTTGATATTGATATTGGGGTTTCAAACTTTGTTTTTTTGGTAGTAGAGAATTATGTGCAATTACCGGTTCGATTGTGTTGATTTCGTCGTGTGGATTCTGATTTTGGTGTTTTTTTTTTTTTTTTTTTTTTTTGAAAATGTCATAAGTCCATCGGACAATACAGATTCCAGTAAAGATACAGGAAATAACCAAAGCTACCTAAACTTCGATCTGATTTTGGTGTTTGATGATGTTGATATTGGGCTTTTGGACTTAGTTCTAATTTTCGTGTATACTTGGATTGTTTTCCAGGTAGTTTGACTCTAATTAAGATTTTGACTCTTGATGCTCATTCGAGCCACTATCAAACTTCATAATTTGGTAAGATATTTCTTTTACCATATTTTTAATATGATCAGCTAGCGTTTGCCAATTGTAGTATGTGGAAGTAAACCTACACCTATTTCGATAGATTCTTGAAATGTTATAATTCTGTTTAATTATGAAATGAAACAATGTGGTTCTTAAGTCTTATTTTGTTTTCTAGATGTTATAATAGTGTTCCCCATCAAAGGGTGAAGGAAGAGCACAACTTGGTATCATTGACAGGGATGATGCTCAATTCGTTGATGACTTTTATGCTTTCTACTCTAAGGCTAACAATGACGAAAATTAGGTCATTTGCAAGACCTGAATTTTGCTTGAAGTGATCGTGAGATTTTTGTGATAGCTATGCTAAAAAGCAAGTATATATACCACTCCCTCTCTGTTCACATAACATAATAAGGGAACTTCGGTCATTCTCTTTTTTCATAAGAGATTTTTTCACATTCAATTATCTTTGTAAGTGTTGTTAGGCGGTTGTTGTGCATGTTCCTAACTCTGCTCTTTGGACGCAGTACATATATGGTGATACGAACACCTTTGTGAACGATTAAGAGTATTGATGAAGCTTTTGTGATGAAAAGGCTTGCAATTTGAAAGTAGTTTCATTGGCTTGGTTGCCCAGTACAGTAGATTGTATCATTTCCTGTGGTTGGTCTTGCCTCAACTTTTTTTTTTTTTAATTTTGAAATCAGTCAATTCATTCAATCATACCCGAAGACAAAGATTACATTGCAAAATACAAGAATGCACCAAACTATCTAATCCGAGACATGAGTTACTGCATAAAGCACACTAGGCTACAGACTCAAGGACACCCTGCAAAAGCAACCGACACAAGTGTCGGCATAAGAATCCTGCCCGAAACTAGACAGAGAGAAACCAAATGGATTCCCAGCACAAACCATTAAATAATAAGCACAGATTTCTGTCATTGCCTCAACTGATGCCCCAGATTTCTGTCATCCTGTATGATGCACTGTGGTGGGCGTGGCCTGAGATCAATGACTCTCTCTATCTCTCTTAAACAATTAAAGCATCATGCTAAAAAAGCCTCCTTTTTATTTGGAAAAAAAATGCTTGTCAAAGATCCAACCAATGGTTTCATTCCTCTTTTGTTCAGTCTTTTGTAATTTTTTTTTATCCGCAATCTTTTGTACTTTAGGGAGAATTTTGAAAGGGCTCATCGTCTTTTTTTAGAAATTTACTAATTTAGTCCCCAAAATGGAAGTGAAGTCTCCATTTTTGGAGACCCAAAAATAAATTTTAAAAAATGTCTAAAAAAGACAATGGATCCCACCAAAATTCTCCCATAAAGTATAAAAAGTTAAGGGTAAATTACATTAAACCCCCTTCAACTATCACCCATTCCCGAGTTGGCCCCTTAATGTTTAAACTCAGACACTTGACCTCCTCAAAGTATGTAGATTCAAAACGAAGTGACTGCCGTTAACCGAAGATTTGTATTTACCTTTTCACCCTTGAGCCAGGCCAACACAGTACTCATCTTCCACAAAACTCATCGCCATTGTTTGCCAATTACCTCTAAGGCTACAACCACATTAACCCATCACTCATTATCTTTCACTCTGGCCCCCAACCGACTCTGCCACCGCACAAAACCGCACCTTCCACCAGCGACAACCACCCAAACACCGTTATCCCCTTTCAACACCACACTATATCCCATATCAACACACTCTAGACACTACCCTCTATCCATGGCAACCACAAAATTAGAATCAATATAAGGCTGATGTTAGATTCGAAATCAAATTCTGTTACCTTTACTTCACCACAACCCAAACTCAACAAAATCTTCAAACCAAAACCCTAAACTTTATATATGTAGTATAACAAATCAAGAAAAACTTACCTGGCTACCTACTAGTCTGAACAAGAAATTTTTTCCCCAATATTTGTGAAGATGTTGTAGGAGTAGATGACGAAAAACAAAAACAACTAATCGATTTTGGGTGGGAACAAAAAATGTCGGAAACTAAAGGAAAAGTTTTTTTTTTTTTTTCCCTCTTCAAATTCCAATTCTCAACCAAACAAGTCAAGAAGAAGAAATGTCTATTCATTCCCAGATCCACCTTCTATATTAACTACATGCGTATATACATAAACATACATACATACATGCATGATATCCAATTAGAAATTCAAGCATTTCTCAATTCCAAACTGTCGGCATCTGAAATGGGTATTTTCCCTAAACTTCATCAAAGAAATGGAACTTTTCTCCCAACCCGTCGCCATCAACGATTGGGGTCGCATCGTCATCAATTCAATCGTCATATCCATCTATTGGCTCGCTCAACGCCACCGCGACCTCCCCTGTACCGACTGTCTCCTCTGCTACGTCGTTGATCGAACTCGGCTCCTCCAATTCCCACCGTCTCCGCCCGCATTTACCTCGACGGCTGCTTTCTCAATAGCTACGATTTCTTCGCAAAAAGCGTCGACCCAGTTCGGGATTTGATCATTGTAGCAATTCTGTCGGCAATGGTTTTTCTTTTGAACGGCGTCGTCGGCGGTGGTTAAATAGATGTTTTGTGGGACCCGAAATCTTGGTAGGGTATTTCTGTCAAGAATTTTTGTTCAACCTGTCATGTGCTGATCACATGACATTTTCCATCCCAAATCCTAACAGAATTTTAACGGAAGGTGTTAAATACAGAAACCAAATACATTAAGGAGGTTAAGTGTCTGAGTTTAAACATTAAGGGGGCAACTCGAGAATGGGTGATAGTTGAAGGGGGTTTAATGTAATTTACCAAAGAAAAAATGGGATAACTTACAAAAATTTCCCTTCAAGAAGCATTTTAGAACTTGATTGGAATTGCTCCTACAGGGTTTGACTACGGATCTTTGAAGTTTTTTAAGCAAATCAAATGGAACTATGAAAGGAAATTCAAACAGGGCCTTAGCCTTTAAACCCCAAAAGCCAATACCCCATTCTCAAATGCCACATCACCTTAGTTTTTGACCAGCTCTATTGACCAATCGGCCTTGAGAAATTTTAAAAAATATTGGTGACCTCGCTACGTGGTGCTCTCCATATGGCGATCAAGTGTCCAAATGTTGGGATGGAAACCGAGGAAACAACCAAATATAAAGAGTGAACTCGTTTATAGGTATAGGTCTCACACAAATGTGTAGAGACTGAACATTGAATATTACTTATATACGTATATCCATTAGTTAACATGAACCGAAGTACAAATTGAGCTCTATTCCCGACTTAGATTAAATAAAGCTTGTCATCTAAATGGCATGAGTGGTTCAGTTACTAAATCCGTTACTACCTATATTTGTGTTTGTTAGCAACTCTAGTTTATATAAATCACACACGACTTTAAATAGACCCATACTTACCAGGCAAATCTACAAGATCGTTTATGATTTAATGAGCCCAACGTTCGGTATCCAGCCCTATCCTGTTTCATCAGAGATGACACTGTGTTTTTTGCCTATTTTAAGTTATCAATTCACCACCACTCCCCCACCTCCACCACCACCTTCTCTCCCCACTTCCACCACTTGTGGTCTCTGAAATTAAGGACTCCTAATAGTAGAACTCAACCAGACATGAAAGGACATTCCATTTCCTTGTTCTTCTACTTGTACCTGTCTCTCTTCTTGTACTTCTCACCACTCAGAGATGTTAAAGCAAGTGATGAAGCTCAGAATAATGGTGTTTATGTTGTATACATGGGAGCTGCCACTTCGCAAAATGGTACTAGTATCTTGAGGGATGACCACAATCAGCTTCTAACCTCTTTGTCAAGAGGGTAATGTCCCTAACAATTTAATGTTTCGAATGTCATTTACTTGATCTATCAATACGTACCCTGATCGATGTTGGACCATGAACCATAGATAATGATATTTTCTACTGTGTGACTCGATATGGGTCAATACTGTCTGCTATGAGCTAATCGTGTGTCTGATATCAACTGGTAGTATATGCAACTGCATCACATACAAAAATATGCGTCTTGATACTTAAGAGATATGAGAATAGATGTCCGCATCACCTACCAGAGACACGAGTCGAGTGTTTTTAGGTAAGGTAAACAATACTATCATAGGTGATTTGCTTAGGATTGGAGCAAATTAGTAAGCATTTTTCCTGGGTAAGAATAGTAAAATCAAATTTGACCCCATGCCTCCACACTTTCTAATACCATCATGTATCCCGATACCGATACCAATACCGATATTAAGAACACTAAATGCAAGTAGGTACATATTTACATATATATATATATATCCCTGCTTTTTTATTGGTCTTTATCAAACCTGTACCATCATTATTTGCATACCTACTCAACAATTTCTTCAGGGTTTGCGGCTCGCCTGTCAAAGGAAGAAGCAAATTCGATCGCCCAGAGGCTTGGGGTTGTATCAGTATTTCCTGATCTACTCTTAAAACTCCACACTACCCGTTCCTGGTATTTCTTGAAGTATCAGACTAATCTAGAAACTGGTTCCAGCCCTTGTTCCAACATTGACATTCTCTCTCAGGAATCATCAGATTCCATAATTGGCATAATGGATACAGGTGATAATGAGCCTATAAAACTTTGTTGCTAAAATGATGAACATTTTTTTTTATATACAGTATATCGTTCTTCTGGATACTACACATTTATATATCAACCAACTGCAAATGGAAATCAGATTATTGGCCGGAGTCGCCGAGTTTTACAGACAAGGGTATGGGCCCAATTCCGTCCCGGTGGAAGAGGACCTGTATGGAAGGCGAAGATTTTACCTCGTCCCACTGTAACAGGTATCCAAGGTTTCTGAATATTGGCCAATATTCTGGATCTCTGATTTCTCCTCTTCTAATAATTATCTACACATGGGTATATACTCTGCGCTATTATAAGCTCATGGGGTGTCCAATTTTGTATCAGAAAAGTGATTGGAGCAAGATACTACAATGAGGTGGATGACAAGAGCGATCGTACGCCCAGGGATAGGGTAGGCCACGAAACTCACGTGGCATCAACAGCAGCTGGAATCCCCATCCCCAGTGCATCATACTACGATCTAGCTAGAGGAACCGCCAAAGGTGGCTCCCCTGGGTCGAGAATCGCTGTCTACCGCGTGTGCGACACTCATTCGTGCCCTGGGTCCGCAATCCTAGCTGCATTTGATGATGCAATTGCTGATGGGGTCGACGTTTTATCTGTATCCCTTGGTACTGAGGCTTCAGATGAAATCGGACTCTGGTCTAGCGTGATAGCCATAGAAACATTTCACGTGGTTGAGAAGCGTATTACCGTGGTCTGCTCTGGAGGGAACACTGGGCCTATGCCCGGAACACTAGCGAATATTGCTCCTTGGATATTGACCGTCGCTGCCACCACCATCGACCGTGATTTCGTGTCTGATGTTGTGTTGGCTAACTCCAGGGTGATTAAGGTACTTGGTTAGTGCTTTGTTTACATACAATGAACAATCAGTGGCGGAGTCACATAACGTCCAGGAGTGGCACCTCAAGTTCCCTAAGTCATATTGTAACCATTACAATATGCTGTCAACTTTCGTCTCCTAAAATTTCATGCACGCCCCTCTAACATGATTTCTATGAGATTATCGGTAAGTCACCAAATTTCTAATGATTTTTCCTTATGAACCTTAGGGTGGAGGCATACATTTTGGAAACTTGCAAAAGGATCCGATATATCCGTTTATCTATGGCATGGATGCCAAGTCGAGTGGAGAAGGTTTCGTTACATATGATGATGATGATTCAAGGTACATCCAACAAACATGTCCATGTTTACGGCTCTTGTGTTTTGTTTTTTTTTTCCTGTTCATTTTCCAGAAATTGTAAGCCGCCTGCACTAGAAGGGAACAAAATCAGGGGGAAGATCATTGTGTGTGAGAATTTTGATAACCAATACAAGGTTAAAGAGAGGCTCGAGGGAGTGACAAGCCATGGTAGAATTGGAATAGTTTTGGAAAACGATGATGCTCGTGCTGTAGCTTCTACTTATGGAACATCACCCATTTCCATAATCACTGAAGATGATGGCACTGAATTACTCTTATACATTCGTTCAAGCAGGTAAAAACTTGTTGCAAATTTAAAAAAAAATTAAAAAACGCTTTCATTGTTTCAAGGAATTTGCCACTAACCTTTAATCTCTTGAAAATTTCCAAAGGAATCCAGTTGCAACAATTCTTCCAACGGTTACGGTTACACAATATAAGCCAGCTCCTATACTAGCTGCCTTCTCGTCTAGAGGTCCTGCATTCGAACTAAAGCAACTTCTCAAGGCACGCAGTAAACCATCGTGCTTCCTCTTCCGCCTTTGCTTTTGACTTTTAAACTGAGAATTCGTTGGTTATTTGGCTTTTCTGTATTGGGTTTTCCTGCAGCCTGATATTGCAGCACCAGGAGTTGACATTCTCGCGGCTTGGCCAGGAAACGACACGTCAGAGGCGCTCAAGAACAAGGACTCACCGCTGTTTTATCTGCTCTCGGGAACTTCCATGTCGGGCCCACACATTGCGGGAATCGCTGCCGCAGTAAAGTCTCAGTATCCCACTTGGAGTCCCTCTGCTATCAAATCAGCTATCATGACAACAGGTTAGTACATTACCACATGCTGAATCTGTCTTTCAGAAAAAAATTCAAATTTTTTTAAAAACACATACACTAGTTGTTCTCAGATAAATGTAGTTAGGTTTCCAAATTCGACAGGCATATGAGGTTTCCAAAACACTTTTGCAAAAACTTATTATGCGACAACAGCTAAACAGAAAAGATGCTGATTCTATAAGTCTACTGACACATGACAAACGTTTGAGTTTTCCTGAAGCTAGTCAAACCAACAACATGAAGGGCCCTATAACAACAGCTTCGGAATCAGTTGCCACGCTTTATGATTATGGTGCAGGGGAAGTAACCACAACAGGACCAACTGGGCTTAATATATGAGACCAACACAGTTGACTACTTGCATTTTTTCTGTAACTACGGGTATGGCATACCTGAAATAAAGCTGATTCCAGTAGAAATCCCAGACGGCTTTACGTGCCCTAAGGAACGAAGTGCTGATCGCATCTCCGACATGAACTACCCGTCAATAGCAGTATCCAATTTCAAGGGAAAAGAGAGCAGGTGAGTTGTGAGAACAGCCACAAATGTTGGTGTGTATGAAGAAACAGTTTACACTGCAACCATGGAAGCACCTCCCGGATGGGAAGTGAAAGTGATACCGCAGAAACTACAGTTCACGAAGGAAACTAAGAAGCTAAGCTATGAAGTGACTTTCACATCTGAGACATCACCGGAGGAAGATGCGTTTGGTTCAATTACATGGACCAATGGGAAGTACAGAGTCCGGACTCCCTTTGTTGTAAGCGGCGGAGACAAAAATTAGCATTAGTGGGGGCCACCTTTGAAGTAAGCAATGCCAGAAAAAAAGTGTTAAAAATAATAATAAAAAGTTCGACATATTTATTAAGAAAGTAACTTCCATAAATCATCAAAATAAACTAATTGGTTGAATTGTCTCAACGAATCAAGTCTAAGAGAAATCAACACATTCATAACTAAAATGTCAATGTTTAGCAATCTTGCTCCAACTGGAAAGAATATATATATATATATATATATATATATATATATATATATATATATTTCAAAATTTTATTCCTAAATCTCCAAGTTTGAATTGCATTAAGAGTTCTATCGACCGAGAAAAAGAACCAAACTACTGCAAAAATTATAAATAATGGCTGAAGTATAATGCATATAGCCCATAGTTCAGCCACTTTTAAATTTGGATGTTAGAGAGTTTCATAGTAAGTGGTGGCTATTTTGGCATTAGACATCTCATTTCACTTATGTAGTGAAATCATTCTAATATTTCAAATAAAAAGTTGAGAATGAAATGATTTACAAAATATATTAGACTGATTAAGAAGACAACAATTCGTGAAAGATAAGGCAAAATACAAAATTTAAATTTGAAAAAAAAAAAAAATTCAGTGGGGCCCCGCTGGGCCTGCAGGCCCTCTGCCACCAGCAGTTAACAAGTATTCAAAGCCTAAGTGTCCTTCCTGAATACCTGTAATGCTGTTTGGCACTGTTGGTTGCACAATACCACAAGAGAATTGTCAACACCATAAAACTGATGGAATGGAGCAAGGTCAAAAGAAAGATTGTGTCACGCTGATTTCATGGATGGAAAAGAAATGGAAGGGGAAAAGCACGAAAATTGAAGATGTGCGCCAACTTTTTCCCATTGCAAAGACATTTGAAGCTTAAAACAAGAAACAACTAAAACTAATTAACGCATCAACTGGTTATCAGAGATTGAACACGTAATTGACAGGTAATTGGTAAAAAATGCAGTTAAAGGCATGAAACTTGCTAAGAAGGAAGAACTGAAACAAATGTCATTACAAGAAAGAACCATTCCATATACTTCTAGCCTAAATGCCAAATTAAACAGTACAAAGACGCTCTCATGGCTGCTTGGCTGCTTGCTCAACCCAGTGCTGTTCTTTTAATGAACTCTAACTAAATCTTCCTCTGTTCGTCATGTTCTGTAGTCTACGTAGAAAGGAAATAAGACCCATAGCATCTGAAATCCAAATTATCAGTAAGCCAAAAATTTTGAGGGGTACTTACATGTCCAAGAAATGGTAAACCTGATCATCTAGCAGGGGAAACGCATGAGAGTGATTACAGGGACCAATTAGACCGAAGCATGAGGGAAGGAAATTGGGTAGACCCATCCATCACATATATGAAAGCTGGCTGCAAGCTGAATCTCTTTCCAAAGTTGAAGTTCAGAAAGGTTTCAACCTGAAAATGGTCCCAACTTTTGGGACCTTGTATCAACCCACCCAAACTCAAACCCCATCCAAATTCATCGTCAGGAGTATCAGCAATTGACACAGCCCACTGTAGATGTCTGGGATTATATCTTTTCATCTCGAACCAACCTCCAATTCTAGTGCTCTCATCAAGCTCTGACTCCAGCATCACGGCAATAGATCCCGTCGGTACATTTTCTGATGTTCGTGCCCCAATGACGGGAGCAGATGCCTCTCGGGACATTTCAGAAATATTACGACGTCTAAAAATGCCAACTGGTATAGCTAGGGCTCCTAGACAGACTTCTTGACTGGAAAATTTAGGCACTTGTTGAATACCCAGAAGCGAGAGCTTTGTACTTCTTGAAAGTTGACAGACAACTTGCCCAAAAGTGCTGAAACACTGCGTGAATCCGACTGAACCGGGCTGCATTCCTAGTCCACTGACAAATTGAGCCAAAGAAGCAACAATGTTCGATTTTCTCACCATCAATCCAATGGCACTACCATTACATAGATTCAACAGAGGTGGTCCCAATGATGAGTAATTGGTAAGGGCCTTTTTCTGCCAAGTACAAAAAACACTTGGTTAATCCAAACCTGACTTACAAACCTCTGCAAGAAAGTATAGAGGTAAGGTGGAATGGAAACAGTACAATTTCACGATGCTTATAAGCTAACTTAGAAACAAATAAAGCATCAAACATCAATCAGCATATGATCTGCCAATCCGAAAACAGAGTTCTAAAAAGAGAAGTGAGAAAGAAGATGTACTAACACCATCATTTGAACGTTCAATTAAGGGTAGCTTAGTGTACTGTTATGCTCAAAGACAATTGGCCATGGGAGTCTTGGCCACTCTTGACACTTGAAGAAAATGTATCCGTGAACCATGTGAAGAGAAATTTAGGGGACAACCATACTTGTTCAACTTATCTCTTTCAACTTGGATGCCATGAGGTGGTCCTTGTAATGTTTTAGCATACGCAGCACAGAATCATAGATCTTCCAGGCGTAGAGCGATGGAAAAGACATGGATGTTCAGGGTTGGTCCCATGAAGCTAGATTTTACCCTCAACAAGGTCTTGAAGACTTAAACAACTTCCTAAGAGCTCTGTAAGACTGTAACTATTGGTGCTATGCCCAACATATTGACGGAGAAGTGCAATACTTGTTTGGACCAAGGAAATAAATTAGCCTTGTGTGTGGAACAATCGAAAGAAATAAGAGTGGTATTTGATATATTATTTTATTCAAGAAAAACTAGATCTGTAACCAAGATGTATCTATATACAGAAGAAACATTGGCCACAAACGCAGACAAAAAAGGATTCCAATGAAAAAACAAAGGAATATATAGTTTCTACCTGATGAGGAGAATTTGTAGAAATTCCAACATCTCGGCAATGAGCTCCCAATGGAATAGCAGCCACAGAAAACCAGTCACTAATATTTGCAGCATATAACACTTTCGCCAGGGAAAGCGGACTACCTAAAACATCATCGTGGCCTGTTAAACTAGATACAAACTCTGTAACTAGAGTGTCTTTCTGCCGAATGGTGGTTTCAAAAGTCAACCTTGAATGAACACCCGTCCTGATTCCAGCTCTCCTTATTGCATTAAAATTCTGCTGGCTATCATTATCCATAAACAATAAAGCCCCCAAGACATCAACCTCTCCCCTTACATGGGTACTAGCTTCTTGGAATGGGCTTCCTTTTGAAGATGTGTAGAAGGAAAGAATTCGCTCCACCTTGTCTTGTCTGTCCCTGAGTTTCATGAGATCTGAAAATGCTTCTCGTTGCAACCGCTTCAAGATTTCAATCTGAAAATATATGATGGGAAGACATGCTAAACACCATGACACATCTTGTTGCTATCTATGGATGCAGCGAATTTGTCATACTCAATGCGGCAAATATGAAAAATAACAACTGTAATAATTGAGGAGGCATTAGTGTAATCTGTTTCTTGCCACATCAAGAATAGGTTAATTGATGGAGATAACTGACATCTGTCATCTTTAAAATAATCCAATAGCTCACACAAAAAAACAGACAGCATCAAGCTTCTAAATAAGCTCCAAGAAAAAAAATTGTGAAGTATAGGCCAAAAGGATGGAAGGATGTGATTAGATATCTTTTTAAAGCAAACAAGCTAAGATAACAAACTGGGATAGTGTTTTAAGAACGGCTTGATTTTTTTGAAAACCAGGACAAAATTAGACATCAACACTTGGACAATGCTTCAATATGAGATAAATCCCAATCGTGACACAAACAAATAAGTTGGAGATCCCCTAAAAGCAACTACAGTTCATGAAATCCGAACTAGTCTAGACCCAAATGTCATCGGTGATAGTGTACATTAAAGGAAAGATAAATTGGCAAAGGGGAAAGAGTTGCAACAATCATTCTCCGTCATATACAGGAAAAGATGTATCACGTACACATAAGAATGTGAAGGACCACATTCTGGAAGATAATTCACATTCGGTGAACGAGATTTAACTTCCTCATAAGCACCAAGCAAAGATAGAAACCAATGCATGTTATAAGGGAAAAACACTAGCGGCACAACCCATATTGATGATATAGTCATATAAGTCAAAATATTGTGAGAATATTCATTGCTCCTGGAATATCGTCGCGTGGTGCTCCGGGGCCTTCTTCACTATACATCAGCGTGGGAGCAACACATGGTGGAGCCTAGGGCTGCAGACAAATCGAGCAGCTCGTGGAGCAGCTCATTTAGTAATTGAGATGAGCTCAAGCTCGCGTTTTTGGCTTATTTACTAAACGAGCCAAACTCAACACTCAAAAGTTCGGCTCGTTCGTACAAGCTCAGCTCGTTTAAAGAGGCTTGTTAGGTAAATTAGCCCGGCTTGGGTCGTTAAGGGAGCGGCACGGTTACGACCGAGCCGAGCTTGAGCTCGACTTTAAACGGCTCGTTTAGTACACGAGCCAAGCTCAAACACTACGAAGCTCGTTTACATCCCTAATACTGGAGCCCAAGCAAATGTGCGAAAAGCCCACGTAGCACCAAGAGCACGTGGTGCTCCAGGTGAAATTATAATTTTCTTAAAAAATATTGTGTTCGATGATCATGATCGCATTATTATTATTATTCACATAATCAAAGTAGCAACCTAGTCAACTGATGAGCAAACGCTTTACACGATCGCCGAAGCCATTTTTCCAAAATGCAACGCAACGCATACGCGTATATGTGCCTATATTCAAACGCATTCATCGTACAACAACAAATGATTAATTTCAGCGATAGAAAAGCTGATGGTTTTAAGTAAAGGATGTTGTGATCTAAAAGAGAAGAGAAAGGGGGACAGTGGAGTACCGGATTGCGGCGGTTGGGATTGTCGGTCCAGCGGGAGACGACACCGTTTGCGAAATCTTGAGTTGACTTCGCAAATTCTTTGAGTTTATCCACAGCTGAAGCAACCGGCTCCATTTCGGAATATATGAGAGAGAGAGAGAGAGAGAGAGAGAGAGAGAGAGAGATGTTTAAGGCGCAAACGCTAACAAATCGAAGACGTAAATACGCGCAAAAGAAGAAGGGGATTCTAGAGAGATTATGAACGCAATTTGGGCATAAGTACCCCGACCCGAATATTTGACTTGAACTGTTGGGCTTCGACTACGGGCTGGACTACCACATCGTAGGGAACGGGCCCAATTATGATGTGGGCCCAATAATATAATTGGACAAGGAGGGCTTTGACCTGATTAGGGGCAACCAAATTCCAATAGCTGATTTTTGCATTTTTTTTTTTTATGGTAAGCCATAGCCTCGGTCGACCCCTAAGTTCACATAATTCGCATGCGTGGCACGTGAGAGCGAGTGTGAAGAAGCATCTTTAAAACACATCTTAAACTGTTAAATTCGATAGAGCGAGGATTGAAAGCGCGAGCGCAACGGAAGAATTTAGAGCAGAAGCAGGACATTTTGAAGGATTATGTGACTAAGATTGACCCAGCATATGAGCATACACATTCCTTACTCTACTTATTTACTAGTACTACATTTTATTTGTATATTTCATCTGATTGTGCTACTACTGCTGCACTTAGTTCGAAAATTTTACCAGAAGAAATAAACTAAAAGATGTACTCATCACAAGCGTAACGTTTCGATTCAAATGAATTTTTAAGGTTTAGAGCCTCGAATGTGTAAACAAAAAAACTAAATGAAAAGGAATTTGATTACATTACTCATATATTCGCAAGCCAAACAACATTTATTCTTTCCATAAATACAGAAAACACATCTTCAATATCTTCTCATTGTTTTGAGCCAATAATCATTTGCGCTTATACATCTTAAGAATGTCTCAATGAATCGATCTCAATCGGATTTTACAGATATATATAACTAGTTTCTAGCATTTCCCTTCTTCTTTAAGCTCTAGAGAGATCCAATTTCAACAACACGAACGTTTCTCAAAAGAAGCTGCTAATATATTTCTCCGCGATTTGATGGACCATGATCTTGTAAGCCTTTTCTGTTAGATGGAAACTGTCCCAAAACACGTACTCCGAGACATTGGCACATGTGTATGAGCACAAAAATGCTACTTCCACCACACCAGTCCCGCAGCATCCCTTGTTCCCGATTTCGAATCCTGCCATAGAAACCGAAAAAAGAAAATTAAAAAACTTACACGAAGACCGTTTAGGCTACCCTTCGCCAATGGGTCTCTCTCGAAAAGTCGCAAACGCACAAAAAGTGTACAGAAAAGACAGTATATGGTCCAGGTCCCGTCCAATCTCTGTACCTAAAAATGTGAGTACTGGTGTTGCAGTGCATTTTCAGCCCATGAATTAACTGAGAATCCAACTATCAACCAGAAAGAATGCATTTTTAAGTACAGAGAAGTTGACCCTTGGCTGAAATTCCAATTTGATGGGATGTGGACCACCCATGAAATTGGTGAGGCAGGATCCTCTGTATCGAGGGATTTTCCAGTCGTTGAATCAAAAACATTAAAAAAAAATACACAATCCAAGGGCCAGAAAGTCCCTCGGCACATTGATTTTCGGGATACCAAAGATCGGACCCCGAAACTGGCCGAATGTTTTTTTCTGCCCACTTGTGCTGTATTATTAGTACCATATCAATTCGATTAGTTCTTGGTTTCTTGAAACTCTCCATATCTAAGTAGCAAAGGAGAAGATGTACCGTATTTGTTGGGGTTGCGAAGGAGATCGAGAGGGAGATCGTAGGCATCAATGTAGACAATCCTAGCAAGTGGAAGGTTGCAGTTGAAAGAGTTCAGCCTCAGTGACAGCTTTGTGTTGAACAATCTTGCTGCTTCATTGTACTTCTCCACACAGTCTCTTTGTGGGCCTCCTCCCAGAGTCCTCTGCGATGGCACACACCCTATGGGAGGTATGCCAAACACACCAATTCTTCTTGCACCCAGCCCATACAAATCCTTCAATACAGTGCAAATTTTTTTAGCAGCATATTACCTTTACTAGATTTATTAGCCAATGCACAACTGCAGAATTCTCAACGGGCACCGGATCCTGCGTACCCACTTTCTCCTATTTCGCTATTACCATCTATTCTTCGTGGTTGGATAGAGATTGTCGTGTTTTAAGATCGCCCTGTAATCCAACGGTTGAAAATGGATGGCAATGGGAGGAGATAGGAAAAAAGATATGCAGGATCTGGTGCAACCTGCTTCTGTATTCCTAATATTCTCAAGTCATTTGATCTTGTCTCGAGACTCTCATGTCTTGAGATTGTCATACAATCCTAGGACGGTGATACTGCCGCATAATCTACATATCCAACAGAACAAGGCCAGAAGGCCACACGATCCTCGATCCCTAATCTTCAATCTCCCAGTTCTCGTGGGATAGAGAGGAGTTTTGCTTTGGGAGATCGGGCACGAAGGATTTGATCTAGTCGAAAAGCGTGTACTCAATGGCACGAAATTCTCCATCTCTAAACTACATGTCCCAATGACACTCTCATTAAAACCATTCTTTTTCGACTTCATGTATCTCGAGATTGCATCGCATTGTTCAGCTGGAAGTTTAACCGGACACAGATTTTGTTCGGGACATAAAATCTGATCGCGTGCTCGATAAACAAGAATGCAAGACTATTACCTGCACAAAGCTGGAAGCTGAGGTAACCATGAGATCGGTGTAGGAAGGAACATCGAAGTGCAATTTTCGGAGAGGGTTGCTGAAGTAGGTATTTGTGATGTCATTGGCCCCTGCTACTACTACGTACAGGCTGTTAGCCAAAATCACGCTTGTTCTTGCTTCTCCAACCACTCCTTTCAACTTTGCTAAGTACTCTTTGAACAAGTCTAGTTGATCTGACAATGATATTACTGACTGATATTTGATCAGTGTTAAAACAAAACAAAGTGATTAACAACCGGTCGATATAAAACAATCGTAAGGGCTCACTAATCAAAAACAGTCCTCCAACGTGCACAGAACCGGACACAGTGGAGGCACGGGATCCAGTTGTTAGAGGTCCTCAGTTGGAGTTGTGCGCAAAATTTGCGTACAAGAACAAAGACCTCTAGCTAACATGGCACAGAAAACCCTCTTACTCATGACGGTTCTGTGTGATAGAAATATGTACGCGTATTTTTTTTATATAGAGAAAAATGGCGTACCGCAAGCTCAGATGTAAGAGGATCGAATCCAGCGCCGCCCGAAGCAAAGTTCACCCCAGTTGATAGGTCTTGTATTTGCAGATTTGGGTCAAGATATGCTGGTAACAGCTCCTTAATCCCCAATTCCTCCACTGACATGCCACAGAAATTAGCACAAAAAAAAATAGTGGTATAGTGGCGGAGCTTAGGATTTTGGCCCGAGGGCGGTCGACATAATTGACTTGTTTTTATCTACCCGTAAACTTATTATACCATCTAGTTTTTGCTTTCCAGTAAAATTTATTTGTACAATGAGATTATTCTAGCTTAATGCAGTAAAAGAAAAGGTTACGACAACAGTACTTGCGTGCTTATTTTTTTGTTTATGAAAGAATTAAGAAATAAAAAGGTAAAACAACCTGTTTTTACTAAATTGAATCAAAATTATTAATATTATAAGAAACTATCATTCTACTAAAATTCATAATACTCAAAAATTAGATATTATTTTCATAAACATTTCAAGATTCTGGGAGCCGGGTGGGGCCCCTGGCCCGACAGCGGCCCCCACAGAGTTACGCCTGTATATTTTCACAAGACAGAGAGGTCTTGAGCTTCCTAGACAAACATGACTATTTACAGGTAGTTCCAACGTACCTAACAAATCCGAGGGGACCTTTCCATTAGAAAATCTTCCGGTTGGTACTCCACCCATGAAATCCTTCCCATAAGGAGGATAATTAACCTTAAATATTGTTTTGAGGTTGTTATTGTTGCCCGTGTCAACTATCGAATCTCCGAACATGATCACCGCGGGTATTGTTACGTTGTGCGGTAATCTTATCACAGCCATGGCAATGTACAAACGGAGAAGAAGAAAGACACAGAGATAAACTATTGAGGAAGAAGAAGGAAGTTTTAGCAAGAGGGGAAACTGCATTGTCTTCGGAATTTTTTTGCAGAGTTAAACCTCTGCTGGGCTACAAAGTGAGAGAGAGAGAGAGAGAGAGAGAGAGAGAGAGGAGCAGTATAAAGGCTTATGATCGATGTGACTTCCATGGTTTTACTTGGTGCATTTATATTGGATTTTTTTCATTGTTCATTTCTCATTAATTCCTCCATTTATTTTTTTTTTGTTTTGTTTATGCAGATGTTGACTGGGTAAACATGATTATGCAACCTCCATGTGGTGGTTAATCTTGGGGAAATGAGCTAGAATGGACACTCAATACCATTTGCCAAGGCCCTTCAAAAACAATTTTTCTATGGCACACACAAAATTTTTGGCGTATGATACCCAAAAGTGATATTTTAGTAAGTATTTTATATGGAGTAGTTAAAATTTCAGAATAGTGGTAGGATTTTGGTGCATGATACCCAAAAGTGATATAGTGGTATTCTAAATGTAGAATACTTACCACTATACTGAAATTTTTGTCACTCCATATAAAATACTTACCACTGTATCACTTTTGAATACCATAAACCAAATTTTTTTGGTTTTTTGTACCGTAGATGGACTCCTTCAAACAAGGTAAATGTAGCTAAGAGAGTTGGGCTAAAGGCAAATGCCCAGAGATCATTAGAGTGAAGGAAGGTGGGTGGGGCCTAAGAGCATCCGCAATGGTAATAATCAAAATCAATATCCAAATATGCTTCGTCAGCATTTGATCCATTTAGTCCATACAACATCTACCTCCACATTGGTTATTTTTGCATCCGTAACCAAAAAAATCCTTTACAATACACAATACACATTTGTCCAATCGCAAACGAGCTAGTTTTAATCACGCACCTGACCATACGAAATTATTCATCTCGATGAGAGAATTTCAATGTATGGTGTTTTTGAGTTATTGAGTTACGTTTGGTTATGGAATGGGTGAAATTTGGTTATTTGCTAAAAAACTTGTAACTTTTCTTATTACAATGTGGAGTGTTTTTTGAACATTGTTGTTAAATTTGCTTATTCACACTTATTTACTTATTACAATGGAGATGCTCTAAGTCACACAATGCATGTACGTGTACGTGTACGTGAGCAGGA
Source organism: Rhododendron mucronatum var. ripense (assembly GCA_019656295.1). Lineage (NCBI taxonomy): Eukaryota > Viridiplantae > Streptophyta > Magnoliopsida > Ericales > Ericaceae > Rhododendron > Rhododendron mucronatum. Next base: position 588,311 of record BPLT01000146.1, on the reverse strand, counting down.
GGTGAAAACGTCTTGAAAAGATATCCCAAAATTTTAAAATTCAAGAGAGCTAAGATTAAGAGCAAGCGTAAAACAAGAATCGAGAGCGAAAGCATATGGTCATTTATGTGACTAAGGGTAGGGCTAACCAATTTTTCTAACACCGACTCATTTGCCAATTAAGTGGGTTAAAGATGCTCGACTCGGTGGATTTCGCACAGTAAAAACTCACAAGCTATAGAGAATTTATTACTACTATTTGATAGAAAAGTTTGGGAATATTATCGGCAGAATTTTTATTTTTCATACCAGAAGCAGCGGGTTATTAGGTTAGATTACTACGATAGACTAAACGTTTATTCCTAAACTTGAATCTCAGTTTTCTCTCTTGGACACCCACCACTTGGACTAAGCCGGCTGGTCCTGTATCGACTGATTTTGCACATACCTTCGGCTCAGTCCGTATGTATTGTTTTATTCCAGCTTTAATTGAGCTCTTCGCAAGTGGTCACGGTGGGATTGTGCCCCAAAACTAGAAGAGGTGTGCGCAATTGTAACGACTCAACCCAACTGCCAACTAACTCTTAGCCTAACCACGTGACTTAAAAGGTTACAGTATCGGCTCGCGTTTCATTATATATTACTTGACTTTTTTCCCGACTTCCCGATGTGAGACTTTGGGATCTCACAATAATGTCCGGAGTTATAAAAAGGACTGCATCAGCATTTGCTGTAGACAGAGATGACAATGAATAGTGCATTTCCCTCTATCACACGGCTTGTGCAGCATATGGGTTCTTTATCATCCAACCCATGCTGAAATAAATTACGGCAATTCACATCTTTTCTTTATTTATTTATTTATATATAAAAAAAACATGCTGTGAATTGGATTGATATATGGTTGGAAGGTGAACAGTTGTTACGGCGTCAGCCATTAATGTCTAGACCAAGAATTCAGCTGTCAAGTCCATTTCTTAACTCTTTGGAAACTCTGCTTGCAGTAATTTTAATCCCATAAAAACATTAGACTATCAAATGTAGGGAAATGATATTGACATTCCAAAAATTGATGCCCAAAATCAGTGTAATTCCAAAGTCATTTTCCTTTATTTTTTGAAGTGTCTGCATTAATTTTTGGAATGCCAATATCATTTCCCCAAATGTAAAGCAAAGATACTGCCCACATGCTATACGATATACAGGCCAGGACAACACTAATTGCAATTTACAGTGGTGAACACAAAGGGGTGTGGCGTGGAGCGGGGACATTGTATTGAGCAATCCTGTAGCGCCTCCTATAATACATAATTCGAATCGTTCGTCTCGACATTTAATGGTTTAGATATGTGATAAGTGCCAAAATATACATATTTTGGCCCTCCAAACTACATTTATTAGTCATTTATTTTTGTTACTTTATAATTATTTTGTCTTTTTTTTATGTTTATAGGTTGCTCAAGCCCGTTGTCCGAGATTTTGAATAAAAACAGAAGTTAAAAGAAGTTCAAGGACAAAAGTGCGGAAAACTGAAGAGTTGAATGATTTCATTATTGTAGAAAAGTCCAAGAGGTCTTTGTGTGATTAATCAATTGAATTCCTATATAACCAAATGAAACCCTACTGACTTGGAGTTTTTGCGGGCGGAGAAAAAGAAAAACGAAAAGAAAGCAGCGGCTTTGGTCGAAGGCAGTGGACGAACGAAAGATGCTGTTTAACATGGAGATTAACCCAGCGCCTTCCGATTCTCTTCTCCCCATGAGCAACTAATCCTTTTTCTTAGGGTTTAGATGAAACCCTAACCAAGTAACTATGTTTTTATGTTAATTTTGGGATTCGATTATCGAAACGACGGTTGTATAACTCGAAGACTTGTTTTTATGATTCACACTTATTTTTCCAATCTAGTTATATGTGTTTGTTTTCTGTGATTTCAAATACATAGTTATACAACGATATTCTTTGTGCATGAAATTGAGAATTAGAATAATCTATGCCTAGGAAAGACGAATCGTGTCTAGATTAATTAATTATAGAATCGAAGACGATTCGTGCCAACCGAAGATAGAATATGTCCGGTTTTCAATCACATGCAATCTTCTTGGCAATATCACTAGGGCTTGTAGCTTTTAGTGAATCAATGTCGTTTTGGTAGTCTTCTTAAATTAACATAATCGCTTGGTTACGAAGTTAGGGTGGATTCGAAACCCTAAGACCTTTCCATATTTGAATTCAACATCTCTCCTGTTTTTAATTACTTAGATAATTTTTAGTCAATCAAAATCCAATCACTCTTTCTTGAATTAAATTAGGAATTAATTTTAGAAATTTAACAACTTAGCCTCTTGATCTCCGTGGTACGATACCTGGACTTAAACCACTATTCTATTTGAGTTGAGGTTTTCGCTCGGTTTTAATAAATTATTTTTGGTGTGAAAAACGACTTACCAATATGTTTGTCGGAGTATCTTTTACCGGTAAAAGATAACTTTGACCGGTAAAAGTTAACAACTAATCTGAACCATCAATTGGGGGAACGGACTGTCCGGATGATCACTGCACCTCTGTACTCTGTACTGACTTGATCACTATAAGGTCCTCGGGTCCGGGTGTGGCAGGTGCGGCCTTGCACAACTTCAAATATTTACACTAATCGTACTATTTTTTCTGGTTAATTTGAATCCCTGTAAGTGGCAATGTTTTTTTGTTAGTATAATGTAGAAATAAATGTGATTCGGGCGACCGCTTAGTCTAAATCCTGCACCACCTACTGCCTTACTGGTTAAATGCGGTCTGTGCTATTTTGATACTTCATTGGATCATATTACTCCAGCATTGGGTATCAGAGATTCAGAATTTCCATTCTTGGATCTGAAAAGCAAGCAATGTTTAGATCTGAGCAGAGGTACAAGAATTTCCATTGATATCATAGCACATAATTTCTTCATCTATTACAGAGTGCTGCATTGTGCATGTGAGGGTACAAAAACCCATACCACATCTGCAAATCAGAATATTTAAGCTCAGATTACATGTTTTCCCTTTCAAGTGGGGCAAAAAAAAATAGATTACTACTATAGGACAGTTTGGCGGCCAAAGCGAATTTACGTATAAATCGAGGTATTGGCGTAAAGAATAATGCGTAGAAGAACACTATTAACCCACATTGTAAATAGAGAGAGAGAGAGAAGAAGAATTAATCCGTGGGAAAATCGCGAGGTAAATTGACCTCAAAGGAAGTCTTTGATGTACTTTTGAAGGATCATATTGACAAGGACCCTGTATGTTTTCTCTGTGGGATGGAAACTGTCCCAAAATAGGTATACGGAGTCGTCTGAACATATTTTGGACAATTTGTTACATAGTACGGTTACCTCTATTTTTCCTGAGCCACAACAACCTTTATCGGCAATAGAAAATCCTGCAACGATTTTTGAACAAAACATAACGAGATCAATTTAGGCAACTCATCCTATTGAAGATTGAGAAACAAGTGAAAAATCATGAGATTTACCGTATTTTTCATGATTCTGAATGAGAGCGTAAAGAGGGTTGTAAATGTCGATGTAGACTATCCTGACTTGGGCGTCGTTGAGGCTGTCGCTGAGGGAACTAAGGGCGGCCTTTATCTTGGTGTTGTACAACTTCGCTGCCTGATTGTACTTCTCGGCACACACTCTCGTTCTTCCCCCGGCCAGCGTTCTCTGTGATGGCAAACACCCTATCGGAGGAGTGCCGAAAAAAGCAATCCTTTTCGCCCCCAGTGCATACACTTCCTTGACAACATAAACTTCCCAGCATTAGTTTCAATGAGGTCTTTCTCAATCACAATAAATCTGACAACCGAGAGTATGAGATATAGGCCTGTAGAGGGCGGGGATTTTTGGAAGCGTGATCCCGTCCCGATTTTCACAGTGTCAAATTGATGATAAATGATGAAGAGGGAAGTACCTTTATGAAATCGCAAGCCGAACTGACCATAAAATCAGTGTAGGAATTAATATCATACTTCAATTTCCTGATACCAAGAGTAAAATAGGTATTGGCAAGGTCATTACTGCCCGCTACCACTAAATATAGGCTGTTTGTTAAGATGAAGTTTGTTCTGTCTTCTCCAACATTCCCTTTTACCTTCCCAATGTACTCTCTGAACATCTTCAACTGATCGTCTAACGAAAAACATGCCTGTTATTTTCAGTACCCAAAAGAAAGCAGCAATTAGTGAAAAGAAGAGAGAGAAAACAAAGGTACAAATAGCCCGAGCCAGGTTTGAGCTAAAGCTTGAGTTGCGACCGCTTTAGACCCTAAAAAAGGACTCATTTTAAATTTCGTTTTAGAATCCAAAAAATTAGGGTTGGGCCTGCATGTAGTTACCCAGTTGTAAGGGAATTGTGTTTATATATACCGTTGTCTTAGCAGTTAGAGGATCAAATCCAGTGCCTCCTGAAGCGAAGCTTACGCCGGTGAGGAGATCAGCGGCCTGCAAATTTGGATCAAGATATGCTGGTACAAGCTCTTTAATTCCCAATTCTTCAGCTGAAAATAATGGTGAGGACCGTGAGGTACAGTGTTTCAATGTTAATCCAGTTACGACTAGGGTGGGAGTTTCTGAGCAGGACCTGCGGATGCTGCCGAGCGGGTGCATAGCGGCCAATTTGTCTGTTCATCTCGGCGCGGACGGCTCAGATCGAATCTAAGCGCACACAAATTGCATACAAATCTAAACTGTCCATTGCTTGGTTAAGATCCGAGCCATCAATTACCGAGATGAGCAGCCGAATCGGCCACTCTGCATTGCTCTACAGGATGATACTTGGCAGCATCTCCCATTCTCTCAAATTCAACGCAGAGTTTGAGGTTCGAGTCAATTAGTTTTTTTGACACGAACGCGCCCCAACAATATAAGATTATATGGGATAAATACGGTATTGTACGTACATGTAATTGTTTACTTTTCCGCGTTGACCCGTTAACCTAAAATGACCCGACACGATAAGGTATGATGAGGCGAGTCAAAAATGCATGATTTGGGAAGTTGTTAGGGAACTTTTTTTGTTTTTTTTTGTTTTTTGTGTTTATAAGTGTTGGAATTCAAATGCGATATTACTGTTGTGAATTAAAAAGTGGTTCATGTATAACATTGCGACTTGTATACTGTATAGTTTCATTTACATTTTTAAATAAAAAATTATAAACTAGAAAGAGTGTCAAATCCAAACGACTTTTAGGAGGTTTGATCGGCCTAGTGTCGATAGGCTTTTGCTTTTGCATTTGTCAAAAATTGTTAGGTTTAAGTAAACACGAATTTGAGAAATTACAAAATGACATAACTTGAATGCAACACATCACAACGTCAACTCTTAGTGGAGACGACTTCTTCTGATAACATACTTGTTAGGTTTAAGTAAACACGAATTTACGAAATTCCAAAATGACATAACTTGAATACGACAAATCAACGAGGTCAACTCCTAGTGAAGACAACTTAGGCCCCGTTTCAGAAACCTTCTTAAAAAATAAGCAGCTTATTTCATATTTTTAATCTCAAAAATAAGGTAAATGAAAAATAATTTTTTAATTTTTTTTTTGCACCATATTAAAGATTTTGATGAGATCTATTAAATAAGATCCATATTGATAGGAAAATTATTTACGTAAACATATTATTTTTAAACTTAAAATTACCTTCTTAAAAAATAAGTTCTTAATTTACGTTGCGGAACGGGCCTTATCGTCTTCTTGTGATAACATATTTTGAAAGCGACTATAATATAAAATATCATCTCTACTTTATTGAAGTGATAGATCGATTATAGCCACTCAAATTGTCTTTTAGTATTGGGCTACGGATCTCAGGCTGATGGATCAGCCCATTGGACTTATAAGCCCAAAAGACTGGCCTGCTCATGAGCCCATTGGGCTTTGCTTCAGCTCGCCAAGACATCCTTTCAATGCGGAAAAAAAAGGGAAAAAGAAAAACGAAAAATTTCTCACCTATTTCATTCAATGAAATTTAATGGGGACGAGCCAACTGTCTATTTTTTCCAACCATAAATGGGCATTATTATTGTGTTATACATCATTATTTCCTTCAGAAAAAATGCTAATTAGAGCCGCTCATTTTGTTCAATATATTTTGCTTCAAGTCCCAAAAAAATCAGTTCCATCCGACATCTATAAGTGCTTTTACAAAACGTCCAAAATCACTTTAAAAATTTTCATAAGCAATTTTGGACGCTTCATAAATGCCCTTATCAATGTCGGATAGAGCTGATTTTTTTTCGGGGACCTTAAGCAAAGTATATTGAACAAATTGAGCGGCTCTGATTATTTTTGTTGGACCTGAAACGGCCCAAACGAGCGTTGTACGCGCTATCTGTGCCATTTCTGTTGTACCAGTAGCATTTCTCTTCCTTCAGAATAGTTGTTCATTTATGAACTTTCTAAGGGGTTTGGATTTTATGTCCCCCTGCCAAGGTTTTCGGCCAATATTTTTAAAAATATTTGAGTAAAAGTCACAATTTTTAACTTTTTCGATCAATTCCACTTGTTGAGGCGAACGAATAATTCGCAAAAAATTTAACGCAAAAACAAAAAATTGAAGATCGACACAACAAAAAGCCAAGTTGGCTTTTAAAGAGGAATGAGGGCCAAGTATTTAAGAAAGGAAAAGAAGCTCAAATATGTAGCAGAATAAAAGAAAACCAGGCATTTGACCCAGCGATAGTGAATATTTTTCTAATGCATGACAAAAGCCAAAAACAAACGGAGAAGACATTTAAGTACACGAGTGAGTGAAAATATGATATTGCATTTTATCAGAGCCAGTCCAGACTTTTTAGGGTCTAAGGAGAAATTAAAAACTAGGTCATTTTTTTACTAGACTATTATAAATGGTACCAACATAGGAGGGACCCCTAAAATTTTAAAAGTTTTGGGGCCTAAACCGGCCACCTCTTCGGCTTCAGTTTAGGGCGCATTTTATCAACCAATTAATGATCATCACTTTGACATATAGTTTTAGCTTTGTGACGAAGGGTTTCGTTAATACTTACAAAACTAAAAATTTTCTTGGATCAAATGTAACGCCCGCAAAACCGAGTGTGATGGACCGACTCACTTCGTCTCACACCTAAGTCCCTGACACTAAATTGGCGTTCACTTACCTTATCTGGAGTTTTTTTTTTTTATTGATCGACCTTACGCGTAATATCTACTTAAATTCTCTTCAATGGTTTGGACTCTAAGCTCAACTTCAACGTTCTAAGATTTCCTGTTCGGTTTAGATTTTAAAGAAGGTTTTTTAGAATAATAAATGAAGAGAGATAAATAAAAAATAATAATTATTGAAGACCGTGCCCAAGGGTGTTTGAGAGCCCAAAATAAACAATGCCACCGCAATTCCTTTTGGTAATTGTCTTAGGTTAATAGAAGAAATACATAAAGCAGTGCTGAAAAATGGGTAAAATGTTAGTCCACATGGGCGTAGTGACCATAGTTGGCAAATTTGGAAATCCTGTAGTCCAGCCCGGACTACAACGGTTGTAGGGCAGTCGATCCAACTGTCTATTTTGATGCCGACGACGCGGAGTTAATCCAAGCCGTTCATTGGCTTGGATCAATAATCCGGGCCGTCCATCAACCGAATCGCCCGCCCTATAGGATACTATCTAAATGTGACTCGTTGTTTGAAACAATCGTTATATAAAAACTGCATACTGAACCACACACTCAGATTATACTCAAATATGATTAACAGAAGTGAATTTAGGGCTATAGATGTAATCATGTAACTACTTATTTAAAACAGAGTGAATCTTGAATTTCACGAAAATTCTTTGCCAAAACTGGAAAGTACTAAAAAAGGAAAGAGAAAAGTAAATAAATAATTAGTCCATGCATGTCCCATATTAACTGCCGTACCCATGCAATTAGCTGAATCGGGCAATATCATTTCCCTTGTTTTTTGGAGTGCCTGCATTATTGTAACTCCAAAAATTGACATACGCACCCCAAAATCAGTGTAACTCCAAAGCCACTTTCTTTTGTTTTTTGGAGTGCCTGCATCAATTTTTGGAGTGCCAATATCATTTCCCTTCATTATTCCTATAAAGAAGCTGTTCACGGTACGTAAAACCGTGAATAAGTTTCTCTCGTGCCTTTATACCAGAGAGAAGATATCCCGAATTCCTATACTGCTATAAAATAAAAGAAAATAAAATAAAAAAACACTAGACCGGGGCCATCATCATGAACCCGAAGAGATAAACGAGAGAGAAAAGAGGGGGGGGGGGGGGGGGGGGGGGGGGTTGGTGGAATGGTACCTATTAAGTCCGGTGGGGTCTTCCCATTGCAAAACCTTCCAGTGGGAATTCCACCCATGAAGTTCTTCCCATACGGAGGGAAATTGGATTTAGCAAATGCAGCATTAAGCTTATTGTTGTTTCCTTGATCTACAATTGAATCTCCGAACACGAGCAGTCCCGGAAGGGTTACGTTTTCCGGCAACCTTATGACTGCATCAGCACTACTACTGCCGAAAATAAGCAAAACAGAGAGCAACACAATTGACCGAGAAGAAGAAGCAGAGAGAAGAGTTCGAGAATGGGAACAGAGCTTCATTATTGGAGAAAACAGAGTTCCCGTGGAGAATCTCTGGTTTCCAACGTAGGATTTTAGCTGTCAGTCACGGTCACGGATGGCATGTAGTGTACTATGATCTTGGCATTATATATAGGAAGAGAAAAACTTTTTCACCGAAAGCTTGTGAATTATTTACGGAAGTGAATCTCGAACGTCCAAAGTATTTTGGACAATCTGAATTGTAATGAAACTTTTCTGGAGAAAAGTTTTAAACTCTTTTTTGAAAAAGTTTCATTTAAATTCAGACCCTTCAAAGTCAAAAGACTCGAAACGGACAGTCGAGATTGCGTGACTCCGTAAACAGCCTGTTTACAGCTGCTCCGTGAATAAGTCTAACTCGTATAGGAATATGAGGATTTTTGTTGAGTTATTTTGATTTTTTTTTTTTAAATTGGAAGGAAATAGTTATGGGACGGTGGAGTAGAGCTGGTACTTAGAAAAGGCAGGTCTCGAGTAAATATAAATATAGCCAATTGTGCATGTATTCTAACCCCAAACACCTAATTATTAAAGTAAATGATTGATTGTATGCACTCGCGAACGTATTACAAAAAGTACGTAACGAAAAATGTGTGAAAAGTACTCATGTCTCATTATGTGGTTGGATGTGGTGAAATGTCATAAAATCAGAAAATATAAGTTAGTTTCAGTATTTTAAATTTCTTTATCACACACTGGCAAGTGATGAGTTCTACTTGTGAGTTGTTTTCCTGGCAATAATACCATTTTAAATAAGGACCCAATCACATACATATAGACTACTATGTTCAATTTGACAATGAAATAAAATAGTCACTAGAATTTGCTAATTTTCACCATTAATTATTTCTTACATTTTCTAACTCAGGAATTGATCTTTTAGAAAGAAAAAAAGAAAAGAAAAAAGAGTACACACATGTAACATGTCCTTCCTTGTATAAGCACTTCATAAAAGTTTCCCTTTATCTCCCCCACTCTATTGTAGTTCTATGTATAAATACAGAATTTCTCCTTGACTATATATTTTTTTGGTAAATCAGTTTGAGATCGACAAGAAAAAATAAAAGGCAAACCGAATATATAGCCTACAAGAGGCATATTCCAGAAGAAAAGAAAAGTGATAACCTTAGGCCAAATGGCTACAAGATAATAAAGGATAACCTTACCGGGTGTTTCCGACTCATCTAAGAAGAGGGAACGAAAACAACTGAAAAAAAATAACTTACATGGAAATAATATAAACCTAAGGGCTGAGACCACATATGAGCCGTTTGCCTCTAAAAAATCCGTAACAAAAAGCACATGGGGTGAAGGAAGAGATCTCGGCCTACGTGATGATTAGGTGCAGTTCACTAGCTAGAATTCCATATCCTTATTAACTAGAATTTCTCATCAATATTGCATGAATTTTTTATCTTTCAGAATAATTGAGGTGCTCTGGTTAAGCTACGTACGTACTATTGGGGATTTATTGCACAATTAGCTTAAAACACTAGTAAGAGCATCATACTCCCATATCACTTGGGAGCATTGTAGAAGTTTCGGCTTGAAAGAGAATGCTAGAAAGAGGAAGTTATCCAAGTTTTTTTATTTTATTTTTTTATATAGGTTTGTAGATGCTTTGATGACTTGTATATTAATGCTAGATTATTCTTTTTTGATAATCGAAGAACAGTCTTACAACTGAGCCATAATTGGATCCGACTGGGCAACCCAAATCTCGAGGGGAAATAGTGCTGCCACACCAGTTACGGCCTCCCACTTACTATCAGGATACTCATCCGGTGGGAAATCGAACCCCTGACCAAGTGGAGTACTTTTAAAGTCAGTCATTCGCTCTTACAATTGGGACAACTCCTGGGTGTGTAGTGATGCTAGATTATTATTTTGATAAAACCCTAGGTCTAGAGAGATGTAGTAATCTCATAGATGTATATAGAAGTGACTATTTAATGCCTAAAAGGTGTTTGTTAGAATGCTTGTTTGGACTTATGGAAGGTTGAAATAAATTAAGTGTTGGTAGACTTAGGTGTATTGAAGTCATGGATCGGCGGGTCTATTGGCAAGGTCAATAGCTTGTAGCACGGCGAGGTGAGGCTGTTGCTTAGGCAAGCCAATAGGCCAATTAACCATATGCCATACGCACTTTTTTGAGTTTTTGAATCTCTTTTTTTAGGTGAGGTGAGGTGAAGTGAGTCCAATGCCAAAACTGGAAATATCGGCCTACGGGATGATTAGGTCCAGTTCACTAGCTAGAATTCCATCCCCTTAACTAGAATTCCTCATCAATATTGCATGAATTTTTTTTTATCTACAGAATAATACAATTGGAACTGCCAGCTCCCACAATTGAGGTGCTCTGGTTAAGCTACATTTGTACTATTGGTGATTTATTGCACAATTAGCTTAAAACACAAAATAAGCCCTTTGTAGCCCCCTCTCTTTAACCCGCTGACCTTCCATCTCCCTCTCTCTAGCCCTATTGAATCTCCGAACATGATCACCGCGGGTATCGTTATGTTGTGCGGTAACCTTATCATAGGCTTGGCAATGTACAAACGGACAAGAGGAAGAAAGACACAGAGAAACTATTGAGGAAGAAGAAGAAGAAGCAGGAAGTTTTAGCAAGAGGGGAAACTGCATTGTTTTTTGGAAATTTTTGCAGAGTTAAAACCTCTGCCAGGCTACAAGGTGACAGAGAGAGAGAGAGAGGGGAGAGAGAGAGAGAGAGAGGGAGAGGGACAGAGAGGATATGACTTCCATGGGTTTACTTGGTTCATTTATATTGGATTTTTTTTTTTTTGGAGTTTTTGTAGATGGTAACTGGGTAAACATGATATTGCAACGTCCATGTGGTGGTTAATCTTGGGAAATGAGCCAAAATGGACACTCAATACCATTTGCCAAGCCTCTTCAAATAGAATTTTTCTATGGTACACAAAAAAAAATTTGGTTTATGATACTCAAAAGTGATATAGTGGTAAGTATTCTATATCTAGTATGGCTGTTACCACTATCTATACTCTACGATAGATTAACTTCTTCAAACAAGAGGTGAGCAGAAACGTGAAAATGTCTTGAAAAGATATCCCAAAATATTAGTAAAATTTACGAGAGCTAAGATTGAGAGCAAGTGCAGGATAAGAATTGAGAGCGGAAGCAAACGGTCATTTATGCGAGTCGTGAATAAGGGTAGGGCTAAACCAATTTTTCTAAGACAACTCATTTGCAAATTAAGTGGGTTGCAGATGCTCGACTCGGTGGATTTCGCACAGTAAAACTCACAAGCTATATAGAAGGAGTTTGGGAATATTATTTAGATCTGAGCAGAGGTTCAAGAATTTCCATTGATATTGCAGGGTTACAGCACATAATTTCTTCATCTGTATTACAGTGTGTTGCATTCTGTGAGGGTACAAAAACCCATATCACATCTGCAGACTGCAAATCCGAATATTTAAGCTCAGAGTAAATGTTTTCCTTTTCAAGAGGAAAAAAAATTAGATTACTACTATCGAACAGTTTGGCGGCCTATTCGAATTTACATATAAATCGAGGTGAATCGAGAGAGAAGAATTAATCCGTACGAGGTAAATTGACCTCAAAGGAAGTCTTTGATGTACTTTTGAAGGATCATATTGATAAGGACCCTGTATGTTCTCTCTGTGGGATGGTAACTATCCCAAAATAGGTATTTGGAGTCGTCTGAACATATCCTGGACAATTTGTTACACAGTACAGCTGCCTCTATTTTCCCTGAGCCACAACAACCAGTATCGGCAATAGAAAATCCTGCAACGATTTTTTATCAAAACATAACAAGATCAATTTAGGCAACTCATCCTACTGAAGATTGAGAAACAAGTGAAAAATCATGAGATTTACCGTATTTTCCATGATTCTGAATGAGAGTGAAAAGAGGGTTGTAAATGTCGATGTAGACTATCCTGACTTGGGCGTCGTTGAGGCTGTTGCTGAGGGAACTAAGGGCGGACTTTATCTTGGTGTTGTACAACTTCGCTGCCTGATTGTAGTTCTCGGCACACTCTCTCGTTCCTCCCCCGGCCAGCGTTCTCTGCGATGGCAAACACCCTATCGGAGGAGTGCCGAAATAAGCGATCCTTTTCGCCCCCAGTGCATACACTTCCTTGAAAACATAAACTTCACAGCATTAGTTTCAATGAGGCCTTTCTCAATAACTATAAATCTGATATAGTGTTTACATAATCTTCATGTGATGCCGTCCCGATTTTCGCAGTGTCAAATTGATGATAAATGATGAAGAGGGAAGTACCTTTACGAAATCGCAAGCTGATCGGACCATGAAATCGGTGTAGGAATTGATATCGTACTGCAGTTTCCTGATACCAAGACCAAAATAGGTATTGGCAAGGTCATCGCTGCCTGCTACCACGAAATATAGGCTGTTAGTTAAGACGAAGTTTGCTCTGTCTTCTCCAACAATCCCTTCTATCTTCCCAATGTACCCTCTGAACATCTTCAACTGATCATCTAATGAAAAACATGCCTGTTATTTTCATTCCCGAAAGAATGCAGCAATTAGTGAAAAGAAGATAGAGAAAAAAATGTACGAATAGCCCGAGCCGGCCTTGAGCTAAAGCTCGAGTTGTGGCCTCATCTTTAAATTTCGTTTTAGACTTCAAAACTCAGGGCTGGCCCTGCATGTAGTTACCCATTTGTAAGGGAATTGTGTTTATATATACTTACCGCTATCTGAGCAGTTTGAGGATCAAATCCAGTGCCTCCTGAAGCGAAGCTTACACCGGTGAGGAGATCGGCGGCCTGCAAATTTGGATCAAGATATGCTGGTACAAGCTCTTTAACTCCCAATTCTTCAGCTTAAAAAGGAAAAAAGTTCAAGAAAAATTGGAAATTTGATTGACAATTGAGTGCATTATCGAAGAGATTATGGACATTTAGTGCCGAATAATAATGGTGAGGTACAGTGTTTCAATCTTAATACAGTTAAGACTAGCGGTGGGAGTTTCAAAGCACAAGTGCACAACTCGTTAATACGACACGAATTTTTAACACAAAGTTTGAAGTTCGAGTCAATTGTTTTTTTTGACACGAACACGGACCAATAGTATGAAGATTATACGGGACGAATACGGTGTCACACGGACACATATAATCGTTTACTTTTCCTTGTTGACCCGTTACCCTAAAAGGACCCGACACGACAAGGCATAGATGCCGCGAGTCAAACATGCGTGATTTAGCAAATTGTTGGGGAACTTTTTTGTTGGTTTTTAATTGGGCTAAGTGTTCGCATTCAAAATGCAATATGTATAAAAGGTGGTGTTGGGTAAAATACCCGATCACCCACACAACGGAAGCGTAACAAAAAAAAATCACGCACAAAAAGAAACAAGATTTCGTGGTTCTCCAAACTTGGGTACGTCCACGGAGAGAACAACTTCCACTAATATTGAATGCGTACAATGAGATACAAAATACCCTACTCTAGCTCTCAAGCTCTCGGTATTTTTATCTCCCTCAAACTCGCACAATATTCTCTCTCACAAATTTCTTTATGTTGTTTTTCACACTTGCCCACACAAAGTATTCACTTTTCTTTGTGCTCTCTACCTTGACTCACATACTTGCACAGCCTCATTTAAATAGGAACAAGAGAAAGGATCTACACACTTGACACTTCATATTCCAAGCATCACAAATCTCCTTTGAGATCCGAAACATGCACAGCCGGCACATTCACTTCCAAAGAGTACAATGACTTAGGTCAATAAATGTATAACCAGTCAACCAACTATAATTTTTTTTTTTTCTCTTTCACATGGGCAAAACCCAACAGGTGGTTCATGTATAATACTGCGACTTGTATAGTTTCATGTACATTTAAAAAATAATATATATATATATATATATATTAATTTTAAACTACTAGTTTTCTTGTTGTCAAATCCAAACGACTTTCAGCAGGTTGGCAAGTGTCAATAGACTTTTGCTTTCGCATGTCTAAACTTGTAGGTTTAAAGTAAACACTAATTTGCAAAATTTCGAAATGACACAACTCGAACGCGACACATCACGACGTGGACCCCTAGTGAAAACAACTTCTTCCGGTAACATATTTTGAAAGCGACTATAATATAAACTATCATCTCTAATTTATTGAAGGGAGAGATCAATTCTCGTGACTCAAATTGTCTTTTTAGTATTGGGCTAAGGATCACTATTGGCTCTAGGATAAGGCCCAAGAGGAGTGAGCCTTAAGTCCCCAAAAAATGTCAAAAAATAGGGCCCCCACTTATTTTTAGGACCTAGTATACATGTGTTGTTTTAGGACCCAATTTTAAATCCAAAAAGACAATTTACACTTAGGCCCAATAGCCCAGAAAAATGGAACATGGAATGCAGGAATATATGTATTTGGTTTTGAAAAGTTCATTTATCGACTTTTTATTTGATTTTCATTTACAATTATTAAAGGCCTCACTTTAGAAGATCGTCTTAGGCTTTCAAAATCTCAGAGCCGGCCCTGCTACGGATCTCATACCATCAGCCTTTGATGCTTGAAAGGACTGGCCTGCTCTTAAGCCCATTGGGCTTTGCTTCAGCTCACTAAGTCATCCTTTCAATGGGAAAAAAAGAGAAACGAAAAAAATTCGTCACCTATTTCATTCAATGCATTTAATAGGGATGAGCCAACTGTCTCTTTTTGATGGGTATGGGTATTATACTGTACATCATTATATTTCCTTCAGAATAGTTGTTCATTTATGAACTTTCTAAGGGGTTCGGATTTTATGTCCCTCCTGCCAAGTTGTACTTTGATTTAGCCGCTATGGTTTTCATTCAATATTTTCAACCGAACAAGTTTTATATCATAAAATTAATCGAAATTTATTAAATAAGATTCATATTCGATATGAAATTTATTACAGATTTAAAAATATAACTCGTTTTTTAGCCGGTTAGAATAGAACGAGAGACAATTAAATTGGGACGAAAGAAGTATTTAAGAAAGAAAAAGAAGGCTCATATATGTAGCAGAAGAAAAGGAAACCGGGCATTTGACCCTGCGATTGTGTACCTGCGCTCAAGTGCAATGAGCCAATGAGATTATGAATTCAATTCGTATGGGGGAGATTGAGACTTTTGTTGATGGGTTCAACAGGGGTTGGGCAGTGAATATTTTTCTAACGCATGACAAAAGCAAAAAAACAAAAGAAGAAAATATTTAAGTACGTGCATGAGTCAAAATATGATATTGCATTTTATCAGAGCCGGTCCTGACTTTTTAGTAGTCTAAAGAGAAATTAAAGATGGAACCATTGAACAACTTATTATCAAGATGAACGGTTTGAATTGAACCGCATATGCTTTTCTACGGTTGATTGTAGAAAAGCCAAATCCAATATGATTAACAAAAGTGAATTTAGTGCTATAAATGTACATATGGTAGTCCATGCATGACTGATATTAACTTTCGTATGAGTACCCATGCAATTAGGAGGAGTTGGCCCCGCAACAAAAGTCTACCCCACCGCTCTCAATATTTATCATTCAAAAATGTTTTGGGCGGTCCGAATTTTAAAAGAACTCTTCTAGTGTAAACTCTTTCATGAAAAAGTTTTTCAAAATCCGAACCATAAATTGCCGGGGCAAACGGTGAAATTGAGCACTGTGGTGAAAGGAGCAGTGAAACTGAAGGATGGGGGCAGACTTTTCTGGCCCTGCAAATCCGTCCAACTGAGCTCGTTTGTAAGGATTTGGATTAATATTTAGGCAATAAAATTGGACTGGGTCGAGTTTTTAAGCAATTGAATAAATATGTTGGACTTAAGAAAAGCCAAGGAAGTGTTCCCAGCCGGACTCGATCCACGTAAAATGGACCTTGCGGTAGTCATGGATTTATATTACTCGAGTAATTAATTACTACTCGTATATTTTAAAAGTAAATTTACTAGTTGCACAAATTTGAAAAATAAGCATTAATTTGGTTGGAAATCAGTGTAGGAAATCAGTGGTTTTTGGGCTCCTTTCAGTTGCTTTTATTTTCTGTTTTTTATTCTGTTTTAGTTTATTAGTTGCATCTGCGTTTATTGTGTAATGGTTTGAGCTGGTTTTATTCCTGTCTTTCAATGTAATCGATGCCGATTTTGTGCGGCAATTAGTTCTTGGTGTGTTCGGCTTCAATGACTCGATCCGATAGAGGAGGCGTGCAGATCTTCGGGAGTCACGGGTGAATCAACCATTTGGTGTTTACTCCAGCGGGAGAGCTGTACTTTTCTTTAGTTGTTTCTTGGTTGTTGGTAGTCTTTTCAGATTTCAACTGTGCTAAATGTTTACTGCGGGTTTGAGTTGGGGTCCGTTGGGATTTTCTACCACCTGGATCTAGATTGGTTCCTAATCTAGGCGTTTCATCGGTCCTGCTTATACAGGGGGTGCCTGTGTCGACATCTTGGTGGTTTTGGTTCATTCTTGTATCATTTGATGAAATCTGTATTGCCTTCGAGTTTTGAAATGAATTTGACATTATCAACCAAAAAAAAAAAAGGGTTGATTTTTTCACTCTCCAATTTACCATCTTTCGAGTGCATTGTGTTGCCAAAAGTCACACTCCATTTTTAGAGTGCACATGTTACATTGGGAACAGCGAAAATCATTGTGCTTTTGTTATACCAGAGGATATGACCGGGGGCATTATCATGAACACAAAGAGATAAACAAGAGAGAGAAAGAGAGACGGTGTGTGGTACCTAATAAGTCAGGTGGGGTCTTCCCATTGCAAAACCTTCCGGTGGGAATTCCACCCATGAAGTCCTTCCCATACGGAGGGAAATTGGATTTAGCTAACGTAGCAGTAAGCTTATTGTTGTTTCCTTGATCCACAATGGAATCCCCGAACACGAGCACCGCCGGAATCGTTATGTTTTCCGGTAACCTTATGACTGCATCAGTAATACTGCTGCCGAAAATGAGCAAAACAGAGACACAGAACAACACAATTGACCGAGAAGAAGAAGCAGAGAGAAAACAGAGCTTCATTATTGGAGAAAAACAGAGTTGCCGTGGAGAAACTCTAGGTTCCTAACGTTGGATTTTAGTGGAGAGAGAGAAAAGGTAGTACGATTTTTGTCTGCCACGGTCACGGATGGGATGTAGTGTATGTTCTTGGCATTATATATAGCCATAGGACGAGAAAAACTTTTTCACACTCCGTGAATGGTTGCTTACGGGGTGAATCTCAAGCGTCCTAAAGTGTTTTGAATGGTCCGGATTCTAATGAATCTTCCTCGGAAAAGTTTAATTTAAATTCCGACCATCCAAAACCAAAACGGGTTGCCGAGATTGCACAATTCCATAAACAGGCTGTTTACAGCGGCTCCATGAATAAATCTATTCCGTACAATAATAGGAGGAGAATTTTTGTTGAGTTATTTTGAGTTTTTTTTTTTTAAAATTGGAAGGAAATAGTTATGGGACGGTGGAGTAGAGCTGGTATTTAGAAAAGGTAGGTCTCGAGTAAATACAAATATATCCAATTTTCAAAAAATATCTTTTGGGAGGTCGCGGAATTTTTTGGATAAAAGGATAAAGTACTCTCATGCATAATATGTCCGGAAAAAAAATTAAATACTACATTTGGCACAAAGAGATTCAAGAGAACAATACACGAAAGTACTAAATTAGGGACAAAGAAATTCAAGATCTTATGAATATATAATTGTAAAATTGTTTGAAAAATAAGATCATAACTATAGCATTCTTTATAATCATCTTATGTCAATGCTTGACTCCATACAGATCGAGCAGGGCTCCCGTTAGTGGACGGTGAAATTAATCCACTAGAATTAATCGAGGTGCAATATGTATGCTAGCCCAAACACCTGATTATTAAAAATAATAATTGCTTGATTGGATGTGGTGATCAATGTCATAAAAACCACTAATATAAATAAGGACCATTTTAAATTTCATTATCACACAATGGCTGATCAGTACTACTCGTGAGTTGTTTTCCCGGCAATAATATCATTTTAAAAAAGGACCCAATCACATACATACAGTAATATTTTGAAGTACAAAAAAAAAATATCACATACATATAGTATGTTCAATTTGACAATGAAATAAAATAGTCACTGGAATTTGCTAATTTGCACCATTAATAATTTGTTACTTGTTACATTTTCTAACAAAAAAAATACCCACATGTGACATACATACATACATACATATGTGTATGTATGTATGTTTAGTAAATCAGCTTGAAATAAAGAAAAAAAAGACTAACTGAATATACAGAATACAAGGAGCATACACCAGGAGAAAAGAAAAAGAAAAGAAAAGTGACAACCTTCGACCAAATGGCTACAAGATGAGAAAGGATAACTTTATCGGGTGTTTCCGACCCATCTAAAAAGAGGAAGCGTAAACAACTGGACAAATACTACATGGAAATAATATAATAAACCTAAGGGCTGAAACCACATATGAGCCTTTTGCCTACATAAAGCACATGGGGTCCATTACACTGGCTTGAATTCCATCTCCTTAACTAGAATTCCTCATCAATATTGCATGAATTTTTTTTATCTACAGAATAATATTATTGGAATTGCCATCTCCCACAATTAATGTGCTCTGGTAAAGCTACATATGTAATATTGGGGATTTATTGCACAATTAGCTTAAAACACTAATAAGCCCTTTGTAGCCCCCTCTCTCTCTAACCCTCTGACCTTCCATCTCCCTCTCTCTAGCCCTATCGAATCTCCGAACATGATCACCGCAGGTATCTTTCCGTTGTGCGGTAACCTTATCACAGCCTTGGCAATGTACAAAAGGAGAAGAAGAAGCAGAAGAAGAAGAAGAAGAAGAAGAAGAAGAAGAAGAAAGACACAGAGAGAAACTATAGAGGAAGAAGAAGCAGCAGATAGTTTTAGCAAGAGGGGAAACTGCATTGCTTTTTGGAAATTTTTGCCGAGTTAAAACCTCTGCTGGGCTACAAAGTGACAGAGAGAGGGGATATGACTTCCATGGTTTTACTTGGTGCATTAATATTGGATTTTTTTTTTTTTTTTTTTTGGTTTCTGCAGATTTTGACTGGATAAACATGATTATACAACTTCCATGATGTGGTGGTTAATCTTGGGAAATGGGCCAAAATGGACACTCAATACGGCAATACCATTTACCAAGCCTCTTCAAACAGAATTTTTCTATGGTACAAAAAAAAAAAAAAAAATTGGTGTATGGTACTCTAAAGTGGTATAGTGTTAAGATTCTACATCTGGACTTACTAAATGTAAAATACTTAACACTACACTAAAATTTTTACCACTATATATACTGTAAGATAGATTAACTTCTTCAACCAAGACGTGAGCAGGAACGAAAAAACGTCTTGAAAAGATATCGCAAAATATTAAAATTTACGAGAGCTAAGATTGAGAGCAAGTGTAGAATAAAAATTGAGAACGGAAGCAGACAATCATTTATGTGAGTCATGACTACGGGTAGGGCTAACCAATTTTTCTAACATGACTCATTTGCAGATTAAGTGGGTTGAAGATGCTCGACTCGGTGGATTTCGCACAGTAAAAACTCACAAGCTATATAGAATTTGTTATATATTTGGTAGAAGAGTTTGGGAATAATATTGGTAGAATCTTTATTTTCCGTACCAGAAGCAGCGGGTTATTAGGTTAGATTACTACGATAGACTAAACGTTTATTCATAAACTTGAATCTGAGTCTTCTCTCTTGGACACCCACCATTTGGACTAAGCCGTCTGGTCCTGTATCGACTGATTTTGCACATACCTTCGGCTCAGTCCATATGTATAGTTTTATTCGGGTTTTAATTAAGCTCCTCACAAATGGACGGTGAAATTGGGCTCTAATATTAGACAAGGTGAGTGTGAATGTGTGATGCCCGGAGTTATAAAAAGTACTGCTGCAGCATTTGCTGCAGGCTAGGCCGAGATGTATTTCCCGCTATCACACGGCTTGTGCAGCATATGGGGGGTTCTTATCATCCAACCCATGCCGAAATAAATTACTGCAATTCACATAAAAGTATAAGAAAACATGCTTACAATCCATTTGGAAACTCTGCTTCCAATCATTTTAATCCCATAAGGCATTAGAGTATCAAATCCATACTGCCCACATACTATACAGGACAATATACTAATTGCAATTTACAGCGGCGGAAACAAAGGGGTGTGGCGGGCGCTCCCTTGCACAACTTCAAATATTTGCGTTAGTCGTACAAGTTTTCTGGTTAATTTGAAAAAAAAAAAATCTATGGGATTGGCCCTATAAGTCTCTTGGATGCATAAAAAGTCTTAAAATTTCAAGTTATCAACCATTTTTTGGTCACCATTGTAAAACTAAAGGACAATTTTCGTATATATACGTAATTTTGTCTCCTCGTTAAGTGAGAAGCTGGGAGCAGAGTGCTCATCTCATAGCAGCGTGCAGCTGCTCTAAATCTATTACCGGTTATAAAATATAACTCTTTTCTAGACCTTTGATTGCCGAGACATACGGTAAGATGGGTACAATTGCACGCTGCTGTGAGATGGGCATAGCAGCCCCCCGTGCCCCCGTTTAGTGACAATGTTTTTTTTTTTTTTTTGTTATAATGTTGAAATACATGTGATTCAGACGACCGCTAAGTCTAAATCCCGCACCACTTACTGCCTTACTGGTTAAATGCGGTCTGTGCAATTTTGAAACTTCATTGAATCATATTACTCCAGCATTAGGTATCAGAATTTCCATTTTTGGATCTGAAAAGTAAGCTATGTTTAGATCTGAGCAGAGGTACAAGAATTTTCATTGATATTACAGCACATAATTTCATCATCTGTATTACAGAGTGTTTGCATTATGTGAGGGTAAAAAACCCATATCACATCTGCAGACTGCAAATCAGCATATTTAAGCTCGGAGTACACGTTTTCCTTTTCAAGAGGGAAAAAAATACGTAGATTACTACTATAGAACAGTTTGGCGGCCAAATCGAAGTTACGTATAAATCGAGGTGAATCGAGAGAGAAGAATTAATCCGTAGGAAAACCACGAGGTAAATTGACCTCACAGGAAGTCATTGATGTACTTTTGAAGGATCATATTGACAATGACCCTGTATGCTTTCTCCGTGGGATGATAACTGTCCCAAAATAGGTACTTGGAATCGTCTGAACATATCCCGGACAATTTATTACATGTTACGGCTGACTCTATTTTCCCTGAGCCACAACAACCTTTGTCGGCAAAAGAAAATCCTGCAACGATTTTTGAACAAAACATAACGAGGTCAATTTAGGCAACTCATCCTATTGAAGATTGAGAAACAAGTGAAAAATCACGAGATTTACCGTATTTGCCATAATTCTGGATGACAGCCAAAATAGGGTTGTAAATGTCGATGTAGACTATCCTGACTTGGGCATCGTCGAGGCTGTTGCTGAGGGAACTAAGGGCGGCCTTTACCTTGGTGTTGTACAACTTCGCTGCCTGATTGTAATTCTCGGCACACGCTCTCGTTGGTCCCCCGGCTAGCGTTCTCTGCGATGGCAAACACCCTATTGGAGGAGTGCCGAAAAAAGCAATCCTTTTCGCCCCCAGTGCATACACTTCCTTGAAAACATAAACTTCACAGCATTAGTTTCAACGAGGCCTTTCTCAATCACTATATATCTGATAACTGAGATTTCGAGTTAGTGTTTACATAATCTTCATGTGATCCCGTCTCGATTTTCGCAGTGTCGAATTGATGATAAATGATGAAGAGGGAAGTACCTTTACGAAATCGCAAGCTGATCGGGCCATAAAATCGGTGTAGGAATTGATATCGTACTGCAGTTTTCTGATACCGAGAGTAAAATAGGTATTGGCAAGGTCATCGCTACCTGCTACCACGAAATATAGGCTATTAGTTAAGACGAAGTTTGCTCTGTCTTCTCCAGCAATCCCTTTTAGCTTCCCAATGTACTCTCTGAACATCTTCAACTCATCGTCAAATGAATAACATGCCTGACATTTTCATACCCGAAAGAATGCAGCAATTAGTGAAAAGAAGATAGAGGAAATAAATGCACTAATAGCCTGAGTCGGCCTTGAGCTAAAGATCGAGTTGTGGCCTCATCTTTAAATTTTGTTTTAGACTCCAAAAATCAGGGTTGGCCCTGCATGTAGTATTTGTAAGGGAATTGTGTTTATATATACTTACCGCTACTTGAGAAGTTTGAGGATCAAATCCAACGCCTCCTGAAGCGAAGCTTACGCCGGTGAGGAGATCGGCGGCCTGCAAATTTGGATCAAGATATGCTGGTAGAAGCTCTTTAAGTCCCAATTCTTCAGCTGAAAAAGGAAAAAGAGTTCAAGAAAAATTGGAACAGAAATGCTAGGTACAAATAAACTTACCCCGAAAGTATCCCGAAAAAAGCAATCAATGGTTGAGAATCACTTTGATGGTTATGTCACACACATCAAAGTGAATCTCAACCATTGATTACTGTTTTCGGGGTACTTTCGGAGTAAATTTTCTTTGTACCTAGCATTCCCCAAATTGGAAATTTGATTGACAATTGAGTGCATTATCGAAGAGATTAAGGACATCTAGTGCCAAATAATAATGGTGAGGTACAGAGTTTCAATGTTAATACAGTTAGGACTAGGGGTGAGAGTTTCGGAGCCCAAGTGCACAACTCGTTAATACGACTCGAATTCAACACAGAGTTTGAGGTTCGAATCAACCCAATAATACGAAGATTATACGGGACGAATTTGGTGTTATACGGACACATGAATCGTTTATTTTTCCATGTTGACCCGTTAACCTAAAATGACCCGACACGACAAGGCATGATGGGGCGAGTCAAACATGCGTGCTTTAGCAAATTGTTAGGGAACTTTTTTGTTGGTTTTTAATAGGGTTAAGTGTTGGCATTCAAAATGCGATATTTATGTTGTGGATTAAAAGGTGGTTCATGTATAACACTGCGACTTGTATAGTTTCATGTACATTTTTAAAAAAAATAATATGAATGGAGGGATCGATTCTCATGACTCAAACTGTCTTTTTAGTATTAGGCCACGGGTCGCTGTCGGTTCTGGGATAAGACCCAAAAAATGTCAAAAAATAGGGCTCTCACTTATTTTTAGAACCAAGTATACATGTGTTGTTTTAGGTCCCAATTTTAAACTCAAGAAGACATTTTATACTTAGGCCCAATGACCCAGAAAAATGGAACACGGAATGCAGGAAAAAACATAAGGAAAAAAAAACGATGAATACATGTATTTGGTTTTGAAAAGTTCATTTATCAACTTTTTATTTGACTTTCGTTTACAATTATTAAGGGTCTCATTTTCGAAGATCGTCTTAGGCCTCCAAAATTTTAGAACCGGCCCTGCTACATATCTCAAACCATCAGCCTTTGATGCTTGAAAAGACTGGCCTGCTATTAAGCCCATTGGGCTTTGCTTCAGCTCCCCAAGTCATCCTTTCAATGGGAAAAAATGAAAAAAGAAAAAAAAATTCTTCACCTATTTCATTCAATGAATTTAATGGGGATGAGCCACCTGTCTCTTTTTTCCAACCATAAAATGGCATTATTGTGTTATACTGTACATCATTATATTTCCTTCAGAATAGTTGTTCATTTATGAACTTTCTAAGGGGTTCGGATTTTATGTCCCTGCCAAGTTGTACTTTGATTTGGCTGGTAAGGTTTTCATTCAATATTTTCAACAACAAAAAATTGAGTAAAAGTTATAATTTTTACTTTTTCAGCTCCTTTCATTGAGACGAAAAAATAATCTACAAAAATTTAACACAAAATTCGAAAATTGCAAAAATAAATTAAATTGAAGAACGGCAAAACAAAAAAGCCAATTAAGTTGGCTTTTAAAGAGGAACGGGAGCTAAGTATTTAAGAAAGAAAAAGATGGGGCCATTTTTTTGTATTATCAGAGCGAGTCCTGACTTTTTAGAAGTCTAAAGAGAAATTAAAGGAGAAAGATGGGGCCATTTTTTTGTTGGACTATTATAAATGGTACCAACATGTAGGACGGGCCCAAAAATTTGAAAAGTTTTGGGGCCTAAACCCTTCGCCTCTTCGGTTTCAGCTTACGGTGCATTTTATCAACCAATGACTATCGCTTTGATGTATATAAGTTTTAGCTTTGTGACAAAGGGTTTCATTATTACTTACAAAGCTTAAAATTTTCTTCGATCAAATGTAACGCCCCCAAAACCAAGTGTGATGGACTCACTTCATACTAAATCGGCCTTCACTTACCTTGTCTAGAGTTTTTTTATCGATCGACATTGCGCGTAATATCTACTTACACTCTCTTAAATGGTTTGGACTTTTAAGCTCAACTTCAACGTTGTGAGACATTGAGCCTCCGCAATTCCTTTCGCTAGTTGAGTAGTTGTGTTGACTAGGTTAATACTAGAAGAAATACATAAAGCGGTGCCCAGGAATCGGTTAAATGTTAGTCCACACGGGCGTAGTGACCATAGTTGGCTGAGAAAATTTTCAGTGCCGGGTGGATACCACGTGGTGCCTATTCGGCATATCCGAGCCATTCGATGCACTTTTGGACAGCTCGGATGTGGAGAAAAAAAAAGGAGAGAGAAAGAGGAAGGGTGAGAAGAGAAAGAAGGTTTAATCTGAGCCGTCTAAAAGTGTATCGGACGGCTCGAGAGTGCCGAACGGACACCACGTGGGATGTACCCACCCGTCACCCAAAAATTTCTCATTGTTGGCTACCTCGCATTTGTTTGAAACAATGATTACATAAACACTGTACAACTGAACCACATGCTCAGATTATACTATACCCCGTTCGGCTAAATAAGCCACTATGGCTTATTTTTTGTCCTTATTCAAAAAAAATTTTGTATCACTTGGCTTATTGTCAATTTTTTGGAAATTATTGCATCCTCACGACAAGAGGAATCTAAAAAGTAAAAAAATTTGACCGAAATCCAATTTTTTTTAATAAAGACGAAAATAAGCTAATAAGCCAATTTTTTTTGTCTCTATTCAAAAAAATTTTGGATTTTGATCAAAAATTTTTACTTTTAAATTCCTCTTGTCGTGAGAATGCAATAATCCCCAAAAAATTGACAATAAGCCAAGTGATACAAAAAATATTTGAATAAGGACAAAAAATAAGCCATTTTTTCTTATAGTCCAGTTTTGAATTACAGATGTGCGTTCAAGTGATCACAACCTTCGGATGATATTTTTAATGGTCCAGATTTGTTTCATAGTCTTACAGGCCATAAGAGTATACTTTTATCGGTAAAAATTTCAGCACATCTGAACTATTGATTATCAAAATGAGCAATTCAGATTGAACCCCGCACTTTTTTTTGCAGTTGACTACAGATAAGCCGGATCCAATATGATTTACAGAAGTGAATTTAGTGCTATAAATGTACACAAGTAACTACTTAAAAATTCTATGCCAAAACTGGAAAGCACTAAATTAATGAATAATACTCCCTCCGTTCCAAAATAAGAGTTTCATCTTTCCTTGTTCCAAAATGAAGGTCCAATTTAACAAGTCAACACAAAAATGGGTCCAACTTTCCCTTTTTACCCTTATTCAAAAAAGACAAAAAGTTGTGTGTGTAAGAGAGAGAGCGAGTTGTACTTATTCAATTTTGAATACCTAACTGATACCCACTTTACCGCCTAGAAACAACCAGTTTCCATTTCAAAAGCAATTCAAAAAATAAGGGGCAAAATTGGAAAGTTCAAAATCTGTGCAAGTAATAATTATACTTCCTTAACAATTTGGAATCCCAAAGCGGGACTCTCAAATTGGAACGGAGGGAGTACTCTTATTTGATTAAAAAACTAGTTATATCTTTAAATTGGTAATGAATTTTATATCTAATATGGATCTTGTTTGATAGATCTCGATTTGTTGTATAATTCAATGTTTTCGAAATCACCTAAAACATTATAAATTACAAGATATAATTAATTGAAAAGTGGCACAAACTCAAAAAAATGACAAGTAAATTGGGACGGAGGAAATATATAGTAGTAGTCCACGCATGTCTGATATTAACTGCCGTATCAGTACGCATGCAATTAGTTGGAGGTCGCCCCGCAACAAAAGTCTACCCCCACCACTCTCATTCACCGTTTCCTCCACCGCTCTCAATTTATTTTTCAAACGTGTTTTGAACTGTTCAGATTTTAAAAAACTTCTTCCAGTGTAAACTCTTTCCTGAAAGAGTTTTTTAAAATTCGGATCATAAATTGCCGAGACGGATGATGAAATTGAGTACTACGGTGGAGAGAGCGGTGGGCAGACTTTCTGGCCCCGCAAATCCGTCCAACTCACCTCGTTTGTAAGGATTTGGATTAGTAATATTTAGGCCATAAAATTGGATTGGCTCGAGTTTTTAAGCATTTGAATAAATACTCCTACGTTGGACTTGAAAATAGCCCTTGAAGTGTTCCCAGCCGGACTTGATCCGTATAAAAAAATAGACCTTGCGGTTGTCATGGATTTATAAAGAAGTTGATTTTTCAACTCCCCAGTTTACCATCTGCACTCCAAAAGTGGAGTGCGATTGTGTTGCGAAAAGTCGCATTTTATTTTTAAAGTGCAAATATTATATTGGGGAGAGTGAAAATTATTGTACTTTTGTTATACCATAGGATACGACCGGGGCCATCAAACACAAAGAGATAAACGAGAGAGAGAGAGGGAGAGAGGGCGAGAGTGAGTGTGGTACCTATTAAGTCAGGTGGGGTCTTCCCATTGGAAAACCTTCCGGTGGGAAGTCCACCCATGAAGTCCTGCCCATAGGGAGGAAAATTGGATTTAGCTAACGTAGCAACAAGTCCATTGTTGTTTCCTTGATCCACAATGGAATCCCCGAACACGAGCACCGCCGGAATCGTCATGTTTTCCGGTAACCTTATGACTGCATCAGTACTACTGCTGCCGAAAATAAGCAAAATAGAGACAGAGAACAACACAATTGACCGAGAAGAAGAAGCAGAGAGAAAACAGAGCTTCATTATTGGAGAAAAACAGAGTTGAAGTGGAGGGAGAGAAAAGGTAGTACGATTTTTGTCTGCCACGGTCACGGATTGCCATGTAGTGTATGATCTTGACATTATATATAGCCATAGGGAGAGAAAAACTTTTTCACGGAAAGCTCCGTGAATGGCTGCTTACGAGGTGAATCTCGAGCGTTCAAAATGTTTTGGATGGTCCGGATTCTAATGAATCTTCCCCGGAAAAGTTCAATTTAAATTCGGACCATCCAAAACCAAAACGGACTGTCGAGATTGTGCGACTCCATGAACAGGCTGTTTACAGCGGCTCCATGAATAAGTCTATTCCATACAAGAATAGGATGAGGATTTTTGTTGAGTTATTTTGACTTTTTTTAGAATTGGAAGGAAATAGTTATGGGACGGTGGAGTAGAGATGGTATTTACTATTCAGAAAAGGTTGGTCTCGAGTGAATATAAATATAGGCAATTTTCAAAAAATAACTTTTGGGAGGGCGCGGAATTTTTTGGATAAAAAGATTAAGTACTCTCATGCATAATATGTCGGGAAAAAAAATTAAATATTATATTTGGCACAAAGAGATTCAAGAAAACAATACACGAAAGTACTAAATTAGGGACAAAGAAATTCAAGACCATGTGAATAGATAGTCGTAAAATTGTTTGAAAAATAAGGTCATAGCTATAGCATTCTTTATAGTCGTCTTATGTCAATGCTTGACTCCATACAGAGCGGGGCTCTCATTAGTGGACGGTGGAATTGATCCACTAGAATTAGTCGAGGTGCAATATGTATGCTAGCCCAAACACCTAATTATTTAAAAAAAAAAATTGCTTGATTGGATGCACTCAACCGTATTAGGAAAAGTACGCAAGGAAAATGTGAGAAAGTCATGTCTCATTATGTGGTTGGATGTAGTGATCAATGTCATAAAAACCACTAATATAAATAAGGACCATTTTAAATTTCATAATCACACAATGGCTGATCAGTACTGCTCGTGAGTTGTTGTCCCGGCAATAATATACCATTTTAAATAAGGACCCAATCGCATACATACAGTAATATTTTGAAGTACCAAAAAAAAAATATCACATGCATATAGTATGTTCAATTTGACAATGAAATAAAATAGTCACTAGAATTTGCTAATTTGCACCATTAATAATTTGTGAGTACTTGTTACATTTTCTAACAAAAAAGAATACCCACATGTGACATACATACACATATATATGTATCGTAAATCAGCTTGAAATAGAGAAAAGACTAACTGAATATGCAAACTATAAGAAGCATACTCTAGGAGGAAAGAAAAAGAAAAAAAAAAGTGATAACCTTAGGCCGAATAGCTACAAGATAATGAAGGATAATCTTTATCGGGTGTTTCCAACCCATCTTAAAAGAGGGAGCGTAAACAACAAGACAAATACTACATGGAAATAATAATAAACCTAAGGGCTGAGACCACATATGAGTCATTTGCCTACATAAAGCACATGGGGTCTAATACGTACACTAGCTTGAATTCCATCTCCTTAACTAGAATTCCTCATCAATGCATGAATTTTTTTTTATCTTTAGAATAATAATGGAAACTGCCATCTCCCATGTGCACAATTTAGGTGCTCTGGTTAAGCTACATACGTACTATTGGGGAATTATTGCACAATTAACTTAACACGCTAGTAGTAATAATTAGAAGTGCCACATCATCATACATTAAAAACATGAACACAATCAATTATTTGATATACAAAATAAATAGATATAGAAAAATATCTTGTGAGATCCATAGAATGCACAACAAGTCGTTGTTCTAAATCCGTATTTGAGCTCCCTTAATTTATGTAAATTCTGGCAGTCAAACACCATTCCAAGACGCAACGCGAAAATCCCTCAAAGTTTCTCCTCATTACATGATCGGTGAAAGACAAGAATGCCAAATCTTTCTCTAGTTGCCCAAAACTATATAGGAAAATATAAGGACGAGAAGGGAGAGTAATTTTACACACCACAGAAAGCTTGCTTTTGGAAAAGTAGCTTTTATTTATAGAACTCGAAATGACTCCTCATAAATTCATGTTGAAAGAAGTAAACTAATGAAAAAATACATTCCTTGGAGAACCCTTCATTTTACAATTTTACCGATCTCACTCCCCTTTTGTTTTTAGTATGTGAAAGTTCCAAAATGTCCTTAAACCTCGTAGAAAAAAAAAATCATTGCATATAGATAACAAAAGGGAAATATTGAAAAGTGGAATGGTGTTTTATAACTTCAAACCCTAGAAAAAAAAAAAAGAGCGCGATTAATAAAAAGGAGAGTGCACAAATCACACCCTTCAAATTATATAAAAAGACGCATCTCTTGAAAAAAAACTCTTTTCATGAAAAGACATAACTATTCATCTGTAATAGCATAAGATGTGAAACTTAATTCCATCGCATATTTTTGTTATTGAAGTTACTAATGCCTTGTTCTCTTCCGTTTTCTAAAAGAATTTTTTTTAAAATTCTCCCTACTTCTAACATTTCTCTCTCTCTATATCTCGCCACTTATTACCCCTACAATTTTTCAAAAAAAATTTCAAAACATAAACCAAACAAAGCATAAGTAATTGCATGCGGAGACAGGGGGTGGGAAAATATCCAAGTCTATTCAAGTTTAATTGTGACATCCACCAATGAAAAATTGACCCATCATACAATAGTGCTCATCCGTCAAACACTCACGTACATGCATCCTCCCTCGTCTCATGATCCCAATCCTCTATCTCTCTTCCCCAAAACGTTTTGTCATCTCAGCCCATGACGGAGCGCCGCCGCCGCCGCAAGGCAACTGTACATCTTCCTCATAATCTAATCTGCTATCTAGTGTAGGCATCCGTAATGTTCTTTTCTCAGTTTTTTCCGCCCGAAACAAAGGAAGGGTGAGTAAAGAAATGTCGACATCGGGGAAAACATCAGCGCTTCCCGCAAGAGGTGGGGAACCTCAAGCACACGGCAATTGAGCTAATGTCGATGAAAATTGGAGAGTTCTTAAAGGCCCCATTTCATTAACAATTTTTTTTTTCTCTTTTCATAGTTTTTTTGGTTTTTTTTTGGTTTTTTTTTTTTTTGTATTTGTTAGTTTTGTGTATTTGTTAGTTTTGTGCCTCACTTTTTTAGTTTTCCGATTCGTCTCATCAAGACAAGACGAATCGAAAAAGTTTTGAATTTTTTTTTTACTTAAAAGTGGTTATTTCCCAAAATATTTGGGTAAAAATAAAAAAAAATTTACTTGTTCAATTCGTCTCGTCGAGACGAATCAATAATCCACAAAAGTTTAGCGCAAAACTAACAAACGCGAAAAAAATTTGAATAAGGACAAAACGTGCACTTTTTCTAAAAGCTCTAAAAGTGTTAGTGGAACTCAATCTCGAAACTTCATTAATTTTTCCATCCATCACAAAACTATGAAATTAAAAATCACCAACTTTAATTTGTAAGTTGTAACTAAATTGACTTAACACAATCTGTTGATATCCTGAGAGTTGGAGCACTCTCACCCGGCCTTTGTTTCATTGTAATCTATGTGTTACGGATATGTTGTTTACCTCTTCGCATGTGGGTCAAGGGTCTCCTCAAGTGTGAGGTAGCTAGGGTTAGAATTTGTTCCACGTTAGATTGAAACCCTTAGCTCTCATAAATCTAACATTTCTTTAGTGTACGTAACCGAGAGATATATGCTTCTCTGACTTTTTCTCTAGGTAATGTTATGTTCTCTCAATAAAAGTTTAAATTACAAATAAAAAGTCGACTAATTAGCAAACACCCACAAATAAAAAAAAGTTTACACTTCAATACTCGAAAGTGTCTTTCAATTTTACCCTGAAGTATTAACAACAAATAAAATAATTAGCCTTGTATGTTACTACCTATTACGAAATCTTTTTTGACAATGGTCTTCTGGTCAACTTATGTGCCGAATAATAATCTCTTGGTACTAATTTTGCCATCCACTAGTGGAAGACAGGGGAGGGGATTAATGTCACGGCTAAGCCCTGTGTTATACTCCCTCCGTCCCAGTTTGTTTGTTCAATTTCGACATACGTGTCATTTAAAAAACTTTCTATATCTCATAATCTATAATGTTTTTTGTAATTTTGAAAACATCATATTTTAGATCTAATTGAGATCTATCAAACAAGATCCATATTACATATAAAAAATATTATAAATTGAAACATATAGACAATTTTGTAAGAGGTCCCAAATAGTGAAAAGAGACAAACAAATTGGGACGGAGGGAGTATATCGATCCCACAATTGATAAGACTGGTTTTGAACCTAATACATAATCAACACCTTGGAGCTTTTAATATGACGTCTTATACAACATTACTTAATTTTTCCCCCATAAGGAAGGGCTCTTGTGTCGTCCGGTAACAATAGAGTGGTGAGCAGCACGGAATAAATTACTAATTCATAGACACAGTTGCAGACTCGCGATACACGTTTTGTATTCTGTCATGTGACATGCATCCACATGATAATTTCATGATTCTAAATCCAGTAACATGCCACTATAGTACCACAAAGTTCTTTATCCCCGTTCGGCTATTCGTATTTGTTAATTTGTCGTTAATTTTTGAGGAATTATCGTATGGTCATGACGAGAGAAATCTTAAAAGTAAAAAACTATTATTGAAATTAAATTTTTTTTAATAAAGACGAAAAAATTGACTTATTTTCGTCTTTATGAAAAAAAAATTGATTTCGACCATAATTTTTTATTTTTTAGATTCCTCTCGTCATGACGATGCAATAATCTACCAAAAATTAAAGACAAAAAAATAAACCACTTGACTTAGTTAGGCGAACGGAAAGTACTACTATTAAAACAGTTGAAAGAGTTGGGTAGCTGCATATAATTTGACAAATTGAATTGAAGGTGATGAAAGAAAATCCTACCTGCACACGAGGGACGAAAAGGACAGGAAAGCAAAGGATTTAATTTTATCACTTTCTTTTATGTTAACATCATTCTTCTGTAAATGTATTTTTTGTGTAAAAATACGCTTGCAACTAAAAATACACATGCAAGAAAGTGGCGTTAACAAACCAAAAATACAGAAGAGTAACGTTAACAAATAAAAAATATACAAGCAGGAAAGTGGCAAAATCATTTCCAAAGTAAAGGAGCATCGATTATTAATAATTTAATAGTACTCTCCACCTGTGTCCGTGCAAGTGGTTCCACGTCTTTGGCTTCTCAACCAATTACATTTAATTATGCAATACGACAAGGTCAGCATGCCAGCTGTTTCATTTGATTGGTGGTCTTAATAATTAATTAAAGTTGTAACTATCATCAGTCCCCACTCCATCCTCTTTGAAATACTAAATTAATTAACCTGTCCGGCCGTACTCATAAAAAACAAAAGAGAATTAACATGCCTCATTTCCAAATAATTAAAGCCGATGTGTTATGTAAAAACGACCATGACCTGCATCGTAAAATGAAAAATAGTAGTATTTATAAAATAGAAATCTTAGCAGAACGGAAACTTATTTTTCCAGCTTCCTTTGATACCATCCGCAACCCATTTTTTATTTTATTCCTCTGAAGTTAATAAATTAATCTATTACGAGTGGGAAAAGTGAACCGATGAAATGATAACATGGTAATTATATATGAATTTAAAAAAATTAAAAGAGTATGAATAGTAGAAAAGGATACGTAAATTCGTTATCCTAATAGTATTAAGAACTCTGATTCCAGCGCTCTACTTTTGTACGCATACGCTCCACTCTTGTACGTGAAGTTAACTTCACGTACCAAAGTGGAGTGCCAAAATCAATTTTATAGTATTAATTGGAAGAGAAATAAACAAGTCAGCCCATTGGTGGGTACACAAATGGGCCATTGGGCTCCATTAAATCCATATTATTAGGTGCCAAAAGGTTGAACAGTTGCAACAAAACAAAATACAATGGGCAGGAATCTTTTCATAGAAAAAAGAAAAGAAAAAGAGTGGTTATAGTATAGTATCCTGCAAACCACATAGACTACACAAAAACCCACAACTACATATTTGTTCATTTTTTATTTCAAAATTAAAGAACATGGAGATCAAGGGAATCCTAACGGTTTGGGGGACAAATAAACACCAAAATAAATGAACGGTATGGGCACAAAACAATACATACCAAATGAGTAAAATACAAAAGCTAGATTAACGAGTACTATTATGGAAGGACAATTATTGATGACCCACAAGTCAACGAAATAACATCAATGAACCGGGGGAACCCGATTAAAGAGACTTGGGATATTACATGACGGTGTTTCAGGGCCATTGATAAACCTTTTGCCGACCCTCACACCAAGTCGTTGATGTATTTTGTAAGGATTCGATCCATAAGAATCTTGTATCCTCTCTCCGTTGGATGGTAACTGTCCCAAAATAGGTACACCGAGCGGTCTGGACACATTTCACTGAATTTGTTACATAGTATGCTCACTTCGATATTTCCAGTGCCACAACACCCTTTATTGGCGACAACAAACCCTGGACCAATTCAAAATATACAATGCTAGGTTAAATTTGCCAAGAATCCGAATCGAACAACCGAGATCACTTGACCTCACGTACTTGTTCTCGGTAGGCCTATCATTGGGCCGGATCCGACAGATCCGGATCCGATCCGGATCCGATAACACACAAATCCGATCCGAATCCGATAAGACTCAAATCCGATAGTGGTAATCCGGATCCGAATCCAAAACATTAGGATCCGGTCCGAAAATCCAAATCCGATTCGAAAACCTTTATACTTCAAAAATTTTAGCCAAAAATATATATATAATTTTTTTTTCAAAAAAAAATTTTCCAAAAAAAATTTAAAACTAAAAAACTAAAATAAAAATACAACTTCTTAAAACTTTTTTTAAAAAAAAATTAAAAAAATAAAGTTCGGATTCGGATTGATAATGGATTTAATCCGATCCGTATTTGAATTACCGGATTCGGATTATCAGATTTCGGATCGATGTTATCGGATTCGGATCCGAATCGGATCTGGTCCATTGACAGGCCTAGACTTCTCGGTTTACTATGACAAGATCTACAAAATCAACGAATAAGCTATAGAGTAACCAAGTTGTTCAAATTGATGTTCACTAGTAAAAGCTCATTTAAGAATGGAATGAGTTGTTATATAAACATACAAAGCTTGAACTTGTGTATGCCTAATGATTTAAAATATATATAGTTTTCCCTTTTTGGAAAAAAAAAGGAAGATGAAATTCATTTTATTTGTCTAGTTTCCCCCAAAAAAGAATTCACTCTTTTAGAGAGAGAAAAGAAGCTCATTAAAGTTTTCAAATTAAGTTTGAACAAGTTACCATTCGGCTTTTTCAGCTTATGATGCTTAAAAAATTTAAGCTACTTAATTGCACTCGGCCCATTTAAAATCAGCTCGTCAAATAAGTAAACCAAGCATGAGATCACATCCAAAAACCGTCAAAATTTTCATGAACGGCTCAGTTTGACTCGTCTATGAGTCCTACAAGTAAGATAATGGAGATCGAAGCAATTAACACATGGGCAGATGACAATACCATATTTCTCATGATTCTGGATGAGGTCAAGAAGAGGGTTATAAATGTCAATATAGACCAATCGAGCTTCGGCGTCGTTGAGGCTGCTCTTGAGGGAACCAAGCGCCACCAGTACCTTGGCGTTGAACATTTGCGCTGCCTGATTGTAGTTCTCGGCACACATTCTCGTTGGTCCCCCGGCGACCGTTCTCTGCGCTGGCAAACACCCTATCGGAGGAGTGCCCAAAAAAGCAATCCTTTTCGCCCCCAGTGCATACACTTCCTTGAAAACATAAACTTCACAGCATTAGTTTCAATGAGGCCTTTCTCAATCAATATAAATCTGATATAGTGTTTACATAATCTTCTTGGGATGCTGTCCCGATTTTTGCAGTGTCAAATTGATGATAAATGATGGAGAGGGAAGTACCTTTACGAAATCGCAAGCCGATCGGACCATAAAATCGGTGTAGGAATTGATATCGTACTGCAGTCTCCTGATACCAAGACCAAAATAGGTATTGGCAAGGTCATCGCTGCCTGCTGCCACGAAATATAGGCTGTTAGTTAAGACGAAGTTTGCTCTGTCTTCTCCAACAATCCCTTTTAGCTTCCCAATGTACCCTCTGAACATCTTCAACTGATCGTCTAATGAAAAACATGTCTGTTATTTTCATTCCCGAAAGAATGCACAATTAGTGAAAAGAAGATAGAGAAAATAAATGTACGAATAGCCCGAGCCGGCCTTGAGCTAAAACTTGAGTTGTGGCCTCATCTTTAAATTTCGTTTTAGATTCCAAAAATCAGGGCTGGCCTCACCCATTTGTAAGGGAATTGTGTTTATATATACTTACCGCAACCTGAGCAGTTTGAGGATCAAATCCAACGCCTCCTGAAGCGAAGCTTACGCCAGTGAGAATATCAGCGGCCTGCAAATTTGGATCAAGATATGGTGGTACAAGCTCTTTAATTCCCAATTCTTCAGCTGAAAAAGGAAAAGAGTTAAAGAAAAATTGGAAATTTGATTGAGAATTGAGTGCATTATCGAAGAGATTATAGACATTTAGTGCCGAATAATAATGGTGAGGTACAGGGTTTCAATGTTAATACCGTTTGGATGGAGGATTTAATTTTGAGTGGATATAGAAGAAGGGTGTATTTGACGGTGAATATATAATTAGGGTAGATATATAAGAAAGGTGGACCCACATCCTAAGAAGGATGAATTTGTAATCCAGTGTTTGGATGATTTTTTTGAGAAGATGGATTTGGAGGGTGATATGATGGGATAAGATGTCAAAAGACTTAATTGCCCCCATTTTATTAATTTAATGAACAAATTGAGTTAATTTTATTATAATTAGAACAAATAGATATTTATCATTACTTGTGGCATAAAATAAATCCATTTTATCTTACAAATGTTTAAACCATATTTTTTATTAAAAAATTTATTCTTTTTAAAAAAAATTAAGATAACCGAAGTTTTATAATAATTTTTCTTCCATACAAAAAAAAAAAAAAAGAGATTTCTTAACAAATAAAACTCATCCACCTCGAAGATAATGGAAATTCATCTTCCACCAATTCAAACCCTTGTTCTCTGCATCTGCTTCCATTCATCCCCTCTTTTCTCTTTCCTCTCCTATCTCTCTCTGCCCCCAAACCCAATCCAACTCCCAGAAAACGAAAAAATAAAGAAAATACACAGAGAAAACTACTTCACAATAACCCAATTAAATCAATACATTATTATGCCATCAAAGGAGGAATTGTTCCCATCAACGCCGGGTAAGTTCAAGATCAAGAGGGCCCAGCGTCGTACTTGAGCTTCGTCGACTCCGGTAGCCGGCACTTCTCTGCCTCGTGGGGCGGCATCCACTGGGAGAGATTTCAAGGGCAAGACAGTCATTCCCCTTTCCCATATCACCCCGCATAATCCACCCGTGGGGTGGATTATAAATCTGAAGTCGGCAAATCAGGGGCTAAATCCGGGTAGGATTTTTAGCTGCCAAAGACGGAGAAGAGGAGGAGGTGGAGAATTAATTAGCCCGCGTCCCAAATCCACCTCCATATCCGGCATCCAAACTGCCCGTTAAGACTAGGGGTGGGAGTTTTGGAGCACAAGTGCACAACTCGTTAATATGACACGAATTTTCAACACAAAGTTTGAGGTTCAAGTCAATTGTTTTTTTTGACACGAACACGGACCAACAATATGAAGATTATTCGGGACAAATACAGTGTCATACAGACACATATAATCGTTTACTTTTCCTTGTTGACCCGTTACCCTAAAATGACCCGACACGACAAGCGTGATTTAGCAAATTGTTGGGGAACTTTTTTGTTGGTTTTTAATTGGGTTAAGTTTTGGCATTCAAAATGCGATATTGCTTTTTGTTGATTAAACGGCGGTTCATGTATAACACTGCGACTTGTATAGTTTAATGTAAATTAAAAAAAAATTTATAAACTACTAGTTTTCTTGTTGTCAAATCCAAACGACTTTCAGCAGGTCGGCCTAGTGTCAATAGACTTTTGCTTTCGCACATGTCTAAACTTGTAGGTTTAAAGTAAACACTAATGTGCAAAATTTCGAAATAACACAATTCGAACACAACACATCACGATGTGGATCATGGAATGCAGGAAAAAACAAAAAACAAGGAATATACGTATTTGGTTTTGAAAAGTTCATTTATCGACTTTTTATTTGATTTTCATTTACAATTATTAAGAGCCTCACTTTTGAAAATCATCTTAGGCCTCCAAAATTTCAGAGCCGGCCCTGCTACGGATCTCAGACCATCAGCCTTTGATGCTTGAAAAGACTGGCCTGCTCTTAAGCCCATTGGGCTTTACTTAAGCTCGCCAAGTCATCCTTTCAATGGGAAAAAAAGAAAAACGAAAATAATTCATCACCTTTTTTTTGATCCGCCATTACCTTTTCATTCAATGAATTTAATGGGCATTATTGTGTCATACTGTACATCATTATATTTCCTTCAGAATAGTTGTTCATTTATGAACTTTCTGAGGGGTTCGGATTTTATGCCTCCCGCGCCAAATTGTACTTTGATTTGGCTGCTAAGGTTTTCATTCAATATTTTCAACTGACAAAGTCCTGTATTATAGAACTAATCAAGATCTATCAAATAAGATCCGTATTCGATGTGAAATTCATTACAGATTTAAAGATATAACTCATTTTTTAGCCGGTTAGAATAGAACGAAGAACAATTAAAAACTGGGACGGATGGAATATTTAAGAAAGAAAAAGAAGGCTCATATATGTAGCAGAAGAAAAGGAAACCGGGCCCTTTGACCCCGCGATTGTGAATTCAATTCGTATGGGAGAGATTGAGACTTTTGCTGATGGGTTCGACAGGAGTTGGGTAGTGAATATTTTTCTAACGCATGACAAAAGCAAACAAAACGAAAGGAGAAAATATTTAAGTACATGCATGAGTCAAAATATGATATTGCGTTTTATCAGAGCCGGTCCTGACTTTTTAGTAGTCTAAAGAGAAATTAAAGATGGGACCATTGAACGACTTATTATCAAGATGAACGGTTCAAATTGAACCGCACATGCTTTTCTGCAGTTGATTGAAGAAAATTCAATTGTAGAAAAGCCAGATCCAATATGATTAACAAAAGTGAATTTAGTGCAATAAATGTACATATGGTAGTCCATGCATGTCCGATATTAACTGTCGTATCAGTACCCATGCAATTAGGAAGAGTCGGCCCCACAACAAAAGTCTACCCCCACCGCTCTTGTTTACCATTCTCAATATTCATCATTCAATAGTGTTTTGAACGGTTCGAATTTTAAAAGAACTCTTTTAGTTTACTCTTTCCTGAAAGAGTTTTTCAAAATCCGAACCATAAATTGCCGAAACGGACGATGAAATTGAGCACTGCGGTGAGGGGAGCGGTAAAACTGAAGGAAGGGGGCAGACTTTCTGGCTCCGTAAATCCGTCCAACTCAGCTCGTTTGTAAGGATTTGGATTAATATTTAGGCCATAAATTGACTAGTTGCACAAATTTGAAAAATAAGCATTAATTTGGTAGGATCTGAAAATGTTAAATGAAGTTGATTTTTTCACTCTCCAATTTACCATCTGCACTTCAATGGAGTGCGATTGAGAAAAGTCACACTCCATTTTTAGAGTGCCCATGTTACATTGGGAACAGCGAAAATCATTGTGCTTTTGTTACACCAGAGGATATGACCGTGTTCATCATCAGGAACACACAGAGATAAACGCGGGGGGGGGGGGGGCGTTCCGGCCTCGTTTTGAAACATGAAATAAGTACTTATTTTTTAAAAAGGTAATTTCAAGCTCAAAATTGATGAATTTATTGAAATCTAAAAATATGCAATATGAATCTTGTTTAAAAGATCTCATTGAGATCTTAAATACAATAAAAAAATAATAAAATAATAATTTTTCATTTACATTATTTTTTTGTTTGGAAATGTAAAATAAGTAATTATATTTTAAGAAGGTGTTCCGGAACAGGCTCAGAGAGTAGTACCTAATAAGTCAGGTGGGGTCTTCCCATTGCAAAACCTTCCGGTGGGAATTCCACCCATGAAGTCCTTCCCATACGGAGGGTAATTGGATTTAGCTAACGTAGCAGTAAGTCCGTTGTTGTTTCCTTGATCCACAATGGAATCCCCAAACACGAGCACCGCCGGAATCGTTATGTTTTCCGGTAACCTTATGACTGCATCAGTACTACTGCTGCCGAAAATAAGCAAAACAGAGACAGAGAACAACACAATTGACCGAGAAGAAGAAGAAGCAGAGAGAAAACAGAGCTTCATTATTGGAGAAAAACAGAGTTTGCCGTGGACAAACTCTAGGTTCCTAACGTTGGATTTTAGTGGAGGGAGAGAAAAGGTAGTGCGGTTTTTGTCTGCCACGGTCACGGATGGCATGTAGTGTACGAGCTTGGCATTATATATATATAGCCATAGGAAGAGAAAAACTTTTTCATGGAAAGCTCAATGAATGATTGTTTACGGGTGAATCTCGAGCGTCCAAAGTGTTTTGGATAGTCCGAATTCCAATGAACCTTTTCCGTAAAAATTTCATTTAAATTCGGACCATTTAAAACCGAAACGGACGGCCGAGATTGCTCAACTCCGTGAATAGCCTGTTTACAGCGGCTCCGTAAATAAGTCTATCTCATACAAGAATAAGAGGAGGATTTTTGTTGAGTTATTTTGAATTTTTTTTAAAATTGGAAGGAAATAGTTATGGGACGGTGGAGTATTAGAAAAGGTAGGTCTCCAGTAAATATAAATATAGCCAATTTTAAAAAAATATCTTTTGGAACGTCGCGGAATATATTGGATAAAAAGATTAAGTACTCTCATGCATAATATTTTGGGGAAAAAAAATTAAATACTACATTTGGCACAAAGAGATTCAAAAAAACGATACACGAAAGTAGTACTAAATTAGGAACAAAGAAATTCAAGACCCTGTGAACATATAGTTGTAAAATTGTTTTAAAAATAAGGTCATAGCTATAGAATTCTTTATGGTCTGTCTTATGTCAATGTTTGACTCCATACAGAGCGAGGCTTCCGTTAGTGGACTGTGAAATTGATCCACTAGAATTAGTCGAGGTAAAATATGTATGCTAGCACAAACACGTGATTATTAAAAAAATTAATTGCTTGATTGGATGCACTCAACCGTATTTGAAAAAGTACGCAAGGAATATGCGAGAAAAGTCATGTCTCATTTGGTGGTTGGATGTGGTGATCAATGTCATAAAAACCAGTAATATAGATAAGGACCATTTTAAATTTCATTATCACACACTGGCTGAGTACTACTCATGAGCTGTTTTCCCGGCAATAATATACCATTTTTTCTTGCACTGTCAATTTTCTTGGGACAATCGGTTTTGTGCCCCTTCTGTTCAATGCATCTCAAAACTCCGGAGCATCTTTTCTTGCACTGTCAATTTTTTTGGGATGTTTGGTCGTTGTTGATAGACTGGTGGCATGTTTGTTGGGTGTGCTCTGGTTCTCTGATTGATTTATTCACATGGTGGATACGTAGTGGTTTCAAAAATCTTGAGAAATATTTGTGGGAAACGACATTCCATGCTGCGATTTGGTCTGTTTGGTTGGCTCGGAATGAGATTATTTTCAACAATGCGTCTTGGCGAGTGGAGGATCTTGGGGAGCTAATTAAAACTAGGGTAGCAATGTGGGTCAAGGTGAAGTTCGATATTAAGGTGCACTCGGTGGAAGATTTCAAGGGCTATATTGATGGAATGAGAAAGGAGAAAGTGTAGTAAATGAAACTTGCATTGAGGGTGGGGGCAATCCAATTTTCTGTTGGATGGTCCTCTGTGTTCTTTTTCCTGGTTTTCCGCCTTGTTTTTCTCTCTCGGTAAGCGTGTGTGCTTAGCGAGTTCCTCTCTCGATGTACCCTTTTCGAGCTAATAAAATTTTCTTTGTCGAGCAAAAAAATAATAATAATATACCATTTTAAATAAGGACCCAATCGCAGACATGCAGTAATATTTTGAAGTACCAAAAAAAAATATCACATACATATAGTGTGTTCAATTTGACAATGAAATAAAATAGTCACTAAAATTTGCTAATTTGCACCATTAATAATTTGTTACTTGTTACATTTTCTAACAAAAAAGAATACCCACATGTGACATGCATACATACATACACACTAACACACACACACACACATATAATAGTTGTTGAAATAACTGCTGCAAATAAGGAACGGATTACCTCAAGAATCTGTAATCGAAAACAGATTACCAATCGAAGAACTACTGCTGGGATAAGTCGTGGACTAGGTCGCTATCTCTAAGATGTTTTGCGGCTCTGCCCGAGATTGTGCAAGCAGTTCAATGAGTACCACGCCATCCCCAGGATAAAACAGCCCAGAATACACCTCCTCTGCTTGGCCTTCTCTGCACAGAAGAAAACCGAAAACAAAACACACAATCGACCTATTGCTCGAACTCAAAAAATATTTTAGGGGTGGAAGAGAGAGTTGTTTTTTTTCTGCATTGAAACCAATTCTGAAACGCTGAGTTTATAGGTGTGGGCTGGGCTTGATTTTGTAAACAAAAAATCAAATTATAATACTTTGATTTAGCACACGTCTTTCTTAATCAGCAAAAATCAAATCAAATCAAATCACATTGCTATCTTACACGTTTTGGTTTCCCAATCAGTGTTTCAAATTGCCACCCATTTTTTTGAGCGCGCGAGACCTCATTGAGTCTTCAATCACAAACCCACTTGTGTGCAAAGTCATTTAAAGTAGATAAAAGTTTTGTGACTAAACAATGTGGGAATAGAGAAAAACACAATATTTTACAAAT
Source organism: Rhododendron mucronatum var. ripense (assembly GCA_019656295.1). Classification (NCBI taxonomy): domain Eukaryota; kingdom Viridiplantae; phylum Streptophyta; class Magnoliopsida; order Ericales; family Ericaceae; genus Rhododendron; species Rhododendron mucronatum. Next base: position 545,658 of record BPLT01000146.1, on the reverse strand, counting down.
ACACACCAAAGTTTCAACAATAGTAAATTAGCTTGAAATAGAAAAAAGACTAGCTGTATATACAAACTACAAGGAGCATACTCTAGGAGAAAAGAAAAAGAAAAGTGATAACCTTAGACCGAATGGCTACAAGATAATAAATGATAACCTTATCGGTGTTTCCGACTCATCTAAGAAGAGGGAGTGTGAACAACTGAACAAATACTACATAGAAAGAGCGATAAACCAAAGGGCTGAGACCACATATGAGCCATTTGCCTACATAAAGCACATGGGGTCCAGTACACTAGCTTGAATTCCATCTCCTTAACTAGAATTCCTCATCAATGCATGAATTTTTTTTATCTTCACAATAATAATGGAAACTGCCATCTCCCACACGCACAATTGAGGTGCTCTGGTTAAGCTACATACGTTCTATTGGAGAATTATTGCACAATTAGCTTAAAACACTAGTACTCCCTCCGTCCCAATTTATTTGTCACAGTTCTATTTTAATTGGATTAAAAAGTTAGTTATATCTTTAAAGTGGTAATGAATTTTATATCCAATATGTATCTTGTTTGATAGATCTCGATTTGTTCTATAATTTAATGTTTTCGAAATCACCTAAAATATTATAAATTACAAGATGATTAAAAAGTGGCACGAACTCCCAAAAATAAGAATTAAATTGGGACGAAGGGAGTAATCACTAGAAGTGCCCCAACATCATACATTAAATTGGGACGGTGGGAATATGTAGTATTTGATATACAAAATAAATAGATAGAGAAAAATATATCTTGTGAGATCCATAGAATGCACGAGTCTCTGTTCTAAATCTGTATTTGGGCTCCCTTTGTGTAAATTCTGACGATCAAATACCACTCCAAGACGCAACGCGAAAATCCCTCAAAGTTTCTCCACATTACATGATCGGTGAAAGACAAGAATGCCAAATCTTTCTCTAGTTGCCCAAAACTATATAGGAAAATATAAGGACGAGAAGGGAGAGTAAGGCCCTATTCCGCTTTCTTCCAAAACCTTCTTTTCAAAAACAAGGCAATTTCAAAATCAAATATAACGAAAATGAAAAATAATTTTTCAATTTTTTTTGCGCCGTTTAAAAGATTTCAATGAGATCTATCAAATAAAGATTCATATTGATAGAAAAATTATTTACGTAAACACATAATTTTTTAGCATGAAATTTTTTTTTTAAAAAAGACGATTTTTCAAAAAAAAATAACTAAGAAATTCCTAAGGTTTAACTAATTGTCCCAATAAAAAAGAAATCGAGGTTATGCCAACAAGCAAATAGGAGTACTTCAACATGAAACACTCCGCGCTAAGAATGTCATTGAGAGAAGCTTTGGGGTTCTCAAGATGCAGTTTGCAATTTTGAGATCTCCCTCCTATTACCCGATAAGGACTCAATGTCGTATCGTGTCGGCATGTTGTCTTCTTCATAATCTAATTAAGAGAGAGATGCCTAATGATCCAATTGAACACGAGTACACAATGTGGGAAATGGGAATGAGCACATATGAACGATGTCCTTGTTGATGATCACATTGGTGCCGTAGAGAGTTCCAATGAGTGAACCGCAGGGAGGGATGCTCTTACGGCAGCCATGTATAACCAATGGTTAGCTAATGGTGGGGGACAAGTGGAGGGCGCCCTTCCTTGATTGTATTTGATTTTGTTGTGTTTGACATTGTAATTGTACTATTTGTAATTTATTCGTAACTTTTGTCATTGAACAACTTGTAATTAATGTACTATTGTTTTTCATGCTCTATTCATAACTTTTGTTTAAGGTCCAACTTTTACAATACTTGCAAATATTTAAATGCATGTGCAGTAATGGCCACTAATGAAGTCGAAGTAGTGGACGTGGAAGGGCCATTCAAGCAAAAACGTAGGAGTTTGAGGAAAGTTGAGGAGGATGCACTAATGAAGTGCATGTTGAATGAAGAAGGGGATAAGTGGAAGTCCGAGAATGGCTTCCGAACGGGGTTACTTCACGCACTTGCAAAAAGAGTTACAAAAAGTGCTCTCAGGGTGCACCTTTCAGGCAAACCCCCACATTGACTCCAAGATCAAGCATTGGAAAATCACATGGGCTAGATTAGTAGAGATTACAGGCCTAAGTGGTTTTGGGTGGGATGCTGTCAACAATTGCATTGATGTGAAGCAACCCATTTGGGATGCGTACGAAAAGGTAACTCCCAATTTTCAATTCCAATGCTTTAATTGAATATTAAGGCATGAGAATGCCTTACTAAAAGTGCAAATATTTGTGTAGGCCTATCTAAAAAAGGCCAAAGGCTTGTACAGGAAGTCTTTCCCGTACTTTGAGGATTGGCAAATATTATGTGGCAAGGATAGGGCTACGGGGGTGGGTGCGGAAGATTATAACGAAATGGTTGCCAACGAAAATGCGGAGCCACACAACTCTAATGATTCTATGAAGCTCTATTCACTGACTACGACATGCATCTCTGCAACACTCCCACAACTCCTCAAGCGTTCACACCTCATGCATCACTCCCCACATCCACTCCCCGTGGCTCAATGCCGGCGGCCAATGCCGGAGCTCCAAAGGGGAAGAAGAGGACAAGAATGGGTGAAGCGGAGTTGTCCATATATGCGAGCATGGACAATTTCTTGAAATCAACCAATGGGCATGTGGATAAATTGGCCAATTCCTTCGGCTACGAGAAAGAGCTATCCGCATGACGCACGATGGTCAAAGAGGAGTTGTCAAACCTTGATATCACCTTGGCAGAGAAGTTCAAGCTAAGTGCCATAATCGTTCAATCGGAAGAGAGGGTTGACGACTTCTATGGCACGAATCCCGAAGAGAGGCAAGCTTTGGTGGAGGCCATCCTCGCCGGTGAAGTGTATGGTCCGATCTAGTGGCAATAGTAGTGCCTTTTTGAAGTGGCTTAAGTACCATTATAAGTAAGATTGGTACTTGACCCAATTTTTTTAAAGTGGCTGCACGTTATCGTCGTTCAGATTAGGCCATTTGTTAATTCGTAGGCATTAAACTAAGAACAATGTATGATGCTCTAATTTGTATCCTATCTAGTGACGTATTCGAATGTTGTTATCGTATGTATGTTATGTCATATTATGCTAATGTGGGTCCGTTATTATTAAGATTGTTTTGTAATTGATAATATCTTTGCATGACAAGGTTTGGTTCATTGTGTACTACAAATAGGGTGATGATGAATAAATAAAAAATGGTAAATATGGTAGTTACCTTGGCGGGGTAACCTTAGTTGCAGCCATGAGTAACTTCCAATAGTTTTCCATTAATTGCTTGAGCCCACATCGATTACATAACTGCTGGCTATGTTGTTGGCTATGATGATATTTTTCTGAGCCTAATGTTTGAATCATTGTATTGTACTTGCACTCTATTCATGAGCGTTAATGGTGGCGATGATAAAATTCTTCTGAGCCAATGGCATCCATTCACACTTCTCGATACTTGAGGCCTGTTGGATGGGGTATTGTGAAGGGGGATTACGTGTGTGTGTTTCTGTAGCAGTCGTGTTCTGAATGGTTTCTGCAATTATGTTCTCTTCTGGTTCTGTAGTTTGTTATAAATGGTGCTCTGTTCAATTTTTAGCATGTTATTTCTACTATGTTCAGTTTGCTGTTCTAAATTCCAATGGTTCTAAGCGATTCTTAATAGGGCAATGATGAAAAAATGACAAAGTAAATGATGGTAGTGCCTTGGCGAGGCAACTTGTGGTTGCAGCCATGCGTACCCTCGTGCGTTTCTTAGCAATTTCCTGAGCCCGCTATGATTTCTGCTCTGTCCAGTTTGGGAGTTGAATGGTTTCTGCAGTTGTGTTTTGTTCAGGTTATGCAATTGTGTTCTGTTCTGGTATTCTAGTTTTGTTCAGGTTATGGACAATTTCTATACTTTATTTTGTTCAGTTTCAGCATTCTATTTGGTTTCTGGGCTGGTATGTGTAGGATTTTTGTGATGGTTTCAGGGCTGATTTGTGATTTCATGTATTTTAGGGTTGGTCTGTGCAGGCGTTTTTCCTATTTTTGTGCAGGTCTGGAATTTGGGTTTGAACAATGCTATTTTTTTGTTGGTTCTGAGCTATGGTTCCATGTGTTAGCTAGGGTATTTTTTGTGAGGTTGTAAAGTAGTGGCTATGATGAAATTTTTCTGAGACAAATGTCATAAATGGTGGTGTTTTGGTATAGTGTGGTATGTCTGTGTTTAGGGGAGGAGCAGGTGTGGGATGTGTAGGTGTGGCTTGTGTTATGGTGGAGTTTTGGCATGGTATGTTCAAACTGTGTCCTAACCGTGTCCTAAGTGTGTCCAGCTACTAGTGTGTTTTGGCATGGGTTTTGAAGGTGTTTTGGGCTATTTTTTGGTGGTTATGTTGCAGGCTGTTTTGGGCTATTTTTTGGTGGTTTATGGCCATGTTTGGTTTCTGTTTTCTGGGCTTCTTTTTGGCATACTTTACGGCTATTTTGTCCCATGTTTTGAGACAGTTTTGCGGCAGGTTTTTCGGCTTCTTGTTCAAATACTTAGGCCATGATGATATAAAAGAGACATTTGAAGACATATCACTTTATCTTGGCGAGATAACTTATGAGGATCAACGGTTCAATCACCATTTGGCAACATAACTTGTAGCCAAGTAGTGTACTATATGCCGGTAAAATATATCTGAACCAAATAGAATTTTTAAGCATACTATTAGTATTGTTTCACATTTAAATATCCTAATTGTTATATCCAAATAGATTTTCGATGGGAAGTCAAGATAAAGATAAGTTTTTGGTGGTTTTCGTTAGCCATAAACCGGGAATATATACAAGTTGGGCGGCCGCGGAATTGCAAGTTAATGGATACACGGAGAACTTGAAGAAAAAGTATAACACATTAGACGAAGCGGAAGAAACATTGTTAGCATTTCATGAGGAAAGATACCGGCCCATTCAAGACATGCAGTTGGCTCAAACCCAACATCAATCAAGTGACAGTACTTCGACATCCATGAGGGCTTTGGAAGTTCAACATCAAACTAGTCTAACAACATACTTTGCTGTAACTTTTTTTATTAGGTTTTGTATGTTGTATTTTATTGGCACATCTGTTTTCTGGTTCAGAATGAAACTATAAGTTCTATTTCACAAATTCGGAAGAATTAGGTTGGGAAAAACTGTATAAGTTGTAAGAATTTCGTAAGTTGTACGTCTTATTTCATAAATCACATGATTATATATTGGTTCAATTATTCGGTTCAAAAGTAAAGTATGGCTATGATGAAATATTCGCTGGTTCAAAAATTCACTTCACTTCAAAACATGATACAATACAGATGAACAACAAAAATGCACTCTCACACACATACATCAAACAAATTAGGAAGCCATGAATAGGCAAATCCATTTATTTGACAACTACAAATTTATTCTTCGAATACATGCCTTCAACTTCGACCTTCTAGTTTCTCGGACGATCAAAAATATGGCAAAATCGATTGAAATTGGGAACTTGCTTGTCCTGATAAAGTCTCACGTGTGGCCGATCCTACGTCAAGTGAGGGAAAACATTTTAGAAAATTTTTTAAATAAGACTTCATATAAAATGAAATTTACTGAAAAAAACTTTATATAATATTTACTGATTAATTCTGTCCAAACTTCATATTCTGCCACAACTTTGTTTTCATTTGAATTCCACCGAAACCCAGGACAGCTGTAACGCCCCGAATTTTGGGTACGTTAATGAGGCATTTATTACATAATAAAAATAGTCTAGCTCATTATTACATCATAAATACATCAAAAGGGTACATTTATTTAACAATGGAAGAATTAGGGTTCCTTACTACTGCTCTACTTGCTCCTCCATTCTGGCAAGCTCTACGGCACCGAAGGCCTCCAAGATGAAGATCTCGCCCTGTTCATCTATGAAGTCTGACACATTATACCGACGTCACCACCAATATAATATGTCAGGGTCATCAAAAGGTAACACCGTGAGCTACAATGCTCAATAGGAAATCCTTACCCACTAACCTTACAACGGTAAAACATTTACAACAACACTTACAATCACACATTCACATTCGTTAATCATCTATCGTTGGTGTCCAAGATTTCTCGTGTTTCTTCTACGCGACTCGTCGTAGACCGTGTCAACATTTTCACTTACAAAACAACCTTTCAAAAATCATTTGTGTAACTCACCCAACCTCGGTTCCGCCGCGCCGGGTTCCCGAGTATCCTCACAATGGTTCCGCCGCGCCATGTTCTCATTGGCACACAATTGCATTGGCTCCGTACCGTAGATAACCAAGCCATACCTCACCATGGTTCCGCCGGTCCGGATTCCCATGGGAACGCACACGACCTTACAATGGATCCGTTATTTCAGAGTCCCATTGGAACACACACACACACACATAATGCCACCAAAAATGGTCATTATGTAGTTTCAAAAATATTCCCTTCCTCGGAAAAACTTATCCTTTCGATAACCACACCCTAAGTGTCATGTTTCTACTTTCTCGGTTCTCATATCTCGTTTACATGCAAAGACTCCGTGGTAGGATAAAAGTAAGCATGAATCATTCCTAACAAGATCATTCAACTCTATATTGCTAAATATACTCAAATCAACGCTTAAAGCATAACGCCACATGTTCGGACGCCCTTGGAGTAAAAATCACTTATGCTTTATCACGCCACAAGTAATACAGGCAATTCATATATGCACGCTCACAATCACCTTAAAGATCAAAATACAAATACTTGAGATGGAAAGTAAATAAAGATAACCTACTTTCTACTTGGGATGGAAGATAAGAAGATCCTACCTTGATCCAAAACTAGTCGGGGCCGAATAAGCTAGTTGGTAAATCCTACGGGTGGTGAATCTCGCGAATCTGAACCGAACTTTGGATGGTAGTAACTCGGTCAATATTTGGCCGAATATGATCGTTCTTGGGTCGAAATCGAAGCTCTAGAAACGCTCTACAACTTTCGTGAAGGAAGTTGATCCTAGAAACTACTTTAGGTAGGAGAAAATGGTGATAAAGGAAGAGACAGTAAGCTGTCTGGAAATGGAAATCCGAGATTTTTATTGAACTTTGGATGACAATATCTTTGTCATGTCTTCACCGATTGGGGTGGTTTTTGGGTCTAATTTGAAGGTCTCGAAGTGCTCTACAACTTTCCCGAAGGAAGTTGGTTCTAAAAACTACTTTAAGAAGGAGAAAACTGAGGATTTACAAAGGGCAGTAGGCTGCCTGGAAAAACAAAAATGGTTTCTAGAGAGAAGTTGGAGCAAGAAGTAAAGGTATGAGTTGAAATGCTTGGAACGGCTTGCTATTTATAGGCAAAACCTTGGCTCTCTCTCCTCTCTTCAAGGCCGGCCCCCCTCTCTCTCTCCATCTCTCAATTTGACACTTGTCAAGCAATCCTTGAAAGATCAAGGTCTAAACCCTAGGTTGCATGGCTAGGATTTGATTCTTGGAAGACTTGGTGGGCAAGAAGAATAGTTGTACAAGATTCTTGTTTAAACAATAATAGAAGGACAACAAAGGACTAGATTTTTGGCTAGGAAGAGCTCACACCAAGGATTTGAAGTACTTTGGAAGATCAAGGAAGGTACAACCCAATCTTTCTCTTCTTTCCTCCTTCCTCTCTCTTTCTCCCTCCCTTGGCCGAATCTCTCTCTCTCTCCCCTCCCTCTCTTGGCCTCTCTCTCCTCTCTCCGTTTCACATAGGTACATACACATATATATATTAATGGTACAATAGAACAAATAAAGTAATAGGTACTACTGTACTTGGGTCAAAGAAACTTAAGGGCTAAGATTTCCCAATTAGCACATGATGAATTAAACTAATAGACTAGTGTACTAATGTACTCTAGGTAGTTCAAAACCCCAATATTAAATAATAAAAGAGTACTTTAAGAATCTTAGACCTTTTAAGTCAACTAAGTACTACATAATAAAACATTATGTACTTCCTCACATGGGTTTAAGAAAAAGACTAATTTAATAGTCCCATATACTTGGTTGGAAGAACAACATATTACCCAATGGGTAATAAATCTCCTAACTTCTATTATCCAATGGATAATAGTTACTAGGGAACTTATATTCTAAAATAATCCAAAAAGTCCTTTAAAGCAATTATAAAAGTCTATTACTAGTACTTAACCAAGTATACTTTTAATATAAAGAATTGAGATTTCTATTATCCAATGGATAATAGTTCCCCTAACTTTTATTGTCCAATGGACAAAGAATAAAACCAAAAATAATTAAAAGAAAATAAATAATCAATTCTTAGTCTAGGGTTGAAAAGGTTCACATGGTTCAAGAGGGGCAAAACAGTCCATTTACTGTTAGGTAAAGGTAATTAGGTAGCTTCCTAATTTAGTTCCTCCAACCAGATGGTTAGAAGCTAACTAGGCTTGCTAGATGAGGCTTAAAGTCAAGAAACAAAATTCAAGAGGCTAAAACGTAATTATGACATATTACAGGAAAGTTAAAAGCAAATTCAAATAAAATTCAAATATCTTACGAAATTTTGACTGACTTAAAATCAGGGCTGTTACAACGGCTAAGCATTTCGGTTATGTAGAAATAATCTTGTTTCCAATACTTCATTTTCCCCAGGATGTCATTTCGTTCAATACCTGCTTGGGGGAAAGAAGCTTGCATTTGATTTTGAAGAAATTCCAAATTGGGGGGATGCAACCCACCCGGCTCGCCATGCCAAATTCCTTGATCTACAAGGGTCGTAACGTTTGTGAGTAACGTTTCTTCCTACGCCTCCGTCCAAATTCGGCATGCCATCAATATGATTGACCAATGAAAGGATAAATTATTTGTTTGAATGAATATGAGATGTCAAATGAGAAGAGACATGGGAACAATTTATAAGGAAAAAAATTTGACCAAACCTAATTAGTTAGGCACATTTTCACCAACAAAATATGTTGCCCACATGGGAATTCACCTAACAAAATTGTTGGACTCATTTTCAACTACCAAACATGAGTATTTTTCAAAAAATAAATAAATAATAGAATTTTATAAAAAATAAAAACGATTTTTACCAAATTAAAACTGACTTTTTATTTTTTTATGTCATTAAATTAGTAAATTTGTTAGTAAAGTTAAATATTAAGGCTTAAAGTGTGAAAGATTAATTATATTTGTAATTATATATGTAACGTAAATATATTTAAGTTTGGGACTGCACAAGGGCAAAATGGTCATTTGATAGCTTTTTACATCATCCACCCTTCATTATACCCCCTATTAATCCTTCATCCAACCAAAGTATTATTTAATCCTCCTTCTCTAATACTTCATCCAAACAACCTAATATTTAATACCCCCTCCATAACATCACATCAACGTGAACCATCTATTTTTAACCAATACCCCTACTATCCAATTCCCCTTCTTACATAACACCTCCAAACCTAATCCGGCATCCAAACGAGCCATCTTGACACTAATTTTGCCATCCACTAGTGGAAGAGGGGGGAGGGGATTAATGTCACGGCTAAGCCCTGTATTATATACCGATCCCACAATTGATAAGACTAAGTTTTGAACTTAAGGCATAATCAACACCTTGGAGCTTTTAATATGACGTATTATACAACATTAGTGTTTGTCCGTGTCTACGATACTACACAACCTTTGATATCATTTTCGTAATATATTTGTAAAAGTGTGAGTGTTTTCTAAAAAAAGTTGGAGAGTACAATCAGTCATTGGATCAAATGAATCTCAGCCCTTCTTTCAACTTGTGTTTGTGTAGTCCTCACACTCTTATGTTTTATTAGGTAGACTAGTGCTTACCCGTGCCTATGGCACTACCCACCATTTGATGGCATTTTTATAATACAGTATATTTGTAAGATTGTGGGTATTTTCTTAAGAGAGTTGGAAAGCATACATCAGCCCTTTGATCAAATAAATCTCAGCCGTTCTTTCAATTTGTGTTTGTGTAGTCCTCACACCCTTGTGTTTTAGGAGTATTAGGTAGATTATGGATCTTATTTGAAAGATCTTATTGAGATTTTTAATACGGTGTAAAAAAATTTAAATAATTATTTTTCATTTACATTATTTTTTAGTTTGAAAATGAGAAATAAGTACTTATTTTTAAAAAGGTGTTCGGGAACGGGCTCTTTTCCCCATAAGGAAGGGCTCTTGTGTCGTCCAGTGACGGTAGAGTGGTGAGCAGCACGGAATAAATTAACAAAAAGTCAACAGTTCCCGATCAGAATCCTGACTCCCCGTCGGGCACGTTTCGGCCACCGAATAGCCGATCTGATCCGTCCAAAAATTCTATATAAAAAACCAAGTGGCCTATCGCGAGAATAAACGGCATCCGACTTGTGTAAGTGGCCGATCCAAGCACTCCATTTTTGGCCGATCCAAACACAAAAATGAAGTGCTTGGATCGGCCACTTACACATGTCGGATGCCATTTATTCTCGCGTAGGCCCACTCGATTTTTTTTTTTTAGAATTTTTGAACGGCTCGGATCGGCCGTCCGGTGGCCGGAACGTGCCCGGCGGAACATCTGGATTCTGATCGGGAAATCCCGATCGGGAACTGTAGACTTGCTCATGAATTAATTCATAACTGATTCATGACACAGTAATACACGCTTTGTATTCTGTCATGTGACATGCATCCACATGATTATTTCATGATTCTATAAATCCGGCCAGTGACATGAAAATATGGTACCACAAAGTTCTTTATATTGATACTATTATTAAGCGTTGAAAGAGTTGGCTAGCTGCACACAAGGGACGAAAAGGATAGGAAAGTAAAGGCCGTTGATTTGTCACTCTCTTTTTTTTTGTTAACGTCGCTCTTCTGCAAGTGTATTTTTTATGCAAAAATACACTTGTAACCAAAATATATTTGCAGGGGAGTGACGTTAACAAACCAAAAATACACTGACAGTGAAATGGCGTTAATAAAAAGGAGAATGGTAAAATCATTTCCGTAAATGAGCATCGATTATTAATATTATTCTCCATCTGTGTGCGTTCAAGTGGTTCCACGTCTTTGGCCTCTCAACCAATTATATTAATTATGCAATATGAAAAGGTCAGCATGCCAGTTGTTTCATTGGATTGGTGGTCTTAATAATTATTTAAAGTTGTAACTATCATCAGCCCCCACACCATCCTCTTTGAAATAATTAATTAACCTGTCCGGCCTTACTTGTAAAAAACAAAAGAGAATTAACATGCCTCATTTCCAAATAATTAAAGGCGATGTATTGTGTGAAAATGACGATGACCTATATCGTTAAGCAAAAAAAAATAGTATTTATAAAATAGAAACGTTAACGGAACGGAGTCTTATTTTCCCGCTTCCTTTTATACCATCCGCAACCCATTTTTTATTTTATTTCTCTGAAGTTAATATATTAATATGTTGTTAAAAAAGTGAACAGATCCTTTTCAAAAAAAAAAAAAAAGTGAACAGATGAAATGATAACATGGTAATTATATATGAATTTAAACAAATTAAAAGAGTGTGAATAGTAGAAAAGGATACGATAAATTCGTTATCCTAATAGTATTAACTATTAAGAATACTGATTCTAGCGCTCCACTTTTGTACGTGAAGTTAACTTTATGTATAATGTGAAACGCGTGCTTACAAAAATGGAGCTCCAAAATCAATTTTATAGTATTAATTGGAGGAGAAACAAACAAGTCAGCCCATTGGAGGGTACACAATGGGCCATTGGGCTCCATTAAATCCATATCATTAGGTGCCAAAAAGGTTGAACAGTTGCAACAAAACAAAATACAATGGGCAGGAATCTCTTCATAGAAAAAAAAGAAAAGAAAGCGAGGTTATATAGTATCCTGCAAACCACATAGACTACACAAAAACCCATAACTACATATTTGTTCATTTTATTTCAAAATTAAAGAACATGCACATCAAGGAAATCCTAAAGGGTTTGGGGGACAAATAAACACCAAAATAAATGAACGGTATGGGCACAAAACAAGACATACCAAATGAGTAAAACTCAACAGCTAGATTACCTAGTACTATTATGGAAGGACCATTATTGTTGGCCCACAAGTGAACGAAATAACATGAATGAATCGGGGGGACCCCAACCCTATAGAGACTTTCAAGGGCATTGATAAACCTTTCCCGACCCTCACACCAAGTCGTTGAGGTATTTTGTAAGGATCCGATCCGTAAGGATCCTGTATCCTCTCTCCGTTGGATGGTAACTATCCCAAAATAGGTACACCGAGCGGTCTGGACACGTTTCGCTGAATTTGTTACATAGTATGCTCACTTCGATATTTCCAGTGCCGCAACACCCTTTATTGGCAACAGCAAACCCTGGACCAATTCAAAATATACAATGCTAGGTTAAATTTGCCAAGAACACGAATCGAACAACCGAGATCACTTGCCCTCACGTACTTGTTCTCGGTTTACTATGACAAGATCTACAAAATCAGCGAATAAGCTATATAGGAACCAAGTTGTTCAAATTGGTGTTCACTAGTAAAAGCTCATTTAAGAATGGAATGAGTTGTAATATAAACATACAAAGCTTGAACTTGTGAATGCCTAATGATTTAAAGAATATATAGTTTTCTCTTTTTGGAAAAAAAAAAGGAGATGAAATTCATTTTATTTGTCTAGTTTCCCCCAAAAAAGAATTCACTCTTTTAGAGAGAGAAAAGAAGCTTGTTAAAGTTTTCAAGCTTGAACAAGTTACTAATCGGCTTTTTCAGCTTATGATGCTTAAAAAATTTAAGCTACTTAATTGCAATCGGCCCTTTTAAAATCAACTCGTCAAATAAGTAAACCAAGCATGAGATCACATCCAAAAACCGTCAGAATTTTCATGAACGGCTCAGTTTGACTCGTCTATCAGCCCTACAAGTAAGATAATGGAGATCGAAGCAATTAACACACGGGCAGATAACAATACCATATTTCTCATGATTCAGGATGAGGTCAAGAAGAGGGTTATAAATGTCAACATAGACCAACCGAGCTTTGGCGTCGTTGAGGCTGCTCTTGAGGGAACCAAGCGCCACCGGTACCTTGGCGTTGAACATTTGCGCTGCCTGGTTGTAGTTCTCAGCGCATTGTCTCACAAGTATTCCTCCGCCGAGTGTTCTCTGTGACGGCAAACACCCGATCGGGGCAGCACCAAAAAGGGCAATTTTTTTCGCTCCCAACTCATGCAGTTCCTTCAAAAACAAAAGGAACATAGAAGTTCTCGCGTAATATTCGTATGATCTACTTCCCATTTTTTGGGTCACAAATCGAAAAAATATACTCGTCCCATGAGAAAAACAAACCCCTGCGCGTATGAATTTGTCACTAGAATACTCAAATGGTGAGTAGTTATTCAGTCGTCTTGGAGCGCCGTCTGTAGGGTGTGTTACTTGGTACTAGTATATTAGGCTGCTAGTAATCTGGTTTTGTTGGATGGTTAGGTTCTTGTATCGTGATTCCCATTGTTGTTTCGAATTTTTTGCCAATAGCTACTCTGTTTCGTGTTACTTGTAATTAGTAGGGGTATCTTGCTAACACTTCATTTTTTCCTCGGGGTCGTGAGTGGCATATGATTGTCGTGTGTCTAGGTGCCAACCTGATTGAGATGCTCGCTTCCTTTTAAATTTTGAAAACTTATTTCCAAAGATTACCGAATTCCTTTCTTGTGCTGACAAATTTAAAAAAAAAAAAAAAAAAAAAAAAAAAAAAACCCCGTTAAGATCATATATAGAAGAATGGAGAGAGAAATTAATACCTTGACAAAATTGGAAGCCCCTCTGACCATAAGATCGGTGTAAGAATTAACATCGTACTGTAATCTCCTGATACCGATCGTGAAATAGGTATTGGCAAGATCGTCGCTACCCGCTATCACTAAATATACGCTGTTCGTTAGTATGAAGTTTGTTCTCTCTTCTCCAACCATTCCTGTCAACCTCCCAATGTACTCTTTGAACATTTTTATTTGCTCATCTAATGAAATAACTGACTGTTTTTTCAATAACAAAAGAGAATAATAGTAATAATTAGTTGTAAACTGAATAATTATTATGTAAGATATACAAAGAAAATGGGTGCATATATTTTTTTTACCACAATGACAGGTGTCTGGGGATCAAATCCAGTGGCTCCAGAGGCAAAGCTTACACCAGTGGGAAGATCATTATCTTGCAAATTTGGATCAAGATATGCTGGTATTAGCTCTTTAATTCCTAATTCTTCAGCTGAAGCAAAAGTAAAAATATCATCAAGAATTGATCAATGCATTGTGAAACAAATTGCGTCTCTCTATTAATTGTCTCTCTTAAGACATTCTAATTTGAACTTTCAAAATCAATTTTTGTCTGGCAATATATGAAAATATATACAAGTTGCATGTACATGGTAGTAGAACGTGCTCCGGACCATTTTAGAATCACATATTTGTGTGAGGTTTATACACTTAGCCGTAAACCCAATGAGAATGGGTGGTTGTGGAGCATTCCGGAGCATCAGGCGGCGGTGCTCTCGTACCAGTTAGTCTACTACAACAACCACGTACATATACAAACACACAAACTCTCTCACATTAAATGTGGTCGCCCCACACATAATATGAGAGAGTTTCTGTATTTGTGTTTGGTCGTGTTTATGGTTGTAAACTCAGACAAAGTAACTGTGGGCCCAACACTTAATGTGAGAATTTTTGTGTTTTTGTGTGTGTAGGTGAGGTCAAAAATTATTAAACTACCATTAAGGGGAGACTAGTTGACACCTCAATTACAAGCAGGCACGTGGCAGTGGGGCCCGCGGGGAACGGGTTCCTTGGTCAAATCCTCGTTCGAAGAGGAATTATTGACCAACCAATGGAAGTGCGACACGTATACAGATAAAGCGGAGGAATGAAATGCTTCCGCGGAAGACGTGCGCGGAAAAGGGAACCCCAGCAACATATCTGCGAGTCCCGAGGAATCGAAGTTGCACCCCCATAGGGTGGTTCTGTCAGTAAGACCACATTCGGTGCCCGTGAGTCGCTGAGTGCTTATAACCTCAAGAAAGTTACATCAAAGGGGTTCTCGGGGTTCTGTCGCGGCCTAAAGGCAAGGCCTAGGCAGAGCCCGCGGAGAAATTACAATTGCCGCGGGTTGCGACCTTGCTCCAACAGGAATTAGGGAACCTCTCACAGCTTGGTGGCTTGGGGTGGAGGTATCGCCATGGTTCCCCAAGGCCTGGAGGTACAGAGAGGATACGTGTCGGGATTTGATAAGAGCGCCGTCCTGGGCCTGACCTAGGCCCAGGTGCCCTATAAATACCCCTGACATTCCCAATGATGAGGGATGACTTTTTTCTAGAAGGAGTGCGTGAACACTAAATTTGATAAATGAGAACATTCTTCTCTAGAGAAAAAGGAGTGACCTCACGCATTCAGATCCGGAAGAAGGTCAGGTATCCACGGAAAACAACAAGGACGCGTTGCCTTTGTCCCTTTTGCACCTCCCGCTCTACCCCTCACCCCACGAGACTCATTCCTTTTTTTTCGCCGCTAATCGTCAACCAATCGCACCTCTCTTGCTCACAAAAATTCACACGTAATTCACATGTAAGCACCCTATCAATTATTTCCGGACCTACAGTGTGTATGGTTGGAGAGTCTAGTTTTCGGACTATTAAATAATTTCACATAGTACATTTTGTTGGGTAATGGTGACATTTATAAGTTGACAGGCCCAAAGAGCCCATTTGAATTGGAAGGTACGATGAGGCATGAATAGTGTTAGGGCTATGAACAGGCCGCCCACCCTAGACTAGACCTTTTGGACTTTAGCTCACCAAATCTTCTCTTTTAGTTGCGTAAAGGATTTTGGATCTCGGCACTTCAAAATTTACTGTCAGCGCTTCAAAAGTGGAATGCCAAAAGAATGTTTGGAGCCCCAAAATCAATAACCTTGGGGAAAATGAAGTAGAAAAACTCAATGCAACCTACTATAAATTATCCTCTATGTTTTTCCGTTTCCCTCGATTTTCTATTTTGAATGAAATTCTTTCTCCAACCCACCCTCCATTTTTTTTCATAGGAGAGATGACGGAGTTAGCTACTTTATTTATAAAGTATTAAAATAAATATGGAGAATGACCTCGAATCTGTTTTTAATGTAAAATACCAAAAAAATGTGGAAAATTTTAATACGAATATGAAAAATAGAGATATAAAAAGTATTAAATTAGGAATACTTTATAAATTTAGGAATAACAGAAAAAATTGAATGGTTAGATTAAGAATTTGCATAAACAGTGCAGTCCTCTAGAACTCCCTCTTTTATTTTGTAGATAGAAATTTTGATTTTGGTGAGGGATGAGATGCTCTTAACAATCACAATTCGAAATAATGAACTTCATGTTTTCATGAGATCAACCAACTGTTTTTTTGGACCCCAAGAATCTTGTGGACACTCTTTTGTTTCACGGATTTACATGTACGAACATATCATAACGAAAAGTAATGTGAGGGAAATATTAATTGCAACAATTGTATACTTTTTTAAATTAAAAAAAAAAAACCAAATGTTCAACCGTCTGGGCCAGCTTGAGTGCACTTCAATTAATTTAGGGACCATGAAGTCAGCAACCAGGCAAACCCTTAAGTACCTAAAGGTTTGCAATGTTTGGCCTCCGTAGAATTGAATTGAACATGCAATCTAATGGAGAACAAGCACTTACTATTTGCTTTAGGCTATATTTGAATGACATAACAGTTTGCGAAAAGAAAACATAAGGTACAAACTAAACCAAACCGAGTTTTATGTCCCAATCACTTGGGGTTGGCTATATAAATCATTTTCCTCCATTGAGCTCTGTTAAGAGTCACTTGTTCACACAAATCCATTATATTCATATCTTTGCGGCATCTAATGTCCATTTAGGTCTATCCCTCCCCATAGCATTGCTATCCAAAGCTATCATATCCGCTCTCTTAATTACTGCATCTCCTGATCTTGTTTAATTGCAATTTTTTCTATCTTGTTTAATCTTTGTTTAATCGTTATTTCTCTATCAACAGTTCTTTAGAAAGTATGGATCTTTTAACCTGAAAAAAAGAGGCTTGTACATGTTGCAAAAAAAACTAGGTCAAAAGGTGAGGACTCTTTTGACATTCTTTGAAATTGGTAATCCACAATATTTAGGTTGCTAGAGCTATTATTTAGTAGGCTTGGGTCCACCCAGTAATTTACCAATCATCAACAGTACCTAAAGGCTAAAACCCTCGTCCATGAGATTTTTTAAAATGTGGTTGCGTTAATTAATTCACCTGTACAGAATAGACGTGTGACGGACAAGTTTCTTTTCTTTTTTTTTTCTTTTTTTGGTCAAGCGAAAAATCGTGATGGACAAGTTTCATTTACTAGTTTAAGCCCACGTTTTCCATAGCACTTTTTTTTTATCAGCAAAAAATTATTATTAAAAAAATTTGACAAATGGTATATCAAGTTCGAGAGAGAGGGGAGGGAAATCCAACCATGCGAAAACTTTCTTTTTATCTCTGTGATATATGAAATTTCTTTTGCCGATCAGAAAAATTGCAAAATAACTTTGAAGTTTGAGGTAAGAATATTGTGGCACTACGCATATTATGATCAAGAGTTTTGCTAGTTATTCACTAAAAAATATACTCGCATGGTTTTCGGGGTTCATGTACATTAGTTGTATGTGCAAGTAGAATTTTGCATTTACCGATTCACAAGAAGTACCCTGTGTAACGATTCGCGCCAGCTGATATGTTTATTCTTAGCCTAACTACGCGGCTCAAAAGATTAAAATATACAGTAGTTGCTCGTGTTTCCTTATATAATACCCTAACTTTTATTTTCTTCCCACCGTGGGACACAAGTGGGATCTCACATTTTGACTCTGACCTCACTGTCTAGCTAGCTGATGGCCGGAGTATATTTATCAAGAAAATTCAATTCATCAAACGCCAACAATTCGATCTTCCCGATTTTGTGCACCATGTAGATTAGTGCACAATACACACAGAAGGTGTCACAAAAATAGTACGAAATATGGTGTACAAATGCTTGGTCACATTTGCATTGCTTTGGAGACATATTAAGAATCCAATAAGTACCACACAAAAACGTACAAACGAAAAAATGAAAGCAAATGTAGAGAGAGAGAGAGAGAGAGAGAGAGAGAGAGAGAGGAGTACTTCCTTTACAAGTAAGTTCTAAAAACAAATTCTGTATGTATATATAGTATTAGATTAGGAATAAAAGTACAAATTGATTGGTTAGGATTTGCATAAACAATCGAATCCTCCAAAGGGACTAATATGGGCCCAAAAAAATATGTGTTAGATAAGAGTGTTGGAACTCCGTTACATGCGATACCTCAAGATGATCACTGAATATAGGGAAAGTCTACAATACACACCACTTGAAAGGGTATACCATATGCACCTATTTTATAGTCCATTCATAACATTTTAGCATATTTCGTAATTTTCGTTCTGAAATTCATAACTTTTCAACAGTACAATTCGTAACATTTTCATCATGATTCATAACATTTTGGTGTATATCATAACCTTTATACGATTCGTAACTTTTTAGCAATACGATTCGTAACATTTTCTCTATAATTCATAACATTTTGGGGGGTGCATATGATACACACCCAAATAAGGGGTGTGTATTGTAGCCTTTCCCCTAAATATATAATTACTCTTAAAACTCTTATCAACAAATGTTATAAATCACAATCGAAAAATGACCTTTATGGTATCAACCAACTGTTTCGGGCCCCAACTTGTGGACACAATTTTGTTTCACGGCTTTACACGAAAAAATCCTTACGAAAAGTAATGTTACTGATCTATTGAAATAATTGCATACTTAGAGGTGTTTTGGCCTAATAATTCAAAAAAAAATTATTTTTTTTTGTAAATTATTGGTTGCTCTCGACAAAAAGAATTTGAAAAATAAAGAATATAAGAACCAAACTAGAGAAAACTTGCATAACAGACAAAAATAATGCAAAACACCAACGGTCTGTTTTGAATTAATTTTGTTTCCCGTGAACATTTTTAAAGTTTTGATCATAATTTCTTACCTTTTAGATTACTCTCCTTGAAATGAACTAATAATCTATTAAAAAAAAGTTCTCCCAAAATTAACGACAGCAATCATTGTTGCTAAAGTTAACGTTGTGTAATGTTCTCTTTACAGTAGATTACGCATTAAAAGTGAGGTTAGAGTGATGTTAAAACTATCTACCTGCATAAAAACAGACGCAAGAGTGTGTGTGTGTGTGTGTGAGAGAGAGAGAGAGAGAGAGAGAGAGAGAGGAGGAGGAGGAGGAGGAGGAGGTCGGCATGCATGTTACGAGAATGGTGTTTGGTGGTACGTACCTATCATGTCTGCGGGAGTCTTTCCATTGCTAAACCTTCCAGTCGGTAAACCACCCATGAAGTCCTTCCCATAAGGAGGGAAATTGCATTTAACCAGTGTCTCAATATTGTTATTGTTCCCTTGATCCACGATCGAATCCCCGAACACGATCAACGCCGGAATCGTTAAGTTTTTCGGTAGGCTTATAGCTGCTTCAGTGGTAGTAGTAGTAATACAAGTGATGAAAACAAGCGAAACAGAAGCGGAAAACAGTAGAGTTGTTGAGGAAGAAGACGAGAGGAAAGGATGAGAAAAGGGTTTCGTAGTGCGAAATTTCCACACCATCGTGACTGAGATTAATATTGTCTAATGATGGGATTATGATGGTAAATCTTGAAGAAAAGCTATGATTTGGTGGTATTCCTTGGATTATTTATATAGAAAAGGATTTTGTTGAGCTTCTTGTGGTGGTATTAATTTGACACAACAGTGCGGACGGTGCAGTAATGTGGCAATTAATTAATTTTTTTTTATAAGTACTGTGTCAATTATTTACTCCAACATTTACCCCTTTAACTTTTATAAAAAGTTTCTTTATTTGAAAAAAGCAAAAGCAAAAAGGACTTTTAGCTCATTAAAAAGTCAAATGGACAAATATTTTGGACATAGAAAAATCTAAAAGTGGACGAACAAATCGGGACGGAGGAAGTAGTAAAGGTAGGTGTTAAATACACTTATTTAAAGTTAAGTTCTTTTGTTTTTTAAGAAATCTTTATGATTTCACTTCAATGTCTAGCTATTTAATTGTGTTCCTGTAATATTCAAAGAAATCTCTGTCATTTTTTTGTGCTTTGCTTAGGATTTTGCGAGTGTGCTAGGTTGAATTTGCAACATGAAATGCATGTACAATATGCACCTTGTTGAATCGCCAGCTTTCATATAGAAATTCTTAACAATTTCATTTGAAAATGCTGACTTTTGTCGAGAAAAAAAAAAAACAATTGCAGAAAATTTAAAACATTGAGATAAGACTCCTAAATTACAGATGTTACGAATTCAAAGTTGATTTTACGATTTTCGTTCATGGGCTATGAAATTTATACAAAAATTATAAAATCAACATTGATAATATATATGAACTTTAATAAAATTCGACGGATGGAAATTAAGGTCCAAATAATGACCCGTTACCAAGAATTCAAACAAGCAATAAAGAGCCACGATTCTTGTCTAAAAGGTGCTGCATGTGCTTAATTCTTAGCTAGAGCATACATAACACTACCTTTTTTTTTTCCCTATTCTAGAAAGGGATGATTCCCAAGATCTTACATATTTATTGATTGAAGAAATTTTATACTTAATTAATTGGGAAAGGGGCCACAATTATTTGGGTGTGTATCATATGCACCCCCAAAAATGTTATGAATCATATTGCTGAAAAGTTACGATTTTAGTATAAAAGTTATGACACGCACCGAAATGTTTGAATTTTTCATATTTGAGATCTGAGATAGAATGGGCCCTGCTATAAAAAAAATTTGTCCCATCCAAAGAATTATGCTATGTAATTAGATGGAGATCGATTTTCTAACATTACATTAAGTGTTTGCACATTCTATATATCCAACCAATGTGGGATTAGAGAAATCCGTCCTAGTAAAGTTGGTTGTCTCACCCCCTTCCATAGTGGAGGCGGAGCTTCAAGCCCCACGGGAGACAAATTTGGAATTCAAGACTATGAACAATCTTTGAAGTTTGAACCCTCTATTGACTAATATACTAACATCTGTTAATGTTTCACAGAGAGATACATGATCCATTCTGTAAGAATGCTACACAAGCAAGAGAGAAAAAGTCGGCAGGGAATTAATACTGTGCATCATAGTGGTCTGGTAAAACTTACTACTAATGTTTTCGATTTTCGAACATTATAAAGTAAATGGTGTAAAAGACTTGTGGATTTGGCAACCTGTTTTTTTCCTTGACAAATTAATTAAGACTCCTCTACTCCACAAAAGGATTAATTATGTCTGGAGAATACATATTTGATGAAAATGAATTGTCACCTCGCAGCATTTTAGAAATATTCCATCATTTTATCCTTTTAATATTTAAAAAACCGATTGGTAGATAATTTATAGTCGCTGTTATCAGAATGGTAAGACAATATATATAACTCAAACGGCTAATGAATATTTATAGCTGTTTTTCACAATAGTATAAATTATGAGCCAGAGGAAATATTTCAAGAAACTGGGAAATTAAAAATGCCAAATGGCTAATGAATTTGGTAGAGGGTGGTTGAGAAATTTTGGTCTCGGGCAAAAGCCCAGGCACTTCATGTAGTTTGGTGGGCTACCTCTAAGATTATATGGGGAAATGTGTAATAAAATATACTCCTACTTACAAGAATATATATATATATATATGTATTTATTTATCGGGGCGGTTCCGGGGACACTTATAAAAACCCTTAAAAAAACCCCCCCAAGTTCCCGATCGAATTTTGATGATCCGAGCCGTTCAATGTAATCAGAACGTGATTTTAAGGGTGCCCGCGAGAAATCAGCAAAAAAAAATGACCGGGAAGGGCTTCATCCGAACAGTTTTTAATTGAACTTTATTGAACGGTTCAATAAAAAACTACTCAAATCAAGCCCTTCCAGGTTAGTTTTTTTGCCAGTTTCTCGCAAATACCCTTAAAATCACGTTCTGAACACATTGAGCGGCTCGGATTATCAAAATTTGATTGAAAATTATGAGATTAAGATTTGAAGGGGTTTTTTAAGGGTTTTTATAAGTGTCCCCGGAACCGCCCCGATTTATTTATTTATATATTGCGAGGTCAGTTCAAGATAAGTAATAATTAAGTTGGAGTTAAATGGGGACAGAACCAGAATTTTCATGTAGGGGCGGAAATTTAGAATGACTTTGATAAGCTAGTTTACGCATTGGTACCAAAATGAAATTTGTTAAAGATATTTTATGGATCTCTGCACTTTCAGAAAATAGTACTACATACTGTTTCTGTTTGATGCTATTTAGATCTTACCCATTTTATTTTTCAATTAATGCAGATGTATTGCGCGCCATAAAAGATTCAATTGGCTGATTGTTGATACCAAATTCTATAAGTACGTCTACATGCAGAGAGAGAGAGACACACACAGAGAGAGAGAGAGAGAGAGAGAGAGAGAGAGAGAGAGAAGCTCTGTGTGTGTGTGTGTGTGTGTTTGAGAGAGATAGAGAGAGAGAGATGTGTGCAAATGAGTCCACGTACGTGTTCGTCATCACAATCAGACATTAATTATTGATGCTATGCTATGCTAGTGGATGCTAGAAATTAAAAGTACTGCAGCAATCATGCATGGCACAGCCCCCCAGCTCCTGCCTCGGACGCTGGGGGCTGTTGTCCCCTTCGATACAACAGCGTTCTGCTGTCACAATTTTGGAATTCACTCCGGTCTCGCTCAGATGATCAGAATCGTTCACTTTGTAGAACTCGTCGAGTAGAATAACTATGCAAAAAATCAGCTTAATTGAATATCACTAAGTGTCTGATCGGAGCCCATATAACTCTCGGTCCATGGGTTACAGTGGGTTTGATCCAGTGTTTCGGATCCATTCTTTTCAAGACAAAAAGGTTCCGATCAGGCACTTAATGATATCCAATTAAGCTAATTTTTTGCATAGTTGTTCTACTCAACGAGCTCTACAAAGTGAACCACTCCGATCATCGGAACGAGACCGGAGTGAGCCCAGAAATCAAGGACAACCGCACACTGCTGTCCCGAAGGGGACAGCAGCCCCCCCAGCCCCCGGCACAAGATTGGAATTCAATAAAACCATGGCATGCATAGAAATTAACTTTAATTACCCGTTTGGCATGGGTTTCGCCATTGGCTTTTTGTCGATCGTCCGTGATATTATTTCACTTCGGGCAAAAAAAAAATTTAACTAGTGGCCAACTTATCCTAACCGAGCAATTTAGTTCGGTTGATTTTTCAATTGTGTGGTTTGGGCTTCGTTTGCATAACATAAACAAAATTGTGTCAAACGGGTTTAAGATCTATGAATTTGTGCTAACAATTTCGGTTTCCAAGCCGATTCAAATCCTACATATGAAAATATGTAACATGATATTTTTTTATTGGAAAAGACCTTATAAAAACAAATTTATGGAGCGTTAAAGCACATGTTTTCACGAACTTTCAAGCCGGTCATTCTTCTCACTTACATCAACTAAAATACCATTTAGCGCAAACAACTTTACTATTGTTATTAACTTATAGTTCAATCATTACTTTAATAGATCTGCGTGACCTTGGGTAAAATTGGTCTAAATTAAGTTTTACCTTTATGTAATTTGTGAATGATTTGAGTAGTTGTAAATAAGATATCTCAGCATAAAATGCACCATGGTTCATAATCGAACCGCACTCGTTTTGTTTAGATTGGCTCATTTCTATTAGTTTCATAGATTGGTTTAGCTCTACTCATAGGAATTGATTTGGTTCTTGTTTTCCAAAAAAGCCAGTTGATTTGGTTCTTGTTTGCCAAAAAAGTCAGTCCAATCCGGTTCATGCTCATTAATTCCTAGTTAAAACACATCTGTTGGCATAATTTGTGCACATTTGTATGAAAGTTTCTTTAAAACACATCTGTTTGCGTGGGCAAGCGTAGGAAGAACTGACCACCTCCACCCGTCGGTGCTGTATGGGCAGCATTGCGAAAGTGCGTCATGTTCACCTGCCGCTAAGTGCAGGGCTTTGCGCTACCCTTTAAAAGATTAAGTTGTGGGTGAGTTGGTCAGAACCTGGTCCAACAATTGGTCAAAGTGAGGTTACAGGTTCGATTCCCAAGCTAGCGTGGGGGGAGATTGTTGGTTTTACAGGGGCCAGCATTCACCATGTACTCGTGGTGCCCCTTGCTGGCGTGGGACAAAATCGTAGGGCAGAGCTTTGCACTTCCTTTTAAAAGATTAACCTACT
Source organism: Rhododendron mucronatum var. ripense (assembly GCA_019656295.1). NCBI lineage: Eukaryota > Viridiplantae > Streptophyta > Magnoliopsida > Ericales > Ericaceae > Rhododendron > Rhododendron mucronatum. The sequence continues at coordinate 521,223 of BPLT01000146.1, read as the reverse complement.
TTGAGTGGTTCGAGTCCCAAGCAACGTTTCTTTCTTTCTTTCTTTTTTGGATCGGCTCATGTATTCTTCTGTCCCTTGAATTGGCATTTCTTTTCTTTTTTTCCCCGATCACCCCAATTATTCTAATGAGTAATTTCACCGTTTGGGCCTATTTTGGGGCTCCTAAATTTCAATTGGGTCTATTTTGTGTAAAAAAGATTTAGTGCAAAAAAAATTTGAAGCCATATATACATACATATATATAGAGATCCTAGAATTTTGGAGGCCCTCATTTTAAACATTTTTTGGGGGCCCGAAGCCCGTGCTTCTCCCGCCTATGCCATTAGACTGCTCTGCAGACAACGAGGTGTAACCCGAACCTCAACTTGTAAAAATCATTTGTATAAAAGAACGCAATACAAAGAACGGCTCTATCGGGTCATCTCTGCACAAAAGAACGGCTTTTATTTATTATTATTATCATCAAAAATGCCCAGCCGGGCACAAAAGAACGGCATAATCGGATATAGTTAGGAAAGATACTCTTTTTTTGAAAATCACATTCCTTTTTTTGTTTTTTAGCAAAAATAAGTATGTACGTACACTTTCAACACTAAAATTCAAAAAAAAAGTGTGATTATAAAAAAAAAAAAAAAGGTGTAGAAATCAATTCCCTATTAACAATAAGTGCATGGAATCTCAAAAGCGGATAGTGCTCTTCTTTGGACTTCACATTAGCATAATCTTTTAAAATGTCACGGGTTTTCGCTCTCAATTTCTGCACTGCGGTCGCACTTTTAATCATTGCTCCCGTGAATATTAGTAGTTTGGAATGTGTTTTAAAAACACTTTCATGCTTGATCGAGCTCTCGCTGCGCTGACGCGCACGCACGCCAATTATGTGACTTAGGCTAGACTTGGCCTCTCTCTATCCTCCTACCATCTCTCACTATCCTTTGATGTATTATATGAATGTACTAATCCTGTAACCGTGTAATAGATAGTATGAGAGAAAAAGGGGATTTTTTTTTTTTTTAACAGCAGAGAAAAAGGGGATGGTGGCATAATTTTGACGGGATTAACAAATAGTACTACTAATAAACTTTGTAGATTGTCAAAAAAATTGTGGATGGCACGAAAGATAGTGGATAATTGACGATTTAGGCTTTCAGGCTTTGCTTGTGCTGAATCTGTCATGATCTGGGTTTTGGATCCACGAATGGTGTTTGGGCTTCGGCCTTTGTATATGGGCTTGTCCTGTATGGGTGCCCTTCGATTGGTTTCTTTTCAATCGTAGGTTTTGCGTCTCGGATTAGATAGAAGTGTTATTTGAACATGTATGCTGTTTTCTTACTCCTATTAGTCTTGTACTACGATTTTAAGATTAATAAAAAAAAAATTGTTTTTCACACAAAATTGAGAAGCTGGTGAGTCTTCAATAATGATGGAATGAGTCACGTGGCCACCTGGATCCCAAGATGAATATCCTCCCCACACAAATACTTGGTACATATAAAAGTGTTTTGGAATAGTTGAGGGTATTGGTGGTGGTTGAATTAAATGAGTAATGTTCATGTCCAGTTTTGAGAGATGAAATATTAATTAATAAGTACTGGAGGGGTCTGTCTGCTTTTGAACTAACAGCTACTTTGATCAAGACATTTTACAATGCGATCGAGATGTGAGTGTACTAGCTCTTTATGCATGGTGGTTGGTGGGTTTCATAATTCTTGATACTACTAAAAGCCACATATATATAACTATTTGTATATTTTCTTGATAACAGGATATTATTCCGGCCAGCTTACGTGCACTTTGATTAATTTCGGAACCCCTGAAGTTAATGACCGTGCAAATTTCTAGTAATCGCCTTCGTGGGATTCGAACTTACAATCCCTTGAGGGACAGGCCTTTTTAATTAGTTGCATTCTTGTATTTACTTGACTAAATCCCTTGCGGTTATACTTTAGACTTCACACTGTATTAATTACCCTTCAAATTTTACTTCTAACACCTTTCAAGTGCTAACTGATAGGAGTAGTATTTTATTGCTTCACCCTTTACTTTTTCTTGTTTTTTTTTTTTATGCTTTTCACCTGCCTGTCTTTTGCAACAATTTCTATTTAATTTCTACAGAGAACATAGAGTTTGAAACGTCAAGGTGAAGGTCGTTATCTATATAGTGGCTGATAAGAATTCATGCATCTTTCAAACTATTACTGTTATGAGACAGAGAAGTGCACTTTTTTAATTACTAAAATTGACAAAACAGCTAAATAGATAGGTACTCTTGCACGCATACTTTTACATAAGCAACAACCTTATGTGATGACCTTTTTTTTCCGGCCGTTAACTTTAGAATTTTACGATTAGTTAAATTGTGCGTAAATTTAATATGGATACCAAAGTATGAGACGGCGAGTCTTTTGTGATGCTAATTTAGGTGACCGACTCCCCGATCTGTTGGGTAGGCTTTTGTCAGTTGTGCACCATTCATACCATTAATATTTCTGGTAAATATTGAACATGCACAACAATTATTTGAATGGTCCATACGTGGTTTCGGACTACTTGGGCTATCATATGAATTTGTGGGCGCCCTACGATTTTTTTGCTCGTGGCTGTCATGGGTTTAACAGGCCAGCTGCATTTTCATTTTCAGATTCTTTTATTGTATTTTAAAAACTGTGTTTTGTTTTTGTTTTGTTTTTTGGGTTTGTTCAGAGTTTCGGTTATTGATTACTAGCGACGTATATAGTATACCAGAAATGATACTGGTACTGACCGATATCCTATCGACGGCCGCGCCAGGCCGTCTTCGGCCACCGTAGTTGGATCGAGCACCTCTGCACGTTGGATGCCGTTGATTCCCACATGGGGCCCAAATCCGTCGTCCGGTGGCCAGAGACAGCCCGGCGCGGCCGTCGGTCCATTTTCGATATGGTACCCGTCGGTACCAACAGCAAGACTCTATAGTCTACGCATGGCACTTGGCTACCTAGTTGGCCTTTACATCGGGCGACGGGCACAATAAGTATCACATCAAAGCATCATTAATGTGTTAGCACACATACTAGCTTGGGGGTGCGGGGTGGTTGCTTCCGGTGTCGTGATTTGTCCCGCGGCATCCGCCCTACTCCCTAGTGATCATCAGAGATGGCAACAAATCTCATTTATGAATTTCAATGCATTTGCTAAGTCTATTGTAACTTTAGGCCAAAAGCTTGTATAGCATAAGAGAGCCAAGTAACATAATGCATGTGCTCAAGTGTGAAAGCGTTCCTTGAAAATATCACGAATTAGTAAAATTTGATAGAGTGAAGAGAGGGAGTGTAGAGTGAAACGTGCACTACAAGTGCAATTAGAGGTGAGTCCTTCCTGGTCCTCTCAGCTAGGTAGAGATCCTCTTATTTAAGGGTGCGGTTGGTACCACAATTGGGGGGTTACACCACTTTAGTACTTTTTTTCCTTTCTTAATAACCGTATGTCTGTACCAGCTTATGCACATCTCGACTAATTCTGGAGTCCTGAAATTAACGACCGGACAAATCTCCAATAGCCCCAATGTTTGAAATGTTTAGTTTTCGTGAAATTCGAACTTACGATCACTTGAAATCAAGTCTCTAGTTATTTTCTCACGCTCCACTTGGCCAAAGCCCTTGGGTTTACACCACAACCTTCTTGAAACAGAATATGCTTATGCACTTAGGCTCGTGCCTTCGCTGTATAGTTGGCTGGGTACACGTCTCCTTTTTTGTATATTTCTCAATCCCAAATTATTTGTCTAATTTAAGGAACATACTAATATTTGTCCAATTTAGAAAATATAATAACTTATTAAGAAAATATAATCATTAGACTTTAAAAAGTTGAACTTTTTACAAATGCCCTCCAATTCAAATTGTACATGTCCCTTTTTTTTTTTTTGGTCAAACGGAAATTCAAATTGTACATGTCACTTCACATATAAAAAGAACGGTAAAATGGGAGTATTTTTACAATACTTCTTTCTAGGACTCTTTAAAATAAACAAATAATTTGAGGACAGAGAAAGAAGTACATTGGGTTCGAGTGCGGCCATCTTAACTATTCTACCTAATTCCATTAACAAAGGCACAGCAAGTTGGGTGTTTAATTAAGTTCATCTAACGTAAGAGCTCAGCTCTACCCTCAATCACCACTTATCCCCTCTGACTCCAACATATATTTTATGAACTTCTTACATCTGAAAAACAAAAAACAAAAAAAACCAAATGACGTATTGAGCGGAGAATAATTTCGTTCGCGGGAGGATGAACAAAATCATTCAGGAAAATGACGGCCAAGGACGTGTTTAGATAATTAATACCCATCAATGATATTTTTAGCATTAATAAATGTTCTTAGCTTGTACTTAGCGGGTATTAATTACTCCATCCGTCCCTTTCTAAGTGTCCTGCTTCATAACTCCAACTTATTAAAAAGACATCATCATTATACCGTTCACATCAACTTTTTCCTCCACTTTTCCTATTTAGCATCATCATTACACTTTTACTCACTTTTCAAAATGGAATCTACTTTTAGGAACAAAATAGACAATTCACCAACTTTTACCCACTAACTATACAAAATAGACACTTGGGCCCAAAATGGAATACCGGACTATAAATAAGGGACGGAGGGAGTTCAAAACATGTCCTAGGCCGTCATTTTCCCAAATCATTCTCCACTGAGCGGGCCCTTATGCTGGATCAGGTGCTATTGCGCTCACCAACCGACCTAAAAGAAATCGTTAGGGGAAGGCACAACTTAAAATCAATCCTGTTCCTGACGTACATGCCATTAGGAGTAAATTGGGCAAAAGAGGGAAACCAAAATCCACTACGAAGTTTCAGTACAAATAAACATCTGATATTCAGCAAATAGTCGCATTTACATACAGAGGAAGGCATCACCAGTAACAACGGAAACTCTCATTTACATGTCAGTAAAGCAAGATCAGGAGACATCAAGCCACCAACTGTTGGAATTAAAGCGCCAGAATATCATAAACAATGCGATAATCACATGCTAACAACACTCTTATTATGGTTAAGAGGACCACAGACTATAACAAATCGGGAAACAAATTTAAGGAGAAATAATACAAGGCCACCATCGATCATCGTATGTGATATTAGTTGGCAGTTACAAGGAATGGATGCTGGCAAACGCCGCACTCTATGGTTTCGGAACCCGAGCTAGGAACTTGAACCTGCAACAATTCAAATTGCAAATCAGATTATTTGGTACTATTGCACTCATTATTTACGCAAATGGTTTCGAGAATATAAAAACCGCCTTTCGACTCTACATCACAAAAGGGTTCTCTCTCCACAACAATCCAAATAAATGTGTACAAACAATCATCAATCAGACAAGTTTTCGGTTTTCTCTTTTCGGAAAAATTGAAACTGAAAACTGTAACCAAACCGAGCAAAGGAATCTGACCAGAAAATTCCCAGACAACAAAATGTTTTTGAGGATTTCAAACCTGCAAATGGACTGTGCAAGTAGGACATGCAACTTCTTTCATCCGCCTACCAGAACTTCCATCTGACCTGAAACCTGTGAAAGCAAGCCATTGGAATTATAAACATTGGAAGCACATTACATTTGCAAAGCAGAAAACTATACATATTAAGGCCATGTTTGTTCCAAGGAATAGCAGTATGGCATAGGACCTAAGATAGGTGACGTCCACATCTCGTATAACACTGAGTACCAAGTTGGTTTTGCCATATTGGGGAGGGGAGATCAGTTTCCAGGCTTCGTGTACTAGTGCCCCATTTCCATGGGATAATTTCTTCACGAACCCGAATGCCCCATTTCCATGGGATAATTTCTTCCAGCTTCGAGTACTAATGCCCCATTCCCATGAGATAATTTCTTAACCCTTCTGTCTCCTCCTTCCAATGGGACAATCAATGGAGTTACCACTACCATATCATGCACAAAAATAATCATCCAAATCTTATCTCACTTTTTTGTCCCAACCAACCAAAGAGAGCATAATTAATCTCATGGCACATATACACACATCCAAGACTCCATGATATTCTCAAAATTGTCCCACGATACTTAAACACCTCTGCTGACGAGCTAAAAGGAACTCTTTTCTACATCTCTTAAGTGCCAGTCCCATGGTCAAGTTGATCTGATCAACTGTATACACTCAATTGACACCAATTTTAGCTGGTGAACAACCTTTTCAAGATAATTCAAGCCAGAATTATCAGATAAATAGTGAAGAAATTGGATGAAAAACTCTTATTATTGTCACATACTTGGGAGACAGCATTAGGACACCTTAGCAAACAAACATGCAAGTACTAGTACAAGAAATTACCTGATGACGGCTTGCGATTCCTCTCCATCTCTTCCTGTGAAATTTGATTCACATCAGAAACATATTGACCACAAGCATTGACTAATCACATCTTTACAAATGTTGCACCGCACGACAAGTGACATACAATAATTAGAAAAGAGACAAGAAACCCCTGAATTGATACTGTCAAAAAGAAAACCAATCACCATGCGCACATCTCAAGGAATATTAAAGCCGGCATGGAATAACCTGGTTTAACATTTAGGTCAATTAAACCTTTTTTTTCAAGTACCAAGTACATGGTATGTATAAGCTCTTGGTACACCCGTTAAGCAATATTATTGATCAGACCGAAATCGTACACAATGTACATGATTTTATATGAGGCAAACTAAGGAGAACGAAATGTGTCCAACACTTATTCAATATACCACATAGACAAAAGGAGATAAATGCAGATGGACAATATGGATAAACAGACATAAAAGCAACGAGACTATAACAAACAAAGCGGTAGCCAACGATAGGCACTTGTTTTTTCTATTAATTATTATTCTTAAAGAGGAAGGGGAATTAACTATGAAGTTTTACAAAATCCGGAAAGCGGGAAATAAGGAAGGAGTAGCTCCTGGGACTGAAGTATCCCTACGTGAAAAGAAACCTAAAACAATAGGTCAAGTATATCTCCTCTTATTGCAGCCAACTTACTAGATGCAATAAGCTTAACATAGTTGTAATAGAATTAAGCAACCATAACAAAACCATGAAGTACCGCCAGAACTAAAACTGTACAAGCTGTCAAGCACAGAAATAACATATTCAATGCATTGGTCACCTGAAGCTTCTTAGCAAGATCCTCGTGACTTTGCAAACCCACTGATTTGCTGGCTGCTTCCTTAGCATTACTCAATCTTTGAGTAACTTCCGCCTGCGATGGAAAACAAACTAGTAAGAGGTAGTCCAAGTGTCTACACGTGGAGTGAACCTATATCATATTAGAAATGATACAAGTGAGCAAACACATCCGCAAACAAACATCTTTATGGTTAAATTCTCCCCGACTTATCAATGGATATAGCCCTTTTGGTATAATTAGGTTATATGTTTGGGCCACTTTCCATGAAAATATGCCACAGGTCCTCACGGAAGATTCATCAAGGACAGAACAAATGACTAGACCTATGGGCTGAGCCAAACCATAAACCATAAACCCGAAATCCATGCAATTGGAATCTGTATGACAGCTTGGCATTGTGTTATCTGAACCAAGGGTACGAAATAAGTGCTTTAAAGGATATCCCAGTTATATAAGGTTTGGGTTAAGTGGTACTTCACAAAAGCAGACAAAATGAAGGATCATGAGAAATTATGTATATTAACGCTCACAAGTACACAGATCAAAATAAGTACCATAGCATATATAGATTTACCATAACATGGGAACCAAGATATCCAACAAGTAGAAAGTGTCCATAATTAGTGGATGTAGTTCTCTTAGTAAACAGTGAGATGAAAAAACCCAATCTACGATAGGACTAATCAGTTTCTTCTCCTGGTAAAGTGAGATGACAAAAGAAGGATCAAGCTCACAAGTCACAACTAAACAAGAAAAAAAATTACCATGCATCGATCACAAACTCGAACTGGTTGAGCATTCTCCTCAGCTGTAAGAGCGATTCTACCATGGGTACATTTGTCACAAAATATATCTCCACAATTTCTGCAGTGATGCTGAAAACGGAGAAAACTCATTAGGCTCAATCTATAAAAAAAGGAAGTGCTTCCCATCTCAAGCAAAGGCGGTAGAAAAAACAAACAGAGAGTTCAATTAATAGTGAAAAGAGACATGCCCTGCGCACAAAAGCATTAAAGTCGGCCGCACAAGCTGTACATTTGGCGACTGCTTCATCAGGAACCTGAAAAAAATACGGAAGGTGAACTCGCATCTCAATTTTGAAGCATTTTAACACTTCTAAACAAGTCAGTCTTTGTGGACCAAGTCCACTTCAAACTCGCAAAAGTTCGCAAACGCTTCCAATTTAAGGTAAACTTTTTAACAATTTAGTTGAAAATAAAGCTCATTCATATTCAGCAGAAACTAGAGACAATACCTCCACTATGTCAAAGTACAGTACTAGTTTACTATAGTCGAGGAAAGTTCAACACCAGTTACGCCACAAAGATATGATGCCCTCTGTAGCAATAGACCATAGCTACTTCCTCTACAGTGGGAATCCAATATTCCAATCCTAGCTTCTAGATCCAACAGAAAACATTCAGACTAAGTTTTAAGAATCTTTTACCCTTGTCGCAATATATGACCATGTATAACAATGACTTGCCTTCTTTTCTAAAAAAAGAAAAAAAAAAAAAAAAAGGCATGCCAAAAATTGCAGAACTTGAAGATGAAATAGAGGTTATCTTCTAATCACTTTTCTTTTACCACCAACTCGTCAGTTGGTGCAGTATTGGGACAACGGGTGGACAAGGTCCCTCATATCATCTACTATGCTAGCAAGACTCTTGCAGATGCGCAATTGAATTACACTACTACTGAAAAAGAGTTGCTAGCGGTAGTTATTGCTTTAGATAGGTTTCAGTCATACTCCTTCCGTCCCAATTTGTTTCTCCAATTTGGGGAATACAACTATTTTAGGGAACACAATCATTGCACCTATAAATGCTCAACTTTCCAAAAATTGCCCTCCTAACTTTTTGAAAAAGAGTACTTTAGTTCAAATGGTAAGGGACAAAAAAGAAATTTTGTAGCTTTTGGTCCCTTAATCTTCCAAAGTGGACAAACATTTTGGGACAAGTAAAAGTCAAAAAGTGGACAAACAAATTGGGACGGATGGAGTATCTCCTAGGATCCAAGGTATTAGTGTACTCCGATCATGCCGCTTTGCGGTATTTGCTCTAAAAGAAAGACGCTAAGCCTCAGGTAATTCGATGGATCCTTTTGCTACAAGAGTTTGATTATGAGATTCGGGACAAGAAAGGTTCCAAAAATTCAGTAGCGGATCATTTGTCTAGGATCCTAGTAGAAACCTCGAGCGACCCTCTCCCCTTCAAGGACTCATTTCTAGATGAGCAACTTTTTGCGGTGTCACAGGTCAATCCCCCATGGTATGCTGACATAGTGAACTATCTTGCAATAGGCAAAATTCCCTCACATTGGTCCAAGCAAGACAAGGACCGATTCTTTGTGCAAGTTAAGTTCTATTTCTGGGAGGATCCGGAATTGTTTAAGTATTGCCCAAACCAAGTCATTCGTAGGTATGTCCCTAAAAGTGAATTCCATAGTATTCTTACCTTTTGTCATACTCTTGAGTGTGGCAGCCACTTCAGTGGGAGGCGGACTGCCGCCAAGGTCTTGCAGAGTGGCTTTTATTGGCCAACTCTATTTAAAGATGCACATGAGTTCTACCAAAATTGCTTGAGGTGTCAGCAAACTGGGAACATGTCACGTCAAGACATGATGCCACTTACCTCTATTCTTATTGTGGAGATCTTTGATGTGTAGGGTATTGACTTTATGGGACCTTTTCTGTCCTCATTTGGTTTTGAATATATTCTTGTGGCGGTGAATTATATCTCGAAGTGGGTAGAAGTGGTAGCCACTAAGACTAATGACCACAAAGTGGTGGTCAAGTTCTTACAAAGTTGTATCTTTAGTCGATTTGGCTTTCCGCGGGCAATCATAAGTGATGAGGGTACCCATTTTATCAATCGACACTTTGCGGCTTTAGTGCAGAAATATTCGATCACTCGCAAGGTAATCACTCTTTATCATCCTCAAACGAGTGGTCAAGTCGAAGTGTCAAATAGGAGGTTAAGAGTATTCTTGAAAAAAACGGTGACACCCGACCGCAAGGATTGGTCTCTCCATCAAGATGATGCATTGTGGGGCTATCGAACAGCCTATAAGACTCCCATTGGCATGTCTCCTTATCGGATGGTTTTTGGTAAGGCATGCCACTTACCAGTTGAGTTGGAACATCGCACGTTTTGGGCCATAGAGAGATTGAACTTCAATATGGATGCCGCTGGTTCTACTCAAAAACTCCAACTTAATGAGTTAGATGAAATTCGCAATGATGCTTATGAGAGTTCTAAGATTTATAAGGCTAGGACAAAAGCTTTCCATTATAAGAATATTAATCGTAAGTCCTTCGAGCCTAACCAAAAGGTGTGGCTCTTCATTTCTAAGTTGCGTCTCTTTCTCGGTAAGCTTCTGTCTGGATGGGATGGTCCCTTCATTGTTGTACAAGTTTTTTCCCATAGTGTAGTAGAGTTGAGGAACCCAGTACAATTTTTAAAGTTAACGGCCAACATTTGAAGTCATGTGTGGATGGAATTTCGGATGGGAAGGCGGCTCAGTCTATTGATTTGTTTGACCCTAAATATTTAGACTTTTGAGCTTTCGCGACGTCTGGCTGAAGACAGTAAACTTAGCTCTTCTTGGGAGGAAACCCAAGTTTATAAGCTTTTCTTTGTTCTAGGCATTGAGTCCTTCTTATGTTTTTGTTGCTTTTCTTAGTTATTCTTCTTTTGTTTGCTTTTATTTGCTCTATTTTGTTGTAGTGGAGGCTAACATTTTGTAGGTGATTCAGTTTAAGTTCGGGGGTCTCCCTCTCGCTATACTCCACCATGCTTAGTCCCTCCTATTTGAGGTGATATCTTTTCTTTCTTTTTGCCATTTTTCGTCTCTTTTCATATTCATGGTTTCAATGCGGACATTGAATGGTGTAAGTTGGGAGAAGGGATCACCTTGTTTCACAGTTAGAAGAATGAAAAAAACTGAAAATTTGAAAAGAAAAAATAGTTGGATTATTTTTGCATGAGACTTGAGCTGAGATGTGATGATCATTGTTTGGATATCTCTATGGCATTGTAGTTCTTTTTCTAGCTTGTCGCGAGAAATTCTTCATGGCACTTATTCTTAGCACTTCTGCATTTCACGTTTACATGGGCTTTGGTTGATTTATGAGTTGCATATTGACTGTTCTTAATGGGTTGTTTAGTGGAGACTTATGCCCATGTGAATTTAGAGCCTTACCTTTTCTTGGAGTGGGTGTCACATAAACTCTCATTTGTCACAGAAGAACATATTCGTAGTTGATCTCATTCTCTTTGTTGTCAAGTATTGGGAACTTAATGTGATACTTATTTATCTCTTGGGTTTGAAAATTTGCATGCTTGTGTTGCCCTTGGGAAAGGATTATAGGCCTCCTTTGATACTTTGGGCCAGTTCGTTTCTTTCTTTCATATACACTTATCCCTTGTGAGCCCATTTGAGCCTCTTGCATGATAGCCTTTTCTTGTTAAGCTGTACTATCCATATTGTGTCTTAAGAAGGAATATAGGATCATATAGAGGTGACTTGTTGAAAAAAAAAAGGGGTGAGAGGTGTTCTTGGTTGCTGGTGATCTTCCCATTTTGAAGGGAAAAAAAAATGCACAAAATCAAAAATTAAAATTAAAAATTAAAAGTGAATGGAAAAGGGAGACACCAAATCATTGGCGAAAGAGAAACACTTGATCTTAATGTGAGATTGCGTTGAAGGATAGAAAAGAGAGATGTGGCGAAGTTGAAAAAAAAAAAAAAAGAAAGAAAGAACAAAAAGAGCACACTTTAAGAAAAAACTTGCCCTATATGAGTTGTTGTGAGCCAATTCTCGGACACTTGAATATTTTACCCTACCCTTGAAACACTTTCCTTTACCCAACGCTACAACCAAAATTGAAAGTCCTACTTGATCCTAGGGGCAATGGGATGTGGATTGATGGAAAAAGAGAGTTCCCGATGCTTGCGTTTCGTACATGAGATCATGTGTCCACTTTATAGAGCATTCTTTTCGTGTCTTTGTGTGCAAAATACTTTGTTTTAATGTTGCATAACTTCCACCTGCACATATTGAGAGTACATAATTTGCACCTTGTTTCGAGTGAATTCATTTGTTGAGTGCATGACACGGTGAGATTTGAAGTCGAGACTCGGTCCGGAGAGAATTTTTAGTTGTTACTCACCTTGCGACCGAGGCCCTTATTCACACACGTTAATTGTAGGTGCCATGGCTTATTTTTATGATTTGATAGCCTCTAGAAGTACTCTTGCCTAGTATGTTTCTGTGACGGTTTTATTTTCTTTGCTTGAGATATCGATGAGTTGTCTTACAGGTTTTTAGGTCTCATGTGAAAAAGATTCACAGTGTTTGTGGGAGTTCATTGCTGTAAACCCTCACGAGACTATACTCGTCCTCTAGGGATCGCCTAGGGGTTTAAAAGGCTTGTTGCACGGGCTAAGTGCAATCGTGAGTCCTACGAAAGTGTACTTAGAATTTACCTTATTTAATTTATTTGCTCGGGACTAGCAAAGTGTAAGTTCGGGGTGTGATAAGTGCCAAAATATACATATTTTGGCCCTCGAAACTACATTTATTAGTCTTTTATTTTAGTAACTTGGTAATTATTTTGTCCATTTTGTGTTTATAGGTTGCTCGAGCCCGTTGTTCGAGACTTTGGATAAAAAGAAGAGTTTAAAGAAGTTTGGTGTTAAAATGCAAAATGATCCAAAATTGAATGGCTCATTTATTATTTCATGAAGTCCCAAGGGCCTTTATGTGATTAAGGTCTTCAATCCCTATATAAGCAATTTACCCTACTGACTTTAGGGGGATTTTTGAACGTGGAAAAAATGCACAGCTTGGGATGAGGCAATTGGTTTCGGTACTGCCGAGGACGGAAGAACAAAGTTGCTGCTCTCGACAATGGAGATTACTTCAACATCTTTTGATTCTTTCCAATCCATGGGCAACTAATCATCTTTCTTAGGGTGTAGAACCCTAACCAAGTAACTATGTTTTTATGTTGATTTTGGATTTCGATTGCCGAAACGATGGTTGTATAACATTGAGACCTGTTTTATGATTTGAACTTATTTTTCCAATTTAGTTATATGTGTTTGTTTTCTGTGATTGCAAATACATAGTTATGCAACGGTATTCTTTGCACATAAAATTGAGAATTAGAATAATCTATGCCTAAGAAAGACGAGTCGTGCCTAGATTAATTAGTTATAGAATCGAAGACGATTCATGCCAACCGAAGATAGATTATGTCCGGTTCTCAATCACATGCAATTTTCTTGGCAATATCACTAGGGCTTGTAGCTTTTAGTGAATCAATGTCATTTTGGTTGTCGGTTTCTTAAATTAACATAATCGCTTGGTTACGAAGTTAGGGTGGATTCGAAACCTAAGACCTTTTTCCATATTTGAATTCAACATCTCTCTTGCTTTTAATTACTTAGATAACTTTAGTTAATCAAAATCCAATCACTCTTTCTTGAATTGAATTAGGAATTAACTTTAGAAATACAACAACTTAGCCTCTTGATCTCCGTGGTACGATACCTGGACTTAAACCACTATTCTATTTGAATTGAGGTTTTTGCTTAGTTCTAATTATTTATTTTTGGTGTGAAAAACGACCTACCACACAACCATTTCTTTTAAAACATTGCACAGTTACTACAAAGAAAGAACAAAAAACGCATATGCTTATTAATAGTTTCAACATTCGGTAATAAACAAGACAGTTTGCCCTGCTGCATCGAAGTAAATGGCTGAGGAAAAAACTTCAACATTACCCAATGATCTTTCTCCTCACTTCCAGGCCTCATCAGATTCATCCAGTCCGCCAAACCTTTCTTCTTCTCAGCAGGCTGTTCGGTTGACTTAAAAGAATCAGAAGGCTTGCTTCTTCCACCAATCTCTTTAAGCTGTAAATCAATTACAGAATTAAAATGTAACAAACAAACATCTATAAAGTTGCAAGGGTTGGAAGAACAAAAGACCGTAAAACCTCTCTGTCTCAGCGTGTGCACTTATTCAAAAAGAAACACATGTACAGAGGTACAGGAACATTGGCACATGCTCCATTGCACGTGCATGTTATTGGCCAGCATTATCAGTATGGCCCACCATACCCATTTTAAAACAAACCTACTATTGGTGGTTTGCTTCCATCAACTTTAGTAGTTGCTGCTTCCCGGTAAAAAACTGGTTCTGTCATTTGATAATGTATCAAGGAATTTCTCTTCAAATGTAACAAGAAGATTCCTTGAAAGAAGAGTGGACAACAAACTATAATCTCAATGGGGACCGTATCACCAACATTATTATCATGATGATAGTTGTCACCTGAGCATTGAACATTACCTAGTGTATTCACATGTTTCTTATTCATCCAAGTTCCCAACATCTTGTCCCATATGAAGTTAGTAGCTTCTTTCACCTCTCTCTTACTCTCACAATGTCAAACAACTCATAAAGACATCCATTCGAGTTCGTTCAGGATAGCAGCGCTCAGCGATGAAGGGGTAAAAATAGGTATTAAAATTATAAGTTCAACCAGTTTTCTAAAAGAATGAAACATCTGTACCCATATCTACAATCAAATTAACAAAGAAAGAACCTCACTGAAAGTACAATGCAAAAGAAGCAAATGCGGAACAAAAAAACACCTTAATAAGAACTCATAACATGAACAAAATACAAGTGGCCCCATCCTAGGCAGAAAAACAGAATCTACAAAGCAGCAGAGCCAGAAGTGCTATAATTATCTACCTGCACAGTAGCAGCTGTCACTATGTCCAGAATAGTGCTGGTGGTATAACTGTTTGATTGCAGACGGATGCGTCGTGGTTCAATATCCACGGAACTTTTGGACCAAAATGCAAAGGTAGATGGATCAAAGACCTAAATAGTAGGAAAACGCAAAATGAATTAACTGCAGAAAACAAAATTATGTGAGGCCTGGACAGAACAAATCAACAAACATACCTCAAATCTGGTTACTTGTTCAAGAGGATATATTCTCAATGTCCGACTGGTACTGGGATCAAGCATACGAATACCATCTAAACCAATCTGCAAAATGCAGACCCCGTACTAATCAGCAGCCAAAGATGGAAATGAAAGAGCTATTAAACTTAGAAGTAAAAGCTAAATGGAACAAAGCCAAAAATATTACAGCAGAACAAATAACCTCCAATAACTGATACAGTTCGAATAGAACTACTAACATCTATGCCGCCTATAAAAGAAGCTTCGATGCACATATAAATCCTATTTATCCACCACACCAATCCAAAACAATAAATCAGCAACACCAAAAAAAATGGGAAAAAATCTAATGACCCAAAGGAGAACCGCAAACAGTCCCCAAGAAATGGCAATCATCAAGCCAAAGTGGACTAAGATCACCAAACCTCAAGGGGCCTGGGGCTAGTAAGCTGGACTGAAGCTCGTCTTTGGGATCACTTGTCCCAAGTAGGGATGGGCAACCATGAAGCCAGGTCTGTCCATGCAAGGTGATGGGGCATGCGCAGGCGACGGATTGGCCACCAAGAATGAACCAGTGTTAGGCTGAGCTGTCAAGTGAGCCTAGGGCCCTAGAGGGACACAGACGAGTGCTGGAGCTAAATCAGGACCTAACACAGCAGTCAACACGAATTGACATGAAGAAGTCTTTGTCCCATGGCAAGGTCGGTCAGAGTACCTTGGCACGTCAGGTAATACCTGACGGCTGACGCAGCCGTCCCTAATGGAATGGGATACTTCTTGTAATGGTCTCGCACTCGGGACATCAAATGCATGGTGGTTACTTCAAGTGAGCCATCAAGACTTGAATGTCCAAGCATGAGGTGCCTATAAGCAGGGGATGCACCCCTCTCCACTTGAAAACCATAACTCAATACCTTCTCACTATAGTTCATTGACTTAAGCACCAAAGGGGACTGTGAAAATACATAGGTTTCTTACTCGTGCAAAGGAACTTTTTATTGGTAACTTGGACAACTTATAGCGATGACTTTCCAACCAAGCCCCAGTTGGAAACCCTTGTTATTCTTGCATTGTGCATGCTATTGCTACCGTTGGAAGCACATTGAAGGGAACTTGGGCTCCATGTCTATCCTAGCAGGGTGATTTTCAACCTGGGCTTGGTTGGAAACCGGGTGATTTTCACCCTGCTACACTAACCATTCAAATAAAATTCATGCACATGCAGATAAAAAATATTGCCCAGCTGTCACACAAAACAGCTAATTTTAGTGCAATATTCTTCATTGGATGAAAAGGTGCTGACGGATCTAAGTTTTCTTCACACATACTTCAGTATCTAAATGAAGACAATACAAACATTGCCATTGAGATATCTATTCTAATATATAAAGGGGAAGCACCAGTTTGGTGTCTCCCTGTCATGTATTTCTCTTTCCCAAAATACCCTCTTAAGAGAAAAAAACAAACAAAACAAAAAAGTAAATTGTGGGGATACATTTGACATTTTAACACACACACAAAAAAAACCTCCCCAAAACAGTTACAACCCCACTACATGTCCTCCCCCTACACAAACTGTGCACCTTTCCCTCTTCTTTCTCCCAGTTGCCGTTCTGTTCTTTCTTTGCTACCACGTACCCAGAAGTTTCCCTTTCCCGTCACTTTCAAACCCGTAATTTCTGTGAATTCTTCGTAATAAAGGCCTTTCATTTTTTACTTTTCGTTCTTTTACTCAGGTACACTTCTCCCACTTTTTCTACTTCTTTTACTTCACAAATTTTGTACTATTGGGTTTCGTTTCTTTGCAGTGAATTACCGATTTCTAGATCATGCAATGACAATGGCATCATCAGCCATGTTAATTGTGAGAGTAATTTAAGCTAATTGCTATGTAATTAATTTTAGTACTTTCGTGCACTTTTAAATTCCAGATTTGTGGGATATCACCTTGCACTTTGTGATTTAGTCGTTTTTTATGCATGTGTATTTCCCCTTTCCCCCTTTTCCTTTGTCTGCTTGTACTATTCATATATTTGTGTGGAAAAAAAAAAAAGAAGAAGAAAAGAGAGAGATTAGTTAACAAGTTAGTGAATTTGTGAATTGCAAACATCGTGTGGTACTCTGGAGTGATAAAAATTAATTATTGGGTTGTTAGTTACAGATTATTAAAAAAGAAGAGACCAAGAACCCAAGACGGAGGTTTTCATAGTAATCATCAAAATTGGTGAAGAGGTGAGTTAAGATAGCCTGACTACTCGATTGATTAAGAGGTTTTATTTTTCTACTTGCACATGCTTATCATGTTAATTTGCTATATGCATGTTAACTTCATATGGGTTTGTGCAAATTGGGTTCCGTTTGTGGGCACCTAATTCTCCTTATTTTACTTTCTCAATATTTTCATCTTTTTTTGGGAAAGATGCACAAGTATGGGATTGGGAAGGATATGAATAAAAACTAGAGGCCGGGGCACATGTGATGCGTGTACAAGTCGGATTTTGACAAAAGATGTGATCAAAAATTGCCAAAATTTGACTTGCACGCACATCGCGGGGCAGCGTGTGCCCCGGCCTCTAGTAAACAAATAAGCTCCAATTGAAAAAAGAGGAAAATACAGTCCAAACAACAATTTGGTTTGCTCTTAGAATGCCCTTTTTCCATTTCAAAAAGAAGATGAGAAGTCAGAAAACCTAACACTTGATGCACACAGGTGCTGCTAATAAGTTTCCCATATGGTAAACATCAAAGAAACTACACATCAAATGCCAAAAAAGAAACTATACGCCACACTAACAGAGGGAGTCACCCATGATAACCAAGTCCACATTAAGCCTTTTTATGTACTACGATCACAAGAGCAAATTCAAGAGACCAAGTTAACATAACGTGGCCAAAAGCAGCTACTATGTAGCTTTGGCATAGCTGAGAGCACAAACTTTCTAGCAACGATCGAACAGAAAACAAATAACCGTAGGGTTGATTCGAAACAAGCAAAATGGAACCACACTGTAGCAGTAGTTTCATCGGCAACTTTGAGGAGGTCTAGGAACCCAACAACATGCACAACAATTTGCCAACATGCATACGTGTCGGTGTTTCATCGGCAACCGGATGAACTGCTATTTTCAACTAAAAATGAATCATTTTAAATGATGCAGTGGCCATAAGCATGTTATGCAATGTTGCCAAAATGTTGTGTTCCTAGGCTTTCTCAATGAAAATATAGTGACTACCAAAAAGTGATTCGTAGTATTAAGTCAACTATTGACAACAAATACAAGGGATTTCCTTTAAACCTGGCAAAGAACATCCATCGTACTCTGGCCCCCACTTTCAGCCAAGAGCTTAACCCTAAACTTCTGCACTCCACTCTTCACATCTTGCTGGGTATCAGCCTTGGGCACTGCCCTCACAACCTTGGCCGGACTCGGTCTATGATCTTTCCCAGATGGGAAACTAACCGGCCTTCCGAAATCATCGAACCCCGACCAAGTCGACGACTTTGGTCCGGTACCCCGAGCACCATACGGCTCCACCTTATTATTCCCTTGATAAGCATACACCCCATCACCATACCCATACCCACCATCACTATCCCCATACCCACTCTCCGGTCGCTTGCCATATAAATCCGGCCCCAAATCGGACCGTCCCATATCGAGCCGGCCCAAATCAGACTGGCTACGACCATAACCAGCAGCAGCTGCGCCGCCGCCGTACCTACTAGAAGGCTCGTCAAAGTATCCCCCTACCCCATCGAATTTCGAGTTATTCTCGTACGACTTATCATTTACCGATGCTGCTGAAGAGCTTAGATGAGCGTACGGGCTTGGGTTAGGGGTCGTGGGGAACGAAGAAGCGTAATTGGGAGCCGTCTGATGCTGATCGTACGGTGGGTAATACGGTGGTTGCTGTTGGTATGGGGCATGTTGATCGTACGGTGGGAAAGGAGGGGTGGGTTGAACGGGGGAGGGAGTGAACGAGTGTAAATTAGGGTTAGGGTTTGGGATAATTGGGGTTGGGTTGTATGAAGGAGCTGTGGGAGGGGTGGGGACAGGATCGGCATTTTGAGGGTAAGGGGGGTAAGTGGAGGGGTAAGGGGTGTAATCGGAGGCGGAGTAGGTGGTGGTGGCGAAGGGAGGTGCGGAGGCGTAGGTGGGCGGAGGGGTTGGGTGATTTGGGGGGGTGGGATTGTAGTTGGGGGTTGGGTTAGGGTTTGGGTTTGGTGGGTATTGGTAGTATGAGACGGAGCTGTAATCACCTTCTTGCATTGCTTGGAGAGAGAGAAGGAGAGGGAGGGAGAGAGAGGTGGTGGTGGTTCGGGACGATGACGATGACGAGGAGAGGAGAGAGAAAGCTCTGCTGTTTCGTTTCCTTATTCGGATTTGTTTTCTTGGGAGTACGAATGGCTATGGGTTGATCGTGATCCGAGCCGAACCCGAATTGTTTTGGGTTGACAGTTGACCGTCTCCTCTCTCTTTTTCCTTTTATATATAATATATATATATATATATCAACACATTTTTTTCGAATATTAATATATTTTTTTACACATTATGCACCGCCTAGTGGGCTTTGCTGATGATTTTTCATGTTTATATATTAATTGCAATTTTCCCGTTGTTCTAAAAAAAAAAAGGGACAGGATCTATTGGCGTATAATACCAATGACTTTTCGCTAATAATACAGAGGGAGGAGGGGGCGACTGACTATAACGACATTTCCAAAGTGTGATTAGAGATTCAAGATCCACAAGGAGTCCCGTGAGAGACCAATTGCCATAAGTTCGTATTGTTCAACCGAATACTAGTGGTTCATAGATAGTCAGTTAGGTTGCAAGAAAGTGCGGAAAAAATCAAAATAATCATTGTAAACTACTTAACATTTGTTATAGGTTTTCAAAATTCGAAATCAATGAATTAGAAAAGAATTTACTCAACTTGCAATTTTGTTTCTTTACTTTCAAGAAACCCCAAAAGTGCTCAAACTATATATGGGTGGCTTGACTTAAGACTTATGAGCATTCCATATGTACTGTATGGGAAAATCTTCAATACATACCCCTTTAAAGTGTGTATCATATGCATTTATTGTGTGGTCCATATTGTGACAGCTTATAAAAAATTATCTGCTGAATCGGTTATTCATAACATTTTAGAACTATCGTAACTTTATACAAAAAATTCGTAACTTTTCATTCCAAATATTTTTTTTTACAAATTATAACATTTTAGTGCATATCGTAACTTTTACACTAATAAATTGTAACTTTATAGCAACAGATTCATAACATTTTTAGAATCATAATATTTTTGTTTGTTTCATAACTTTACAAAAAAAATCGTAATATTTTCAGTTCGTAACATTTTCACTACGGAATCATAACATTTCAGTCCATTTCATAACTTTTTAATAACGTATAATCAATTGTGCAATCGATTACTTAATCAATTTTTTTAACGGTAGTTAATCAAATATGTAATCTATTATGTCAATATTCAATTCCATAATTGATTAGACTTTATAATTGATTTTTCAATTGATTAGACATCATAATCAAATTTATAATTGATTTTGCAATTTTATAAATAGAAATTATAATAAATTAGACATCATAATCGAATATGTAATCAATTCTGTTATGTTCAATTATGTAATCGAATAGACAATATAATCGATTTTGTAATTGAATTGAGTACAATTGGGAAACAATGTGAAATTGATTACTCAATCGATTTGCTAATTGATAGGTCTCAGTAAGTCCTCTAATTAATTGTGAAGTAAGTTAAAAACGACATTGCAATAGATTTCAAAATCAATTGTTCTAAATTACACAAATAATTGATTACATGATAGATTATATTTCTCTGCGGTTTCAATTGCGTAATTGATTGGTATTGATAACACTTGTAATCGATTACATTATCAAATATGAGTATTAGTTATTCGTAATTCGAATGCAAGCACTAATTTACAAAACTCTAGTAGTATGTCTGTCACGCCCTCGATCTTCAGCTAAATATTAATATATTTTCTATAAACAAAAGTCTTCCTCTCAACTAAATTTACCCTTAAATGTCATGTGAATCCAGAAAGCCAATCAAGTCGCTTCTTCTTCTCTCTAAATTTTTTTTTTTTTTTACATAAAGTCTTCCCAAACTTCTTCCATTAAAAGAGATTCACAATAATCAAAGAGATGAGTTTATGTAGAGCTTTGCATATAATCTAATCAAATGGTACAACCCTCAATTGCAAGTAAAGTGCATAACGTGAATTAAACTTGATGCTAAACCACTTCCTCAAGATTCCAATGAAGCTCTCAAGAGACGTCTCAATATGCACTCCATGCAATCCAAGCTATGTGTCATGACGAGTACCTGAAAGGATAGGGTGAGCTACACTAGCTCGTAGAGATATCCATACCTAAATTATATGCAGAAGTGAAGACAGATCCCAAGGAAAAACATTTTCCAAAGCATATTTGTTTTGTCAAAATATGGAACTCAAAATATCATACCCACGCTTGAAAATATTTAACTCCATTTCTCAAACACTGACACTTTCACCCACACATACCAATATTCTTAAAAATCTCAGTTTACCGTTACGGCGTTACCCAAAACAATCCCTGCTCTTTCATTTCCATTTCAAAGACCCAAAGATTAATCTTAAGTTCTTTAATGAAAACCCTCATTTTTCTTGTCTCACATAACTAGCCAACCTCTCACCAAAATATACACACTACGCATGTAGAGTCAGAATATGAAATAACAATGACACATCGAACAATACCACACCTCGACAATAAGGAGACTCACCCATAAACCCCAAATCAAATTCCAAATCCCAAGTTAACTTCAAGCCAAAAACCCTTCACCTTAAGATTTCCTTTACAAGTCTAACGTGCAAATAACCTATATGTTAACTCTCACAATGCATCACACCACAACGTACCAAATATACACTCACACAGAATAAGTTGCCCACCGCATATCAAAAGAACAAGCCACAATGATTTGGAGGTCTAAAAGAAGAAATATAAAACACGTATTGACATACTAGATGATCCAAGGTGGCAACTCAAGTTCAAGTTCTGTGTTTCTCATACACATATTCCACTTTGTCTCAAATTCACATCATCGATTTTCAAAAAAAAAACCCAATTTCCCTTTCTTTCCTTTTTCTTTTTGAAAACATCAATAACCCAGCCATTAGAAACATACCACCAACGCAGAACCATAATTTGCCTTCATATTGGAATTTGCAAAATGCCATACACATTAAAACTTAACATCTTGATGCAGAAGGATTCATAGCATAACGTAACAAATAAACGACAGATTCCCAATCTCTTATGTCATGTGATTAATCTCATTCATTCACTTTCTGTGCGTCAAATCTTATAAGCATGTTTCTGGGCATGGGGACCCCGTTCACCCACAAGTCACCAAAACTACCGCATCATTCACATTATTAGTTCAACACAACCAGCATCGCCCTTAGAGTCACCGCGGCTTTTCCCGGGTCTTTTCCCTAAGTCGATCCGGAAAAGAGTCACCATGGCTTTACCCAGGTCTATTCTCAAATCCGCCAAGCAGTAGGTCACCACGGCTTTACCCGGGTCTATTCCCACTATCACAAAGTAACAGGGTCACCACGGCTTTACCCGGGTCTATTCCCGCATTCACAGGGCACTTGGGTCACCACGGCTTGACTTGGGTCACCACGGCTTGACCCGGGTCTATTCCCATAATCAATATACACTGATGATGTAAACTTGCCAATACGACTTCATAACAGGGTCTAATATACTAAAACCATTAAGAGGGCAACACCCACATACCAAAACACGCATATTAAACCAACCCATGGATACAATACATAGTGAGGAAAAACTATTTATTTTTCTCTAAGTATCAAACAACATCAATGCCAATACACCAACAATGAATATCCCTTTAATCCAACACCTAGTCATCTAGATCAATCCATCGTATCCCCACATGTCAAATTGGCAAAGTTAATCATTTACATTAGCCTGTATCCAATTAAACATGAATTCAAGGACGAAACTTAAACCATTGAAAAGTATACTTCTTTTTCTTTGATCCATAGGTCATACATCAAACACGAAATTCGGGTAGCCTTATTACGGCCATGCAATTATAGCTCAACGTAACAATGAAACTAGTGCAAAGGCAGAATTTGGGTCAACTTTGGATGCAAATCTGTTATTGCTCGGACCTACCCATGATGCATGTGATGTATCGTTGGAAAGCTCTATGTGTCTAGTTTCTAACAAAACAAACGGTGTGTCGTTTCGAGTCCCGAGCTAGGAGTTATGTCCATTTTACCAAAGTCCGCCGGTGCTGTCAGATTCTACGCGGGAATAAGTAAAATTGATTGAAAAATCATAACTATTTCATCTTAAACCCAAAAATATTGAAACCAATGCCAAAAGTTGCACCACTACAAGCCCTACACTCAGTAAAAATTCCAGGTTCAAAAACGAGAGGAGGTTAACCCAACAATCAAAAGAAAAATCGATTCGCAACCATTTTCGCACCAGTCAACCAACCCTGCTTTAGAAATTCACCAAAAATTGTATACTTAACCAAATTACTTGATTCCAACGCCAATCTCTTCTTAACTTAAATATGCAGCTCCTGTAAAAGACCCAAAGCCACCCAAAATGTTCATCATGCCCAGAAGGTTAAAAGAAGACAGCCACGTACAGATTCGCGCATCCAGAAAACAGCCAGTATTCAAAAATTCATAACTAATTGTGTGATTATCGGTTTTTCATGATCTTGGTACCGAAATCTTCGTATCGAAACGTACTTCAACTTTTATGAAGGAACCAAAATTTAATTCCTAACAGAAGGGCTCCCAAAAGACAGATTACCAAAGCCCACGAAATTTTCAGCATACCCAAGATTTATTCAAGACTCAAAATTGATTCTTGTACATCCAACTAACACTTAAACATGTAAAGAAGGTAGGAGATCCCTACCTCGAAGGTTAGAAGCATGCCCGAACATGGAGGAAACTTCAAAGCGCTCCGATCATGAATTTTCTTCGATGGATAGGAAGCTCTCGTCGCGTAGAACAACTTTAGTACTTGGGGTTTTTCAAGAATCTCACTCGTAATAGATGAAATCGAAGAGAGAAGGTGAGAGAGGTGTGAGCCGAGAGAGAGAGAGAGCCGGCCGGGAAAGAAAAGAAAAGAAAAGGGAAAGTGAAGTGTACTCCTGGTGTGAGTTCATACATATAGCCCTAATGCACTAACACCCCTCTATTCCACAAGCATCACATTATAACCCCCAAATTCATACTTCCTCACACATCAAGAACATTATTTTGTTTAAAACATAAATTCATTTTTTTTTTTGTATATACCAATTGCATTATAAATACCAAGAATTAAATGATGAAATTACGGGTCTCTACAATGTCTATTGATCAAAAAATAAATAACACGTCCTAAATATTGTTGTCTTTTACACATAACTCTAAAATGTATTGGTAAATTTATATCGTCACCATCATCCTCTTGATCACCCATTAACTTTGTTAGTGTTTCCTACTTGATTAATATAGATGATCGACTTCACTATTCCTTTTAATTGGACTATTTGTGTTTTTTTTTTTTGGTCTGCAATGAAAGTTCACTATGCAATTATACGTATTCTGAAAAATGTTAAACATCACAATATTTCAAAATTTTCCAAAAAAAAAATTGGCTACGTATATGAAACACTTTAAAAAGGGTGTTGATTTTGGCAGTTCCAAGGGAGAGTGCCATAGTGTGCCATTAACAAAATGGGAAGTGCCAAAATCAATCCTTATATGGAATTGATTTCGGCACTCCCCTTGGGAGTGTCATTAACAAAATGTGGAGTGTCAAAATTATTGGCATTTAAAAATCCTGTAAAAAAATGCCTTAACTTCACTTTTTATGACATTATGATAATGATAGTATATTTTTCTTTAATAATTATCGAGAATAACGTATTTTAAAGAAGTAAATTATTTTCACTTGAAATAATTTTAGCTTCAAAGTTTTTAAAAAATAAAATTATTATTTTTAACATAAATTAATTATCAAAAATAAAATTGGGCCTAATTATTCGAAGGAAAAGAAAGATTTACGCCGGTTGGGAAGAGAGTGAGAGGCTTGAGGGGATTTTCTTTCTATTTTGGTTAATTCATAGGGTTTACCTATTGTACTGGTAACAGATTATTTATTAGTAACCTATTGTAACATTTTAAAGGGTCTAGATTATTTTTCAAATATCCAATGGTAATCAATAAGGTTGCATATGACTCACACCCAAATAAAGAGTGTGTATTGTAGCACTTTCCGTAGTGTATATATACTATTCTATAAGATTTCTTTACCATTCACTTAGATTAGAGAACATGGCAGGAACACCAAAGCGTGGGGTAACTATGTTTTGGAAAAACAATGAGGGCTTTGTTTGATTTTCATTTTTGGATGTTTGAGTTTTAATAGTGGGTGGAGAGATAAATAAAGTAATGTTTGAAGA
Organism: Rhododendron mucronatum var. ripense; assembly: GCA_019656295.1. NCBI lineage: Eukaryota > Viridiplantae > Streptophyta > Magnoliopsida > Ericales > Ericaceae > Rhododendron > Rhododendron mucronatum. The sequence goes on along the minus strand of BPLT01000146.1, from coordinate 495,493 downwards.
GATAAGTAATGAGTAAAAAGAGATAAAGAGAGAGATAAATGAAAGTAATAATTAAAAAAGTAGAATAATGATTAAAGAGAGAAATATGATAATGATTAAAAAATAAAAACAAAACAAAGATAAATTTGAAAACGAACAAAGCTGAGAAGTTTTGAACAAGGGAAAAAGGCATTCCACACTTGATTACAGTAAGGGTGCGTTTGGTTGGATGGAATGGAATGTGAATAAGAATAGAATTAAGAATGAAATAGAATTGGAGGAATTGAGAATGGAATCATTCTCATATTTGGTTGTACTTAGGAACAGTCATTCTCATCTCAAAAGGAATCGTGTGACAATAGCAATTTTTAGAGTTACAATAGTAATTTTTGGAGTGGCAATAGCATTTTTTGGAGTGACAATAGTAATTTTGGAGTGGCAATAGTAATTATTGGTGTGGCAATAGTGAATGTTGGAGTGACACTAGTAATTTTGGTGTGACAAATAAATGGAATAACAATTCCTTAGTTTTTTGGATGGAATGACAATTCCTTTATTAAGGTGAATAGTGATTCTATTTGGAATCATCATTCCATTATTTAATGGTGAACCAAATATTGGAATAAGTAAGTCATTGGAATGACTATTCCATTCCAACCTTGATTCCATCCAATCAAACATACCCTAACATCTGCATAAAGACTACCTACAAAAAACTAAAATGTGAAAGCTAACATCATCTTTTAGTTTTACACACTCGTATTTTCTCGTGGTAACAATATCATGTTAAGGGAGGCAGGGAACTGCTGCCCCTTAAAGGGGCAGCAGCCTGCTGTCCCGGTTGAATAGGGTCCGCTTCGATTTCTCTTTGATGATCATAAACGTTCATTTCATAGAGCTCGTCTAGTATCACAAGTGTACCAAAAATCTGCTTGAACAGATATCATTAAGATCCTTATCGAAACAGTTTTATCTTGAAAAGAATGGATCCGAAACACTAGATCAAATCCACTGGAACCCATTATTGGCAAGTTATATGTGTTCCGATCAGACACTTAATGACATCCGATCGAGCTAATTTTTGGTACACTTGTTCTAGTCGACGAGTTCTACGAAGTAAACGTTTCTAATCATCAAAGCGAAACCGAAGCGGACCTCATTCGGCTAGGACAGTAGAGCTGTTGCCCCTTTAAGGGGCAACAGCTCCCCCGCCTCCCATGTTAAGAGGGCATTTGGTAACCTTTTTGTTTTCAGTTTTTGTTTTTTCTTTTTTGGAAACTAATGAATAAAACTAGTTTGGTAACAAGTTTCTACTTTTTTGTTTTTCATAAACTTTTTAAGAGTTTTTGTAAACTATGGAAATTACAAAAATGTGTTCTCCCTAGTTTTTTTTTTTTTGTGGAGAAATACAAATATTATCAAGCATATTTTTTGTTTTTGTTTTTATGAAAACATAAACTTATCAAAAATGCTAGAGGTACATCGGTGTGGCACACTTCAACCACACCCCTCTCACATACAAGGGGCCCATTGGAACGGGCCCTACCTGTATGTGAGAGAGGTGTGTCACGTCTGATGTGCCCCTAGTACCTCCTTTTTTTTTATTTTTAAGAAACTAAAAGTAGTGAGTAATAAGTTACTCCTACTTCTACTTTCTTAAAAATAAAAAATTGAAAAACTGAAAAGGTTACACTCTAAACCTTTCCTTTCAGTTTGAGTAACATAAATCTTGAGAAGAAATGAAAATACGATGTCGTGTTTGCATGATTCTTACATTTAGAACCGAATGGAAGAGGAATATAATTCATCATGACATATTCAACTCAAAAATCACATTCTCAAACTGAGGAGGAATCTTATCATTTCCATTCCCCTAGTAATCATAAATTCATGGCTCAATCCATTAACAAAATAAATGTCAAGATGAGAGAGAGTACAACATTTCAGCTACCAAGAGCAGAGCTGCAATTTTTCTCCAGAAAAATATCAAATCAACCCACCATAATTCTAATTAGGAAACGGTACACAAGCCCAGCAAATAAAAGATCTGCTTTGCTAGAGTACAAACGGGTACATACCCAACGTACATATTGTTTTGAGAGATCCGTTCCGGATTCTAAAAAGATGATTAAAGTCATTCATTTTATTTAAATTTTTTATAAAAAAATCAACTCAATTGGATATCAATAATAGTCTACAAAACATCCAACTAACTTCGCTCCTAAATTAAATTCAAGATCATTATTTTGGGACTCGTACACCAAAACAATATGTACGCGGGCTATGTACCCTTTGTATGTACTCATATTCCCTTCTACAAAGATTCTTCAATTACGATTCTTTTTTTTCCTATTTTGAAACAATTTCAATTCACTTTCACCCTATCACACATAACCATTGCTACTAACACCGTACAGGCCTGCAGGGGAATCAAAAAAAATCTCCATTTCACCCTCCAATGTTTTAACAAAACAAAAAGGGAAAAAGTCACTTTCTTTACCCTTTTTACCTCTTCAGACCATGTACACCTCCATGCTTGCCTCCTTTGCAGACTTACAAACAGGACAAAACCCAACAAAACCTTCACAGGATTTGCACGAGCACAGATGCCTACAAGGAAGGAAAACAACACAACATCTTTTCGAAAAACAGAGCTTGCAATCCACACTTTTATTGCTCTGTTCTGCTTCTGACTCCTCTGTTTCCTGCCCCCTGTTTCTGTTTTCCTCTCTGTTTCCCCTGTTTGAGTAAAAATCACAGACCGATTCTGCCTCCATGGCCCGCTCTCTGACTTGGGTCAGAGTGTTGTTGAGCTCTGCGACCTTCGCTTCGTTCTCTCTGGCCTTCCTCTGCCATTTTTGGCTCTCCATTTCTATGCCCCTCAAGTATTCCTCAAGCTCCTTTGTTTTCTTCGTTGCAATTGCCAAGTCTTCGTCTCTTTGCCGCATTAAGTTCGTCGTTTTCGAGTGATATATTTGGAGGAGGATATCATGCTGTTGCCTGGATTCTTTTATCAATATAGTTTTCAATCTTTCATTCTGTTTGGTAAATCCAAATATTCTGTTAGATTCTGCTTTAATCGGGCTTCCCCGCAGAGATGGGATTGAGTTCTCAAATTAGTCGAAGTGCATTTAGCGCTGGGCAGGACACTTGAATTAGCAAAAAAAAACAAAAGAAAAATGCATGTTTATCTTATTCATACAACGTATCAATCAACACATAATTATAATACATTATCTTGTGATGATCAAACTTATTCACTATGCAAAGCTCGTCAAAAATATGAATGATGACATATTGATAAAAATCTTGAGAGAAAAAAGAAAAAGAAAAAGAAAAAAGATTAGAAGTTAGACATGTGTGATCAATTCAATACTGAGATGGTTTGCCAACCATGTATTGCGGAAGTCCACGTGATTTTTAGCATAATATATATTCTCGACAAGTTTTAATAAGTGAACGAACACAATAACCACAAAAAACAACCCACAAATTTGATTAAGAGATTCAGTTTATATTACAGAACCCAAACACAATAACCATTCAAAAAAACAAAAGGGAAATCCTAAAAAATAAAATAATTTACTATAAACAGAGCAGAGTATGGATTGATTAGATTCTGACCTGAAGCTGAAGAACCAAGTCAATCTCTTGCCTCTGCTTCTCGAGCAAAGCTGCTAAAGACCCAGAAAATCCCGGCGACGCAAAATGGCCACCTCCATTTGATACAGAAGAACCCCCTTCACAAAAGTTCGTTCCACGAAATGGAAACCCTTGATTCTGGTGAAGAAGGCTAATACGTTGAAGGTTTTGTTGAGGAGTATTCATCCCCGTAGCAGAGCCATAGACCGGTATCGCCTGAGTCTCAGAATAAAATTGTGATTCAACAGCCATATCAATCAACTACTCCCAAATCAAGAAAATCAAGATTCAAGAAGATATAATAAGTCGAATGAAGCTTCTCTCTCTAGAACGCGCGCTCTCTCTCTCTCTCTCTCTCTCTCTCTCGCTGTCTTGCCTCGTTCTTGGTTCAAGGGAAAGAGACTAACAGAGTAATGTGATTGGGGATTGTGACGATTTGCATTTGCGTTTGTGATTAGCTGTAATAGTAATCCGATAAAAAGGAGGAAACAATTGTGAGAGAGGAAAAAGGGGAGTTGGTTGGGATTCTATCTTTTTCTGTCAAAGTCGAAAAAGTTGAGAAGAAAAAACAGAGAGAGTTAAGGACGACGTACAAATGCAGATTTCGTGACAGAAAGCTCGGATCAGAGAGTGACAGAGAGAGAGACGTTGGAGAGAGAGAGGGAGAGATACAGACGATCAACGATTGGAAAACTTGTCAGTTTAGTCATTGGGAAGGGCTGAAGATAGATTAGTACTGTAGTTATGTGAAAAAATTTGGACCATTAAGAAAAAGAAAATCCTAAAGAAGAGTTTTTTTTTTTACAAAGCTAAAGAAGAGTTGAGTAATGCGTAATGAACTTTTCTTTCCTTTTAAAAATAAAAATAAAAAATTTCCGTTTGCCACTGAGGTGGTAGTTCGGTTGGCAGAGTTTACTATCCTTCTCGACGGAGAAGTGGGTTCAAGTTTTGGCAGATGGTTTGGCCTCACGTCTACGGATGAGTCTTCAGGCCATTGAGGGGGGAAGTTTATGCCAACTGTACACTAAGTGGTGCAGTGGTGACGGCCCATCTTTCTAGATTGTAGTTATGACTCAAACTGGACATTCCATCGGCGGGGCAGAGAGCCCCTGTGGTCACGCCTAATGGGAGTTGCTACGCTGGTTGCCCTCTTCCATCCTTTTGATTATTTAAAAAAAAAATCTCTTTTTAATTACTATTACAACTTGCACGCATTTCGATTAATTTCGGACCCTCAAGTTAACAACCGGCAAATCTTTACCCCACTTTTTGGGATGTTAAATCTCTGTGAGATTCGAGCATGCTAACTCATAGAGAATAAACAAGAGTATTCAGTAATTTGCGATGTGTTTCAAATACACTTTTATTCTCTTTACTCTCGCTCTCGCAAACTTTAATAGTTTACAATGTGTTTCAAATACGCTTTTACGCTCCCATTCTGCAGGTATATTACGTGACTACTAATGCGTATGGTGTTTATTAGTTACTGTTTATTTAAGTTCTCAAGTTTATAAGAAGTGCCAGAAATGCAGGAGATGGGGACAGACACCCGTATCTATCGAAAAACACGAAAAGCCTTGTACTCCTACGATTTATACACTGTATCTGGTTTAACATCTCAACGCAACATGGTGCATTGTTTGACCCTTGGATTGTTGCTGGGTGGGGATTTTTGATCTTAGTGACTGGACTAGACCAATTAGGGTTGGTTGAGTGGTTGGAAGCTTGAATTTGGTTGGCGGAGACTCATATTCAAGTCTTCGTTTGTATCCCCTCATTTGGCTAGAGTACATACTCCAAATACCACCTACACGTTATGAGATTTTAGCTGCAATCATGGCATAGGTGCGGCGGAATCCTATAAAGAGTGGTATGGGATGACGGATCAATACTCTTGATGAAGGAGACGGAGTAACATGCATGAGACTTCTATTTGAGCACTGGAAAAAGTTACTCGACTAGCGGTTACACAAGAGAGGGAAAGGATTGTTGAAGCACATTCCCACGATTGGATGGTGGAGATTTGAAGGAGGAATAAGAATATGATGTCATATTCTCGTGATTCCGACGTTTGAAAGAGACAACTATAAGAAAATATTTCTAAACTGAGTAATATGATTCTGATCTCTTCCCTTCCGCATGAAAATATTACATCCCTCGCTCAATCATTAAGGGAAACGAAATGTTGACATTGATCATTTATTAGAATAATTGCTTCATGTGTAAGATTACGGAATTAATTCAAACACAAGAATAAAAATACTCCAAGTATTATACTCCTATGAAGATTCTGGTCATTCAAACATGACCTAAGGTTCAATTTGGCTGACAGTAATCTATAAGAGGAATGAGTGAAATTTCATATTTTAATGATTCCAACGTTTGAAACCTATTGGAATGGAATGTGATTCCTAATGACATATTCAACTAGGAACCATATTCTGAAACTAAGATCCAATTCATCCCATACCCCATGAAAATCCTAGATTCTTAACTCAATCTATTAATTTTTTTTTAATTTTTTGGTTCTAGTAAATTAACAAAATAATTGAATCCTAATGCAATTAAAACCAATGCAATTTGATAAAGGTGAATGAACAAGGATCCGCTGGGTAATTTGCAGACTGCAGAACTTCAGGGAATGGCCATAATGTACCGATCTCAAAGAAAAAGCAGACGAGATAACAAAAACAACCCTATCTCAAGATTTTCTCAAAAGAAGGACCAAAACAACATCCAAGTTCTGATTTTCATCTGAAGCAATACCATTCAAGGAACCCACAAACATGGAATAAACAGGCTGCCCAATGCTTTAAACAAATCAAAGCATACCATAACTACCGAAATAAACAAGAGAAGGAGTTACCGTGTAACCACACCTCGCTGGTCAAAGACATTCTGCAACATAGTGGTCAGAGAAAAATCCAGTAAAGGACCCGAGAAGGAGTTACCGCGTAACCACACCCGATTTCATCGGGTCACTATCTGGACTCTCCACTTGGCATTCAACGGATTCTCAGGTCCTCTGCCTGAATCCTTTTCGGTTCTTGGGGTCATTATCCGGACTCACCACTCTCCACTTCACATTCAACAGCCTCTCAGGTCCTCTGCCTGAATCCTTTTCGGGTTCTTCGATACAGTCCCTGTGGCTAAACAGGCAGCAGAGCAGCTCCAATCTGAACAGGTTTATATCCGTTTTGCCCAGTTGACCGAGGTGTGGTTACACGGTAATTCCTTCTTGGGTCCTTTCTACCAAATTTTAGTGTGAGAGATAACCAGACTAGAAGAGTTTAGGAGCATCCAGAGGGGCTACCATCAGCAACAAAATACTAACTGCTTAAAAAGCAGAATCCAGGTGCTCGCATTATTTTATACCGTCTATCTAAACAGTCCAGTAATTACTTCCACGTGTTGTTGGTGTACGTTTTGTCATCACAATAAGAAATATTAATCGGCCTCATGGAAACAATTGATACTTGATACAGAAGAAATCAAGCTATCCAAACACAGCAAGATCAGCTAAAGTAGTGAAGAGACACTCCATACATGCGAGCAATCCACGAGCTGCTTAATCTAGATTAGAGACTGCATCACATGAAATAAACAGCGTGCCAAAAAACACATTGAGAGCTTCAAACAGATCTAGGTATTCAAAACATACCAAATAACCTACCAAATAATCTTGAGTGACACTCCAGAGGGACCACCAACAAAGGGAAAAGAAAACCCGCTTACCAAAGCCAGATCAAGGTGCTGGTATTATTCTATATAATCTACCTATGAACTCTTGGTATTTAATCTCTCTGTTTCCGTTACCAGTTTTTCATCGCCTAAAGAAAACTTCAAATAAACTACTTTTGCTCCATTACTCTGGAAGACTTTCCAACTTCACTTTCCATTCTGGAGTACCACTCACCAATGCGCGTGTGCTCCACCATATCTCTACCAGACTTGAGGTAACGGATAGGTTTCAAGACACCAAAGACGGCAAGATCAGCTAAATTAGGTTTTGACCCACCTGTAGGAACAGTTAAAAGTAGAGTCATTTTAGAAAAGATAAACTATCAACTGTCGGAGTTTAGGCGCAATAACACAAACTGGGATTTGAACGAACCGAGAAATTTTTGACCATTAAGTGCATCCACCCATTTCTCTGCAGCTTCATACAAGGCTGCACGCTCATCAGTGATATTGTATCTCTTCTTTAGTTTCTTTGACACAAAGTACATAGCCGTAGCTCCAGCATACTTTGCCATTATTCTTTCAGTGAAGCTGAAATTGCCTGTAATCAAATGAAAACATGGCTAATTTTCTGAGTTTATCTTTGACTGGTGTCAATCTGCCATCACTGCACATGATCTAATTCAGCTCTAGAAATGAAATGAGCTCAATGGTACAAGCAAACCAGTATAAAATCTCAAAACAGTTAAGATGAAAATTAGTATCAACAGATGTTGTAGTAGAATTGATATATACTCCCTCCGTCCCAAATTGATTGTCCGGTCCGCAAAACGGAGTGTTAAAAATAATACAATTTTTGCAAGAAAAAATCAAAAGTTTTTTAACAACTTACTAGATATCAATGAGTATTTTTAATTTGTGAAAAAAGTTTGAATTTTTTCTTGAAAAAATTGCATTATTTTTAACACTCCGTTTTGCGGACCGGACAATCAATTTGGGACGGAGGGAGTAACTTACCAGGAATTTAGCAATCAAAATAGACAACGCCATAATATAGAAAGGATAAGACTTGAAAGCATCACAAATGAAATAATAGTAAAGAAACAGCAGAACAAAACGATGGCTTGATATATTAGCAATTTGCTATATCTACTAGTGTACATGTCCTCAGGTGGGGATAACTATTCAGCAATCCAAATCTTACATTACTCGCAGATAAATAAAATACAGTGTCGGCGTGGGAAAACATGTAAAGATCTCCATGACGCGCGCCCTGCACCACACCATCACCAAAACCCACAGCCTGGATCCTTTTAGTACTTGAATGCCATTATCTGGAGTGGTTTCTGCCTAAAGGTAGACTGGCCAAGTATGGTGAGCCACTGGTCCCTGTCTCAACCCAAGCACGTGACACTATTCAGGTGAGCTGTTAAATATGGAGTCTCAACCTCCCTGGATGCTTGAACAAGTTCCTCATACTCTGCTAAGCCTATAAAATCTATTCACCACTGCCTCACCTTTCTCCATGTGTTAAGATAATCCATAGACTCTCTTAGTGGCTATTATACTTCCCTAACGACTCCATATCCATTGAGACGGACAAGGCAATAAAATTGATATATTTTACAGATCAGCTTGAGCCCAATAACGTCACTCATCAAGAACCTCAACCTATGGTGGCTCGACCAGGGAGGCGAAAGAGCAAATGAATCACATGAACCAATTTTTATTTTCATATCTGTCTTTCAAAATTATGACAAGCCTTATTGGTTGCCTCAGTCTCGCCATTAATAAAAAGAGATACCATAACTGGATAGGAGAAAACAAGAGAGTGATTTCGCAGAAATAGTTATAGGTTGTCCACAGGGGCGGAGCTACCTGCTTGGGGGGGTGGGGGGGGAGAGAGTGGCAAAATGTTAACCACATATATATATATATATTGCACAGAAACTGTTATTAAATAATAAAAAAATATGAGAAGATTGCTCAAAGAGCAATTTGGCAGACTTGGCTAATGTGTGCCAGGTCCTAGACCTCGACCACGGGAGTTCAATTCCACCACGCGTCAATTTGCTTTTCCTTTTGGGAAACTATCAGCGCTCTCTCTCCCTCCCTCATTGTAAATATTTTTGCATAAACAAGGTATTTTTCACTGATTGGAGAGGCACATGACCCATTTCAACATTAAATTCCTCACACCCACGACACCCCCCCCCCCCCCCCCCCCCCCCCCCCCCCCCCCCCCCCCCCCCAAAGTTAGTAAAAGTTAGTACGATTTTTACTGTATATTTCTTTACGAATATTGGTGTGTGTGAATGGACATATAAAATAAATTCACAAATATATCAATTTTTCTATTTGCATGAATAAGTTATGGGATACACCTTTTTTTACACTTGGAGTGAAAGAGGGATTTTCCATTGCCTCCAACACTCCTGAAACTTGTCAATTTAGTTATTTTTTGTGGTGTTTGTTCAGGAAGAAAGCATATTTTTACTGTGTTTATTTACGAATATTGGAAGAGGGATTTTCCATTGCCTCTGACACTCCTGAAACTCGTCAATTTAGTTATTTTTTGGGGTAAATTCCAAATACACCCCCTGTACTTAGGTCATTTTTCAACTGCACCCCCTCTACTTCATTTTTAATCACTCGCACCCCTTGTACTTAAGACTAGTTTGGAACTGTTAGTATTTCCGTCCAAAATAACGGAAAAGCAGGTAAATGACTTGTTGGCGGGAATTTTCCCTTCTAAAACGTCTTCTCTAAGACCAAATTGATCCCAAAACCCATTTGCAATGATAATTCATCACTACCATTAATTATTGGTCGAGGACGGAGTCACCAACATATTTTACAAGTTAATTGGCCAGACATTTCAAATCTATGTGTTCTGGATTTTTTCTTGAAATTTCGAGAATGGGGTTATTCTTAGAATAATTTATTTAGGGTACTGTGTAAATTTCATATTTTTCTGAGACCGAAACCCGGACAGCTTCTCGGCTACGCGTGTGCTCGGGCTTCTGGGACCACTTGCGCATGCAAGTACACATGTCACGCTTATAGACACATGACATGGCCAATTTGACACCTAGAATTACACTCATGCATGTGTAAATATATTTGGTTATAACATTTTTTTTGTCATCTTGGTAAAAACTAGTCAAACATGTATTTTAATTTTTGAGGGGGGAGCTACGAAATTTGAAAAAAGAGGAGGAGGATGGTGTTCTTCCACGCCCCCACCTCAGTTCCACCATGAGCCACCACCTCCCGTCACCATTCTCTCATTTGAAAACTTATTTTCGTGCCGGTAACTTCTTAAACTTTCTTGACAGCTTTCTAGACCATCACAAATTCGTATTTTGAGAAACTTTCTGCTATGATTCAATTTTTGAAGTCTTCATAACTTTTAAAGTACGTTTAAAGACGAAAATTTTGATACCAAGAACATGCAAAACCAATCAACACAGAATTAGTTATGATTTTCGGAATATGAACTGATACACATGTTTCGAAATCTGGACAGAACCATCTTCTTTTTATTTCTGTGAACTATCCTATTAACTTCTGAATCTGATATTTTTACTGAGAATAATACTTTACGTTACGAAACTTTGAGAGTTGGTTTCAATATTTTTGGAGTTGAAATGAATTAGTTATGGATTTTCTACGAAAACATGATTGGCTGCCCTGTTTTTCTGTAGAACAGCTTGTTCTTTTGAAATTTGGACAATATTTGGTTGATAACTAATCTTTCAATTTTTACAGTAGATACATATGGATGTTACGCAAGTTTGGGCGCTGGTTTGAGTATTTTTGGACCTTATATGAATAAGTTATGATTTTTCAAAGAAAGGGAATACGAATGGGTATATTTCAGTCTTTTCGTTACTTTGGACGGAAATACTAACAGTTCCAAACTAGTCTTAAGTACAAGGGGTGCAAGTGATTAAAAATGAAGTAGAGGGGGTGTAGTTGAAAAATGACCTAAGTACAGGGGGTGTATCTGGAATTAACCCTTATTTTTTGTGGTGTTTGTTAAGGGAGAAAGCAAAAGGCAGTTACAGCTGGAGCTATTTAATTTTATTTTGTGATGGTGTTCACATATAGGGGGTTGGGGTAGGTGTCACCCGCCCTTTCGAACACATAATTTTTTCTTTAGATTAATGTGGTTTGACTAGGTATTTACAAGGATGCCTAAAAAAAAAAAAAGACTAATACTTTGTACATATAATGTAAAATTTTCAATTTAGAGAATGGTCAGTTCGGATTGAGAAAAATTAGTATCGTAATGTCTTCCATTTGAATACTATAGTTGGAGTAAACTTGAATTTAACAAAAAAAGATCTACAAAACCTAATTTTATGACTTTCTACTTAATCTTCTTCCTCATATTTTTTCACACATGTAACTAGATTTCCATTGAATGGTGCCACCCCGCGGCCGAATCCTGGCTCTGCTCCTTGTTGTCCACGATAACTTCCGCGAAAAAGCAGACACAAACAAGACGAAGACCCAAAAACATGACAAAACACAGCACGAAAAGAACTTCTTTGCATGTATATTAGTCATACCACAATAGTGAGCTCTTTCCAAATTCAGCAAATCAAAATAAACGTGCATAGAAGTCCTAACAAGTATTTTAAAAGCGCCCATTCCATTACACGTTTTGTCCGAACATCAAGCTTTTCTTTTTGTGGATATATATATATATATATATATATATAGTGTGTGTGTGTGTGTGTGTGTGTGTGTGGAGATCTGTCTAAGACCATCAAAGATGCAAAACCTTCAAATTTAACGTGAAAGTTTAAAGGTGGAGGGTGAATGTCATTTCCCTTAATGAAATAACAAAAAGTAGGGTTGAATGATGAATATTATTTCCCTTTACGGTATACAAAACAGTTATGAAAAACAGGATATCACAATTTTCTACTTCAATGCCACATTCCAAGGTGTCGAAGAATATAAACTCTACTTATTGTTCTCAAAGGTCCAAAATCATTCCAAGGATCGCAATATAACATACCTTGGGTTGCGATATAATCGAAAGACTCGAGAGCCTCAGAAGGAGATCGATATATATTTGGTGATAAGACATGCACCAGGTGATTATCCACCCACCTACATCACAACCAGTGGCTCAGAAGGAGCTTAAAAACGTGTCACATCTAAACTATATCAAAATAACACAAGCTGTCTACACAATCATGCTAATTTTTTTAATGTTTTTTTTTTTTTTTGGGGGGGGGGGGGGGGGGGGGGGGGGGGGAGAGAATGTGCGATTGAACATGCCAACACAATGTTACTTCTTCTAGTAGTAAAAATACCATAGCTGCATAGCATGTATATGCATAATGTCAAAAGCAAGGCCTAGGTGTTCGGCTAAATAAGCCAAGTGACTTATTTTTTTGTCCTTATTCAAATTTTTTTCCTATCACTTGGCTTGTTTTACAATAAGCCAACTGATAACAAAAAAATTTGAATAAGGACAAAAAATAAGCCAAAATGGCTTATTTAAAAGAACAAGGAACTCCTGATTGCAAATAACAAATAACGTCCACAAAAGAATAACATTAAGGAAAAGAAGGTAATATGGAGATAAAGAAAATTATATTCAGGAAGTTCTAGAACATAGTAGAAAGACCATACCTGCGCCACTCTAAGCCAAGGTCAACAGGTGTCCCAGGACGGACCCTTAAAAACAACTTGTCAATAATTTCTGCATACATGCAGCATTCAAAGTCATAAACATTAGATAAAGTTCAATAGTAGTAGTAGTACACTAGTATTTTGCTTCAGAGACATGAACAAACAAACGACAGAGCTTTCAGTATTAATTACAATGACAAGGTTAACTGTTCAACTTTATTTTTGGATAACCAGGTGTTCGGGTAATGTGCACCTCAACTAATCCTGGGGCCCTAAAGTTAACGATCGAGTAAACATTCAGTGGACCCAAAGGAGTTGGTAGCACCTAAGTGGCCTCAAACCTGAGACATTAGCAAACCCCCAAGTCCAAGGACTTCACCACCAGGCCAACCCTTTGGGTTACTGTTCAACTTCCTAAAAGTTTTATCTAATAAATAGGAGGAAGCAACCAAAATCTTTTTATCAAGTACCTGATGAGTCAACCATCTGTTCACCATCAACCACCAGTATGGGGACTTTCTTGTAATCAGACCATTTGATCTCCTTTTTGTTGATGGGATTGACCTCCACAACTTTGTAAGGAATGTCATAGTAATCCAGGAATGCTGGGAGAAGATGAAACAGAAGGAAAACTAGTGAGGAGAAGGTCAATCAATACATGACTAATCTGTCAATGAGACAAGAATATCCATCAAATATAGGAGAGACAAATAAGAAATATGCATCACAAAAGAGAACTCATCAATTCAATCAAAACCCTCGTGCTCCAAACCTTTCTCTTCTACTGATAAGCCCACATCCTCTCATGAAATACTCCTCAAATACTTCTGGAAAGTTTTTTAATAACTTGAAAAGATTAGATTATCTGATCCAAATCAATAGTAGAATTGTATGCTCAATCAACCGATGGAGTAAAAGGCTCCAATTTTGCCCTTTCAATTGTTCCCATTTTCTTCCTAATGACATTCTATAATATCTAACGAAGGATCAGACATAAAATTTATAACATACCTTTCCAAATCTATAGAGCCGAGAATACCCAAAGAGACTGAGCAATCAACAGAGTCTATACACCTCTCTAAATGCCAATTGCCAAATATATCTAACATGCCAAGGAATTGATAAAGAGGTGGCTTAAACTACCTCGACTCCCAACTAAACAAACTACAAAGAAAAAGACTCGTAAATTTAACCAACGGCATCTCGTTCCCTCAAAATGTCTACGATTACCCTCTTGCCAAATGAGCCACATACAAACACAACAGAATCAATTTCAAAGCTTCCATCTTCTTAATCCACTCTAGCTCCATACCATTCTTGAACAAGCACCACCACCGTCGCAGGGAAAACCCACGACATGCCCCACCAATCTAGAACCACATCCCAAAGTTCCCTGGCGATTTATGTTATGAATAAACAAATGCGCTCCTTTAATTCACTGTGACTCCATGTAACATTGATTCACGATTACCATCCTACACCTTGTAAGATTATCTCTAGTGAAAATCTTATCCCTAGCTGCACACCAAAGAAAAAAAACAAACATTTGTAGGAGCACGAGTGCCCCAAATGGTTCTCGAGGGAAAGGAAGTAGTTTGATCTCTAGCCAAAACTTGGTAAAAAGACTTCACCCGAAATAACATAAAAAGAGGTTTTCAAATTTAGTAAGCAAATCATTTGACACCCATATATGAAAACCTATCATGGCCTAAGTACATTAACTTCACTTTCAACTCAACCAGCATCAAAATATACGTAGTAGTAACATCAAATCTTTTCTGAACATTACTTTATGGTGTGCTTCTTGTCCCATGGAAGCTTGTGGTGTACAACTGTACATATACATGGAACTATATACAATTGCGTATGCAATTCGTAAAATGGCCACAATAATATGTTCTATACTTTGTGTGCAATCCAATCCAATGCTATGTAAAGTAGAAGTAAACATCAAGGGGAATACACATTGCAAATATTAAAAATCCTAATTCTTTAAAGAAAGGCTAGTCTTCATTACTGTAAGTGATACCAAATTGTCATTTACTATTCTTCAATAGAAACCCTAACGGACGCAAGATTTTAAGGTTGGGTGGGCGAACATTACACCAAAATTGTAACAAAGGCGATATTAAAGTTGTAAAAATACGACCAATACTATTACTGTACATACAGTCGATCAATGTATTTAAAACTAACTTTACTTGTCTCCAAAACATTTGGAGGGGCGGGCATCGAATTGTTCAAAATGTCGGGCGGGCGAGGAACATATGTTATTATAACGTTTCTTTGAGATAAAAACTACTTCAATCCTAGTACAAAATTTTCTCAAGAACTACTCTTTTATTTTGATAACTCAGGTGCCCGGGTCATCTTAAATTTGAAGCGTGCGTAGGGCAGTTCGGTCCAGCCTTGCTAAGCGAAAAAGACTCCACTGGATCATAAGTCATCTGAAATGGGCTAAAAGAAGAGAATACCTTTAACCTTGTTACAGAAGGGGCAAGCTTCGTACTGATACAGGACGACTTCCTTGGGATTGAAGTTCTTAGACGGCGCCTCCTTGGCGTGGACCTCTTCGGCGAGCGTAGAGGCGGCGACCGAGAACATCATGGTTCCGGCGACGGCATTGGCGGCGGCGGATCGAGTCCGGTGACCGGAGGAGGGATTGGCGATTGCGTGGTGCCAGAGGAAACGAGACTTGAACGGAGAAGAGCTGGTGGTGGTGGTGCTGCTGTACGGCGCCGTGTGGAGAATCCGGTCGTGAGTAGGGCCGGCGGTGAGGGCGGCGGGTTGTGTGGCCCGGGAAATGGCACGGTTCAGCCCGCTAAACCTCTTCATTGCGGGCGGTGGCGCTCTCTCTCTACTTGGCCGAGGTTTAACGCACTTTTTTATATAGAATTGTCCCGAAGGTTCCCCATTTTAAATCATTTTAGGGTAGAAACCTACTAAATAAATAAATAATTTATTTTATATATTTTTAAACTCTAAAATAAAACGAAAAATAATTTTTTAATTTCTTTGCATTGTATAAACGATCTCAATCTTTTAAATAAGATCTATATTGTATATTTTTATATTTTAATAAACCCATAATTTTTTAGCTTAAAATTGTCTTCTTAAAAAATAAGAACTTAAAACCCGTTTCGGAATGGAACGTTAGATGCATTCTTTGAGAGGAAATTGGGAGATTAGAAGAAACAAAAGTCAGATAAAAATATCAAAAAATCAAAGCCCGGTTCGTTTTTTTGTTTGCCATACGTTATACTCCCTTGTTCAAGTGTCATTGTCCATTATTCTGTTTCTCTTTTATATATTTTGTCTATATTTTTTGGTGTGAATCTTGAAAAATATACAATATGGATCTTATTTGATAGATCTCAATTAGTTTTATAATATAAAGTTTTCAAAATTATGAAAAACATTATAAATTGAAAGATATAAGCAATTAAAAAATAACACGTAATTCAAAAATAGACAATAAAAATGGGACGGAGAGAGTACATCAGTAGAGATTAAAACTTTGTTAGTAAATTATCCAAGCCCAAATTTTAAATTTGTTTAGTAGATACATCGGTTTGAACCCCGAAAAAGATTCAACCAAGGTCATAAATACTTCAATGTTTTATTAAACTATGGAAGATAAAATTCGTAGGGTTTAGGGCCGCTATTAAGGTTTGGACTTATGTTTAAAGCCCAAATCTTATGGTCTTTGTTTTTTGAAAGAAAAAAATTTGCTTGTGATTTTCGTAGTTTCATGAAGTTTTGTCCAATTTTTTTATTATTTCAAAAACTTCTTAAGGTTTAGTTTTCATCTCAGAACATCTAAACGGATTAAACCGTAAAAGTCCACAAAAATCAGGGTAAAGTTGGTTGTCTCATGTCTTCCAGTAGAGGCTTGAGTTTGAGCCTCACGAGGGGCGGAATTGCGGTTCAGGGGTATGGACAGCCTCTGAATTCCTATTAACTAACATACTAACACTCGTTAATCTTTGCTAGTATATAAAGTGTGACATAAATAAAAAAGGGAAAATGACGTCCCATGACGTGTTTTGATAATTAATACTTTTTAATGAACAAAATGTCCTTAGCGGATATTAATTATCAAAACACGTCATTGGCCGTCATTTTCCCAAAAAAAAATGAGAAGGTAAATTTTGTCCTTTTTCTGGCCCATGGTTTTTGGGTCAATCCTTTAAAAAGCCCACATCGTAAGTAAGGCGGTGCGGCAGCATCGGCCTTGAAATTACTGGGTTCACACAGGGGCAAAAACGGAAATCGAAAAACCCAACCGCGTCAAAGGTCGGCCAACCCTTCACGCTATATATACCCCCTCACAGCCTCCCAATTTCCCCATTCAACAAATCCCATTAGGTCGTGGTTTCCTCCCCCGAAACCCTAGCCCTAATCTTCTTCTTCAAATCGCGGACGAACTTTCTCCTCGATCGAAGAACAAGTCTTGCCTTCCAATCGGAAGAAATTTTTGCGCAGATCTGCGCTACATATATAGATATACACATATATACACGCCACAAATTTTTTTTTGGTTGCGATGTCTCGGTGCTTTCCTTACCCTCCACCTGGCTATTTCCCAAAGGGAGAGAGGAGCGAGGCGGCCTTGATCGAACCTTCGATTAAGGTTTGTTGAGCACTTGGAAACCTTTTGTGTTTTATGATGCTCTCGAAAAGCCTTGATTTGATTTCGAGATCTGGGTTTGTTTAATGTATTGTGAGCGAATGTTCTTGTACAGCAAATATAGTCCAAAAGTTGATTGTAAAGACATAAACAAATAACAGTGATTGAATTGTGTGTGTAACGGGGAATAATGAGTTTTTACTTGTAATTTATGTTTTTTTTGCCATGTTTCTTGTTGATTATGGGTTTCAGGGGTTCTGTTGGATGGTGTTTTAGATTTGGGATCTATGAATATGCATTATGATGATGGTTTATATCATTGAACGGCTAGCGTTTGTTTTGTTCGTGATTTGGGGATACGATCGGAAGCTGAGTTGGACTAGATGGTCAAGTGGCAGGGTGAGATAGATCATAGACGGTGGAAGAAGTTTAATTGTGTTTAGCAATTTTGGATGTCCAATACCCATTTTAGATTACTGGACTATGCATAATTTTGGCTAAGGTTGTTTCTGCTTGTTGCCTCATATAGAGCTGATTTGAGGGTGAAAGGCAGTATTGGAGCACGTTTTTTGGTGAAAATCTTAACTGCAGCTGGTCATAAATCCCGTATCTATGTGGGTGGGATAATTTTCATTAGAATTGGGTTTGGTGAATTATTTTGAGGATTAGATTAGGTTTAGCACTAATGAACTGGTTGTGAATTGAGGTTGTTAGTGGTTTTCATTACTGAGGAGAAGGAATTTTTTTGAATTGAGGTTGTTAGTGGTTTTCATTACTGAGGAGATTACTGCACGTGCAGCCCCACTAATTTTTCTTAGACCCAGGTGAGGGATTTGGGTGGATACTGGTTAGTGTGGCATTGCATTGTTGCTCATGTTCTATGTCTAAAGTATCTTTCTTACTTAGGTGATTGCTCGGTCCTCTGCATGATAAAGGGTAACATGGAAGGTTTGTTTGCACTATAGTTGTACCAACTTAGTTATACTAGGTTGTGAGATGGCATGGTTGATGTCATGACTTGGTTAATGGTTTTGTTTGGAGCTAATTGTGTTCACACTTTTGATGAATTAGTGGTGTCTCATCCCAGTCTGGTGTTTGTATACTAAATTACTAATTAAGAATTACCAAGGATTATTGTGTCCAACATTTTATAGTGTAGAGAAGAAGTTGGTCTTTGGGTTATGTTGTCTATTTTACCAATATACGGTACTATACCATGTGTATTTGAAGGCTTGTAGTCAGATTTGAGTTGATATCTAGACCCTGTATTTAGGGATTTGATTTAAGATCCAGGGGAGTTCTTGTTGGAAGTATAATGGTGAAAACTGGGGGAGTTTGACTAGTGGTTCTCTGCTTATTACTTTTAGGAAATTCAGATGTTCCTAGTAATGTGTTTTTTTACCTGTCAGTCTCTTGCTACAAAATTAGCAAGAGTGGATTTTGATATATGTCAATAAAGATCTCTGCCCTTCGTTCGCGTGGTTATGCTTGCATCTTTGGTCTTCCCTTGTCGTCTATTCTAAATTTGTCCTTACTGGTGCTTTAAAGCTCCAGAAGGAAAGGGAGAAGGCCGAGACAGAAAGGAAGAAAGAGAGGAAGAGGGAGAAGAAAGATAAAAAGAGGGAAAGCAAAGTAAAGGATGCTAGTGCATCTAGTCATGGTGAAAAGAGGAAGAGAAAGCGGAAAGATGGGAAGGCTCACAAAGGGGAAAAAGATACTGCTGACGTGGAAGGCAAGCACATTCAGAAGAGAGGAGAAGATGAAGCTGAACAGTTAGAGAGGAGTAATCTCACAGAAGAACACGAACAGCCCGTGTCTCTACAAAACCCATGCTATTCATCAGACAGTACAGAAAACAGCAACAAAAGGAGGAGACAGACCTCTCCTGTGAATGAAATTCGTTGTACTCAGGGTGAGTTTATGGTTCATTGTCCTGATTGTCAGTGTTTGTCCTCTTTTATTTCAGAACAATATTTAACATTTCTGAATATTGTGACCCTTAAATAGGTAACATCTTAAGGATTCGACTACCATCGCTAAAGCTCAAAGAACCTGAGGCTTCAGTCAATGAAGAGAAGCTCTACTCTTCAAGCAAATCCGTTCGACGACCATCACTGAAGCTCAAAGAACCTGATGCTTCAGTCACTGGAGAGAAGCGCTACTCAAGCAAACACGTTCGACTCCCATCACTGAAACTCAAAGAACCTGATGCTTCAGTCAATGAAGGGAAGCTGTACTCTTCAAACAAACCCATTCAAGAAGAGTTCCGTGGTAAGGGGACTGATTTATGTAAACGTGATGAAGAACAAATTTGTTCTACTTCTGGGGGAACCGGAAACTCTGCTCAAGATAAGTTGTGGACTGCCAAGGGATCCACTTCCAAAAAGGGGATTCCGACTGTTGAATCTCTTTTCAAAGATCTAGTTGAGAATTGGGTTTCACCACCTTTACAAAGTGAACGGACAGACCTTGATGAGCTAGATTGGCTGTTTGGGCGGAAGCATCCTGTCAGAGAAAGAGTTAAAGCTAGCAGTGATGTCTCGTGTACTGGAAGCGCAAACTTGTTACCGCGTGCCCACTACTTGCCTGAGGCTGATATATATGCTTTACCTTTTACAGTTCCATTTTGAGTGTAGTTGTGTTTCCCAAAGTTTTGTGTATAGTTCACACGAGAGCTCTGTTTGATGCTGCTGAGCTTTCTTCTGTCTCCAGTACAACGGCTGTGTTAGTGTCATTTTCTGAGCTTATTTATATTTTGCGGATTTTGAATTACATTGAGAAAGATCACATTTATAGTACTGGATGGATTAAATCTTCAGAGTACATTGTTAACTTTGCTTTAATCCTTTCTTAGCTTGCATATTTTGTTTGTGAAAAGAGTATATGAATGCAATGGGAAATCATTAATGCATTCATTTGGATGAGGTGGTATTCAACATGAATCGCCCTTCGAAAAACTGTATTCAACATGAAAGTTGTATTCAATGTACAATCACAACTAGCTTATGGAGCGTCATTGCTTCGCCCGATCAAACTAGAGCATCCTTTTAACAAACAAATGGCTCAAGAAATTAAACCAACAATTACTAGAGCATCCTTTTAACAAACAAATGACTCAAGAAATTAAACCAACAATTGAACCGTTCCACAAATGACCAAAGTTTTTACAAGTACACAAAAATACAATGGGGGCGAGGATGCACTGCTAAAGCAAAGCAATCGGACCACATCAACTCATCACTTGGAGCGGGGACGAAAAAATCAAAGCCATTCAGATCCCACCATCTCATTGTTTGTTCATCACAAATGCCATCTCCACTCCGCCCCTGGAAAATTGTACTATGCCCATTCCCACACTAAACAGCATCACACGTTAATGGTATTATACAATTCACCCATTGTGCCGCCTTTCTCTTTCTGAAACTGAATGTAGCGCAATGCACTAGCAAAGAAAGCATCTGAAGCCCGATCTGGGGTTGTGGTGTCGCTTTGCATATTTTTTATTAGTTCTATTAGCCCCTGAATTGCAGCACCTGTTATCTGCGGATTTCCCTTCTCAAAAAATAGAGGTACCTGAATCATGAGAAAAAGGAGAATTTAACTTGTCAAAACAGAAAAAGCATTTTCTTGCTGCTATACCAAAATCAACACTTATGTACTCTTAAGGCACTAACTTGTTCAGTATTTCAACAAACAGTGTAATCGGCCCACTGCTACCCCGTGCAACATTGGCCATTTGTTGTGCAGCATTTGCAATCCTTAGTGAACGTTTTAAGCAAAGCAAGACCCTGTAATAAAACATGAAACCAGTATATCAGATCTATTTTGTTTGAAAAAGGCAACTGGAACTAAAATTTCAAACGAACAAAGGAAGAGAAATAGAGAATCCTAGAAGAGGCTAATAATTTAATAACAAAACTTGAGAATGTTTCAACTACTGACATTACGACACATGGAATTTTGTGTCATTCTCGAAACACTCTTGAATGTTTTGTCACCCGAAATACATAATTTGTTGATCCGATTAAAGGGAATGAGAGAGGGAATGGTTAGGAAAGTCTAGTGCAAGGCATTTCACCTTTCCCCATCCTTAATTCCATCTTGGTCATCCACCCAAAAGAGATGCGAACATGCATAAACTGCTCTGCATTGATCAGGCTTCTTCAAAAGCTTCGCTGAATACTGACAAAAGGAAAAGTTTCAGAACAAGATGCTAATGAAAACGGATGAAAACGGAAGTTATGAACAGTATGTGTATTAATACCCCCGTGGCCTTATGTGTTAAGGTATCCCTATTCTCAACACCAAATACATTCATTCTCTGTAGAGTCCCAATTATAAGGTGAATTGCAGTCACCTGGGCTTTTGAATCCTGAGGATGTACATATTAATGTGGAAGAAATTAGTAAAAAGACAATCCAATCACAGTCCCTTATTGTGAATTAACTTTATCAGTGTGACTTTAACCACAATAAAGTAATATCTAGGTAGTTACCGCAACTTCTTCTTCATATAATAGAAATGCTTGAGTGAAACATTCATAAGCAACCGGTTCGAGATCACTGTCATTGGCAGCCTGACATAAAGTTCAAAGCTAAAATTTGGTGAAAAAAAAGGATTACGTTTACCAAAGCCATAGAGCCTAGCAACCGAGGGGAAAATGAAAGCAAGCAAATGTGCATTGATGTAACTAAATGAGAAGAATATATCTGACGGTGATGATTATGTGTTTTCTTCACAAGTGGCACCAAATGGGAAACTTCAAAATGCATATGCAGCTAAGTGAGGAATACAACAGTATTCTGGTTGATATAATTTTCTGTTCCAGCAAAGTATTTATCTTCTGACCATCATCCTTACTCCTTAGTGTGAAAGTCTTACTGGAATCACTTCTTACACCTATTCGCAAGTAACTAATGTAGTCTCCATTTACCTCTGCACATTGCAAGTATAGCCGTAATGCCAGTTCAGGTGATTGAGCATATGAAAGCGCCTCAACGGTCTGATACAAAATAACAGACTGTTATGACAAGCAATAATAACACTTGCAAGAAATATCCAGGAGACGGAACAGATGAAAGAGCCTCAATAGAAAGGGAAACAGATTAAGAACACAGGTCAGGCTCTTAAATGCCAGAGGAACAAAATAGGCCCCTGTAACCCCACACGAGGTTTCATACACTACAAGATGTCATAGAAAAAGCTTTTGGTATTCATATATTACATTGATGGATGAAATGTCTCCGATTGTACAAACAGTTAAAATTTTACCAAGAAGAATGACCTCAAACAAGTCTTCGTGATAAAGTCAAGAAAGTAGGCTCACGACCAAACTATATGGTAAGGAATGCAGCGCATATATAGGGGGAAATGCAGATGTACCTGATTTAAGAGCTGGAAAATTTTCTTTGGTGTTGCCGGAACTTCTTCTCCATCTACTTCTCCATCTTGACCTTGCAGTCGCCTGATCAACTGCAAGCCATAAATGATGGTTCAAACTTTTTCCCTTTTTAGTGGCAGTATCAAGCAATCAATATACTACATGCCCCAAAACGAAAACTCTAGACGCACTTGCCCACGGTTTCCTTTTCTTTTAACAAGGTCCGACATACAATTTTGATATGTACATGATAATTTTATTTTGATCAGCCCATGTTACATGTTTGAACAAAATTGTCATTTAGTGAAGAATCACAGGCAAAACTTGCAACTTCAAAATTGATGAACTGAATGTGAAGGCATATCGCAGTTGGTGAAACATTACCGCAAGACCATCTTTAGATTTAGAGTAGTTAGCTTGAATTCTGATTATTAGACAGGAAAGTGAGTGGCATATCTCCCTCCCACCACAGCCACTTCCGTTATTTAATGGAGATAAACAAATTATTTGATTCCCTTCCGCTTACAGATTTTCCTCTCTTGCGGCCATATTTGTCGGAAATTGCAAAATTAACAATTCAAATGGTATGATTCAATTCAACTAACATAGAAATCAATTGTTATCCCTCGTATGTGCATGGAAAACGGCTGAATCATAATCTGAATTGAGCATACTGTTGTCAAGCGTGAAGATGCAAACAGAAACCGTAACCAGGACAGATCTGTTGGGCGGGGTAGCTGTTTTTTTTCCCCCCAGGTTTCTGATCCTTTCTGTTTTTTGTTCTTTTCGATTGAATAAAGGCCGTGCTGTCCATACCACAGTATAAAGCCAAGTACGTGCTCTTTATTTGTTCAGCTGGTTCAAAAGGAACCCAAGAGAAAACCAAAAGCCCCCAGCAGTATCCCAGAGGTCAGATGCTAAACAAAGGAGCCAATTTTGGAATTCTGTAGGTTTCTAACGAGACCTAAAGTGGGAAAAACTATAAAAAGTGCAAGACACAACACACCAGAGAATTACATTAACTCTACATGTGTACATTTTGATTGTGTCGTCGTGAAACTACTTCAAGATGTCAATCTTAACTTTGAATGTTCAACATCATGGCCAAATGAAACGAAAGAATGCACCTCCAGAATGAATAAACGAACCTTAAGTGCAGAAAAAACAAGAGGGGGGACTGTGAAAGGAAGGCGTTTTGCACCTCCAGTCATAATATGTTTCCTCACAGTACATATAATCTGAAAAATACAACAAAAGAAGTTAAGAACATCCTAATTAGGGGAAGAAGAAATGCAATTTGAGAAGAGCCATAAACAGTATTGTCAAGCATTGAAAATGTATCAATACGACAACAGAAAAAACTACTATAAAAAACACGGGGAAAAACTATTAGATGACCAAGAACATCCATAACTCTATTTAACCTGGTTTTAAACCAAAGGCACTTCAACATTTTGGAAACGTGAATTACCTATCATGTTGTATGGGTGCATGTTCAATTAGACCTATCACATCCTGTCAAAGGACCCTTGGGGTTAACCAACTGGGGCTAACTCAGTTGGCCAGGACTCTTGCATCTCACTAGGAGGTCAGGAGTTCGAATCTCCCACACACGTGTGGGTGTTCTTCCCTTAATGGGCTTTTCATTAAATTCTTTGTTTCTAACCTATAATGGGTTTATTTTTAGTATTAGTAGAGTTGTTGGGCTTGGTTGTCTCGTGAACTCTCAAAATTGATGTAGTGTCCCAAATTTGTACTTTGTACATCATATATGATGTAAATGATCTCTTCGATTGACTGAAAAAAAAAAGGAGGACCCTTGGGGTTGAGGACTCCGCATAACATGACGTATGTAATGAGAATAAAAACACAAGGAAGCCAACAGAAAACAACAGAATTAATTTTTTTAATCGTCAACAACATCAAGATGATCACATGGAATCACATCACTGACGAATCTCAACTCAAAGCAGTTAGCATGCAGAAATCAATAGCCTCTCAACCAACTAATTCAATAACAGTGCTGCACAATTTACTGATGGTCGACTAAAATCAACAACAAAGCCAAACATAATGCAAACATAGAAGCAATAATTTCCCAAACTGCGACGTACTTCAAAAGCAAGATGCAAGATAACCCACAATATCTAGGGAACCAATCTTAACTATATTAAACCAACTCAAATAATGAACTGAAGAGGTAAAATTAGCATCAAGGTATAATAAGGGAGAGATTTGAAACACATTTAGTACCTTTAACATCTCCTCGGGGTCATCATTATACAACATGTGTATAAGGCGAGCTACAGAATTTTGCTCCTCTTTGAAATCCTCCTCATCAAGCTAGTGACAGAAAGTACACCCCAGAAAGAGATGAGAAAGTCACCATATGCAAACAAAAGCAGTAAACCAATCTACTACAAAAGCAGACAAGTGCATCGAAAATGCTAAAAGATAAGTTACATAAACATAGAAGATTTATCACCAAAGCAAGCTAGCAAGAGTGCCTGAATTCAGATAAATTAACAATCAAAACCCACTAGAGAAGCTTCTCATATGCACCTCATCCACTGGAGTTCCGTCTAGATCCTTGATAAGCCCTTTTATCAATTCAAACAATACCTCAACCTGAAATATGAAATATAGGATGCAAAGCCCTTATTTGAAAAGCACAATTGAAATAGTAGAAACTAGAAACTAACAAACATTAAGCATTACCTTATCAGCAGTCGAAATGCAAGTGTTATTCGTCATGATACTTTGAATTATAACCATTGCCATGACTTTGTTTGTTCCATCATCAAGGTGGTCCATCACACGGGGATAATTAGAAAGCGTCAGGGCAGTTACAATATCATTGTACTTTTCCAACGGAGCACTCAAAAGTGCAACAACTTGTTTTGTTGCTTTAGTATCTTCAAGCTTAGCTTTTCCAGAAAGTTTCTTAACACACGCTCCCTGTAGATCGATAAAATGAAAATGAACATCATTGAGAGTGAGAATGACCAAGGGTAGGCCACGTGACATGGCATCTAAAGATGTAGATTCTAGGTAGCAAGGTCCCATAGTGATGACTGCTGGTGTAAAGATAAAAACTTCAGTCAGTGTAGTCAAAAGCTGTGGGAATTCTGCTGAATGATTCTTTTAATCTTACTTCATGTATACCCCCTCTCCCTCCGATTTCTTTCATCAACTCGTGTGTTTGGAATAATAAAAAAAGGAATGAAAAAGCAAGAGGAACAAAAAAATACATGAGCATTTTACAGCAGCCAGTTGGCGAAATACAAACAGGAGTTTTGGAACCAGAATTCTAAATTCCAATTGGACTATCTTATCAAATGAGGAGTAACATACCAGCACTTGATCCACGTAATCAAGCCGATCAGGATGAACACGGAGAGTGAAGGTAAGAAGAGAGACATACAAAGTAATGGCACCAACAACAGGCATGTCAACCTGTGCTTCTATCACCTGTCGTCAGAACAAAGCATGTCAATTCTCAAAAGAAAGCCATAATTTGGTAGTCATAATATAGGTTGTACATAGTCACAACTTTACTGTAGCTGATCGCCACATAGATTTTGGTATTAACTAACATAAGGCAGATGAGCTTTTGTTGTCCACTTGATCTCCTTTTCAAGACTCTCAATACATTATGTGACAGGTATTCTCCGCACCATAAAAAAATGTCTATCTCTTTATTCTCTCCCGTTTCCCTATTTCCCTTCATCTCCCTATTTTCTCTGACCAAAGTGCACTGTGCACACTTAAGTGATCTTTCTGCTCTTCATAGAATATGAATTCGAGAACAAACTATGAACTACATATCGTGACATGGAACAAAATACAGAGTAGTCACATGTGTACGCGCAAAAAAATATTAACTAGATAATCTGGAAAAGAACATCAAAGAAACTAAATACTTTTCGAATTTAAAAGGATAAGTGTTACTTCACGAAAGTAAGCTTGAGAGCATATGAAGTTCTCATAAGAAGAAACCAAGCCCCACGGGCCACCAGTGAGATAGTTCAGTTATGCCTGATACTAAGCCTAAGTCCTGCACAATAGGGCTCGGGTTCTTGAAGAGCTTCTCGGGGTTCACACTGTGGAGGTATGAGGCGAACCACCACACTGGTGTCTCCTAGATGATGTCCCAACTGAAGTAACGGCATGGGACCTTATGGGTTGGTTATATAGCACAGCCCATGTACAGCCCTTTGGAGATGGTGACATAGTGTGGGCCCGTCAGGACTGGGCTAAATGTACCTTCGCATGCCGTAAAGATTAACATGGCCTTCCAACTACGAATCAAAGAGTTCAATTTTCCAAACAACAACGACGAGTATAAAAGTACCATGTAATGTCCAATAGGGGTATGGGCGAGGGAGTATTGGAGAAAGACCTAACCTTTGGCAATATATAAACAAAGTGGTTGCTCTTAAAAAGCTTTACCACTTAATTAGCTGCCCCCCTATACCACCAATAATTGAGAAACTCAAGGAAATGGAACCATGCCCCCAAAATCAAATCACGAAGGCATTAGAGAGGGCAGACCCAAAAACCTGATTCAATTTTATAAACATGACAAAAAATAACCATTTATGACCCGGCAAATGTGTGTATATTGTGAAGATGCAACTGAATGGTCGCCACAAAGCAGTTAGTTAAGAGGTGAGACATCCACTGCGGAAATGCAAACGAGAGTGACATTTACTCTATTATACAGGGGCAACAATGACATTTACCTTCCCAATGGCATTGCTTAACTTAGCAAAAGCTTCCACTTGCAAAAATTCTGGTAACAGCTGCAAAACAATACTACATCAGTAAACTGTAACAAAGTATAAAATCAGAACCCGCAAAAGTAGCATATGAAAAAAACTCACCTCCGGACTTGAAGCTGCATAGTTGGATAGTCTCTCCATCAGTAGTGATAACACTGTCTTGATGTCAACCATCGGCTGAGAACCAAAATGACAAAACACAATGGAAAATCTTATATCGTTGCCCAGTTGAAGCCCATCATGACAAAACAAAGGTATCAAGGGACAACAACAAACTCATTAAGAATGCACATCTCAAAGATGAGAGGACCATATGGATGTATTTATTCCCACCTAGTACAGTATCTTCATGACAAATAAGAGAAACACCAATCAATACGTCAACTCTGTACATGGCATGCCACAGGATTTAGAGAACCTTACCCACATGCAAACGTTGCTAACAAATCCTAATATCTTGCATTCTTCATGACCGTTTTATGCCCCAATTAAAAAGAAGATATTGGTCATTTCGGAATGAAAATCTCCTCATAGGATTAGGTTTCCATCCAGTTATGTAGAGTTAGCAACTTACAGTACTTGATAATCGATGCACCTCCACTTAATAACTAAGAACAAGTAAAATCGCTAGAGCAGATACTAATCTAGCTCGTTCAAATAACTCCATATTCGTAGTTCTGCATCCAATGAAAACAAGAAGATTATGCACAGCTATCCAAAAGTTCACATAGCTATACTAGCTTTTGTCTTGTATGTAAAAGAACTGGAATTCTAGACTATGTAGGACACCAATGTCATGAAACAGGATACACCAAATACATTGTGGATTCTGGTACTTGCAGAACAACGTCCCTAGAGAAGATTTACTGCAATCGTATGATCCTGTTACCCACCTGGAATTGAGGGCAAGCACCCAACAACGTTTCAAGAGTTTGCAAGTGGTACTCATCAGGAAAGACCTGAATTATGCAGTCCATTAAATAATACTGTGCAAGCTCATCTTTACAATTGACAACCTGTCAAAAAGATATGGGCAAACCAAAGAAAAAAATTACATGTTACGTGCCCTCCTAAATCTTTGAAACCAGAGAAATAACTGCATGTTGAACTAGATCATTGACCTGCTCCAAAATTCTGGGAAGGACAGTATCTTTGTACATTTCAAGGTCAATACCCTCAATCTGACTCAGGACGTGCAAATTCTTCCCAACCTGGAAATGCAGGGATGGCAGGATGATTACTTTTTTGAAGTGTTAAGCAATCTTACCTATCAAAATTAACCAGCTTCAGAACAATGTATTACCAGATCACGAAGCTCATTCCTCTCCTTGTTCCGTTTCTCTATTACCCGGACTGGTCCCTGCAGACCAGAAAGCCCGATTGAAGGCCTCAACTCAGCATCACCAAAGAGAATGAATCTATCACAATCACTATAACACCTGCATGGCCAAAAATCATGCCTTCATGATTCATTACCTTTGTGGCATGTAAGAACTGGGGTGCCATGCATGTCCAAACAAGAGAGCAAATACGTGAGAAGTATTTCAACCAACCTGAAGCTCCATCCGAACCCAAAGTTTATTCATCTCTATGAAGTTTTGCAGCACAAATTCTACAGCATCCATGATGGTGTCAGCATCTCTGCAGAAAAACAATGAGACAACATAAGTTGCCAGTTAGAAGTCATGGCCAACTATGAATATTACAGTATTGTACTCATGAAATAGATTTCAGGATTTGAGCTAGATCAACGCATTATTAAATCACTTTTTATGTTTCAATTAGCTCTTTCACGAGCCATCATTGTGGAGAAGCGACAATGTGATCCCTTGATAAATTTCCAAAAGATGAATTCGACTATTCTGAAAACGGAGTCTGTCTAATTATGAACACCAAAACGCAAGACTCAGATCTAGAGCTTGCAAACAAGTAATAGATTTTCATAAGTATAAGATACCATAAGGAAAAATTTTCTTGAACTTCTCCATACAGAAGATCTTAAACATTGACAAATTCCTACTATAACGACCAATTCAAGATAAAATAAAGACGAATAGTTACACGGTTTTAGCTTCGGATTAATAAAAAAACAGTTACGAAGGGAAACAATATGGCAGAAATGGATGGTTTGATGGTATTCTCTACTTTAGACAACTTTTTCTTTGATAGTGAGAAAACAAATTAAGGAAACACCCGGAGAGACCAGAACTGAAGTGAATGTCTCATGTTCTTTCTTTTATCTTCATATTGTTTAGTTGACTTCACCACCGGACAATAAGTAAATAGAGTTAGGAATCCAATTACAAATGTCAATTTGTATAGCAAGAAGAATATAAATGTCAAATGGACGTAACCGTAGGCAACAACAAAAAGAGCAAAGTAACTGTGAAACAGCTTATACAAAAATTCAAGTACTAGGAAGGTGAGGATATCAATGCTAATGTGAAAGAAATATCAACATAGCTGACCATAGTATAATTGTAAAGAGGACACTAGTTGTTTGATTGGGATATCAATCCTGGAAAAGGCTGCAGTTACCACAAGCGGAAGATATGTACAAATCTCAAAACAAGGAGAATTCAACAGTCCCATGAGAGTGTTTTATTTTTTGTGGAGAGAGAGAGAGAGAGAGAGAGAGAGAGAGTTTTGTCTAATAAGACAGGAACAAGTGGGAAAAGGTATTTGGAAAAAAGTTGGGTCCTATATCATCAGAACCCCATCCATTATTTCTCCACTCTTGTCTCACAACAAGACTGAAAGAGCTAAGTGGCAAAAGTGGAAATCACATAGCCGATGCAAACCTTTTTTCAGTTTTTTTGCACCAAATCAATAGACGCATGTTAACCAGTAGATACAGTTAATAATATCATGTCCGAATGGCCATAAGAAAATGAAGTAAGACAAATAAGCAAGTGACAAACTTACCCTTCACACTCAGAAACTATATCAGGTAACTTATCTCTACTGACTTGAGCAAGATAACTCCTCAAAAAGAGCCCACGGATAGGATGCTGAACGCCGCGACACATTTCAACAAGGTCTTTCAGCACATCCTTAGCAGGGGCATCCTTCGACTTAATGTACACAGATCCTACTGTGCAAAGGAGATACCTGACAGATCATAAACAAGAATTTCACACACTCTGACACCAAGGTATTGTCTGGGAAACCACACATACATGCAAGTGAGGAACTTGCAGAAATAAAGCATTGCATATTCGAGCCAAAAGGTAAAGAGGATAAAAAACTAAGTTCTTGCACTACACTAACTCATTTATAAAAGCTATATGCTTACTATGGTATAAGCATTTACTAGGGTACCAGAACACTTATATGGCACTAACGTATCAATTTGAGGCCCCACCCACTTATGTCCATACCCAATTATGTATTGACGTGCTAGAGGCACAAAAGTATTTAGTACACTTGTTAGGATGTTATTCATCGTCCCAAGAAATAGTCTCAAAAGACACCTCCAGTTGTTGTGTTATTTAACGTATTTGAGATGTGCGCTAAGAATTAGCAAATAGATTTTTTTTTTGGATACTCCAATGAGTGATTTATCTTGTGTGCTAGTTTATATGTGCCAATTTTGAGAAATCACTTATCACACATTAAGAGTGAGGAAGCGGAGAGAGAAAGGAGAGACAGGAAAGGTGGGGCCCATCATTACGAATAAATGTGTACACACATATCCATATGTACAGGTTCCAATACATCTCGCTTACCTTAGCACAGGAGCGGAGCTTTACAGTGGGGGGAGTGGCATGTGCCACTCCAGGTTTCAAAAAAAGTTTTATTTTACACAAATGGATTAGGCACTTAAGGGTATCCCAACAACTTTATTTTTCACATTTATGGTAAAAAGAGAGCAATGTAAAAGATGAATGGTCCGGATCGTGAAAAAAAATCTCAATGGCGTTCATTTAAAGACCACAATAGAGTTGAATCTTGCCTTTGTTCTTTTTTAAAAGAAAAACAAAGCTCAGGACAAAGCCTGACTTTAAACTTGACCTTTCTCTTCGTATATTTATGAAGAACATATAATGATACAAGCGAACTCCCATTAAACAGCTCAACCCCCAAATCTAGATCCCGGATCCGCCGCTGCTTAGCACATATTTTAACTGTAGAATTGGAGTACTCATTCAATCCCCACACTATAAACACTCGAAAGTCGAAACACACAAAAATTTGTCCCAATTTTAATACTTTTTACAAGTTAATACTCCTTTTAGCACACTTTTTCTGAGAGCCCATTGGAGATGCTCTTAGTCACTCATTTTCAGTCAAGGCAAACCACAGTTATGGCTATGAAGTCAAACAAGAAAAGTAATTAATTAGTCGAAAACATTAACCTATTGCAGGACGTAATTCTACAGAAAACCATGTACAAAATTCCGACAGAATAAGAAACAAATCCTAACAGCAAAGGTTAGGGAAAATGCATGAACCTTCCAGTGACAAGTAAACAACTTTCTTATCACTACCGACGAAGATGATGATGATCAGTTACAAAAACGATAAAAGGACATAATTGGACAGAACAAAAGTACATAAAATCGAATTTATGACCAAATCTAATTTAGTGATTCCAACTCACAGTCTAGGTAAAATATTCCCCGCATGTTGAACGAGTTCGTAAAGGTCGGCTACCGAACAACCGTGCCTATCTTGCTCTTTAAAGAACATCTCGAGCTTTCTCAATTCATCGAAAGCTCGCATATCTGAGACATAACAGCAGCAAAAAGTTTAATTTTCAAAAAAACAAAAACATAGATGAATCAATTGAATTTCAAAACGTGAAACAAAAACAAGTAAGCAATGGCTGTACATAGTTCGAAGTATTTGTGGGGAGAGAGTCTGGATGTTCGGAGCTCCGACAACAATTGAGCCGAGTACTTCAGGGCTTCCCTAAGATTGTTCGCGTCCTAATAAATCCACGAATCAGTACAATTGGATCAATGTAAGAGCAACGGTTCTAAGCACATATATTTATAATTGAAGAAATATTTTTTGATGCGTTCTGATTATAAATTACCAGTGCGCGATGCATATAGAAAGCGTGGTGTTGTATTCCTGCGATGCCTTCGGCGAGCCATTTGTCTTCGTCCTCGATACCGCTCGTGATCATTCTCTCTCTCTCTCTCTCTCTCTCTCTCTCCTGGATTAGTTTTGTTCCAGGGTGGTTCTCCGAGGACGAATTCGGCCAATTGAGAACCCGACACGATACGCCACCGATGATCCAATCAAACCGTGGCCTTGTTTTTTGCAAGTTCACCCGGTTCAGTAACCCGAACCCGTATTTTAAAGTGAGAACGTTTAGTATCGCAACCTAACGGTCTTTCGTATTAGTCTATTAAAGCATCTTTAAACTATCTCTATTATAAAACAGAATAGTGTAGGGACAAATTGTTGGAACAGTTTAGATTCATTTGATCCAAAGGCTTAGTGCATCCTCCCACTCTCCGGTCAAGTGCCCATGATTTTCACCTAAATCACACAACTGCCATCATCTTCTAACCGGGATGCGTTGTGCCGTATGCACCGGTTAACACTAGTCTTCTAAAACACAAAAATGGAGAATAGATATGACATATTGAGAAGAGATTTTGTAATTTATTTATTTATTTATTTTTCACTTTATGAGAGAATATTAGATGAGAGAATATTTGAGGGACTCATAGTACTTTTTAGAGATTTAGTCTCCAAATTTACTTTTCGGTCTCCAAAAATAGAGACCCAACCCCCATTTTAGAGAACAAATCTCTAAAAAGTATCATGGGTCCTTCCAAGATTCTCTTATAAAGTGCAAAAAGAATGAATAAATTACAAAATCTCCCCTTAATATGTCACATCAATTCTCAATTTTTGTATTTTAGAGCTTGATTGGAGATGCTCTTTGAGCTTGGCTTGTTTACTTTACGAGCTTAAATTCAAACTCGCGAATGAGTTCTGTTTATCTATAAACTAGCTTAAACCCGGTTCATTCCTTAAAGATGTTGAGCCTATGCAAAAGAGTCGAGTTTTTTCGAGTCAAGCCAAAATTTATTTAGTAAACGAGCTTCTATAAACTAGCTGAACCCATAAAAACGAGACGATTTTTTTCTAATCGAGCCAAATGGGGTCTAAATTGTTGAGCTTGGCTCGTTTATCAAATGACTAATTTTCTTTCTTTCCTTCCGTTTTTCTGGCCGGCTGTCCGGCCCTCGTGATGGGTTTCCCATCCTTGCTGTCCGGCGATGCTGGTTCAGACCGGAGCTAGAAGGCGGTGAGTGGTGGTCCGGCAAGCGGCGGGCGTCTGATGTGGTAATAACGTGAGTCTTGGGGTTAGGTTTTTGCTTTTTTCCTTCTGTACCAGCTGTTTGGTTTGGTTTTCTACCAGCCGGTCTCCCTGGTCTGGTCCGTACTGGTCTAGGTGTTTAGATCCAGTGGGTGTTGGTGGTGGGATAATAATTTTAGGTTAGGGTTTGTTGTTGGCCGGAGTTTTTAGCTGCAGTGATGTCCTTTGCGTGCCTGGGTTGTGCCGGCAGTTTTGGTGCGCGATCGGATTGTAGCTGAAGGTTTTGGTGTTCGGGGGTGGTGTCCAGTTCTTCCGTCGCCGTTCTAAAAGCCCATCGCGCTGCCGGCGGACGCGTGCCGGAGCCTGAATATCGTCCCCGACCAGATTGCATCATGAGCGCTGTTTGGGGTTGGACTGTTGTCCCTCAGGACTTCTTCTTTCACTTTCGACAGCGGGCTCCTAGTCCGGCAACCAAGTTGCAGGTTTGCTTCGGCAGGGGTGCCTTGAGTAGTAGTGTCTGATCAGCATGTACTCGTGCCTAGCTTGTGTTAGTTTTGGTTCAATCTTGTATTTTTGCGATGTAATCTGTGCTGCCTTCGGGCTTCTCCATTTTGTAATGGATTGACATTCTCAAAAAAAAAAAAATTGGACACCGAGAGATGCACCTAAATTGGGTACAGAGGATGATTAAAATAAAAATTGGGTACAGAGAATTGGATGGGATCATGTAGGCCACGTGAAATCCGTGAAAAAAAAATGTAGGCCACGTGAAATGAAAGATCATTCTCCCGGAGTATTTGTCCGGTCGGTTGGTAGATTTACTTTCCACAATTGACTAGGGTTTAATTTTTGAGGTTAAACCACAGGAAAATATTTTTTTGTGAATTCTTTAGTTCCGACATGGATGGCTTGTCTTTGACCAGACTGGCAAACAGGATTAATTGAGGTATGAGTAAGTTGACCTAGACACCCCTCTGAGGCCTGACGATTGGGGAAAAAAAAAAAATTGATTCTCCAATCTCCATCACACAGCTTAAGGAGTTAATTCATGCCGACTGTTGAGGATCAAATTTGGACACAAAAATTACTCAAGCATGTGCATGGAAGGGAACACTTGAGAATTGCCGATCAAAAAAAAAACTTCTTCTTGAGAAATTAATGGCCATCTAATTAATACACCAATAATGCTACCCACACAGATATTAAACCCACTCCCTCCCTCTCCTTCTCTCCTCTCGCATTGGCCAACATTTCCTCCAAATCAAAACCCGTTTGTGCTCCAACTCACCAGCACCAGCACGCGCACGCACCACCACCACCAACTACCAACCACCGGAGACGCAATTAACCGCCATACACCTCCACCCACCAACTCCTATTTGGGGATGGTGCGAACATCACCGCTGGAGAGAGAGAGAGAGAGAGAGAGAGAGAGAGAGATTGTCGTGGCTAGTTTTTGTCTCCAACAAGATCTCGCCGGCCATGGCTACTTGCATCGAATATTTTAGAAATTTGCTTGTTTGAGCGGCGTGGAGAAAATTGATACTAGTATGAACCGAAAATGCACCTAACCCATCAATAACTGCCAGAAAAACAAAATAGAACAGAGACATGCTCGATGTCAAGGACAAAGTGCCAACCGATTCCAAATCCTAATATCCATTATAGACGAGTACAAACCACTGATTCTTCCACAAGAAATCCCTATAGCAAGTCAGTGGAGACTATACACACCAATGGTATAATTCTTGCGAAAAGGGAAAGCTTCCGCTTGAGAAGTGATATCGCAGCACCACGAGAAGCCAATACAGAATTACAGATCATCTCCTCTCTCCCTGCAACTACTATTCCCGGATCATAAAAAGGAGCAACCCTTTTGTGCCTTTCTCTTCTTTTTCTTTTGCTTGGGTGGTTGGAGCACTACCTTAATGGCTGCGTCGAAAACTGCTTTCACGTTCTGCAGTTACAAAAACATAGCATAGACCGTATTCATCACCATTCACAAGGAAATGCACATTTTAACTGCAGTTGTGTGAAGAGACGTGTAGAAGGGATATATACTCCATACCTGCTGCGTCTTTGAACTACATTCGATGTAGGCAGGAGCTCCGATCAGTTTCTTCAGTTCCTCTCCCTTCAATAGAAAATCAAACACATCCATAAATACCAAATTCGGAGGCTCGGGGAGGAAAATTTTGGATGTGGGGAATAATGTTCTTTACCTGAGCTGTCGTAATGGGCACTGCACCAGGGTGGTCTACAAAGAACTGCTTATCATCCCTGAGATCTGCAGGCCAAGGACAAGGAGAGTACAAACATGAGGCCAACTTCCTACTTCCTAGCAAGAAGAAGATGTCTACTACATGTAGTAGTTAAGAAGACTTATATCATGAATCAATTTAAATGCTGCCAAAAAAACATGTTAATGATTGAAGGTTATATTTTTGGTGCCCAGTAAATGGATGAAGATGAATAGAGCCCAGCAACAATGAAGACAGAATCATCGCTGAGGAAGAATAAATCCATCTTTGAAGATAAGTTTAGGATCTAGCAGCACCTTTTTTTTTTTTGAAAAGGAGATCTAGCAGCACTTAAAAAAAAATACATGCTCGAGTACGGACACTCCAAAACAAATTTGAGAAGGCAAAAGAGTAAGCCAAGGAAGATAACAGAGAACCCAAACAAGAGAAATGAACATCCTAGGGACAGAAGGGCTGGTTATACTAATAATTTCCGGCTAAGAAACAACAAACAAAAAGAGGAAAACCAGAAATCGAAGTTTCTACTCTTTTGGCGAAAATTCTGATGCGGAGAAGATTAAAATTTCATATATCAACGACACTAGAAAGAAAAATGAAGTATAAGAAACTTCCAAGAAAGATAGATGAACTTGCTACAACTGATACCTATTACCCAAGTCACAAAATATCTATTCCAATTTCACTCCACTTGCTCGCTGAAGCTCGTTATGTACACAGGCGAAACTTGAACTGTATATGAAGCTCATTAGTTCTCTAAACTTGTCTTAAAAAAGCTTAGATTTTCTCTGGGATTGCATAAAAAGCTACACTTGAGCTTCATTTGTGATCAGCTCAATTAAAACATATATCTGATCGCTAAATCTTAGTTTCCATCACAACCCTAAACAATTCAAGCACAATTGGTACCCACAAGAAATCTGCTGGAGCTTGAGTCGGAGGTTTGGGAGAATAGTTGAAGTTCCACTTTTTGGTTGAGATTGGATTTGTAATATTGCGGCCTTCGAGGCTTGGAGGTTTGGCATCCATCTTGGTGTCTTAATCAAATTTATTTTGGGCAAGTGGTTTTAGAGTCGTATGATGCATATTAGTGTACCAATTATGGTGCATATTACTGTACCAATTGTGCTTGTATTGTTTAGGGTTGTGACGGAAACTAACATTTAGCAATCTTATATATGTTTTAAACTTCATAGAAAACGGGGAAGACAATAAGAGACTACTTTCCTACAAACCATGAACCTCACCAAGTGGCATATTCCAACACAAAACGATAAAAATGAAAATTGATGAAGGGCAAAACTAAAGTGTGATGGTCTAAGACTCTAAGTGATGGGAGAGTATCTTACCAAGCTTTGTTCCAACAAGAATTATTGGAACACCAGGTGCATAGTGCCTCAGTTCAGGAATCCACTGAAAATAGAAGTCAAAGAAGAAACAAGCTGTCAGCAAATCATTAGTTCACATCAAAAGATAGGAGCTGAAAAGGTACAAACCAAGGGTCTTAACCTTCTTTGCAACATTTTCATAACTGGCCTTGCTAATGAGAGAAAATGCAAGAAGAAACACATCTGCTCCACGATAACTTAAAGGTCTTAGTCTATTGTAGTCCTCCTGACCTGAGGAATGATTCATAAAGTCAACCCGGAAAAAAGGGGAAAAATTAGGCTGTCTCGAAACATAAAGGAAAAGGAACATCTTGTCCCCAAAAAATCTATTTTGAACTTACCAGCAGTGTCCCATAAACCAAGATTGACAGTGCTCCCATCCACAACCACATTGGCACTGAAATTGTCAAAAACAGTTGGCACATAATCCTGTTTTCAGAAACATAAAGAGTATCAACTGAACAAGTCTTTCCCACAAGATATCAGCAAGGAATCATAAAGTTAATGTGTTATAATTTGACCATGGAGAGTGCAGACTGAAATTTTTCCGAACGAACAAGAACTCATATGCAATCTTAACACATTCAATTTATATCATCTGAATCCTAAACCATGAGAAATGCAAAGAGAGCCACCGTATCAACTTGAAAAGCACACTTCATTTCAAGAGTCTTCAAGAACCAAAATGGAATGTTTCCAACAAAGACCCAGACAGAACTTGGAACTTAATTGCCATGAAAGCAGTACAAGCAGTATGAGATGAGCAACATAAGGTTACAATTAATGAGCACATATAATTCCCATATATGTTCATCAACCGCATGAAAGGATATCATATGCACTGGTTTTAAACTGCTAAGTCTGTAAAGATTAAGATGGACGCATGACGATGCAATGGTACTCACTAATCAGTATACCAAAGTCCGTTAATTAAACTCCATCCACACAGGTGAAACCCTATTGCAAACGATGATCAGCACAGAAACCACAAACTGGTTGTGAACTGGTTACATATATTCATCGAACAACCATAAACACCACAAACTTCACAATGCATTACAAGTAAAGCAACATAAACTAACGATTCTCTGTTTGCAATCATTCAAAATATAACACAACCATAACACCAGAATATCATTCCAAAAGGACTACAAAAATGCCAATCAGTACTTGAGGCTAAATAGACGCATCTTTCAAGTATAGCACAGAGGGAACACTAACTGTATATTTGCAGTCATAATTACTGGTTTAAACGGCAAAAGTTAAGATGAATGCATGACGATGCAATGATAATCAAAATACCAAACTACGTTAATTGAACTCCCCCCACACCAAAAAAGGGGAGGGTAGTGTGATTTTGTCTAAAAGAAAGGCCTCATGGAGGGAATGGTCAATGGACAACACCATCCTATCATCCTTTGATTAAACAAGGGCATTTAAGGGCAGCGGCATCGGAATAGATAGACTTTTTGGTAGTACCGCTGAACCAGAAGCCACAAACCACAAATACCTGTTCACAACCAGTACTTAAAGGCTGAAGCTACATAAATTCACCAAACCCCCCTAAACTTCATAACCCAATAAAATCCACCACGCAATACAAGTCACAAAGCTAAATTAATTTCCCAGTTTCTGTTTGCAATCATTCGAATTACAACACAACGATAACAAAAGAAGATCATTCGGAAAAGATGACCAAAAGGTCAACATTTTTCTCCAAAACAGACGCATCTTTCATTATAGCACAGAGTTAACGCTAACAACAGAAATCACAGAACCAGTTCTGGCCCTGAGCAATGGCGAGCAAGGCCGGCCTTCGCCCCGAAAATTTACTTAAAAGAAAGGGCCCCCCCCAAAAGTTATGTACTACTCTTAAATATGGATCTACAAAACTAAATTCATTCAAGATTTAATAGTTTGACGCCTCTTAGAATGCAAAAAGGCTTGATTTTTAAGTGATTGTCTTAATGTAAATTTGGCAATGATGAATAACTTCACAATAATCCTATTTTGCTGAATGCTACTAACATTTTTGCTCCTTAAACTTGACTCATCTTTTTTCATTTTGCTCGTGACATATGCACAAAGGTCCCATTTTTATTTTTAAAATTCGCCTTAGGCCCCGAAAATAACCGGGCCGGGCCTGCTTAACAGAACAGATCTTAACAATCGAAGTTCGAAACTTTACCGTGGGGAAAGTGTTACTGGTGTAGGAAATCAGCATGCAAGTCTTGCCGACGGCGCCGTCACCGACCGTCACGCACTTTATGAACCTCGACGCACTCATTTCCACCAGATCTTACGAAAGGGGGTTGCAATTGGAACGGATTCGAGAGTGATCGTGACCTTGATCGTGGATAAAGAGAGTTGATTCCAGTTAGAAGCAGATAATGCGGGTCAATTGAAGAGAGAGAGAGAGAGAGAGAGAGAGAGAGAGAGAGAGAGAGATGACGAACCTCGGGCGACCTAGACAGCCAAAATCCAGCTACGATTTTGAACTACACTGGGACCTCTCTCTGTCTTTTAGTTTTTGTATTTTTTAACTCCTCTGCTCTGCAACTACTAATACCATGTGGGCATTCGTCTGCGCCTGTTTGGCTCCCTTGAAGTTAGAACACATTAATTGCCGCAATGGTTTTCAAAAGTGGACTACTAAAAGCCAGGATGTGATTGATAGGGGATGTTTGGCTCGGAACCGAGGGATGCTGTAGGGTGGGTCGTCCGACGGTCGTTGTGGGTCATCTATTGTTGAAATGAACAGTTTGAATTTTAATCCAATTAATGGACGGTCCAAATCAATAGGAGCTTGGATTAAATCCGAGCCATTCGTGCTGAAATGGACGGCCGGATTGGGCACCTGACAGGATTTTCTCTTCTGTTCGGCTACTATGGTCTGTTTGGCAAAAATGGAACACAGTCAAGGGTGGTTTATAAATAAGAGAAAAAAGCCAACAAAAAAAATAATGCGTAGGAATATTTTGCACAAGATGCCAATGTGCCGCCGTCCCATTGATGATGGGAAAAAAAAAATCATAGAATTGCCAATGAGATAATGCTCATGTCATAATCTGTAAAGTGATACTCCTTCCGTATCAGAAAAAATTAATGTCGTCTGCGAAACAAGAATTTAAAATAAATGTGTTATTGTCAAAGGAAAATTAAACATTTTATATTCCAATATATTGAGATAACTCACCACTATCTAGTAAGTTTGGAAAAAAAAGTTTGACTTCATCGGGAAAAAAAAAAACATTATTTTTACCTTTCATTTTGAGGACTAGACAAGTTTTTAGGAACGGAGGTACGCATTTTTGTGTTTGCAGAATTTTTCTTTTTTAAAATTTTTTTATTAAGTGCTCGACAACATATATCTCAAAATCACATGATGCCCACTCGTTGAATATTATTAAGAGGTTAATGATCATTTGTATTTGTTAGTATATTTTCTTAACAATAAGTTTCACCCAAATAAACGAAGCACTTAAGTAGTTAAGGCTCCGTTCGTGTACCCTCACAAGACTGAAACTTATTTTGGTAGGAGTATTTTTTTACTTTTTGTTTAACATTTCGTCTAACATTTCGTCGTAATTTTTTGGGTTAATCGTAACGCCTCGACAAGACGAATCGGAAAAAGGGTTTTTTAAAATGATTCTCATCCTGTATAGGAGTAGACCATGCACCCATGTGTTCTGGAAATGGGGCCAACCATATGACTCCCTCAGCCACCCAATCCGTATAGAATCTTCAACATCAGCAATTTTCGTTTCTTTGTTCCCTCATGGAGATTCAACTGCCGTGTTGTAGACGACAGCTTTACATTAGATGTGGGGTGTTGCGCCTTAAGTTTCGCGTCAGAGCGGTGGGTGAAAAGCGGTTTTGAAACGCATCTTAAACTACTAA
Source organism: Rhododendron mucronatum var. ripense (assembly GCA_019656295.1). Lineage (NCBI taxonomy): Eukaryota > Viridiplantae > Streptophyta > Magnoliopsida > Ericales > Ericaceae > Rhododendron > Rhododendron mucronatum. The sequence goes on along the minus strand of BPLT01000146.1, from coordinate 453,913 downwards.
AATTTGCGAGAGCAGGGATTGAAAGCGCGAGCGTCAAGCACAAAGTAAGGATTGACGGGAGCACACAGAATTTTGAAGAATTATGTGATTAAGGTTCCGCATATACTCCATAGATTCATTGACCACTCCTGGTCAATACCATCTTCATCCACCTTAATAGGCCCCAACTCATACCTCTTGTTAGCTAGCCTTCCAACTGTATAGTATCGATCTGGTTTATCCACCTTCCAAACACCAACTGAACATGACTTTTTATTCTTTCTCCTGTTGTAGATTGACTGTTTGTGAACACCCTTTGGTGTACTTAATTATGAGCTGGTGTTGGCTACCTCTCTCCAACACCACCGCATGCTGCAGCACAGCGACACAATCGGCATCGTATATGTGGTTGACAGCCGGAAGGCCATCACGATCATGGTCCAGCGTTTCTGCTACTGGCAGAGTAGTGATTACCAAAACCACGAATGACATGTCTCCTATGTTAGAGACATTTTTGCTCGATCAAAACTGGCCAAAAGCATAAGAAGAGAATGCGGAAAACTGTGCAAAATGCTGTATCCAAAACCTGGGATGTGTTCTCGCCGAAGTGCTTTTTTTGGCAGGTTTACTTGGGAGGCAAATTGGACTGGTTGCTGAGAGAAAAAATAAAACAGAAAAGGAAGAACATGAACACGTGTATGATTTGATGATGGTGGAATATAACACTAGTAAAATTAAAACGATCAAAATTTTGTTTCATAACGTTGTTTCAGCAATCTTCGCAACAATAATTGTCAGATTCAAGCACTTCTGCGGTTAATTTCTCAACATAACTTGATTAACCAAATTGAAGTGCCAAATTAATCTAAATTGCAATTTCATGGCTATAGGGTATGGTCCTCATATGGATAACGGCTATGATCCCCCAAGCAAGGCCACCTTACTGCAACCACCTAAAGGGGGAGAGCTGCAAATCCCCAACAGGAGCCCAATATGCAATCTGTCTCTTCTCCTTTGTCCTAGTGTCCATCGGAGCCGGTGGGATTAATCGACCGTGTTCCGTAGCTTTCGGAGCAAACCAAGTGGAGCAAAGAAACACTCCAAACAATGAACGGGTCCTAGAAAAATTCTTCAGTTGGTACTACGCTGCAACTTCTATTTCAGTCATGGCTGCTTCTTTCACATTTATCGTTTACGTTCAAGATCATGTTGGAGGGACGATGAGCATTACACCCTTAATTTCATTAGTGAAGCATGCATTTCCGGGAATCTTAGGGATTACAGGAAGAAGCATTGCCATGTGTCAATGAAGGCATCAAGGAAGTGGTTGCAACAGACACTCAAGGGTTTGTATTATCTCCATACCCCATGATCCTTGCATCATTCACTGAGACCTCAACTGCAGTAATATCTTCATCAACAGAAAGGTTTGTTTCTCCCTTTCAACTTAATGAAACCTAGTTTGGTTGCAAAGTATGTGGATGAATTTAGAATTCTGAAGTAGCAATCTCTTTGTGGTTTTCTAGTTGTAATTGACCAATAAAATGAAATGCTATTTTATCAAGAAAATTCTGACCCTATTTTATCAAGAAAATGCTGACAACAGCCTACTGGAGACGTGGGTTAAGGTGATTGTTGGAGTACGAGAAATTATAGGAAAATATATGAAAGTGAATTGAAATGCTTAAAATGTTATTGAAGTTCTACATTTTTGGTGGGTGGTTGTTACTAGTTAGCATGACCATTTTTCCCAATAGCAAACGTTTGTTACTGGAACTAATTAGTGGCTACAACAAACAAAAGGGAAGTGAAGTCATCAGGGTACCTTTTTTTGGGGCAAGTATCATCATCGGGGTACCTTAGTTGAGCTTAGGTCGGTTCGTCGAATCGCTTTTCTGACGTCAGGAGCTAAACTGGATCTGATTTGATGTGTCGGTCAAGATTGGTGATCTAAGTTTGACAGCTTCAGTAGATGAAACCCATCCTGCACATTCATTGTTGGGAACGCCAGAGTACATGGCACCAGAACTCTACGAGGAAGATTACAGTGAGTTAGTAGATATTTACTCGTTTGGAATGTGCATGCTCAAAATGGCGACCTTGGAGATACCATATAGCGAGTGTGATAGTACAGCCAAGATATACAAGGTGACAGCGGGAGTGAAGCCTCAAGCCTTGAACATAGTTAGTGATCTGGAATTGAAGGCCTTCATTGAGAAATGCATAGGCCTGCCAAGGGAAAGACCCTCAGTCGCTGATCTTATAAAGGACCCATTCCTGTCTGAGGTAGATTATGATGAGGAGGAGCTTCCAATTTCAAAATTCTGAGGTGAAGTTTCGGGATGCAGCCATTACGTTTTCCAGCAATACGCGTACTCTAGTCTTTTTTTATTTATTTTTGGTTTGGTTCCCTGTAGGCCATGCTTGCTTTGAAGGTGTGTTACTGTTTCTTTTATTTTGATATAGTTGTTTCTGATCCAATACATCCATCCAATTGATGTCGGGAAGAAGGTGAATTTGGATTCAGTACTTCTCCTAACGCAGATATAATCACAGTTAATCATATACGTTTTTTTTTTAAAGATCTGGCAGAACATTTTCGATGAGTACAGTTGCTGCTGTAGAGAGAAATAAATGAATCATTGCATATATCCAATCTGCAAGCGTTTGTTAAAATCACCCATCTATTCTAGCTTCTTGATGACATTTTCTTAAGAGAAAAGCAAAGCCTCAGAATAAATGTTTCCATCTTTCCGTCAAGACACTAATGTAAGCAAAATTGTACTTTTGATCCAGATAGGAGTCCATGTAAGGGGTTACAATGTTTCATGCCTTCCTAGGAAATCTGCAAGTCTGATTGAATTCTTGATGACTTAGGCAAGAATGCATGTTTATCCATTGTCATTGGTATTCTGGATGGTCTCAACCTAGCTGCATTGCTGCCTCTTTTACCTTCTTTTGTGCATGAAGTTCTAAGGAAGAACTACTGATCAAGTGCAAATAATGATCAGATTGCAAGCAGCAAAGTTTCTTCTACGAACATATGCAAATGCTAAACCCTAAACAAACTTCAGAAAATCCAAATTCTACAAGTATTACAGATAGCTGATTGAAATACATAGAAGCCAAAAGAAATATGAGGATGTGAAGTAGAGATATCGCTAAACAACTGCAACCTCAAGGTTTCAAGACATTCTGCACTGCTTGCACAATAGCTTGTCCATTGACATAGTGCTAGCTGCAGATAGTCTTATAGACATCAGAACCACCAATCAATTCTGTCTCTATCTCCCTGGTCTTCCGTGGGGTGAAAAACGCCTGCTTGCCACAAAACTCATATCGGGCTGTCAACTTGGTTAACTTATGGAATCAGCAAGGGGAATTATATCAAGCACTGAACCAAAGCTCTTTCTGTAACAAACATTTGACTACACATACAAATAAGTATCATAGATATAGGGCCACCATTTTTAGAAGGGAAGTTGGAACTATAGATGTAAAATACTCCAAGCAAAAAGCAGTACATCATCAAAATAGGACCTTATTTTTTGCATGAAACAAGCAGATCCAAATTTTTATCAGGACAAGAAGAGAAAGGAACAAGATTTGTACGCCGAACCTTAGGTAGTTGCCGTCCAGCCCAGCAATTACTATAGTTTTCCATCAAGATCAGCTGCTTTGCAGCAGAAATCAGAAAGGTCGTCAAAGAACTGAGCTTAGTCAATGCCAATCACATCCAACTGGCATCAATTACGAATATTTAAAAGACAATTTTGAAAGCAAAAAAAGTGCAAACTCTTTTAGTACTTTTAAAACTCTTTTTTATCAATATATAATAGGTCTTTATTGATTTAAAAGGAGGGAGATATGAGTGTTTTGCTGAAACAATTTGTTTTTTGACCAACTAAGGGTAAAATGGTCATATCTTTTGATGTACAAATAAATTAGAATCCAAACTACTTGGGTTAGAAAGTAGATTCAATAAGCTTTCCAACGGTCCAAACCACGCACAAATCGGAGTTCGGGAGTGTTCGAGACGAGCCCGCGAAGTTTGACATATTATGTAGTTTTATGCGCCTCAGGCGCATCTATATGCACCCAGGCGCACATCATTGCGCCCCAGGCGCATTCTCTTAAATTAACAAAATGGCCAAACTTTGCGGTCCTGCCATAGACACACCCAAACTCTGATTTTGACGTGGTTTGAACCGTTACAAAGCTTGTTGAACCTACTTTCTAACCCAAGTAGTTTGGAACCTAATATTTTTGTACATCAAATGATATGACCATTTTACCCTTAGTTGGTCGAAAAATAAATAATTTCGGCAAAACACTCACATCTCCCTCATTTTAAATCGGATAAATAGCTATGATATATCGATAAAAAGGGTTTGCAAAGCAATAAAAGATGGTACAATTCAAATATAAAAATAATAAACTTTATGTTATGAAAATGGGGTAGAAAGTAGGCCACTACTAATATCATCGGAACTTTTCAAATTTCATAACAGTATACGGAAACTGTTTCATCACAAACACTATCACAAACCCTCTTGGGTTAAAAAGTAGATTCAACAAGCTTTCTAACGGTTCAAACCACGCACAAATCGGAGTTCGGGAGTGTTTGAGACTAGCCCGCGAAGTTTGACATATTATGTAGTTTTATGCGCCTCAGGCGCTTCTATATGCGCCCAGGCGCATTCTCTAAAATTCACAAAATGGCCAAACTTTGCGGTTTTGCCATAGACACACCCAAACTTTGATTTTGACGTGGTTTGAACCGTTACAAAGCTTGTTGAACCTACATTCTAACCCAAGTAGTTTGGAACCTAATATTTTTGTACATCAAATGATATGACCATTTTACCCTTAGTTGGTCGAAAAATAAATAATTTTGGCAAAACACTCACATCTCCCTCATTTTAAATCGGATAAATAGCTATGATATATCGATAAAAAGGGTTTGCAAAGCAATAAAAGATGGTGCAATTCAAAAATAAAAATAATAAAGTTTATGTTATGAAAATGGGTTAGAAAGCAGGCCACTACTAATATAATCGGAACTTTTCAAATTTCATCAACGCGTACGGAAACTGTTTCATCACAAACACTATCACAAACCCTCTTGGGTTAGAAAGTAGATTCAACAAGCTTTCCAACGGTCCAAACCACGCACAAATTGGAGTTCGGGAGTGTTCGAGACGAGCCCGCAAAGTTTGACATATTATGTAGTTTTATGCGCCCAGGCGCACATCATTGCGCCCCAGGCGCATTCTCTTAAATTCACAAAATGGCCAAACTTTGCGGTCTTACCATAGACACTCCCAAACTCTTATTTTGACGTGGTTTGAACTGTTAGAAAGCTTGTTGAACCTATATACTAACCCAAGTAGTTTGGAACCTAATATTTTTGTACATCAAATGATATGACCACTTTACCCTTAGTTGTCGAAAAATAAATAATTTCGGCAAAACACTCACATCTCCCTCATTTTAAATCGGATAAATAGCTATGATATATCGATAAAAAGGGTTTGCAAAGCAATAAAGATGGTACAATTCAAATATAAAAATAATAAACTTTATGTTATGAAAATGGGGTAGAAAGCAGGCCACCACCAATATCATCGAAACTTTTCAAATTTCATCATAGCATACGGAAACTGTTTCATCACAAACACTATCACAAACCCTCTTGGGTTAAAAAGTAGATTCAACAAGCTTTCTAACGGTTCAAACCACGCACAAATCGGAGTTCGGGAGTGTTTGAGACCAGCCCGCGAAGTTTGACATATTATGTAGTTTTATGAGCCCAGTCGCACACCATTGCGCCCCAGGCGCATTCTCTAAAGTTCACAAAATGGCCAAACTTTGCGGTTTTGCCATAGACACACCCAAACTCTGATTTTGACGTGGTTTGAACCGTTACAAAGCTTGTTGAACCTACTTTCTAACCCAAGTAGTTTGGAACCTAATATTTTTGTACATCAAATGATATGATCATTTTACCCTTAGTTGGTTGAAAAATAAATAATTTTGGCAAACACTCACATCTCCCTCATTTTAAATCGGATAAATAGCTATGATATATCGATAAAAAGGGTTTGCAAAGCAATAAAAGATGGTGCAATTCAAAAATAAAAATAATAAACTTTATATTATGAAAATGGGGTAGAAAGCAGGCCACTACTAATATCATCGGAACTTTTCAAATTTCATCAACGCGTACGGAAACTCTTTCATCACAAACACTATCACAAACCCTCTTGGGTTAGAAAGTAGATTCAACAAGCTTTCCAACGGTCCAAACCACGCACAAATTGGAGTTCGGGAGTGTTCGAGACGAGCCCGCAAAGTTTGACATATTATGTAGTTTTATGCGCCCAGGTGCACATCATTACGCCCCAGGCACATTCTCTAAAGTTCACAAAATGGCCAAACTTTTCGGTCTTGCCATAGACACTCCCAAACTCTTATTTTGACGTGGTTTAAACCGTTACAAAGCTTGTTGAACCTACTTTCTAACCCAAGTAGTTTGGAACCTAATATTTTTGTACATCAAATGATATGACCATTTAACCCTTAACTGCAAGTTTGGAGCATCAAGCTACCCTACTTTGTTAGAACAAATTGGTCGACAGACATGTTACCTGTGCTTACCTATTCATGGAATTGTTGCCATGTCCAGATTCTCCAGAATGTCAATGACACCATTCATAACCAAAGCATGTGCTTTTCAGGACGACAAACTGTTCACATGTATCTTAGCATATTTTGTTGATTAACTTGCTTGAACAACTAACACAACTGTAATTCAACCAGGTTCTACAATTCTGCAACACTGGATATGGAGTAGCTATAGAAAACTACGAGGTTCTGAAAACATACTAGATCGATATGGTTGCTTATGTAGTGTACTATTGAATTTACATAAATGGTACTATTGAATTTAAATAAATGATAGGAGAAGCAGGTGTTGAGGCTGCATTCAGGGGACTTGAGAGTTGAGAAGCATATTCCATACCAATTCTCATTGATGATATCCTCTCATTCTGCAAGTGTGAAAGGGCTTGCCGCCAGAGTTTTGTTCACAGAATCATCATCGAAGTCACTCGAGGAATCATAACACCACTACAAATCAGAAATGAGTTACTTGTAATTTGACAATCTTTTACTTTAATATTATCCTCGTCAAAATTGGTTCACCAAAAACCTTGCTCATGGGAAAATGACTCTATACGCTCATTATTTTTTCTGAAATTTTATAGCTTCTCCTTCCTGTTTCCCAATTTGTTTTATGTGCTTACAGGTTCTGTTATTGCATTTTCATTATAATTTGACACTTCACACTAGTGTAGAGTCTAACAGATTAGAAGTGTGAGGTAGTGTTTCCCATTTTGTTTTGCTGTGCTGTGAATATAGTCAGTTTTATGCGTTTTTACCTTGCTCTGGTAAAGACACTCGCAAGTCTCAACTGTGGATTCGGTTGCGTTGTGTCAGTTTCTTTACTCCTGTTATGCATGTCCACTGAACAAAACTAGATAGAAAGAGTAAAACTTCCAGAAAGAAGAATTACAAGGTGCTGCAATAGCAAAATATGAAACTCAATTATGTACAAAGCTGGAACCTTTTAGAAACAAAAAGATCCTGGGACAGATCTCTATAACTATCCATACTCTGGCGATTATATGCCGTGGCAAGAAAGCGGATTCATCTACTACCGAAAATAGCAAGAAGAATAAGCAAGTATTGAACTGAATATTCATCAGGTACCAAATGATGCAGTTTGTGCATTCCTGAGAAAATTGCAGAGTCTTAAATAACTCCGGCTGCGTCGACATCGCTAACCACAATTTGCACACCATTTCACAAAACAACGAAGATATTAAGTTTAAAGCTATGGTAAAATTGGTGCAGAAAAACCTACTGTTAAATTAGATTAGTATTCAGATTTTCCTACTCCAACACATGCATTCCGTAGACCTTGCCAAGATGAATAATGACCAGTCTTTCGTCTGGTTCACCAGCAATGTTCCTTTCAATTCATGTCTAACTATGTGTCCTTTTTTTCTCTCTCTACCATCACTTTATGCTGAAATCCTAAATATGAATAGTATTATCAATCCAAAATGAAAACAAATATAGTAATTATTACTTGAGAAGGAGAGAGATGTACCTGTTATGGGAGGTAGAAGAGAGAGAGCACAGAAGTTTTTTTTTTTTTTGGTAACTTGACCATTTCATTGCACGCAAACAAACCCAAACATAAGGCAGAGCCTTTACAAGCAGTCAGGCCAAAAAGGCCAAAGCAAAACAAAGCAAAGTAAGAAAGCGAACAATGCTACAAGAAGCAACAATACTCAACTCCTATGCAAGACTAACTCGAAGCCAGAATACTGGAATGCACATTCCAGCTCCTAACCAACAGTCTATTCTCATCATTGGGCTTTATCTTCCTCCAAGAACACATACAAGCTCTGACTTCATCTGCAATCTTGGACCACAAGCTTTCAGCAGAAGTGCGTATTCCTTGGAACACCCTAGCATTTCTCTCCCTCCATATCCAATAGATGGATGCAGCTAAAGATAGTTTATAAGTCCTTTTGGCATAAGAGTCTGTCCTCATATGAGTGCATAACAAATCAATTTCCCTAGCTAGCCCATAACAAGGCCTAACAATGTTGTTTTTGCCAAGCATACGAGTCCACACATACTTGGAGTAATCGCAATCAAAAAATAAATGCTCATGAGACTCATCTTCCAGGCAACAAAGTACACATGTTGCATTCACCCCTAGACCCCATCTTAGATGTCAATCCTTAGTGAACAATCTACCTAGGAAAGTTAGCCATTCAATAAAGGCCCATCGAGGGACATTGTGAGAGAACCATGCACCTTTAGCCTAGGGGACCATAGGATACACAGTACGCAGGGCATTCCATGCAGTTTTAAGTGTAAATTTTCCACTACCATTCAGAGACCAACGCACAAAATCAGAAGCATCAGTATTTGGGATCAAGCCAGGGGAAGTACCAGCCATGATCTCTTTAGTGATTGCATTTCTAGGGCGAGGCCATTTCCACATGCCATTCTGAATGATAGAATCCACTCTAGCTTGGAGGGATCTTCCCAAGATGAAAACAACAGATTCGCCAAATCTCTGGTATAAAGGCCCAAGAGAGTGCCAATTATCAAACCACAAGAAGGTAGCCCTGCCATTCCCAATTACACACTTTATCCAAGGTTGGACATCAACTCGTAACTTGAAAATTTTCCTGATGGTCCATGAAGCTTCATGTGGTATCTTAACCTGCCAAACACTTTGATCCTTTATAATATAGGTGTGCACCCATTTGATCCATAGCGTATCAGCTTTAGAGCACACTGCCCACAGATGTCGAATCATTAAGGCCTTGTTCCAGGTCTTAATCAATTTAAAACCTAAGCCCCGTTCCTCCTTTGTTGCACATAAGGCCTGCCAAGTGACCTTGGCCCCCGAATGCTTGAGGTCAGGGCCTAACCACAGGAAGGATCTCAATATTTGCTCTATATCATGCAGCACCTTCTGTGGTAGAATAAAAAGAGAGGACCAGTAGACTTGAACACTGAAAAGCACAGATTGGATCAATTGATGTCTGCCTCCATAAGTCAGAGTATTGTTTGCCTACAATTGAATCCTACTCAAAATTTTCTCCTTTAGCTGGCTGCAATTTGCTGCTTTCAGCCTTGTTGATATCAAAGGAACCCCAAAGTATTTGACAGGGAGGGATCCCTCACTGATGGGGAGGATGTTGCCCAAAGAGGTCTTCACTGCCTCAGTAACACCAGAATAGAAAATTGAACTCTTTACCAAGTTGGGTTGAAGGCCAGAGAGCAAGTGAAAATCCTTCAAAACCTCTACTATTAGATGAAAAGATCCTTCATCAGCACCAGCAAGGATAAACAAATCATCCGCAAACACCAGGTGAGAAATGTTCAAACTCTTGCATTTGGGATGGAAGACAAAAACTCCATTCTGACTGATATTATATTGTAGCAAGGCTGTAAAGCCTTCCATTATCAAAAGGAATAGGAAATGGGATAACGGGTCCCCTTGCCTAAGCCCCCTCTTACCTGGAAAAAATCCTTCCAATTCTCCATTAAGCACCACTGAAAACATAGGAGAGGTAATACACGTTTCCACCCATTGAATGAACTGGCTTGGGAAATCCATGACCTTCAGAATATTCACCAAAAAACCTCATTCCACAGAATCATACGCTTTTATAAGATCCAGTTTTATAGCACATCTTGGTTTACCACCTTCTCTGTGATAATTCCTAACCAGTTCTTGCATAAGTAAAATGTTGTCCATTATAGACCTACCCTTCACGAAAGCAGACTGACAGGGACTGAGAATAAGGGGGAGCAAAGGTTGTAGCCTATTGGCCAAAACTTTAGTCACACATTTGTACAACACATTGCAGCAAGCAATAGGCCTAAAATCTCTGCTAGAATTAGTAGAAGAGACCTTAGGAATCAAAGTGAGAGCAGTGCAATTCCATTGTCTAGGGAGATAAGAAGTGTCAAAGAAAAGTTGAATACCTTGAACCACATCGGATCCAACAATGTCCCAATTTTTTTGAAAGAAGTCAGAGGAAAACACATCAGGACCAGGAGCTTTATCAACCTTAATAGCCCACATGGCTGTCTTAATTTCTTCCTTGGTTAAAGGTTTAATAAGAGCAGCCCTATGCTCACCAGAAATTCTATGGGTTACAGCAAATCTCAGAGCCTGATAAGCATCCCGTTTCTGAGAGAAAGGAGACCCCAAAAGCCCTACATAATAACCAAGGATATCATCCTTTACATCCTTAGGATCTGTCAGCCTATCCCCAACATCATTTGTTAGACTTAAGATCTTATTCCTCGAGCAATGAGTTTTCATTTTCCTGTTAAAAAACTTTGTGTTTTGATCACCCAAAGCTAACCACTGTACCCTTGATTTTTGCCGTTTAAAAGATTCCTTAGCCAAACTAAGATCAACAAATTTCAATTGTAAAGACTTTTCCATCTCAACCAAAGCATGATCATATGGAGTTAGAAAACATTGTACCTGAACTTGAGATATTTCCTCTTTAGCTTGCTGAACTTTCTCACCAATCTGAGAGTAGAATTTCTTGTTGAAAGCCCTTAAAATGGGTTTGAGTCTAGCCAGCTTCCCATGCAGTCTTGCCCACCTAGGACCAGCAATAGGCATGCACCACGACTTCTGTAATTCCTCTTTGAACTCAAGATCGATAGCCATGGAATGACCAGGAGAGAACAGAAGTTGAGAGAGAGAGAGAGAGAGAGAGAGAGAGAGAGAGAGGTGGGCGTTGAGGAACGCCGGCCGGTGACGGAATGACGAGGAGAGACGGCGTCGTGGTCTTGCCGTCTTTGAAGATGCGAGGAACTTGTATACGTAGTCGTTTTGGAGACACGAATTATGCGTGAGAACTCTAAACCTCGCGTGCTAAATCTGCGAGGTATCTTGTCAGATAAAACGTGCGGCCAATAGTCATGTACCTCGCGTGTTAAACCGGCGTGATATCTTAACGTGTATAGTAAGGTATCTTGTCAGGACTCAAGAACTGCGTTAAAAATATTGTGGCCAAGTGTAATTCAACGTGACCGGGAGTAATTCGTTGCGGCTAAGTGTAATTTAATGCGGTCAATAGTCATATAGAAGTTTATAGTCACGATATTGAAAATGCTAATCTTGCTTTTAGTAAGTAAGAACAAAACGCCTTCAGTAAACACGCCTATTTTCTATTTACTGGTGTTGAGGTTGGGGAAACTGTAAACACAACCGTATTTCACAAAATTTTGTGCCAATCGCTCCCTCCATCGACTTCACAGCAGCGCAAGGCTCTCTCTCTCTCTCTCTCTCTCTCACACACACACACACACGCACACACACACATTCTTGCTTCTCCCGTAAAACTGGCATATCCAGGGTTCAGACTGTTGAATTTGTTCGATCGTCTTCGTCATTGTCTTCCCTTCATAAAACCTGTTGTATCTCCAAAACAGCAGAGGATCATTTGGTGTAGAATTTACCCTATCGCTTTCTTTTACTCAGGTTTTTTTGCAATGTTAGAAAGAGTAGTGATCATGTTCTCTACTTCCCTTTTGACGTAGTAGAGTTTGGTTCTTTTCATTATACTATTTTACTTTGTTTTTGTGTCTGCTTTCCTTGGGGAGAAATAGTGTTCTTGTTGTGTTGTTTTGTTCAATTCAGCCATTTCTAGATGATAATAAGTTCACGGGCCTGAGTTCAAATCAAATTACATTGAACTGCTTGGTTTTCTGAGGACTACATGTCTAATGGTTTGGTCTTCCACTATACTATCTATCATTTCGGTTGGTTTTCTAGTCGTAATTGACCAGTAAAATGAAATGATATTTTATCAAAAAAATGCTGACCACAGCCTACTGGATACGTGGGTTAAGGTGTTTGTTGGAGTATGAGAAATGATAGGAAAATATATGAAAGTGAATTGAAATGCTTAAAATGTGTATTGAAGTTCTACATTTTTAGTGGGTGGTTGTTACTTGTTAGCATGACCATGTTTTACGATAGCAAATGTCTGTTGCTGGAACTAATTAGTGGCTACAACAAACGAAAGGGAAGTGAAGTCATTTGGGTACTTTAGTTGAGCGTAGTTCTGTTCGTCGAATTGCTTTTCTATTGTCAAGACCTAAACTGGATTTGATTTGATGTGTAGGTCAAGATTGGTGATCTAGGTTTGACAGCTATAGTAGATGAAACCATCATGCACATTCATTGTTGGGGACCCCAGAGTATGTGGCCCAGAACTGTATGAGGAAGATTACAGTGAGTTAGTAGACATTTACTCATTTGGAATGTGCATGCTCGAATTGGCGACCCTGGAAATACCATATAGCAAGTGTGATAGTATAGCCAAGATATACAAGAAGGTGATAGCGGGAGTGAAGCCTCAAGTCTTGAACATAGTTGGTGATCTGGAATTGAAAACCTTCATCGAGAAATGCATAGGCTAGACAAGGGAAAGATGCTCAGCCGCTGATCTTATAAAGGACCCATTCTTGTCCGAGGTAGATTATGATGAGGAGGAGCTTCCAATTTCAAAATTCTGAGGTGAAGTTTCGGGATGCAGCCATTACTTTTTCCAGTAATACGCATACTCTAGTCTTTTTTTTTTGGTTTGGTTCCCTGTAGGCCATGCTTGCTTTGAAGGTGTGTTAGTGATAATGATGAAAACTACGTTACTGTTTCTTTTATATTGATATAGTTGTTTCTGATCCAATACATCCATCCAATTGATGTCGGGAAGAAGGTGAATTTGGATTCAGTACTTCACCTAACGCAGATATAGGCACAATTAATCATATACGTTTTTTTTTTAAAGATCTGGCAGAACATTTTCGATGAGTACAGTTGCTGCTGTAGAGGGAAATAAATGAATCACTGTATCACACAATGTCCCTGCATATATCCAATCTGCAAGCGTTTGTTAAAATCACCCATCTATTCTAGCTTCTTGATGGCATTTTCTTAAGAAAAAAGCAAAGTCTCCGATTAAATGTTTCCATCTTTCCGTCAAGACACTAATGTAAGCAAAATTATACTTTTGATCTAGATAGGAGTCCATGTAAGGGGTTACAATGTTTCATGCCTTCATAGGAAATCTGCAAGTCTGATTGAATTCTTGCTGATTGGTATTCTGGATGGTCTCAACCTAGCTGCATTGCTGCCTTTTTTACCTTCTTTCGTGCATGAAGTTCTAAGGAAGCACTACTGATCAAGTGCATATAATGATCAGATTGCAAGCAGCAAAGTTTCTTCTATAAACATATGCAAATGCTATACCATAAACAAACTTCAGAAAATCCAAATTCTACAAGTATTCCAGACAGCTGATTGAAATACATAGAAGCCAAAAGAAATATGAGGATGTGAAGTAGAGATATCACTAAACAACTGCAACCTCAAGGTTTCAGAACATTTTGCACTGCTTCCACAATAGCTTGTCCATTGACACAGTGCTAGCGGCAGACAGTCTTATAGACATCAGAACCACCAATCAATTCTGTTTCTATCCCCCTGGTCTTCCGTGGGGTGAAAAACGCCCGCTTGCCACAAAGCTCACATCGGGCTGTCAGCTTTGTTAACTTATGGAATCAGCAAGGGGAATTATATCAAGCACTGAACCAAAGCTCTTTCTGTAACAAACATTTGACTACACATACAAATAAGTATCATAGAGATAGGGCCACCATTTTTAGAAGGGAAGTTGGAACTATAGATGTAAAATACTCCAAGCAAACAGCAGTACATCATCAAAGTAGGACCTTATTTTTGCATGAAACAAGCAGATCCAAATTTTTATCAGGACAAGAAGAGAAAGGAAAAGGATTTGTACGCCGAACCTCAGGTAGTTGCCGTCCAGCCCAACAATTACTATAGTTTTTCCATCAAGATCAGCAGTTTTGCAGCAGAAAGGTCGTCAAAGAACTGAGCTTAGTCAATGCCAATCACATCCAACTGCCATCAATTACCAATATTTAAAAGACAATATTGAAAGCAAAAACAGTGCAAACTCTTTTAGTACTTTTAAAACTCTTTTATAAATATATAATAGGTTTTTATCGATTTAAAAGGAGGGAGATATGAGTGTTTTGCTGAAATGATTTGTTTTTTGACCAACCAAGGGTAAAATGGTCATATCTTTTGATGTACAAATAAATTAGAATCTGAACTACTTGGGTTAGAAAGTAGATTCAACAAGATTTTCAATGGTCCAAACCACGCACAAATCAGAGTTCGGGAGTGTTCGAGACGAGCCCGCGAAGTTTGACATATTATGTAGTTTTATGCGCCTCAGGCGCATATAATTGCGCCCCAGGCGCATTCTCTAAAGTTCACAAAATGGCCAAACTTTGCAGTATTGCCAAAGACACTCCCAAACTCTTATTTTGATGTGGTTTGAACCGTTAGAAAGCTTGTTGGACCTAATTTCTGAACCAAGTACTTTGGAACCTAATATTTTTGTACATCAAATAATATGACCATTTTACGCTTAGTTGGTTGAAAAACCAATAATTTCGGCAAAACACTCACATCTCCCTCATTTTAAATCGGATAAATACCTGTGATATATTGATAAAGAGGGTTTGCAAAGCAATAAAAGATGGTGTAATTCAAAAATAAAAATAAAAAACTTTATGTTATGAAAATGGGGTAGAAAGCTGGCAACTACTAATATCATCGGAACTTTTCAAATTTTATCAAAGCATACGGGAACTATTTCATCACAAACACTATCACAAACCCTCTTGAGTTAGAAAGTAGATTCAACAAGCTTTCCAACGGTCCAAACCACGCACAAATCGGAGTCCGGGAGTATTCGAGATGAGCCCGCGAAGTTTGACATATTATGTAGTTTTTTTATGCGCCTCAGGCGCATCTGGGGCACATCATTGCGCCCCAGGCGCATTCTCCAAAGTTCACAAAATGGCCAAACTTTGAGATCTTGCCATAGACACTCCCAAACTCTAATTTTAATGTGGTTTGAACTGTTAGAAAGCTTGTTGAACCTACTTTCTAACCCAAGTAGTTTGGAACCTAATATTTTTGTACATCAAATGATATGACCATTTTACCCTTATTTGGTCAAAAAACAAATAATTTCGGCAAAACACTCACATTTGCCTCATTTTAAATCGGATAAATACCTATGATATATCGATAAAGAGGGTTTGCAAAGAAATAAAAGATGGTGCAATTCAAAAATAAAAATAATAAATTTTATGTTATGAAAATGGGGTAGAAAGCAGGCCACTACTAATATCATCGGAACTTTTCAAATTTCATCAAAGCATACGGGAACTGTTTCATCACAAACACTATCACAACCGTCTTGGGTTAGAAAGTAGATTCAATAAGCTTTCCAATGGTCTAAACCACGCACAAATCGGAGTCCGGGACTGTTCGAGACGAGCCTGCGAAGTTTGACGTATTATGCAGTTTTATGCGCCTCAGGCGCATCTATATGCGCCCAGGCGCACATCATTGCGCCCAGGCGCATTCTCCAAAGTTCAAAAAATGGCCAAACTTTGCGATCTTGCCATAGACACTCCCAAACTCTAATTTTAATGTGATTTGAACCGTTAGAAAGCTTGTTGAACCTACTTTCTAACCCAAGTAGTTTGGAACCTAATATTTTTGTACATCAAATGATATGACCATTGTACCCTTATTTGGTCGAAAAACAAATAATTTCGGCAAAACACTCACATTTGCCTCATTTTAAATCGGATAAATACCTATGATATATCGATAAAGAGGGTTTGCAAAGAAATAAAAGATGGTGCAATTCAAAAATAAAAATAATAAATTTTATGTTATGAAAATGGGGTAGAAAGCAGGCCACTACTAATATCATCGGAACTTTTCAAATTTCATCAAAGCATACGGGAACTGTTTCATCACAACACTATCACAACCCTCTTGGGTTAGAAAGTAGATTCAATAAGCTTTCCAACGGTCTAAACCACGCACAAATCGGAGTCCGGGACTGTTCGAGACGAGCCTGCGAAGTTTGACGTATTATGTAGTTTTATGCGCCTCAGGCGCATCTATATGAGCCCAGGCGCACATCATTGCGCCCAGGCGCATTCTCCAAAGTTCACAAAATGGCCAAACTTTGCGATCTTGCCATAGACACTCCCAAACTCTAATTTTAATTTGGTTTGAACCGTTAGAAAGCTTGTTGAACCTACTTTCTAACCCAAGTAGTTTGGAACCTAATATTTTTGTACATCAAATGATATGACCATTTTACCCTTATTTGGTCGAAAAACAAATAATTTCGGCAAAACACTCACATTTGCCTCATTTTAAATCGGATAAATACCTATGATATATCAATAAAGAGGGTTTGCAAAGAAATAAAAGATGGTGCAATTCAAAAATAAAAATAATAAATTTTATGTTATGAAAATGGGGTAGAAAGCAGGCCACTACTAATATCATCGGAACTTTTCAAATTTCATCAAAGCATACGGAAACTATTTCCACACAAACACTATCACTAACACAAACACTAAATAGATAAGCGAGCATGGGAAGTGAGACGCTCCCCCATCAAGGTAAGGTAATAGTTCTAAAATTGATATACAGGAATTGGCAGGAGTGCTAGCTACACCTAAAAATAGGAGAGAAACATGTTGGACTACTCGTTTGATTTGAGCATAATCAGGCGAGAATGAAGTCCAGATATGAGTAATTCCAAGGGCAAACAGAGGAGCCTCCATTCCTGCTAGAGAATTGCTCCCACTGAATTGTATACACAATCATTGTGTGCATTCATGGATACTAGCAATAACTAAGACGGCGTGGTTTGACATGTCCCTTAATCTGGACTCAAATAATACTGTACTATCCATTGGTTGCATCTTTGGTACTTAAAGCATACTCGCCAAGATAGAAGAACATTGCATGGTCCAACTCAGCTATCAATAAATCGAAATTCGTCAAAAAGGAGTCCAGTGGTAGATTGGTTGGTTTCGCCGAGAATTTAGACATAAATGAAATAGAACAGAAAAAATGCTAAATATCCCTGACATCAGGTGAGTGTGTGACATATCCATCAAAATGAACTTGTTTTCCCATGTCTCTCTCAAACAGACACAACCCACCAAAAGAGAACCCACAGTTGCCATTAGCAACCAAAACACATACTTACATTGTGCGATAGGTCCGCATCCATGATTAGGACAAAATTGCCTGAGGCATGCTTCAAACCGTGAACATAAGCAGTCCCTGAAATTAAAACTGCATCAAGTATCAGCTCATCATTTCATTGCAAAAAGAATAACTTATACATATTACATAATCTGAGTTTCTAAGGTCTAGCCCTCAACAGCTGCAGTTATAAAGGACCAATTACGGGTGTTTACAAGCCACTAATGAGTAAAATAATTGATCATCAAATATAGTTCCAGTGCTACTTTCAATACTATCTTTTCCACATGATCTACCCACAATTTGGCAAGTGGTTTTACTGCTTGAATCGTATAGAATTCGGATGAAAATTGAGGGCCAGAATCAATTCGTAGAGAATTGAGAGTGAGAGTACAAATCTTCGGGGAAATGGGAAAGACGACTATTATCATGGTGGCAAACGAAGTCGCAAACTTTTGGCCTCTGGGTGCAAAATATTGCTTCCGGCCGCGAACTATTATAAAAGCGCAACTACCCATCACGCTTTTCTCTCATCTAAACGACGGTGCAAACCTTTTGCTCTTGGACGCTGATTATTGCTTCTGGCCGCGCTTTATTGCTTTTCCTGTTAATTCGGAAAGCGTGAACCTAAAACAGGCTTTGTTTCCTTCTTGGTTTTTTTCCCCCTCACCCACGCTTCCCCTCTTGCGCTTTCATCGTCGCTTTTATTGAAAGCGTGAACTCATGTGTATGTATTCACAACGACAACGGGGTGGTTGTTTTGTTCAGCAGAGCCACAGGAGGAAATCGGAGCAGTAAGAGATCTTCCATGTTTTACCCTAGCTAGTTTCTCATCCTTGCTGCTATAGGTAACTAAGGTAACCACTTCAATTAGGCTTTTTCTTATTAGTCTGTCACAGTGGCGGAACCAGAATTTGATCGCACTGGGGTCAAGTTGTCAAGCATATGAAATGCTTTTCTTTCCCTTGGGCCTTGCCCACATTCTTGTTCCATAACCATAAACAGTGAGTTCCAAAAAAGCAGCCACAAACACTGATTTTCATCCCCATATCCATTATCCATGTAGAGAGAAAAAGTACTTAGAGAGATTGAGTATTTGTGGTTCAAATCCACTTTGTACAAAAGAAAATTGGGATCTAAGACTAAGCTACTCACCTGTAAACGGGTCGGATGACTCTGGATAAAAGCTCCAGCTAGTCGGCGGTGGTGTTCAAGACGAGGGTTTCAAAAAAAAATTCCTTGAAGTTACGAAGCAAGACACTTAAAAAAGGATAGAGGGAGTATGTTTTTTTTTTTTTTTTTATAAAGATTTGCTAGAACATTTTCGAAGAATACAATTGCTGCTGTAGAGGGAAGTAAATGAATGACAGTATCACACAATGTCCCTGCATAAATCCAATCTGGATCCATCTGTTAAAATCACCCGTCTATTCTAGCTTCTTGATGGCATTTTCTTAAGAAAAAGGCAAAACCTCAGATTAAATGTTTCCATCTTTCCGTCAAGACACTAATGTAAGTAGAATTATACTTTTGATCCAGATAGGAGTCCATGTAAGGGGTTACGATGTGTCATGCCTTCTTAGGAAATTTGCAAGTTTGATCGAATTCTTGATGACTTAGGCAAGAATGCATGTTTGTCCACTGTCATTGGTATTCCAGATTGTCTCAACCTAGCTGCATTTCTGCCATTTTTACCTTCATTCGTGCATGAAGTTCTAAGGCAAAACTACTAATCAAGTGCCAAATAATGATCAGATTGCAAGCAGCAAAGTTTCTTCTATAAACACATGCCAATGCTAAACCATAAACAAACATCAAAAAATCCAAATTCTACAAGTATTCCAGACAACTGATTGAAATACATAGAAGCCAAAAGAAACATGAGGATGTGAAGTAGAGATATCACTAAACAACTGCAACCTTAAGGTTTCAGGACATTCTGCACTGCTTCCACAACAGCTTGTCCATTGACATAGTGCTGGCGGCAGGCAGTCTTATCGACATTAGAACCACCAATCAATTTTGTTCCCAGTCTTCCGTGGGGTGAAAAACACCCGCTGCCACAAAGCTCACATCGGGCTGTCAGCTTGGTTAACTTATGGAATCAGCACGGGAATTATATCAAGCACTAAACCAAAGCTCTTTCTGTAACAAACATTTGATTACACATACAAATAAGTATCATAGAGATATGGCCACCATTTTTAGAAGGGAAGCTGGAACTATAGATGTAAAATACTCCAAGTAAAAAGTAGTACACCATCAAAATAGGACCTTATTTTTGCATGAAACAAGCATACCCAAATTTTCATCAGGACAGGAAGAGAAAGGAAAAGAATTTGTACGCCGAACCACAGGTAGTTGCCGTCTAGCCCGACAATTACAATAGTTTTTCCAGTTGCCGTCCAGCCCAGCAATTACAATAGTTTTTCCATCAAGATCAGCTGCTTTGCAGCAGAAATTAGAAAGGTCGTCAAAGAATTGAGCTTAGTCAATGCCAATCACATCCAACTGCCATCAATTACCAATATTTAAAAGACAATTTTGAAATAAAAAATAGTGCAAACTCTTTTAGTACTTTTAAAACTCTTTTTATCAATATATAATAGGTCTTTATCGATTTAAAAGGAGGGAGGTATGAGTGTTTTGCTGGAGATATGAGTGTTTTGCTGAAATGATTTGTATTTTGACCAACTAAGGGTAAAATGGTCATATCATTTGATGTACAAATAAATTAGCATTCAACCTACTTGGGTTAGACAGTAGATTCAACAAGCATTCTAATGGTCCAAACCATGCACAAATCGGAGTTCGGGAGAGTTCAAGACGAGTCTGCGAAGTTTGACATAATGTGTAGTTTTTATGCGCCTTAGGCGCATCTATATGCGCCCTAGGTGCTTCGTCGCAACCTAACCTCTTAGAAAGGTTCACACCCCGAGCGGAGGGCTAGGTCATTGAAAGCATATTAACCGGCAAGACCGGAATCGTTCCCACAGAGAAAACTTCTTAAGCGAATTTGGAATAGATGTTGAGTAGAGAGTTGCGGCGTTCAAGCGGCCAACTTTTGTATTCGATTTGATTGACGATATTTAAACTTGGAATTTAACTAGATTAAAGATGGTCGAGTCAAAGGGATTGATCTACCCACGACTTAGCCGTCAACTGGTTCCTTTATCTAACTCAAGAGTGGACCGAAACCGTCCGGATTCCACTAAAAGTATTAAAAGCTGAAGACTACTTGTAACTTAACTCAAAGCATTAATTCAAACTGAACTCATTTAACGCAAGTGAGAGACGAAAAAGGATCGTTCGCACGCGTAAGATTATCAAGCACGTTGCACAAGGCGATAAACTTCATTGATCAAAGAAGCCACCAACCCCATGGTCAATACTAGAAATCATGAGTTTAATTCATTCAAAACATTGAAATTAAGCTAAAGTTAAGAGAAACCATTTAATTGACTAATCCATAGGGTGAACCTCACCCCATGACCGAACCGATTAACTACTCACTCATAGCAAAATGACTATAAAGCATGCCAAGAAATGAAAACATGATTAACCGATAGAATTAAAAACAAACTTGATTTATATAGAGATCTCAACCGTAGCTACAACATTAATACTTGAGAATTAAACATCTAACTATAACTTACTTGAGTTGTTGAGGAATTGAATGCAAAGCTTGAAAGAAAATGGCTAAGAGCTCTCAAAACATTAAAGACTTAAAGTGTTCAAAATTACATAATGGCCAATAAAGGCCAATAAAGCTATTTAAAGGCCAAAACAATCAGCCAAAAACTGGACAAAAAGACCCCCCAAAATATCCCAAAAACATAACAAAAGTGGAAAGTTTCCATAAATGGAATGTTCTGAAAAGCAGGAAAAATATCTTCTGGACAGCTTTGTTATCGATAACACAAGGAAAGGTTATCGATAACAAACCTCCGGGTAAGAATGTAATCGATAACACAGGGTGTTGGTTATCGATTCCCTCAAGTCTGGAAGATTGTGGACCAAAATAGCTGCAAAGTTATCGATAACGTTGGGAAGGTTATCGATAACATTAGATTGCTGGACAAATTCTGGGCCAACGTTATCGATTACAAAACTCCCTATTATCGCTCTCCTTGCTTCTGGACAACTTCTGGGCCAAAATGGAGAAAAAGTTATCGATAACAGTGGCTTTGTTATCGATAACATATACGTTGAGTGATGCTTGGTGGCCAGGAATTAGGAACGTTATCGATAACATATGCTTTCGTTATCGATAACATCTCAAGGAAATGCAGACACTGCCTGCTGATCTGGTTGGGTTTCCTTGCACCTTCCGAGGTTCATTCCTTGGCATGCAAAAGCGCCTTATTCACACGTTTTTCCTGAAAAGCTCAAAGACACACCTTACGTGCAAAATATGACTAAAAAGAGCAAATAAACATAAGAACGTTGCAATCCGAAGGCTTTGAGCACACAAGATCATGTGATCTTGTGAGCTTATCACTAGGCGCATTCTCTAAAGTTCACAAAATGGCCGAACTTTGCGGTCTTGCCATAGACACTCCAAAACTTCAATTTTGACGTGGATTGAACCGTTGGAAAGCTTGTTGAACCTACTTCTAACCCAAGTAGTTTGGAACCTAATATTTTTGTACATCAAATGATATGACCATTTTACCTTTAGTTGGTCGAAAAACAGGTTAAACACAAGAGTTCCCTTTGATTAAACATAATTCCTTGACGTGCTTTCAAGATGAGAAGTTTTTTTGACGTGGCTTTTCATCAAGAAATTGAAGATTTGTGGAATTGTGTTTAACGTTTCAACGATCTGAATCATTCATACTCTAGACCTCATTGAAATCATTATTTTAGGAAGAATTCATGCTAATAGAATAGCAATCAGTATCTCACCGGAAAGAATTAGTAAGAAGTTTGGCTTATATTAATGAGCATGCCCACATTGAATGAAACCCAAATCTCCCTCCCCAGTTTGAATACATAAGTGAATCATCTTGAAAATTATCAATACTTGACGCTTGTGTTGTGATCGAGAAAAGTTTTGAGCTTTTGGATTTGAGCAATGCTATTAACACAACTGTGTCCGCAGCCAATACACACTCGGATGCAGTTGTGCCCCCGAATTGTGTTTTAAAAATGAGTTTTTAGACTTTTTGTTTGGATTTTCCACTCGACGCCTTCAATGGATTGAAGAGCTACATTTCAGTACTAATTGCAACATAGTATGAAATTCTGTTTCTGGTTTCTATCTATGATGGTGACAAATGAAAATGGCTCTTTGATTAATTTTTTTCCCCTTCTTGAGTTCTTCATCACATTTGGTGCTGTGGGTTGTTGGTCTAGTGTTTCAATTGGATTTTGTATGGCCTTGAACCATCAACCGCGTAGTGTTTTTTTTTTTTCCCCCGGTCTGGTTTGCCAAGGTTTCTGTATCTACAATGATGGCCATGCAAATGAAAATGGCTGCTTGATTCTGTTTCCCCCTTTTTTTAGTCTTCTTGTCAGTTTAGTTTTGAAGGGTGCGGATTGTGACAATTTTTCTTTGAGAATTGGCTAACATTGCTAGGTCTGAGTAGATACTTGAACAAATGATGTTGGTGGGATGTAAACTAGTCGAGCTAAGTAATGGGTTTTGCAAGTTTGGCTAAAAAATTCAACCAGTTTTCATAATTTTAGTCAACCTTGGTTTGAAAACTTAAGCTTTAAAATATGTATTTGAACGACCCATTGTTTTGTTGCCTAGGAAACTTACATGTACAGTGCACATGTCATTCGAGTTGTTCATTTTTTATCCTTTAATGTGTGGCATCCATGGAAAAAATCATCCTGATCAATTGGTAAGCACTCGAAACTCGAGTAGCTTGGTTCATATGACAGCTATAGACATTAATGGATCATAGTTTTAGGCTGCAGCCTGCAGCAATGAATTTCACCCTCTTATTCCCCAAACTTAGGTTTCTGGTTTTCTTGTTTTGGACGTTGAAGGTATCCCTAGAATATCTGAAGAGGGAAAATATGAGATCCTTAAGATAAACTCTACTGTATAATTTGATACGATTTTGTAACGAGTTTAGTGCTAGCTGCTGAGTATGTAAGACTTGAACACCACATAGACTTAGGGAGAATAAGTTTTCCCTTCATAAAACCTGTTGTATCTCCAAAACAGCAGAGGATCATTTGGTGTAGAATTTACCCTATCGCTTTCTTTTACTGAGGTTTTTTTGCAATGTTAGAAAGAGTAGTGATCATGTTCTCTACTTCTCTTTTGACTATGTAGAGTTTGGTTCTTTTCATTATACTATTTAACTTTGTTTTTGTTTCTGCTTTCCTTGGGGAGAAATAGTGTTCATGTTGTGTTGTTTTGTTCAATTCAGCCATTTCTAGATGATAATAAATTCACGGGCCTGAGTTCAAAGCAAATTACATTGAACTGCTTGGTTTTCTGAGGACTGCATGTCTAATGGTTTGGTCTTCCATACTTTCTATCATTTCGGTTGCCACCAAAGTGTATTCCTTTGTGTTCCACAATACTTTCTGTCATTTTATGTCTACTGACAAGAAATTTTGTCGCTGAACTGCTATCAAACTTTAGACTGAGCAGTTATGATCTTGATTTGAAAAGTTAAATATGTCAACCTAAAAGTGTGCCGCTTCATGGAATTGTATTTTTCAATTCAATACTTGTTATTTCAATCCCGGATCCCTAATTTTGCTTGTTTACCAATTCAACTTGGGCTCTCTTGTTCTTCAGTTGTGAACTGATTCGAGGTTTAGTCGTCAGACATTTTATTTTCTCCCTTACTGTTTGCCTTGTGTCTTTTCCCGCTCCTAGAATTTTTCCTGAAAGACATATATTTGATATTCTGTCTCAAAGTTTTGATCCATCCGAGCAAGACAAAAGAACCATTATTGTAGTTCATCCATCTGGAAGGTTTGGGCGGTATAGCGACCTCCTTGGAGCTGGTGCTATCAAGAAAGTTTGCAGGAACTTTGATCAATGGGAAGGAACAGATGTGGCATGGAATCAGGTTCAGTTAGGGAGGTTTAGTAATGATCCCTCAGTCATCAAGAGGCTTTGGCAGAGATTGCTTTGCTGAAGTCATTGAAGAATGAGTACATTATTGCTCTCTATGGTTTTTGGAGGGACGATGAGCATTGCACCCTTAATTTCATTAGTGAAGCATGCATTTCCGGGAATCTTAGGGATTACGGGAAGAAGCATTGCCATGTGTCAATGAAGGCATTGAGGAAGTGGTCGCAACAGGCACTCAAGGGTTTGGATTATTTCCATACCCATGATCCCTGCATCATTCATAGAGACCTCAACTGCAGTAATATTTTCATCAACGGAAACGTCGGAAAGGTTTGTTTCTCTCTTTCAACTTAATGAAACAAAATTTTGGAAGAAAAAAAAAGTGGCCTAAAAGATGACAGTTATCAATCCAAATAAAGGTATCCACCCGTTTACGAATGACATATTTGACCATTAAAAGGTCCTGAGCAAGCCGTCAATCTCCTTCATTACTCTGTGAGGGATAGTGAACAACGAGCTCCAATAATCCTGGCCGGTCAGGTGACTCCGATTCGCCGTTACTCTTACGTGTTGAGACCATGGATTATGTTTATATTTGTGAAAGTCCAAGGGAAAGACCTGTGAAATATCGTGGTGACTTTGGCCGCCAGGGAAAAGACTTGTGAAATACCCTGTGACTCTAGTGCTCAACGGATAGGGAAAAGACTTGTGAAATACCCTGTGACCCTATTCCGGATCAACTGAGGGAAAAGGTCCCAGGCGCCATCCTGTGGTGACTCTAAGTACGGTGTTGGATTCAACAGGCGAAGCCCTGAGAAAATATTTGGCATTTGGTACTTGGTAATTGAAAGATATGGTTCGCACTTTGGTTTGGACTACCTCATTATTGTTGTTCCTCGTTCCGATATTGTTGAGCAGGTTGTTAGTATTAAATGGTTGTTATCATTGTTTGGTTGTTTTTGTGATAATTCGTTGTTCAGTCATTCATCTTTCGATACTATTTGCTGAGCCATTGACTTCGTTAGTTTGTTGGTATTATTCGTTGAACCTTCGACCTTCCTTAATTTGACACCATTTCTTTGGAGCCCTTGTTATCGTTGATTTATACTTATGCCACTTTATATTATTACCCTTAGCATGCTTAACTACTCACAGAGCTCGTCAGCTGACGAATTTATTCCACATTTTTTTCAAGTTAGTTCACTGAGCGTTATAGTGGACCCTGTGGCTTTTGTCGGGACCTTCTGTTTGGACCTCTAGGACGTTTGCATTTTTATTTCTTTTCTATTGTCAAAAAGCTTCCGCACTTTTATTTATTAACTTCCGCACTTTTGTCAATTAGCAGTTCATTGTCGAGTTTGGAGATTGAAAAATATGAGATATTGTGTCATTTGCTTAAGAAAAATATTGGTTTGGTGTCGTACATTTTATTGTAATAAAATATCCAGTTTTTCTTTTATTTATTTCAAGCTGCTAAAAATATTCTTAATTAGGCTTCGTGTCCCATGATTGCTTCATGGTA
The DNA here is from genome assembly GCA_019656295.1 of Rhododendron mucronatum var. ripense. NCBI lineage: Eukaryota > Viridiplantae > Streptophyta > Magnoliopsida > Ericales > Ericaceae > Rhododendron > Rhododendron mucronatum. The sequence goes on along the minus strand of BPLT01000146.1, from coordinate 427,612 downwards.
AACGGCCGGTCATGCTCCCGGATTTGGGGCGTGACAAGGATGACATCACTTTGTGGTGAGATTCACGTCATTTCAACTAATAAGAGGAAGGTTTTGTTCACCCTCTTTGAAAGGGGGTGATTTTTGACCACCAAAACATATTTAGATTCAATGACCAAGCCGAAAGGGGCTATTAGTGCGAGACCCATTGGAACGAAAATGTCCAGCGCGGATACAGTAGGCAAGATATCCATGACAATGGTCCACAGCCGCAACACAACAACGCAAGCAAAATAGACGAAAAAACAAACAAGCTAAAATAAACTCTGGCAGTGTTAAAAACATAGGGATCTAATGCCTTGAATTGAAACAAACAAGATTACTGAAGATTGACAAGTCAAACCCAAATTCTTGCAAAAGAAGAACTACAAGAACAAACAAATCAGTCCAGTGGCGAAACAAAATAAAGCAATTGCAAAACAGATGGAAAAAACAAACAAACAAGCTACTAAAAAAACATACGGATCGATCGATCAAAGGAACCAACTTTCTTGAAACAAAAAAGAAAAAGATTACTAATAAAGATTGAGAAACCAAGCAAGCCCCCAAATCCGTGCGCCTCCTGGAAGACGAGTTGAGTTTTGTTTACCCTCCACTCAAGAGGGTAAACATTACCCTCTTTCCTATTGGTTGAAATGATGTGGGTCCCACCACAAAGTGATGTCATGCTTACCAAAAAGTGTATTGCATGGTAAGCATGACATCACTTTGTGGTGAGATCCACACCATTTCAACTAATAAGAGAAATGATAATGTTCACCCTCTTTTAAAGAGGATGACGATGAACAAAATTGCACTCTTAGAAGACTATGCATCTACAAGCCAGAAACCACCATCTGCAAAAAATAATTGATTCAATCGCAAGCGTTTCTTATAATAAGAATTGATGGCGAACACAGGACCACAAAAGATATGTCAAAATCCAAACAAAATAATGGTGGTTTAAAAAAAAAGGACAGATCTAAATATCACCTCCTTCTCTCCCTCGTCCTGGATCTTGAGATTTTTCAGACCTTCTTCAACGTTGGCCCTTCCCATCTTTTCCTCCTTGCTCTTGTGTATTTCATCAACAAATCTATTGATCATAATCTGGTAGTACAAGTCACAGTGTATTTTCGCATGATCTTCCTTATTCTCCTCCCTCCTCACCGTGATGTGGACGCCATGGGGCTCAGGATCGATATTGCCCTTTTTTCTTATCTTCCAATCTTTCTCGGCTTGAGCCATCTCTTCGGTTGACACCACCGTTCCGTAATCGAAAAGGTCGCAATCTTCGTCCTCGTCCCAACAGTTGGGGTCGGGCTCGAAGTACTCGTCGTCCAAACCGTCTAGGTCTTCTTCAGTAAGCGGCTTTCGTATTGCGGGAGTGGGCCTCGGTAACCATATGCCCTTCCATGGCGATTCCATCGTACAAGAAGGAAGTGTACTTACTGAGCTTTTGATCGAGCGGAGGAGGAGAGCCTTTTTGTCTCCGGAGGGACGTCGGCTGTGTGAGGACGTTGTCACGAGGGAGTGTTTAAATGGAAGAAGATCCTCCTAGGTTTGCGGTTACCTTTTTTAATATATATATATATATATATATATATATATACAGAGTTAGGTTCCGGTGAGGGATCTCGAGGGACTCCCATTCCCGATTGAATTTCGATGATCCGAGCCGCTCAAAGTGATCATAAAGTGAAGGGTCCTCGCGAGAAATCAGCAAAAAAAATGATCGGGAAGGGCTTCATCCGAGCAGTTTTCATTGAACGGTTCAAAAAAAAACTGCTAAGATGAAGCCCTTTCGGGTCATTTTTTTTGCTGATTTCTCGCGAGTACCCTTAAAATCACGTTCTGCACACATTGAACGGCTCGGATTTTTAAAATTTGTTCGGAAAATGAAAGTCCCTCATTTTAAAAAAATGAGGGATTCCTCACTTGAAAATTCCTCTCTCTCTCTCTCTCTATATAAATACTTACACTTTTGGCACAATAGAAGTTCCTACTACATCTTTTTGAAGCAAAACAAAGAGTTCCATTTTGAGGTTCGTATGCAGATCAGCCCGCGCCTATAACGTCTTTGGAGTGGATATGGCATATGAAGACTGCTTGAACACAGGCGGCAATTGGATGGCCGGAAACAACATGAAAACGATTCAAAAAACAAAAACGAAAAGGGCCCCTTACCCTCTCGTGTCCACCAAACTATAGAGCATCACTGTCCAGAGAGCAGCCCTATACTTCCCACGCAAGTCACACCCAACTTTATTCGATTCTGTATTGTCATAAAGGAAACAGCTGAATGGCACTGCTATTATATATGAGGACAATATAGTGAAATATCAAAAGACACTACAAAGGGAAATGATTTAAAAGGAGAGAGATATGAGTGTTTTGCGGAAATGATTTGTTTTTCGACCAACTAAGGGTAAAATGGTAATATCTTTTGATGTACAAATAAATTAGAATCCGAACTACTTGGGTTAGAAAGTAGATTCAACAAGCTTTCTAACGGTCCAAACCACACAAAAATTGGAGTTCGGGAGTATTCGAGACAAGCCCGTGAAGTTTGACATATTGTGGACGCACCTATATGCGCCCAGGCGCACATCATTGCGCCCCAGGCGCATTTTCTAAAGTTCACAAAACCGCCAAACTTGCAGTCTTGCCATAGACACTCCCAAACTCTGATTTTGACATGGTTTGAATCGTTAGAAAGTTTGTTGAACCTACTTTCTAACCCAAGTAGTTTGGAACCTAATATTTTTGTACATCAAATGATATGACCATTTTACCCTTAGTTGGTCGAAAAATAAATAATTTCAGCAAAACACTCACATACATATCTTACCGCTAGTGCATCAAATAGAGTTGGCTTCTCTGCAGTCCAACGGCTAGTGTACATACATATCTTACCGCAAAGAGATATGAATCAAACCATTGATTGTTGAAATCAATGGCCAAAATCTCATGCAGTCCGATTCAAGGGGTGTACTGCAGAGAAGTCAATCCGGTCCTTCATCTAGAGAGGGTACAGGTTTGATCATTTGGTATTGGGCTGGCACATTGTTTTTCAGGAGTCTACGTAATTTTTTCTTGAACAACAAGAGTCATTTGATCATCTGCAGATTGCAGAACTTGGTTTGTGAATGAAAATGAAACCTATGCATTATTATACAGTCTTGGTAGGTAGGTAGATATATTGCTATTCCTTTGTTTTTAACAGGCCCTGCACCAAGGGTAAAGCCCAAAGGCTCCTTGAGAAACACTTTAAAACCACAAAACCAACAAGTTGACTTGCTAAATTACACGATCAAGTCTTTAATATGAACCAAAATTCTGGAAGAAAAAAAAAGTGGCCTGAAAGATGTCAGTTATCAATCCAAATAAAGGTATCCACCCGTTTACGAATGACATATCTAACCATTAAAAGGTTCTGAGCAAGCCCTCAATCTCCTTCATTACTCTGTGAGGGATAATAAACAACGAGCTCCAATAGACCTGTAAAGTTAGCGATGGGTATGTTTCTGTCTTCAGATACTTGTTTCTCCTTCAGTACTCTGTTGGGATGTCCCAGTTTGTTTGTACTTGTTTACTTCATTTCACAGAAAGGTCGTCAAAGAACTGAGCTTAGTCAATGCCAATCACATCCAACTGCCATCAATTAACAATATTTAAAAGATAATTTTGAAAGAAAAAACAGTGCAAACTCTTTTAGCACTTTTAAAACTCTTTTTATCAATATATAATAGGTGTTTATCGATTTAAAAGGAGGGAGATATGAGTGTTTTGTTGAAATGATTTATTTTTCGATCAACTAAGGGTAAAATGGTCATATCTATTGATGTACAAATAAATTAGAATCCGATCTACTTGGGTTAGAAAGTATATTCAATAAGCTTTCTAACGGTCCAAACCATGCACATATCGGAGTTTGGGAGTGTTCGAGACGAGCCCGCGAAGTTTGACATATTGTGTAGTTTTTATGCGCCTCAAGCGCATCTATATTGATAAAGAGGGTTTGCAAAGCAATAAAAGATGATGCAATTCAAAAATAAAAATAATAAACTTTATGTTATGAAAATGGGGTAGAGAGCAGGCCACTACTAATATCATCGGAACTTTTCACATTTCATCAAAGCATACGGAAATTGTTTCATCACAAACACAAACACAAACACAAACACTAAATAGATAAGCGAGCATGGGAAGTGAGACGCTCCCCCATCAAGGTAAGGTAATAGTTCTAAAATAGATATATAGGAATTGGAAGGAGAGCTAGCTACACCTAAAAATAGGAGAGAAACATGTTGGACTTCTCGTTTGGTTTGAGCATAATCAGGAGCCGAGAATGAAGTCCAGATATGAGTAATTCCAAGGGCAAACAGAGGAGCCTCCATTCCTGCTAGAGAATTGCTCCCACTGAACTGTAAACACAATCATTGTGTGCATTCATGGATACTAGCAATAACTAAGACGGCGTGCACTGACATGTCCCTTAATCTGGACTCAAGTACTATCCATTGGTTGCATCTTTGGTACTTAAAGCATACTCGCCAAGATAGAAGAACATTGCATGGTCCAACTCAGCTATCAGTAAATCGAAATGCTTCAAAAAGGAGTCCAGTGGTAGATTGGTTGGTTTCGCCGAGAATTTAGACATAAATGAAATAGAACAGAAGAAATGCTAAAGATCTCATTTTTAAGATCCTGACATCGGGTGAGTTTGTGACATATCCATCAAAATGAACTTGTTTTCCCAAGTCTCCCTCAAACAGACACAACCCACCAAAAGAGAACCCATAGTTGACATTAGCAACCAAAACACATACTTACATGGTGCGATAGGTCCGCATCCATGATTAGGACAAAATTGCCTGGGGCATGCTTCAAACCGTGAACACAAGCAGTCCCTGAAATTAAAACTGCATCAAGTACCAGCTCATCATTTTCATTGCAAAAAGAAGAACTTATACACATTACATAATCTGAGTTTCTAAGGTCTAGCCCTCGACAGCTGCAGTTATAAAGGACCAATTAAGGGTGTTTACAAGCCAATAATGAGTAAAATAATTGATCATCAAATATAGTTCCACTGCTACTTACAATACGATCTTCTCTATAAGATCTACCCACAATTTGGCAAGTGGTTTTACTGCTTGATACTGTATAAAAATAAAAATAAACCCAAAGCTTTCTACCTTACCGAGCTCCGTCCTTAAAGAAAGAATCCACCAACCAAAGATCCACCAGATAATCAAACGCATGGCTTTTGCACTTGGAAATTCGCATGCACAGAAACTTATCCAAACACTCTGAGAAAGCCAGAAAGGAAAAATGATAGCTTTGGTAGTAACAAGAATTGCCGAAAAAGATGAATCCTATAGAATAGGTAACAAGAATTGCCGAAAAAGATGAATCCTATAGAATAGGGATGAAAATTGAGGGCCAGAAGACTACTGGCCCAATACAGGTACTAGTAGCCCACAAGATTTGTTATATGCACCAACAACCAAATCAAACCAAACTCCAAGACCCACATAGTTGTGTACATGGATAGCTCTAATACCACCTGTAACGTCTCAAGCAGACTACTGGCCCAATACCTTAATTTTTGATCTACAAACCACACCACCTTAAGCACAAGGTATTAGTACTAGTAGTAGCCTACAAGATTTGTTATATGCCCAAGATCATCCATATAGACTTCCGATGTGGGACGGGGTGTTACAGAGAGAGTACAAATCTTCGGGGAAATGGGAACGACAACTACTCGCACGGTGGCAAACGAAGTCGCAAATTTTGGCCTCTAGTGGCAAACTATTACTCTTGGACGCAAAATATTGCTTCTGGCCGCAAACTATTGTAAAAGTGCAACTAAGAATCACGCTTTTCTGTCATTTAAACGAGGTTGCAAACCTTTTGCTTGTTGGCCGCTAACTATTACTCTTGGCCGCCATATATTGATCGTGGCCGCTAATTATTGCTCCTGGCCGCGCTTTATTGCTTTTCCTGTTAATTCGGAAATCGTGAACCTATAACACGCTTTTCCCTTCTCTCCTTTTTTTTCCCCTCCTCACCCACGCTCTCCCTCTCGCGCTTTCATTCTTCGCTTTTATTGAAAGCGTGAACTCATGTGTATGTATTCACAACGACAACGGGGTTGTTTTGTTCAGCAGAGCCAGAGGAGGAAATCGGAGCAGAAATCTGGATAAGAGATCTTCCATGTTTTTTTTTTTTGGTAACTAGCGCATTTTAAAACCAACCACCAAAACAACAATAGGAGTTAATCCCACATACAAAAACCTTTACAAAGGACTCTACTTGAAAAGTTACACATATGACACCCCAAAAACTCTACATGAAATGTTCCAGCTACAACAGAGAGACTGATTTTCAATCGAATTAGGAAAATGCTCCCAAGTGCAGACTCTAAGTCTAACATTATCTTCAATGCTAGCCATCACAACATCAGCTCCTCTAGCTTTCCCTCCAAAAACGCTGGCATTCCTTTCCAACCAGAGGTGGTAAATCCCAGCTGCCAAAACTAATTTGTACAAGAAGGATCTAAAGCTCGTACCTCTACAATGATCAATGGCCCATATTAGTTCACTATCCCATTCCTCCGGAGTCCTCTGAATCTGAAATCTATGGAGAACTTCTTGCCAAATATGTTTAGAGAAACTACAAGCAAAGAATAGATGTTGCAGCGTTTCATCCCTTTGAGAACACAACACACAACCAGGATTAATGGTCAACCCCCATTTGCAAAGTCTCTCTTTTGTAGCCAATCTCTTTAAGCAAGCAAGCCACAAAATGAACGACCACTTGGACACACTTCTAGAGAACCACAAAATAGAAGCCCACTGGACTTTCTCTCCTCTATTCCTGAGAGCCTTCCAGGTATGCTTGGTATTGTACTGACCAGTAGGTGAAATAACCCATATGACTTCATCTTCTTTATCAGTACAAGGTTGAATTGAACTAGGGATTAAGCCTTGACTTCATCTTCCATGTTTTACCCTACCTAGGTTCTCATCCTTGCTGTTATAGGTAACTAAGGTAACCTCTTCAATTAGGCTTTCTTTTTCTTATCAGTCAGTCATCTTGTTCAAAATCGTTCCTGACCTCTGCGGAGCTGAACCATGCATGTCATGTGAGTTTTGTTTTACTCCATATTCTTCATGAATTTAGTTTGTCGTCTAAGAGTTAATCACTACCAAAAACAGTTTGCAATTTTTTGGCCATGATTATGTAGCTATTTGTTTAGGACTCAATTTGATCTAATTGCATTGGGTATTTTATCAGGATAATGATGGTTATTCACTCAGAGGTATGCTTATCTTATGGTGTTTTATATAGGCCATTATAAATTGGTCAAACTAATAACGGTTATATGCGAATTGCCTATGGACCAATGTGTATTTGTGCGCTTGTTGTGATATATAGATTATTTAAGTAATAAATTGTAGGACCGAAACACACACACGATATGCGAATAGAAAATAGTAAAGAAATAAACACACAAAATATACATGGTTCCCCAAAACTCGGTACGTCCACGGGAACGAGAGAGCAGCTTCTGTTCTTATTATCACAGAATGAAACAGGGTATGTCTGGTCCACTCTTTCCACTCCGCTCCGGCGTCTGGCCTCTTTCTAGAACTTCTTAGTACCTCTTCATATTAACATATGAGCCACAAGTTCAAACATAAATTGTTGGTGTTGGGAAGGATCAGAATTTGGCATAAAATTCATCTTTTCGACTAACGATTATGTTTTGTAATTTTGAGGGGGTTTCTTTTGTTGGTATTTATTTTGTAATAAGGGAAACTTGAGTAATAATTTATCCAAATGAATGTTTTCACTTTAGGAGCATATATCTCGGCTCTTGTTTTTTGCTTCTCAGTTGTTTATGGATATGCTGTTTAATTAGGATGAGTAGTAGAATTGGAAGAGTGTGGGCTAACATCTGTGTTTTGTAATTGTGTTTGGGTGGTTTTCTTGATGTAGAAAAGGGTAATTAAATTAGAAGTCATTGACATGAGATGGCTTTACTTTGGGGGCATATGTTTTTGGTTTTCTGTTTTTGTTTTTGAACTGTAAAGTGGATGTGAAAAAAAGCAACGAAAACCTTGTGAATCAAGTGATGCTGCTGGGTTTATTACAACTTAGTTATCACAATTCACAATGATGTTTGATTTTTCACTAAAACCTGCAGGAAGAGCATCAGTGGAATGCAATGGATTCATTTACTATAAGGAGCTTAGATAGGATCAGCATGTTACCAGATTCCATACTGTGCCACATACTTTCATTCCTTCCGATGAAATACGCTATTAGGACCAGCACTCTATCGACAAGATGTCATTACCTTTGAACTTACATTACCAGCCTTCACTTTGACAATTCTGAACTCTTTACTAATGATATTGGAGAAGCTGAAGCTGATTTGAGCTTCAGGAATTTCGTGAGCACAGTATTGCTTCTCAGTTTGTGTTTGGAAAAGTTCAGTCTTAAGCTTGAATCATTTTGCAATATTGGCATTGTCAAGTCATGGATCCGCCTCGTAAGCAGTCACGGTCATATAACCACGTTGTTTCAATTGTTGAAATTTCGTCAACTTAGCATCCAGAATGGATTGCGGAATATACTTCTCTTTAAATAGTACCAGAAATTGTGCCCAACTCACTGTTTGGTCTGCCGGTTCGTTCATCGCCCACCAACGTTCAGGCTCTCCCTGATGACTGCCAGAAAACCTTCTGATGGTCACGACAACGCATGACCTTGAAAATTTTCTCTAAGGCTGAGATCCAAGACTTGAAGTCCTCTCCTTCCATGGCCGGCTAAACTCCTATTCTAGGGTTAGATGAAGGTTTCTTCCAAGTAGTTTGAGTTTTGCTTGTACTTAAAGCTTTATTCATTTGTATCTTATGTTGTATGCCTAAGGATATTTTCATTTCTAATGGAAGGTTTGAATGTTTTCCATTACTTGCATACATGGTTCAGTATTGATTCACGGAGTTAGTTGAGATAGATTATTCTTTATAAGACAAGGCGGTGCTATTAGATGAACCGTCCTTAGATACGGCTCGTGCTAGTAAGACGACTTGTACTGCACGAAGATAGTCTATGCCAATTGGTTATTCAGGAATAACTTGAATTGATTTGAATGTATAGTTCTTAACCAAGCAAAATCAAGTTATGATGGGAAAATCAGATTCAAAGCCGTAGAATCTTTTTCTACTTGTTTTACAAAACCTCTTCAGCGAAACGTTCGGAAGTATTGTCACCTGTGTCTCTAATAGACTGATACCATTCTTTATCCTCTATTATCTCTTCCACCTTAGATGTGGTAAATTGCTGCTGTCATTGAAAGATTAAACTCAGATTCTCGGAGAGAAGCCTGAGCTCGTACTTCTGGCTCCCATAACAGAAGATGACCATGACATTCATCACCAATGTGGGCACATTATGCTAATATGATAAATTGAAAATTTGAAATCCCCCAACTCCGAACTTTTGCCATGTTCAAGCAGTCCCTATATAAAGTTGTTAAAAGAGGGTGATCTTCATCGATAGAGAAACAAATAAAAAATACTTCAAAGTTTGTCATACACCTTTGAGGCCCAAAACCAGGCCTGGACTTTGGAAGCTTGTGATGGACAATGACAAGCCACCTTAGGCACTGTTTGTTAAGAACAATACTAGAAAAGAGGAGGGGGTAAATTTAAACTTACCACTTGAACTGTAACTCGTTATCACTTTTTTCCCCAGCATTATGAAGTTTTACATCACCATCCAAACATGTCTAACAAGGCTCGGCTTGAGTTAGGCAGTGCTTGTCAAACATGTCGATCAGTTCACTAAACTCTATTGAAAATATTTTGCAAAAAATTGTACTACTCAACTTGCAACCTTTCCTTAATAGGCTTCCCAACTTTATGTTAAGTGGTTTGTACACATCCCAAACAACAACTAGACATGAACTTCTATGTCTTTCTCTTGTTGCAGATTAACCAATTGTTTGTATACGCTCTCTTGTCTACACATAAGCTGGTGGTGGCTACCACTCTCCGCCACCACCCCATGCTGCAGAACGGCGATACAATCTGCATCACATATAGTTGACAAGCGGTGGGCTACCATGATCGTGGTCCGGCCTTCCATAAGCCCATCAAGAGCCCCTTGGACCTGTTTCTCCGATGCCGAGTCCAATGCACTTGTGGCTTCATCCAAAAGCAGAATCGACGGGTCTTTTAAAATCGCTCGGGCAATAGCCACCCTTTGTTTCTGCCCACCAGACAACTGAATCCCCTTGTCACCCACTTGAGATTGGTAACCTTCAGGCATTCTACTTATGAAGCCGTGAGCATTTGCCGCTTTAGCTGCCTTCATTACCTCGATTTCTGAAGCGTTTCCGTTTGCATACTTTATGTTTTCGTAGACTGTCGTCGAAAACAATGCCGGTTCTTGCTGGACCAAACCGATCTTCTGCCTCAATGATTTCAAATTTAACTTACTGATATCACATCCATCGATCAAAACTGACCCTGAAATGGGATCATAGAATCTCATGACTAGTTGAATCACAGTGCTCTTACCGGACCCACTTTGGCCTACTATTGCTAGGCTCTTTCCTGCTAAAACTTGTAAATTCAAGTTCTTGAAAATGGTCACCTCAGGCCTTGAAGGGTAATAAAAACCCACATTTCTGAATTCTATATCTCCCTTGATTTCATTGACAACTTTTGACGCGGGATCATTAGGGTTTATCGCAGTTTTCCTTTCGAGAATATCAAAAACTGAAACAAGTGCTTGTGATCCCTTCACAATGTCAGGTGCAAGAGCAAGCGTTTCTGCTACTGAAAGAGCAGTAATCATCAAAACCATGAAAGCCTTAATGATGTCTCCAAAGTTGGAGTCTTGTTGCTTGATCAAAATTGAAGCATACCAAAGGCCGAGAGCATAAGAACAGAATGCGAAAAACTGTGAAATGCCGTATCCAAAACCTGACATGTGTCCACGCAAAAGTGCTTGCTTGTTTGGTCGGTTTAGTTCAGAGACAAATTGGATTGAGACCTTTTCTTCAGCAGCAAATGCTGCAACAGTGCGAATATTGGAAATGGCTTCATATGCCACAGCAGTAGCTCTGGAATAGGCTTTGGTATAATCTCCTCCAAAACCCTTAAGAAATAGTTGCTGCAGAGAAAGAAAAAAGAGAGGAAGACTATGAACAGGTACATTTCGATGTTGGTGAACTAGAATACTACTACATCTAAGGTATCATGAGGTTTTAATCAAAGATCAAAAGTTTTCTGTCATTAGATTGTTTTGGCTAGCTTTCAAACAAATACGTAGAAACATCAAGGAAATGACAAAAGAATTTGGGAGCGTATGAGGCTTACTGGAAAACATAAACGAGCATAAATGTTCATTTCTGCTCAATATCAAAATGATTGAACATGTTGAGGTATATGAATAATGGAGGATCAAAAATCAAATTTTAAAGGCCTAGTTGCAACTTGCAGGCCAGTGAAATATAAAAGTACAAATTCTGGTGAAAGGGATAAATAAAAAGTCAGAGTAAAAGATCTTTGAATAAACGGGACTTGGCGGTGACAAAGAAAAATTAATGACTTATTAATCTGTTTTTTCTTCTCCTTGCCAATTTTCATCTGGTTCTAGCTTATTATATTCTCTGACAAATATAAGGTTTTCCTTTTGTCCTTGTACATGTCTCCCGATAAAAAGATAAGGAGAAAGGATGATTATTTGCGGTAAGTTGCATAGAATTTCAATGGAGCACTGGCATTTATGATTTGGATCATGATTTTTTGACTTTTACCTCAGCTATGGAGGCTCCAACAAGTAGTGGAAAGGTGGCAACAATAACAGATGCAAGGCGCCAACTTAGAGCAAATGCAATTCCAAATGCAGTGACAGTTAGTGCAATATTCTGTACAATAGTCGATAAGCGGTCAGCTAGTGCACTTCGTACTAATGCTGCATCTGCTGCCAACTTCGATACCAGAGAGCCAGTTCTATTCTCATCCAAATCAAACCACCCAACCTCATTGCCAAGGATAGCTACAAATCAAAACAAAAAACAAGGTCTCAGGATAACTAAAAATACAAAGAAGAGAGCATGTACATGTTGTGCATTTGGTTCTTGGATTTGTGGAGGGTAAAAAAAGCCTGTGTTTCATGGTTGTAGTTTCTAGAGTCAATTTTGCACAACTCTTTCAGAAAAATGCTTTGTACACTTAATAGCTTTTGTGTCCTATTCATCGTGGAGCTGAAATGAAATCAAGAATATGGAAACGCCTTTTTGATGTTTTCTCAAAACTTGGTTCTTTTCCCAGAATTCTCTAAAAACAATTTCCGCAGACTATCAAACAAATAAGTCTCAAAAATTGCCGCAAAATAAAGATAAAAGAATACTTCTCCCTCACTTGTCCTTACGCTCCACTAATCCAAAATCCAAACAAAACTAGAATTTGAGAGAGAGATTACTGGAAAAGAACCTGAGAACATTGATAAGCGGACCCGAGTAGTGAGGCGCTCCCCCATCAAGGTAAAGTAATAGTGCTGCAACAGATATATAGGGACAGTAATAAGTGCAGCACCTAAGAATATGAGAGAAACATGTTGGACTTCTTGTTTGATTTGGGCGGAATCAGGAGAATAGAATGCAGTCAATATATAAGTAATTCCAAGGGCAAAAAGAGGAGCCTCCATTCCAGCTAGAATAGCCCCCACTGAACCAAGCATTGCATAGGGCCATTCTGGTGCATTTAGTTTAACTAAATCCCAAACTGTTGGCGCTGAAGCAGATTTTGACAAGGCCACATTATGATCACTTGGTTGCATCTCCTTCATGTTGATTGACTTGAAATCCTGCTGATGATCTTCACTTTCTGGGTATTCGTGAAAACTAGAAGTTCCATTAGAATTGTTAAAACTTGTACTTTTTACACATTCTGATACTTGTAAGCCTACTAGAGTTGCATACTCTCCACCTTTGGATATCAGCTCCGAATGACTCCCCCTCTCGACAACTTGTCCATTTTTCAGGACAATGATCGAATCTACATCACGGATAGTAGATAATCTGTGTGCAACGATTATCGTTGTACGATTGGACATTACTGTATTCAATGCTTGTAGAACGATGAGTTCTGATTCTGCATCAAGAGCACTTGTGGCCTCATCAAGAAGTAGAATCTTTGGGTTTCTCAAAATCGCTCTTGCGATAGCAATCCTCTGTTTCTGCCCTCCAGAGAGCTGAGTTCCCCCCTCTCCAACCTGAAGCCATCAAACTGTCACATACAATCTACAAGATGGTGCTGAAGACTAGTGTTTCTGTTCTAAAAAATGAGGTTTGCAGAACGCTACCCAGACACAGCCTTTGCAAACACAAAAGAACTCTTGTTTTCATAGCTTGTTGAATTTTAGCAAAATTAGTTTTCAGCAATTTGAAGACGTCTATTTGATACATTGTGACAATGGTCCTTTTCTAGAAGGTAGAAATAAGCTTTAAAAACCATCAACCAAAGAAATTTTTGAGAAGTGCTCTGGATAACTGATTCTGAAACAACCACCAAACGTATCAAGCTTTCAGAACCAACAGGAAAAAGAAAAAAAAAAAAACAAAGTGGAAAAAGCTAAAATCTGCTACTTGTCTTCCACATCGGGCACTTAAGTTTCAACAAATCCAGACAACAATAACAATTAGTCATTAATCCTGTTGTCTTGTTAAACAGGAAAGGCTCAGCAAAAATACCTACCTGAGTATGATAATCATCAGGCAAATGTTGAACAAAAGAATGTGCATTTGCAGCTTTGGCAGCTTCAACGATTTGATCCATATCTGCTTCTTCTTTACCATACAGAATGTTCCCAGAAATACTAGTGGAAAACAGTGCTGGTTCTTGACTAACCAGCCCCATCTGCTCTCTCAACCATTTTAACCTCAGATTCCTTAACTCATGTCCGTCCAACATTATTGTGCCTATGGCAGTTCATAGAACACACAGAACAAAATTCTTGTAAACTAATGAGTAAACTATTAAAATTCTACTTTAAGATCAAAGAGAAATTTGAGATCTGCACTCTGTTTGATTATATGCGAAACATATTCTATATTTTCTCTGATGTTTGGTGTGAGGGAAAACAAAAGTTAACAGGAACCTTTTCTGTGGTAATAGGAAAATGAGTTGATTTTGCAAAAAAAAACAAAACTATTATCTACTATTTGAGAAAATGGAAACCTTTCCGGATCAGCAACACTGCCAAAACAACGCCACCCGCCACTACCATCACTACCATGTCCACTATTGTAAGTAGTTTTCTCAATATATTCTACGTACTTCCTTAAGAAATGGAGGTAGACAATGAAATGGCTGCTAGGATAGCTTTAGACACCTGTAGTAGGCTCATAGAAGCGTTGAATCAAGGAAATAATAGTGCTCTTTCCTGAACCACTAGGACCAACAACTGCAACTCTTTTTCCAGCCTCAACTGAAAAGCTCAGATCTTTGAATACCATATTAGGACGCGACGGATAAGCAAAACCCACATCAGAAAATTCAATATCCCCAACCACCTTTGGTAATACAATCCCGTCATTTGATGCTTTAGAAGAGTTGGAATCTCCTTCAATCATGCTTACGATATTTGCAGCAGCAGCCCTACCTTTGGCTATGGCAGCCAGGCTTGGAGCAGCTTGACCAAGAGCACTGCACAGGCAACAAAAAGACTCAATCGGATACAGTGTGTTTGGAACCCAAGGGAAAGCGATTATTTTCCCTTCCTTTCTCTAGGAAAAAGTGAAGAAAAATGTAAGAAAATAAGTTAGAGAGTTTTATTTTTCTCCAATTTTCTTTCCTTGTTCTTTCTTACTTCCCTTCTTTTCCTCATTTCTGAGATTCTTTACTAGTTTCTTTCCCATGTCTTCTTAAAATCAAACCAAACCAAACAGAGCCTTATGTCCCAATCACTTGGAGTCAGCTACATGAATCCATTTCCTCCATTGAGCTCTGTCAAGGGCCACTTGTTCATACAAACCTACTATACTCATATCGTTGCGCACCACAACATCTAATGTCAATTTAGGTCTATCCCTCCCCGTAGCATTGCTACCCAAAGCAATCCTATCTGCTCTCTTAAAATCAAACAAAAGAAAATCTCCTTGCAAACCAACAAGGTAAAGAATCACTTCTCTACTATTTACCTTCTCTTCCTTTTCTCTTCATTCCATAAGTTTCAAACAAGCCATTAATTATCAGGTATACTCAAAGCCGTTCAAAAAAAGGTATACTCAAAAACAGGCATTTGGGGGGGGGGAGGATGTGGTATAGAATTTGGACTTACAATCCACTGACGATGACATTGATTATTGTTGTGAATGCTTTGCCACCGTTGGTGACATGATGCCTTACAAGTATACCAGCATACCAAAGGAGTAATGCCCAGGCACAGAACAACAAACCGTAGGTAAAGCCAACACCGAGTCCTTTTGCTAATCCACTCTTCTTTCCCAGTTTAAGGGCATTTTGAAGCGATTTGGAGTATGCTTCAATTGATCTGCTCTCTCCCACAAATGAGTATACAGTTCGAACCTGTGAAATAACCTGTTCAAATCAAAAGTAAACATATTCATCCTATTAGTTAACTCTCGATGAAGCAAGCAATCAATCTAGCAGCGTGTCTATGGTTTCACATATTATTGGTAACATATGCATTGACATACTATTGGCAGTCCTAACTCAAGGATCAAAATTTGTTTAGGTAAATTGCTTTCAGTCAGCTAGTGAAAAAGTTTCTGTAATGTGTTGTATGTGAGGGACTGTATGGTACTGAATTGTTGGATTTTTCTAATAGGTGCTGAAACAAGTCAATGTTTCGGCTTGTTTTGTAGTGTTTTAGTGTGTTTCGGTGAATTTTGATAAAAACATTCGAACTTCCACTTCTGCTAATATTTCACTTGAATTTATTAGGAAACATCAACATTTTGACCTCTCTTTTTTTTTTTGGATCGGCAATTAATATTTTGACCATTGCGATGAACACAAGAAATAGTGTCCTATGGTAAGAAAATCTAACCCGTAAATATTAAGCCAATCAGTGGATTACCATATCAATTCTATTTTCCAATTAGACTTCCTCTTCCAACAGCCTTACTGGATTAATGGTTCCAATCAGATATTCCTGTTCTAACGAGCCAAACAAAAATGACTTAAATAACTGATGAATTACCTCTTCTGCAACCTTCCCAGCTTGAGCATAAGCAGCCTCACCTTTTTCTGATAAGCTAGACATGATAAAAGTATAAGTCCCTCCTGCAACAGCTATCAATGGGACTACAGCCAAGGTGACTAGTGTGAGCTGCCATACCGAAGTGAATCCTATCACAAAACCGGCAAAGAATTGGGAAAGGTATCGCAAACCATGACCTATCTGCATCAAATTATAATAGTCAAATACAATGATGATTCAATAAGTACTCTTGTTAAAATTGCAGGTGGCAAATTAGGAAGAAGAAGATGATTTACAAATAGATTTTGCGGAGAAAATCCATTCAGAACGATGAGGCGCAATGTGAGTGGTTTACTATGAAATGAACGGACTCAAGAGCCAAAAGGCCACATGAAAATATGTTTGTATGGTCACACCTTGTCACCAATGGCATCCTGCACCAATATTGCATCACTTGATATGTGGTAGATTAAGTTTTTGTCCCTGGCTTCTGTATCAAAAAACCTAATATCCTTCTTTAACACTGATTGCAGATACTTCAACCGTAGACGACCAGTTTGCCGCTCCCCAGTCTGCATCCAAAATGCAACACCTAAAAATAGAATGTCATTGTAAGCTGCTAATACTCTACCAATGACAAGAAAAGGAAACCAAAGCAATCGACAGAAAAGAGTGATTTCAAAAGTAAAAGGCAGCAACATACCTATCCATGCTGATGCAAACACAACAAGTCCAAGATAAACCAAGTATAGAGCATGCTGGAATTTGAGGAAAACAAAGAACCGAATGTCACCACATTTGAATAGAAAAAGAAAGCAAATTAAAAAAAAGAGAACAATACTATAAGCATAGAGTTGAAATTAACAGCTCCTGTGAATGGTGAGAAAAGAAAGACTTGGGGATTTTCTGAGAGAGGGTGAGAAAATTTTGGTCCAACAAAATCCAGCATTTTTCTTCATTTCCCAACTCTATTAGTAATCCAAAAACAAGTGATTGGATTCCCATTTCTTTTCTTTCCTCTTCTATTCTCACCATCAACTGAAGGTATAGACTCAATTGTATTTCACAATGTAAATTGAAGTAAGCACTAAAATCTTGCAGTGTTGCTGATAATAATACTAAAAATAAAGAAAAGATCTTCCACTATGGAATAACGAAAAATTGCTGCAGTAACATAAAAAGAAAAACGAAGAAAAATGGTCAATAAATAGAAATTCACCTTGGAGATTTCCGAAGACAATCTATGTGGGTCTTTGGAAAGATGTCCCAATGAATCAATCATGCGGCCAAACAAAACGAAGAACACTGGAAGCACAGCGCCGTGAATGCATGCCCCAACGCCTCCAAAGAACATCAAAAAACAGTCCACCGCGTCGGCTGCAACAAATAGTCCTCTGAATGAAGCAGTCTCTTTTGTACTTTTATTTGAGTCCGAAGATAACAACTCCGGTTTTGGAAGCTCGGAATTGTTCACAGAGGAAAGTTCCAGTTCTTCCATTGCAGAGAATGAGTTGATGCAAAGAATTAGACAGTGAATATACAGAGTGGAGAAGGTACTTTTTGTGTCATGGAGTGCTTGTGGAGGATTGGGAGTCACTTCCCACCATTAAATGCAGCTGTTTCTGGTTGGTTTTCTTAACTGAAATTTGAAATTTTAACGCAAGGTGCTCATAGGAGGGCGCTGTCGGGATACTTATTCACCACATTTTAAGACAGCTTACTCCGTAGGCTCACCCATTTTTACTTTCTTTCGTTTTTTTTCCCCTTTTTTTGATAGCATAAAGGGTGGGGCAACCGGCGCAGCTCCTGAGTCCTGAGCATTACCATAGAGACTCAGACCTCAGCGGATTTCCGGAAGGAATCAGTTACCCATAAAATTCTATTGCCCCACAAAGCAAGAGCAGAACAAAAAGAAAAAACCTGTCTCCCATGGTATCTGGTTTGTAGAGCACTATTGCAAGCGGGTTCGACTCTGCAAGCGCGTGAAAAAGAGCAGACACTTAGTGTCTAGCTGCTTTGCCAATTTATCTACCACTGAAGTGGTCCCAAAGCATGTGATCACACATTCATTTTGAACCAAGTTTGTGTATGGTGTAATATGGACGGAAGGAAAATGATCTATCTACAAGCAGAAAGAAAACCCATGCACAAGGGTAAGGGTATGCTTCTCATTGAGATGAAATGACCACAAAAGACCACAAGCCACACCATTCTATAAGAAAATTACTTAGCAGCCAGGGATAAAGCCATCTAAATCTAATGGCCAAAGATGGTCATGGCCCCTCCCAACTTTCAAAAATTTCTCTAGTAACGTTTCATTTTATGATTATTCCTACTACTTACTGGGTATCGGACCCTCCTAAGTTTCTAAAAGTAATTTATTGTCCCTTGATCTCTTAAGTATTTCTACAATGTTCCGTAAGATGTATCCTACTGGTACCGCACAAAAATGCCATTGATTTTGTGTTATACAACCTTTAAATCTCATCATTCACTGGGGTCTCATACATGATGTATTAGGATCACGATTATATAGCTCAAAAACCAGTCAAGAATTTTTTTTGGCTCCATGCAGTCTGGGTCAAGAATTTGAATCCCGTACCTACCATATTTTGAGCAAATCCGTTATCCTAGAATTGCAATTTCGTTTCACATTACCAGAATATCTTCAAGTTTATTTTTGTTTTGAATAAATTTTATGCTATGCAAAAAAAATTGACGAGTAATTAAATCTAAAAGGGACAATCATATCTTACCGGTACTGGCACATATTGTACTAATAAGGAAAACCGATACTTTGTCCGGTACAGTATTCAGAACCTTGGTAAGATGAGCCAGTCCCTTGTCACAAATGTTGAAGACCTGCACCCAGCATCTTATCTAACTGAAGTTTCTGCAAGCTTTCATTCCCCTCAATTATCATGTGAGAGTACAACAGGACATTGCCAGCTCATACCAAACCAAAGTCAAGGACTGAGGACAAATGATGGATGATGATGGAAGAGACTGGAGAGTAATGGCGAAAGGGGGCCTATTCATTTGGGCTGCCATAAAAGAGCATCTGCCTAAAGGTTGGTTGGCTTGTCATTATTGTCCATTCACATGCAGAGTTTTGTAAGTACTCAATCAGCATGGGGCCTTAGTTATGAGATTAGAAACATAGAGGCCATATCATCCAAGTATGTCATTGTCAACTGAGTATGTTAAAAGTGTTAAAGCATCCACCTTCAAACCAATTGATAAAAAGTGGAGAGGCCGTTCAGGCTCATATAAACGATGTGGGACAAATTCCAACACTCTCCCGCATGTGCGACCCCCGAATCGCACGTGGAGGGATCAACAAAGGATCCGGAACACACGGATCATATTGAAACAAAGTGCAACTATGGCACAAACAAAGGGAAAAAGCCTCCGAAAATCTAGCTTTGATACCATGTTAAAGCATCCAACTCCAAACCAATTGGCAAAGAGTGGAGACGCCATCCAGGCTCATATACTAGTTTTGGAGGAGATAATTAAATGACGTGGAACAAATCCCAACAAAAAGAAAGACTATGAGGGAAAATGAATGTGGGAGGAAGAATATTTCGGAGTCTTAATACCTTTTGCGAGCCGGTAACCCTATGCCCAAATGCCAGCTCATTCTTATTGTTGCGTCAGTGCTGATGTCGGTGACATACTCGTTTATGACTTTATCGACATCGAAGGTGCGAGAAGAAGATGAGAAATCACATAATACACAGTATGAGCAGGGACGACTACCCACTCCAACTTTTAAGAAATCCTACTTAACTTACTGGCAAAAAACTATAGTAAGAAATACCGTTATTATAGTAAGATTTGTTCAAAATATCAGAAACTGTGTAGGTTTGCCTCCAAACGTGATTGGAACGCCCCCAAAAGATAAAAATGTTTCATTCGAGATGAACCTGTGGCTGTGACTTAATGAGAACCATACAATGCCCCTGACCTTCTTGCTAACTGCGAAACTGAAATAGAACAAAGAAAAGAGAACCAAATAATTAAAAAGTGCTAATACGTGTTCATGTGAAGAATGAAAGATTTAAAAATGTGGCTGATTTATGTGCATGTAAAAGTAATTTCATTGGTGTAAACTTTTGAGGGTATGCATAGAACTTATGTGCATTGGACAATTCCGTACATGTTTATATTTCAAGTGTCTGTGTACTTAGCATTATTGAGATATGCATTGGTCCTAGGATGTTGTCCTTCCTAAATCTTCATTCAAAATCTTTATTATCAACTCCTGTACATGAGCCAGTCCACATGGGGCTGTGCCCTGACTTTAATCGGCTCCTGCTACTTGACAATGGATTGGTCCATCCAGTGCGCGTAAGCTTGGCAAAAACTTGAGTCATGATAGAAATCAAAAATGTCACTCACACAACAATCTAAACACAACCTTTTACATACATGTGAATTGTGTGTGTGAAATTCACATGTATATAAAAGGTTGTGTTTAGATTGTTGAATGTAGCATTGTCGATAGAAATATATGTGGATAAGTAGGAAAGAAAGATGTGGCTGCAGTAGGAGTAAAACAGTACACAGAGTGGACTTCTATAACAACAAACAGTAAACCGCCCAACTGCCCAATTAATGAATTTCAGGAATTTAATACTAAGAGCTTCGTACCTAAACCGCCCCTTTTTGGTAAGTTGGTCCCACTTCCAATTCTTCCCAATTTTTGGCAAGTTGGTAGTTAGTATATGCATAATGTAAGCCCGTTGAGACCAAACATCAAACACCTGACGGGCAAATGTTTGCCCTGGCAGCCCAACCAAAGCCCATAACAGGTAGCATTTGGATCGGACTAAATACATGGTATCGTCCTCGTGAAGCCCGACAATCCCCTAGTCCCATTCGGGCTTTGAATTTGGATCAAGTACAGGGCGTTGGGTTAATCATCCATCAACATACTTAATATCCGACAAAAGTACACGAATTCTAATGCTGTGTTCCACAACCCAAATAAGAACTTATTTTTTGTTGAATAAGAAGGTTTGTTCCCCAAAACATAAGAAGGAAGTATTTTTTTTCAGAATTTATATGGGTACCAATTGCGCCGGAGAGGGAAATCGTACCGGCGGCCGTGCCGGGCCGTCTCCGGCCACCGAACGGCCGATCCGAGCCGTCCAAAAATTCTATAAAAAAAAAACCGAGGGGGCCTTAAGCGGGAATCAACGGCATCCGAGGTGTGTAGGGTGCTTGATCCGAGCACCCTTTTCAATGAAGGGTGCTTGATCATATATACACAGAAAATGGGTGCTCGGATCAAGCACCCTACACACCTCAGATGCCGTTGATTCCCGGGTGGGCCCCCTCGGTTTTTTTTTTAGAATTTTTGGATGGCTCGGATCGGCCGTCTGGTGGCCGGAGACGGCCCGGGGAGGCCGCCGATACGATTTCCTTTCACCGACGCCCATTATCATAGCAACAGTCGTATTTTTTGTATAAGGCAACTCCAACCTCAAAACTCATGTGTTTACACAAATAATTTTCCAACCACTATGGATCTTATTTGATAGATCTCATTGAGATCTTTAATACGGTGCAAAAACAAATTAAATTTTTTTTTCATTTACATTATTTTTGAGTTTGAAAATGTGAAAGAAACTTTTTATTTGGATTTTGTGGAATGACCCTTCTTATTTTTGAATGAGAAGTGACAAAATAAGTACTTATTTTTTAAGAAGGTTTCTGGTACGGACCTAAGGTTAACTATTATATACATCCAAAAAGTACATTTTCTTTTAAGTTTTTTTTTTTTTGGTAAGTACATTTTCTTTTAAGTTAATCACCCATTAACATAATTGATACTTCAAAACAATATGTGTTCTGTAGAATAATGTTATTTTGATCGGACTGGGGTAGCCCGCCCGTGTCACTGCTTATTGGCTCCATCGCATGTGTTTTGTAACTTAGAGAA
This sequence comes from Rhododendron mucronatum var. ripense, assembly GCA_019656295.1. Lineage (NCBI taxonomy): Eukaryota > Viridiplantae > Streptophyta > Magnoliopsida > Ericales > Ericaceae > Rhododendron > Rhododendron mucronatum. The sequence goes on along the minus strand of BPLT01000146.1, from coordinate 405,384 downwards.
GGGGAAAAGAAGAGAGGAGAAATTTATCTTTTCTTTAGTTTTCTTGTAAGATTTCCTTCGACCTTCTTTTTCTTTTCTGAGAAAATTTTAAAATAGCACATAATCTTTCACACAAATTACATATAGGTACCTGACATTTTAATATTATCAAAAAAATACCTGCCCTATTTTAAAATCCATCAATTTTCCACCCATCATTAACTTTTCATCCAAAAACGGACGGAAATACTGAAATGGCCTACATTTGGCCATTTGGAGGGAAATCAATATACATTTTGGGGGAAAAATACATTACTCTACTGTTTTCCGGCCAAAATTCACCTGAGGGGCTATGGAGTTCCAATGATTTGTTATTGGAGTAATGCTTATAAGACTTCATCTCGGTTATTATAACTGTTTGTTTTTGTTGAACTGGTTATTGCACATTTTCGAGATCAAATTTATGTGCCATTTTTTTTGGCAGAGCTTGAGATGGTGTAAGGCAAATGAAGGAGATGTTTGGAGATTTTGGGACATCTCCATTCCACTTAACTTTTTCGATAACTTTTAGTTTTGTTCTTATTTAAATTTTTTCTGTGTTTCTTAGTTTTGTGCCTCACTTTTTTTGTTTTCTGATTCGTCACAGAAAAGTAAAAAAAAATTATATATTTGCTCAAATGTTTTGGAAAATAGTCATTTTTTAAACTTAAAAGTGGTTATTTCCTAAAATATTTGGGTAAAAGTAAAAATATATATACTTTTCCAATTTGTCTTGTCGAAACAAATCAATAAGTTATAAAAGGTTGGTGCAAAACTAAAAAACGCGAAAAAAGAAAAGAAAAGAAAAACTAAACTAAAAGTTATAGAAAAAGTAAAAATAGTTGTTATTGGAACTCCATGACCCCACAGGTAAGTTTTGGCAGAAGAAATCAATAGAATAATGTGTTTTTCCCCTAAAATGCATATTGGTTTCTCTCCAAATGGCCAGATATAGGCCATTTCAGCATTTCCGTTTGTTTTTGGATGGAAAGTTAACGGCGGGTGGAAAATTGATGAATTTTTAAATAAGTCAAATGTTTTTTTGATAATATTGAAAGATCATATGTCTATGTGTGATTTGTGTAAAAGGTCATATGCTATTTTGAAATTTTCTCTTCTTTTTTGTAAAACTAAACAAAATAAAAACAATAGTCATATTTGGTAGCCATTCTGTTTTCTGTTTTCACTTTTAGAATTTTCAAAAATTAATTTTGAAAGTTTGTTTGGTATCTACTTCCACTTTCAAATTCTGAAAATCACTTTCATTATTTTCAAAATTTGAGGAAATAACAAAACTCAACTTTTACTATTTTCGAAAATAAAAAACAAGCTGCCAAAAAGGCTCCATTACAATTTCTTGGAGGTCTTTTTTTATTTCCTCCTCCTCTTCTTCTTCTTCTTCTTCTTCTCTCTCTCTCTCTCTCTCTCTCTCTCTCTCTCTCTACAATAGAATCATCATTTTTCCTTTTGTTATATAATTTGGATTTATGGTTGAATCTGATATTTTTATATATGAACCTTGGGCCAAGATTTGCTGAGAGTAAAATTCTGCTCAGTTGTACTCCTATATCTCATAATAGTAATCTTTTACGTTGTTAAAATGATAGGAATGTTCTCAAATATTTGTGTTTGATTCCCATGACATTTCAGAATAGCGTTGAGAATTGTAACTGTTCAAGAATCATAGCATTGAGAATAGTTGATTATAGCACACTAGCACAAGAAGATGTTACTCGAAGCAAGGCAATTGAAACTTCTTATTATTTAAAACTAAAAAATTGTATTTTTTGAAGCCCTCTTCAGGCTAAAAAATTGATGGTCAGAACCGACGGCTTCCCCTCTAAGCCGGCTCCGCCTGGTCTATCTACCCGGCTCTTTCTTTCAAAATATCAAAGTATGGAATTTGTTTCTAACGTGATTGCAAAGGCTATGATGATTCTCTCTCTCTTGTATCATTTGGGAACTAGTGGAGAAATTTGCAAGAGAGACTATTTTCGAAAAGGTAAAAACTGGTTTCAGAAAAAGAAAATTTATTTTCTTTTTGAAAACAGATTGACATAAACATGTTTTCCACTTTCACTTCTTTTAGAAAAAGTAAAAACTGATTTCAGCAAATCGAAAACAGAAAATAAAAAGTGGCATTGTTACCAAACATAGCCAATCTAATCGACATTTGCTAGCATAAGCTAATCTAGTTCCGTTGTCATGGTATTTAGACTCTTTACAGTGGTCACTACCCCTTTGAATTGTGAGAAAGGACAGAAAGAGAAAATTCTCTTGTTTTGATAACTTAAAGTGGTGAACAATAGTGAGAATGAATTTCCGACGTACCAAAAAAAAATGAGAAGAAATGAAGAAAAAGATGAACTTTTATTGGTCCATTTTTTTTTGATGAGATTTAGTCAGAAACAACCATTTTTTCTCTTCTCTTCATTTGTCACAATCCAAAGGGTCCGTTAGCATTTCAAGGTAGACTATCAACAAGAGATAGGTTGGTCCGTTAGCATTTCAAGGTAGATTGTCAACAAGAGATTAGTAAACTGGCTTATGAGATATGACCCAACTTGTCTTTATAACATAGGATCAGTGAGTCTCCCCTCCTTATGATTCGTTTGCTCGTCCTTTCAATCTTTTGTATTCATTACATTTGATTAATAAAATATCTTTTTCGCCGTTTAAAAAAAAAAAACATAAGATCATTTGTCACTGTGAGATAACAAATAGGATAATCAAACTCCCAAGACTGCAACTTGTTCGTTTATTTTCGGACGACAAACAAAGATCACCAAAACACTGGTTGATTACAGTTGAGAAATACTCTTGAAAAGATAGGATAGCGAAGTCAAACAACTGCTTCATTTCTTATTGAAGAGAGAAAAGGAAAATTAGTTGGGACACAGATCGATTTTTCCAAACATAGACCGGACACATACGTGTCTTGGTCCGATCATCCGATATATCTGAGTCTTACGCATACTGTGCAGAACTCACGTGTATCGGAACAATCTGTATCCGAACATTTACAATCGTACGAAGATTTAAAAAAAAAAAAAAAAGGGAATCTTAGGCGGTGACCAATACATTTTACTTTGGGCACCCCAATTTAAAATTTTAGGCGGTGACCACAATATTACACCCACAAAAATACCCTTAAAAACACCATAAACTTCGTTCACACAGAGTATTAGTATCACTCAACGGAGTCGGAGAAGTCGCTGGAGGTTATCAGTCGCACCGGCATCAATTCCCGGGGAGGCTTCCGCGTTGCAACGGAGCTTTGGCCTGAGGGAAAAAGTCGGCAAAGGCAAGCTACTCGGCGGAGGAGAGAGAGCAAAAACTCCGCACGCATCCTTCGGGAGGTTGCTCGGGTCGGGTCCCACCGGCTTGCCCGACGGAATAACCACCAAACTCGCAGAAGAAGCTTTCGAGACTTGTTTTGCTGCGTCAGCTTTTTTCGGGCCGAACGCCGTCGCTTTTGACTTCGGCTTGTTGTTAAACTTCCGGTTCACGGGAGGGCACGAAACGCCGCGGTTTCTAGGGTTGTTGTTCGGTTTGGGGATCGGAAGAGGGAGGAGAGGTGGCTGCTGCTGCTGATTTTGTTGAAAAACAGAGAGCGGAGGAGGGTACGAGTAGGAGAGAGAAAGTGGCGGCGCGTGGAGGATACCGCCGTGGAAACTGGAAGAGTTGAGACTCCGATTGTTGTTTCTCTTAGCATTTCCCAACTGCTTGTATGAGGAAATCGATTTATCTGTAGAGGAATTGAACAGAGTTGCTTCCATAACTGGTTAATGATTAAACTAGGTGGAAATTTCAGCGAAAGAAATAGTAAAAAAACAGCTAGCGGGCAATGATCTCAAATGAACACGGATCAATCGCCAGAAAATTTTCTGAGAAAATTGTGTACAGAGGGATAAAAAGTCCTTAATAAAGACTACAAAGTAAATATAAACAGCTTAATTCATAAACAAAACCTCTTCTTCAAGGTTGGATCTTTATTATGAAAAAAAGAAAAAGAAAAGAGGAAAAGGTTAGGTCTGAGAGAGAGAGAGAGAGAGAGAGAGAGACGAAGGCGTTACGTATCGATAAATGAGGATCTTTCGGGACCCTGTTTTTTCAGAAGGTGAATTTCTTGAGCAAGGCTGAGGCGTCTTTAAATAGACGATAACTCCAACGGCTACTTTACTTTATCATTTCTTGTTGGGTAAATTTCAAGACACTCCCTCATTTATTGAGCTTTATCACTAGACACCTTTTCTCTAAAAAAAATCTCTCATCGGCACCCTCTACTATTATTGGCAAGATTACTTTTCAATTTTGAAAGAGTGAAGTTGCCCTACATTTTGTTGTCTTCAAAATTTTCTTTTCAAAAAGTGAAAGAAATTTATACCTAGAGCTTTTGCCCTTGCCAAATTATTTTCTAAACAGTAAAAAAAGTACAAACTTCTTAGAATTTTTACTTTCAAATTCCTTCCCCTCTCTCTCACACATTTTATGCATTCATATACATGTACACTCACAAACATATAAGTGTGAGAAAGTCGTTTTAAATACAAAAACTAGTAAATTGATTAAAGCATCAATAATGATGGTCATCCTAAGTCAAGGACTGAAGTTTTGATTTTTGGGCCTCATATAATACATCACCACAATATTGGTAAGATGCCAGAATGGCTGAGACAAGCTGAAAACTGCCAAGATGGCCAAGAAATAGAGCAAAACAAGAGGTGAGAGGTTTTTTAAAGGAAATAACTTCTAATAGACAGAGGGGTGCCGATGAAAGGTTTTTAGATAAGGGTTGTTCAATGAAAAGCTCCGTAGACAAGGGGGTCTCCGAGATATTTACCCTTTCTTTAGAGAATTTTAAATTATTTTTAGGCTAATTAACCGACAACCGTAGCGGTCGGCTGCTCTCTAGTACTCCAGACCGTAGGAAACTGTTGGGCGGCTACCGCCAATTCGACGGCGGCCGTTGGATCCTCGTATTGTGAAATAGCCGTTGGGGCGATTGTGACCGTTGATTCGTGTCCCCCGGTTTCCTCGAATCTAGGTCCGGACTGGAAAAGTCGTGGGAACATCGTGGCCGTCCACGTTCGTGAACTGTGGGTCCCACACTTTGGAGAGCGGTGACGATTTCATCTGACGCAGAACTTCGGAATCTGGGTTAGGCAGCACAATATAATAATATTTTTGTGGATGCTGCTGCGCTGGAGGCGACACGTGTCAGGTTTTGTGGTTGTGGGTTTGGTTGAATGATTTGTGGGGTCCGAAGTAACTGATTAAATTAAAATCTGTGGTGGCGGAAAATTGTGGGGAATGGGTCATATTCTTTTCATTAAATTGACTGGGCAAAACAATTGGCGGAAAAAATCTTTTCCGCTTAAGGCTCCGTTCGGTTAAACTTTTTATTTTTTAAGTATTTATTTTTTATTTTATAAAATAAGTTATTCTTTCATAATATATTACTTTTAGTTCAAAAAATAAGTGCTTAATTGAAAAAAAAAATCTTAGTGGAGCGGGACTTTATTTTTGGATTTATTAAAAAAATATACTCCATCCGTCCCTTATTTATAGTCCGGTATTCTATTTTGGGCTGTCCCTTAATAAGTGTCCATTTTGTAAAGTTAGTAAGTAAAAGTTGGTGAATTGTCTATTTTGTCCCTAAAAGTAGATTCCTTTTTAAAAAGTAATTGAGTAAAAGTATAATGATGATGGATAAGTAGGGAAAGTAGAGGAAAAAGTTGATGTGAGAGGTATAATGATGATGTCTTTTTAATAAGTTGAAGTTACAAAGCAGGACACTTAAAAAGGGACGGAGGGAGTATGAATTTTGATCATAATTTTTTTACTTTTCTAATTCTTCTCTTCGATACGGATTAATAATAGACTTATCGTGCCAAAACCATATGGTTGGGCTTGTGAGGCCCACCAGGAGTCCAATTTGATAATTCCGTGCAATAATTTTTAAAGTTTCAATTGAGTATTTATAAATTTAATTGGACATTGGCGGCCATTTGATCTCTCATAATCATAGGAAGAGTAACTAAAATGTAATTGATTTTGGCACTCCATTTTTTATTTTAAAAAAAAAAATTCCATTATTTGTCTTCTACATACAATCTGATCACTATAAAACAAGTATTGAAATAGGATAGTGATTTTGGCACTCCAAAAATTGATGGAAGGGCTCCAAAATTGCACTGTTTTGATACACAAAACGACGTCGTTTTGGAGCCCCTCCATCAATTTTTGGAGTGCTAAAATCAATTTCCATTGAAATATAGTTATCAAAATATAGAGTGCAAAAATCATCTCCCTAACAAAAATCAAAGTTTCTTTTGGAAATTTGTTTTTCTTAGTTGTTAATTATTTTGTATAGAAGGGTAATGTGACCGATGTTCTCGGCTTTCTTAGTAAAATTTGTAGTGCAGAACCTTTATGCATCTAATAAAATACAAGGGTGTTTAGAAATATTCTTAAGAATATTCCTTCTTAAAGATTCAGATATCTTTTTTACACAAATTTTATTTACCCATATAAACAAATTCAATGGTCCAGATTTCTTCACCTTTCACATACAAACCAATGGCAATTTAGTAAATAAATGGATTTGAGGGCCACTACAACAAAATTTGGTTCTCGCGACGCACAATAGTATGTTGGCAAAGGCTTATTTGCGTCGGCAAAGGGTTTTGGCGACGTAAGTCCTTGCGTCGGCATGCTGTCGCCGTTGCTATGTCGGCAATAGTATTTGCCGACGCAAACACCTCTGTCGCCAAAAGGCAATAGATTTGGCGACGCGCTTTGCGTCGGCGAAAGCATGGTTAATGTGGCAAATGTATTACACCTTTGCCGACGTGTTTTGCGTCGCCAAAAGGGTAGCCTATTGGCGACACCAATTGTTGCGTCGCCAAAAGGTTACTTGATGAAAAATATAATTTTCTTGCACATCCTGGGTTTTGAACTCAAGACATCCAACTACACAAGCCTTTACACACAAGGCTTTGACCAACTGCACTAGACACACTTTTTGTTATATGTTTGGAATATCTAATATATATAGTATATATTTAACATTAAAATAGCAATTAAAGTTGAATCAAACATGATTTTGAACCTTTAAACTAGGGGTGTACACGGGTCGGGCGGGTCGGGTATGGCTAGCAACCCGACCACGTCGGGTACGAAAAATACAAGCCCGCAACTGAACTGATTGATGCGATAGACCCGTCCACAAGCCCGATTTTTTCCGTCGGGTCGGGTCGGGTTGGTCGGTTTTAAGTCGATCGGGTTGGATCGGGTTCGACCCCAGCGGGAAAAAACGTACAGACCCAAAAATCCGAACTGAAACTCATTTTTTTTAACAAAATTCAACCCGTACCCGACCGAAGCCTATGTTCGGAGCCACCCGAGACCCTTCGGGTCGGGTTGGTCGGGTTGCGGATTTTTTGCACACCCTTTATGTTAGCAATTTTGATAAACATGAAAATTGTAACCCTTTATGTTATTGTTCGAACCCAATTTGAATTACTCTTAATCAGAGTCAATTTATTTAGTATTTCGGGCATAACTTTTAACTCATAATTGTGATTGAACTAATTCAAATTGGGTTTGAACAATAACACAAAGGGTTAACTTTCATGCTTATCAAAACTAAAATAGGGTGAAACAATTTAAGTATTTTGGACTGAAAAAAAAGACTGGGTCTTCTCGAAATGACGTCGTTTTACATTATTATATTTTAATAATTTTCTTTTTGCGATTGTTAATTTCTTCTACTCTCCGTCCCAATTAAAATGTCTACTACGGATTTTCGTTCATTTTCAAACCCAAAAAAAAAAAAGTGATATATTATTTTTTTATTTTTTTACACTAAATTAAAGTGAAAATGCACAAAAATTCGTAGGGGACATTTGAATTGGGATGAAGGGAGTAGATACTTATATATCTATGTATTAATTTTACGGGTTTACTAGATTTTTTTTTAATTTCTTATTATTGCATACTTAATCAGACGTAAAATATCATTCTAATAAAGAATCTACGTCCCGATGAAGGGGATTTCAAAATCGAATAGACCCAAAAATTTATAAGAATGATTAGCACAAGACCTTTGTTCAGAAATAAATAAATTTAATGTGTACCTTTTAAATGTAGTTGTTTGCTTTTTTTTAAATGATCGATCTAAACTTTTAGCATTTAATGTCTTATCAATTATATCATTCTCACCAAAATTGATGATAATCAGATGTCAGCAACCATATGATTGTAATACATTCGGTGGTTCCTGAGGCATATATTAAAGTCCTACAGTGTACAACTTGAGAGCCGCTTGAACTATTTTTTTAAAATTGGAATTGTCTATCTTATAAATAAGAAAGATTAAACCATTTCTGCTAAGAATGAAGTAAATCCCTATCATTACATACTTGATTGGACGTAAAATTTCATTCTAATAATAAATCTGCGTCCCGATGAAGGGGCTTTCAAAATCCGATAGACCTAAAAATTTACGGGAATGATTAAAACACTAACCACAACAAAATGAACGGTATCGATCGTTGTGATTATGCTGCAATCATCTGGCTATTGTACATTATACTATAGCATAAGACATTGGTTTAGAAACAAGTAAATTGAATGTATAGATTCTAATGGCATGTAGTTGCTGGCTCATTTTTTTGAATGGTCAATCTAAACCGTTAGGATTTAACGTCTTATCAATTATATCATCCTCGCCAAAATCGGTGATAATTTAATCTCAGCAACTACATGATCATAACACATTCGATAGTTTCAAAGACATTAAAATCCTATAGTGCACAACTAGAGGGCCACTTGAGCTATTTTTTAAATTAGAACCGTCTATCTTTTACATAAGAGGAACTAAATCATTCCTGCCAAAAATAAAGTAAATATCTTATTGTTACATATTTGATCGAATGTAATATATCATTCTAATAATGAATTTTCGTACAGATGAAAAACTTCGTACCCAACGGCGACACGCTTCACGTCGCCAATTGCTTGCAAACGTAAATTTGCCTTTTGGCAACGTGATTTGCGTCGCCGAATGTGAAGACTGTTGGCAACATCAAAGTGTGTCGCCAATACATACCCAACGGCGACGCACCTCGCGTCGCCGAATGTGAAGACTTTTGGCGACATCAAAATGTGTCGCCAATACATATCCAACGGCGACGCATTTTTGTTGTGTCGCCAATCCTTGTCGCTGAATGTGAAAATTATTGGCGACATCAAAGTTTGTCGCCAATACATACCCAACGGCGACGTATTTTTGGGCGTGTCGCCAATTTGTGTCGCCAAAAGTCAGATTTGTTGTAGTGGGCTGAGATTGAAACAAATCCAAGGTTAGCATTGATTTGGGATCAAAATTTGAAATAGAGAATTAATTTTGAGCTCCCATCCCCACACATTTTTTTCCTCCTCTTTCTCTCTCCAGATTATCTCCTCCCGCCATCTGCTCTCTCTCTCTCTCTCTCTCTCTCTCTCTCTCTAGCAACCTAGTCTCCGACGACCATCAACGAAGCAACCCAGTCATCGTCTTCGACAACTCTTTGAGTAAATTGACTCTACACATCATAACCCAGTCATCCAAATCACCTCTCCTACTTGTACAAGGCATTTTAAAGCCGTGATGGCCGGCCAAAGCGCATAGGAACTTCACAGTTAAGCGTGCTCATCCTGAAATAGTCCAGAAATGGGTGACCTACTGAAAAGTCATGGGTTTTGGGCGTCCAAAGCGTACAATATTGTACAAAGATGGAGCGAGTCGTTACAAATGGTATCAGAGCCCACCCTGGGCAAAGTGATGGATAGGATGCGCTCTGCTACCACAAACCCCAGGGGAAGTTGTTGGGCCTGTGCAATGAGGACGTTGCATCCCTAAGGGGGGTAGATTGTGACACTCCACTTTTCGGTAATTCTCTTTCGTGCCACTAAGAAGAGAATTACATACTATACACTAATAAATCGATTTAATCTTTGAGCTACTAGTTAGCTAGCAACTGTCATAGGCCAATTCCAATTGAGATGTGTAGTGTCGTAGACACGGGTAAGCACTGGAACTAGTTTATTTGAAATGTATGTGCATGTAATTAAGTACATTTTAAGGGGGAAAAAAGAGAACTAATTTAACAAACAGTTATGTCTTCTACATAACTTTTTATTTTTGTCTTGTATAGAGAAATTCAAGATTCCAACTTTTTTTTTCCTCATAGATTATACATCAGAGGAGTACTATGTTAGTTTACAATGGGTTTAGAGACTGCATGTCTATAGCTCTGAATCTTACCCTCGTCTCTCGTGGAACTCAAACTCCTGTCTCTGTTGAAGGAGGAGGATGAGAAGACCAACTTAATGAGCTAATTAATTAATGAAATGTTTGTCTCAAATTCCAACCATAAGAATGCCACCTCTAAGATTTCCGGTTATCTTAAAAACTAGTACTCCAATAAACTAAGAGGATTTCTGAAAATCACTTGCTTTGATTTACGGACTGCTATTACTATGCATGGGTTTTTTTAACTGATTTTCTGGTCACCGAAAGTATCAAGGTTGGCTGTCTTGCCCCATGCACTACGGCATGTGAGAGAAAAATCTGAACCTCCTCAATGGCCAATGGTTATCAAATCTTTTGGTTCACTAGATTTTTATTATATATGGTCCCCCCCATTTTTTTATCAGCTAGATTTATTATGGTTATCCTCATCTTCTTTATCAACTCCGCTTTCAATGCCCCAGGAAAACTGCAGTTCAGCGTTAAAGAAACAAAACGTGTCATTCTATTTTTTTTAATTGGGTGTCTGGTTTAGCTTAGGACCCTTTTCGTTTTTACTTTTTAAGTACTTATTTTTCGTTGTATGAGATATGTCATTTTGTCACAATACATCGTCTTTAATTCAAAAAATAAATACTTAAGTACTTATGCGCATTTCGAAAACCTCAACGGTAAGGACCGAACAAATATGTGGGTCCGGGGATTTTTCTTGGCGGTGGGACCTGCTGGCTATCTGCTTGTGGTGGTTTTCGGTGGTGATTAGGCGGTGGGCTTACGGCAATGGGTTTTGGTGGCGCGTGGTGTTGCCTACAGTGGTAGTTAGGGTTAGAGTTTGTTTGGGCTTTAATTGTTGGATTTGTCCCATATTATTTGAGCTTCTAAAGCTCTTGGGTGTTTGGATTACATTCCATTTATTTTAACTATTTTATCTGGGCTTTTTGGCCTTTAGGTGTTAGGACTTTGTCTCCTTTGGGTGTTGCCTTAGTTGACATCTTGCCAATCAAGAGTTTGGATCTCGGATTGGACTTTCGTTCTCTCCTTGTCCTATTAATCTTTGTAACAATTTCGAAGGTTAATAAAATTCCTTTTTCGTCGTTCAAAAAAGAAGAAGGGAGTAAACATCTTATTGGCTGTCATGCTTTTACTCGACCAACCCCTCGTCTGAGTCTAAGGTGGGATGTGGCGGATTAAAAATATAGGTGGAGGGACGTTTATAAAGGGAAATGAAGCTTCTTTTAGAACGAGCTAGGCAGCCAAATTCCAATGCCGGAACTACTTAAATTAAGGGTTCGAAGGCAACTTTTAACACAATCATGATTCAGCTTTCTAATAAAGTGGGGCTTTTTTCATAACCATCTCGTTCCAAAGGCCATAGCTTTAGCTTATAGCTTTTTTCAAATTAAAGGATGCTCAATTGGAGAGCACTAAGCTAAGCAACAAATGTCATTACTCAAAAGATTTGTTCTCTTATAACTCAGCATCTGATCATCAGCTTGCTTACCTGTAGCGCTCGCCTACTTTTTTGGAAACTGATCTTATCGTCCATAAGGGACACAAATTGGGATCCTTTGGCACGTGGTTTCGTTATTGCTTAAGAGTGAAATTTACCAAAAAAGAAAAGTGAGTTGGATTTTTAGTCGCCCATGTAGGCGCCGAAAGGGGAAAAAAAGAGGAAGGGGCCAAGATCTACAAACAAAAGGGGACCAAACTGGGAAATAAAAAAATAAATTTTGACAAAAATACCGTAATTGACTTGAAACTACATCCTTACTGTAACACCCTGTCCCACATCGAAAGTCTACATGGATAATCTTGGACACATAACAAACCTTATGGGTTACTACTAGTATATTGTGCTTAAGCTTTTAGGCCATGTGGTGTGGCTTGTGGACAGTGGCGGACCTAGGATTTCACTATGCTGGGGGCACCTATGGGCTATTATTCATAATGTTAAACAAAAAAAAAAACAATCCAAATATAATTAACACTAGGCTCAAACATTGATCGTTATGAAAAAAATCCATAACACATAGGCTTTCAAAAGTTCATAAACATGTATGCTTCCAAAAAGTTATCAAACATGTATGCGTCCTCAGTCCTCTCATAGTAGACCCCGCAGAGTTTTCATGTTTTAAAAGTGTTGCATGATGGTCTCATTCGTAACTCTAATAAAAATCTCTCTCTAGTCATTCAACTATTGATCACTCATTCTATGGAATATTATATATACACACAGTTTTTTACATACTCAGTATTATATACAAGAAAGCTTTCAAGGCTCAAGCAACAAGCCTACAACAACAAACATAGTATATTCGATCGAGAAACGAAAGTTTTTTCTTTTATTGGATGACAAACACAGCCGAGCCGACAACAAGTAAATCTGAGAATTGTTAACATATATGTTGAATATTTGTATATATTTATGCTCTGTTCCACTGTGTTTAATAGCAGCAAAAAAATGCATTCGAACCACTTCTCGAAAAGCCTATCCGGATGGCCTCCATCCTTCAGCCATCAAATCCGTAAGTCTCCCAATTGGGCCAATTCCCCCTCGGCTGGTCAGCCCCTCGATACTATTATCTCAAGATTTTCAAACATGTGTATCAAACGACCCCCAATTTTTTTACACTGCACACACACACACACACAGAGAGAGAGAGAGAGAGAGAGAGAGAGAGAGAGAGAGAGAGAGAGAGAGAGACCTTGATTTAATCACTGATTCAAGTTTCTTCGACAAATCTCGGCAGATCACTGGTTAGGGCAGATCTGTTGCTGGTTCGGTTGGTGATTGCCGATTGGTGAGAGAACCGGCGAGGAGAGATACACCGGAGATCGGCGACGGCAAGGCGAGTTCTCTGACGTTCGTGACTCGTGAGCGAAAGGGGGGAGCGAGCGCCGACCAGCGAGAGTGGGCAAGGGCCGGCGCATGGGTTTATCTCATTTGGGGTAAGAGGAACAAGAGAAGGAGAGTTCTTTCTTCTAAAATCAAAAAAAAAAAAATTTTTTTTTTTTTAAAACAGGGGTGGGGCACGTGACTACACGTGTCCTATTCTCAGTCCGCCCCTGCTTGTGGATCAAAATCAAAGTATTGGATCAGTGGTCTGCTTGGGGCGTTACACCTACCGTCTTGAGTGTACGTTGTATTCTCAATGACTTTATATATTCTTTGCTACCTTATATAACACGTCAACTCAATAATTGTTGTTCATTCGTTCAATACTTAAATTTGGTGAAAACCGTTTGGGGATAACGTCACATCTAACGTATTCAAATAAGGCAGTTAGCTACACATGGGCAAGTTGGCGTGTAGGAGTTGGCCGAACCAGAGAGGATCAGTCTATCCTCAGCGCGAGTTAACAGCCTAAAATTGCTAACTCGAAGCATCATCATTGCCAAACCCCAATGCCGAGCCTATAAGCCTAGTCAATGGTTTGCTCGTATCAGACAGAACTAAGGGACTAAGCCGCCTTCCGCCAAGTGTAGTAGCCGTGATTGAACCATCACATTTGGCCCACTACACTCTAATTAATGGAATATAGATGATCAAAATCAAAAACTCTCAAATAAAAGAGGGTTGAGAGGATGGGTTAGAGAGGTTTGGTACTCTCAAATAGAGATAGAGAGGTGCTACTGTACTAGAGCGTACATAACCTTTAGGCCCGTTTCAAGTCTCAAAAAAATAATCGAAGCCAATTATTTTGTTCAAAATATACTGTTTATGGTCCCTTTAAAAAATAAACTCATGCAACCTGGTATCAGTTAGGGCGTCTACGAAACGCCCAATTTTGTCCCAGAATTTAAGCTTGAATTCTGAAGCGAAATTGGGTGTTTTGTAAACGCCCTTATCGATACTGGATTGAACTTATTTTTTTTGTAAAAACCGTTAACAAAGTATTTTAAACAAAATACACGATTCTAATCATTTATTTTAAACCCAAAACGGAGCCAAGAGGAATATGCATGTATGCGCAGTTACAAATTTTAAATGAGTACCTCTATCATTTCGAACAGAAAGGGTCGGCTCAACCCCAAGGCCCTAGAGGCCTAGGCCTTGAGCACCCCAAAAGGACAAATTTTTGGGGCACTCTACTAATTTTTTTATTTGGATTTGAGTAGAAGTCTTTTTTGACCCAATAGAAGAAAAAAATGGCCCATTCCAAATTAATTAGAAGGCCCACACGATCAATGGAAGAAGGGCCCCAAAAAATTTTGGTGGCACTTTTGTAAACAGGGGATCAAGATGGTCCATTTAATTTTCCAAACAAACAAAACAAATCTCTCTCTTACGTTTTGCCCAAAACGAAAAAGGGAAGTGCTACAATATACACCTCTTATTTGGGTGTGTATCATATACATCCTCATTAAAACACACCAAAATGTTACGATTCTCAAAATGTTATGAATCGAGTGCTAAAGAGTTACGAATCATATCGATGAAAAGTTACAAATTTTTAGTATAAAAGTTACGATACGAAATAAAATGTTATGAATAACCAATCGTACAAGTAATTTTTTATGAGGTGGCACAATATGAACCACACAATAAGTGCATATGATACACATCTTAAAATGGTATGTATTGAAGACTTTCCCAAACGAAAAATCCAAACTGAACGATAAACAAAGGTTTATCGGTTGGCTCTCTCTCTCTTCCCTTCATGAAGCAACAACACTAGAGAATCACTCCCTTATACACACAAAAATCTCGCTTCAATCTTCACTGAATCCCTAATACCATGTTGCGGAGGTACTGTTATCGTCACATACCCTTAATATAATTGCAGTTGTTTTCGTATGAGTGGTATGCGTGTTAGATTAGCTTGTGCTGTCATTCGTTGATCTTTGTTAGGGTTTTGGCATTCTCTATTTGCCCCCATTATGTTTCATGAATTTCGTTGCAGTGATAAATTGTTGGTTTTCTCAGGTCGATTTTAGAGATAGACATCATAAGTATATGTTCGGACATGAAAAAAGAAAAAGAAAGTAAAGAATAGATGCATTAGTGAGAGTGAGAGTGATATTAGAGCTTTTTTTATTTGTAAGTTCAATTTAGTAGTGATAGTGATATTAGGGCTTTTTTTTTTAATTCTCCACTTGATTTGCGTTTTAGCTTTTTGAAAATTGAAATGCACGACCAATATATAGTACACACTGCGGAGTCTTAGAGTATATCTCTCTCATTCACTTGCGAGGCTTCAAGTCTGTAAGTATTCTCTTATCATGCAGAGCCCTGGCTAGTGGTACTTAGATTTGTATTTATGTTGTTAAATGTAGAGCCTTAACTAGTGGTGCTTATTTTTGTGCTAAATATTGTTAAGTATCACTCCGTCCGTCCCAAATTGCTTGCCCCCTTTTGGAAAACCATGCAATTTTTTTTCTTATAAGGACACACTTTTTTTATTAGACCTTGGGCACTAATAATCTTTGAGCCATCCTTGTTGATAGAGATATTCCAATGAGTGATAGAGGGATGAGATTCGTAAGGGGATGAAATTAGCATTGAGATTGGTAATGAGAATGAATTGATAATAAGTATGTTTGTTTGTGATGAGATTAAATGATGTGATTGGATTGATAGAAGAAATTGGTAATGAGAAGTGATTGATAATGAGAAGGGATTGAGATTGAACTACAAATACCAAATCACGGGATATTGTTAATACCCCTTATGGAACTCACTACTCATCTCAACGGAGTAATAATCCAGTTATTAAACAGGGTTTGGAAAGTCTCTGGGATTGCCGATTGTCAAACGGAGCCTAAGAGTATGGGTTTTCAACCATAGTGAACAAACTAACGACTTGGGCGGAAGAAATGATCATAATATCGGGAAACGGGCTCGAATCAGTGGTACTGAAGTGAAATGAAATCAATAGAAACCTGACTCGGCCCAAACTTTGTTGGGCATTTTGACTGATTGCTGTCGGTCAGCTCGAACCTCAGTTCTTTTCAGTGGCTTTAGGACCAAGGTCTCTTTATTTCGATCATCACTTTAGAGTTTTTTTTTAAAGGAATCACTTTAGAGTTTAGACCAATCAATCCATCACTTCTTCTTTTATCAGTCGTTATTCAACCGATTGAAACACCTAAGCCAACTTTAAAACCCAAAAAAGAAAAAGAAAGAACATTTTAAAATCATGTATATATCATGTACATATGAGTTTTGTGGAGCTTATTTTGGGTTCCACAATAATGATTTGAACCGCTCATTATTTTTAAAATATTTTTTATGGAGCCCTGTAAAAAATTAGTTCAACCTGATATAGGTAAGGATTTTTTTTTTTTGAATTTATGAGAGCGAAATTACTTAATTGCTTAGTTTTGCCCTACAAATTCAGAAAAAAAGTCTTTATTGATATTGGGTAGAGTTGATTTTCTTATAGGCTCCATAAAAAATATTTTAAAAATAATGGACGGTTCAGATCATCTTTGTGGGATCCGAGGTGGGCCCCACAAAATTCATATGTACATATAGCTGCACGTCTGCTTTGTAAGTATTATTTTCATTTTCCTTTTGTATTTTTTGAAATAAAACAATATCATTTTAAAATCGCTATAATTGTCTAGAGCAATGCTGCCGTGTTTGTTTGCTCTAACCTTTGATAATTAGTACTTTCTTCGTCCCTTTTGTTTTGTTCTAATTTTGATATCCGTGTATTTTTTAGTCAACATAACATATTTTTTGTTATTATTTTTATTTTCTTAAATCAATTATAATACCTAATTGAGCTCTTTTTAACTGATGTTGCGGAAAACTTTAGAAAATTATCCATGAAGATATTTTTTTATTCAAGAAAATAAATGTTATCGAGAGAGACAAATAAAAGAGGACGCATGGAGTACTATTTAGTGTGTTAAACATTTTAGGGTTGCCGATACAACGAGTTTAGATCTCCAACATTCAAGAGCTGGGAGTGTGCTACATCAAATATTAAGTGTAAGACCAAACCGTAAATGGCTAAAACCCAGTGATATTGGTTTGTTCATAAACCAATTGTTTTAATTTAATGTGAAACTAAAAAAAGCCTTAGTTGGGGTAAAATATGTGTAATCACTACAATTGCTACGAATTCTTTGACATTAATGAATTTTGAAATACTGATACACTGAAAGTTTTGCAAATATTATGAAAATATGAGCCAATATGATCATGGATTTGGTGTATATGATGTGTCGTAGTCAAGTGTGGTGTCCTTATTATTTATTGATTCCTGTTGAGTCTGAGGTTATCGACAAACCCAACAAAATATACGATTCAGATGAAACAATCAAATAGCGAATGTATTCCCCGGCCATCACCGGCCTCAAAGGACATGGTCCAAATCCTATGATCAGGACTATATTTTATTCCCTTAATTTTGCTATAGTTTAAAATATAAATTATTGTTTCATCCATTGAAATGAGCTTACCTCTCAACACAAAATCCCAAAACGCTTTAAGGATTCATTTCAATTACACACCAATTTGAGAAGAATTTGTTAACAAATAAATTGCAATATTTTTTGCCTCCTAATAAATCTTTTTTTAAATATCATGGTAAAAGATTTTTTCTTGTCTAAACCCTTTTTACAATTAAAATCTGAGAAAACATAGTTAACAATACGCGGTAAAGCAATACAAGTTTAAAGATTAGTAATTAATAATACCAAAAAAAAAAAGATGAGTAATTTATTTTTTGGATCAAAATTTTAATGTGGGGCAGTATTGATGTGTGAATTTGATTGGAAGTGTAAGAATAGGTTTTATAGAAACGCGAAATCAGAGTGGCGATATAAAGTAGCCGGTAGGCATGAAAATAAAGGTATTATTCATATTAACATTAATTCTAAACTCCTGCATTCCAATTTAGAAGGGGCTGAAGAAAATTAATTAGTGAGACTGCTTTTGGAAAAATCATAATCAAAATTTTCTTTTGCACCATCTTTCATCCTTTTTTTAGATTGTGCTTTTGCCTTCAATCGCACTCAAAAATGACATTATTCCAAACTTACACATCATAATAATCATCATTGGAAACTTTTTTTGCTTTTTCAAAAATTATCAACAAAGTCTCGGGATAACACGATTGATCGATCCACTTTTTTTGGCAAATAATATTACACTAAAATATGATTTTTTTTTGAGAAGGCTTTGAACCAATTGTCTAATATTCGTAGGGTTGAATTTGTAAAATAACAATGCATATTATATAGCGGGTTTAAGTAAGCCCACTTGCCACCACATGCGTTTGCCCTAACCTATATCAATATAATCCATTTTGTAGGAAATTTAAAAAAAAAAAATTTATTCGGTATTTAGGCTAGGCTTTTTAAGTCATTTTTTAAATCCCATAACACAGCGCGCACAATCATTATCAGTCAACGCGAACAAATTTCTAGTTTCTTTTTAAAGGAATTTCAACAAAAGTCCCACACGTTATTGTATTTGATTTCCATTACCAAAATAAAAAAAACAACCAAAATATATTTTAGCGTCGGTAAAAAACCCGATAACGATGAATTAATTACTAGTCTATCATCAGTTTTGTCGGCAAAATAAAATGGAGTATAATTTTAGGCTGTGTGTGGGCTGGGTTTGTTTGTTTGTTTGTTTGTTTATTTTTGTGTGTGGCACAAATTTGCTTTCTTCATTGTAAACAAAACTACCAAAAATAGAATCAAACAACTTTGATTTGTTTGGGTTTTTTTATCCATACTTTTTCTGTAAGAACTGCAAAACATTAACTTATGCGCAGGACTGTCCCTGACTTTGTCGAGGAGCATACGATCTCGTAAAATGAGACCCTGTGTAATTTATAACAACTTCATAGATAAAATTAACTGCAAAATTATAATATTAGTCAATTAGTTAGAAATTATTTATGCCCTATATTTCTGTTGATTCATATTTAATTGGCAAAAGTTTATAGTAATTTGTTACTACAGTATTAAAGATTCATCCTCAATCATATATTTTGCTGTTTCTTTTAAATTTGTCAAGATTCATCAATCATCCACTGCCGCCTTTCCAAATTCTTAAAAAAAGGGGTCATCTTTCGCCAGTAAAACAACTGATTTCGTATTATAAAAGACCCAATTGATATATATATATAGAGTTAGGTTCCGGGGAGGGATCCCTCATTTTTTTAAAATGAGAGACTCTCATTCCCGATTGAATTTCGATGATCCGAGCCGCTCAAAGTGATCAGAACGTGATTTTAAGGGTCCTTGCGAAAAATCAGCAAAAAAAAATGACCGGGCAAGGCTTCATCCGAGCAGTTTTCATTGAACGGTTCAAAAAAAACTGCTCGGATGAAGCCCTTCCCGGTCTTTTTTTTTTTGCTGATTTCTTGCGGGTATCCTTAAAATCACGTTCTGCACACATTGAGCGGCTCGGATTTTCAAAATTTGATCGGAAAATGAAAGTCCCTCATTTTAAAAAAATGAGGGATCCCTCACTTGAAAATTCCTCTATATGTATATATATAGGTAAAAGTGAGAGATACTGCGTTGATAAAACCCAACAGCACTTACATATCAAAATCCATTACAAATAACTTGGACAAAACCAAACTAATTAATCATCTAACTGATACATAACAAGAAAGAATGAGACGCACATTTTTCTGAGCAGAAGATTCACATATCCTATAGCAGTCTCAAAAAGAGATACATTGCTAGCAAAGAAAAAAAGACAACAAACCTAGACGATCAGATGAATTTCGACAAAAAATAAACACACTAATGAATTTCTAGGAAACCACCAATAGATGCATATTAATCTTCTCAAATCCGAACGGTAAACAAATCGCCAAAAAACGAACTTTATTATTCTCACAAGGAGAGACAAAAACTCCCCCAGTTTTTGCTCTAAATCCAGCCGCCCAAAAACCGCTGAATGGATCGCAACTCTCACTGACTCCACCGATGCTGCCACAAGGGCTCCGGCAACGGATTACGTGCGGACAAACGACTTTGGTGACGGTGAAACCCGCCGAACAGAGGGTTAGATCCGAGGGAGGAGAGATGCTGCCACAAGGGCTCCGACAACGGATTACATGCGGACAAACAACTCTGGTGACGGTGAAACCCGCCGAACAGAGAGGGTTAGATCTAATGGAAGAGAAAAATAAAAGAAAAGAACTATAGGGAAGAGGGGAAAAAAAAATGAGAGCGAAAAAGGGAGAGCAGATGGAGGAAGAGGAGCCCGGGGAGGAGGGAGGGACGCCTCCCCCTAGGCAGAAAAGCTAGACAACCGAGGCTTCTAAAAATTGCCCTAGAGCTCTCAAAACCCTAGGTTTCTAGACTATATAGGTGAGCTGATCCCTAGTGAGAGGTTAAAACATACTCCCTCCGTCCCAGTTTGTTTGTCTAATTGTCGAAATACGTGTCTTTCAAAAATATACTTATATCTTATATTTTATAATATTTTTTTTATTTTGAAGATTTTGTATAATAAAACTAATTGAGATCTATCAAACAAGATCCATATTGCATATTAAAAACATTACGAATTGAAAATTATAGCCAATTCTTTAAGAGGTCAAACGCTCTCAAAAAGTCAAAAAGTGGACAAATAAACCGGGACGGAGGGAGTAAGATGCCATAAATTTGGATAGTTGGATTTGAAAAGTAGGGGTGATATATATACTGTATTACTTTTATTACTAATTGAGAGTCCTAGTTTCCGAATTTTCGGCCTTATTTGTTCCGGGGCAACTCGGGGGCTCTGTTGTCTCCATTTGGGCTGTCCATTTTGGCTCAGACTTCATCTCAGTCGAACAGATCTTGGTTGTCCATCTATTCATCACCGAGATAAATTCCGAGCCGTTCATTGCCAAAATTAGACGGCCCGGATGGGAACAACACGGTCACTGAGTTCGTTCTAGGGTCTCAAAACTCCTGGACACTGTCTCCATTAAATTCTCTATCTATCAAAACCTCTTTCAAAAACTCAAATCGAACAGGGTGGCCTTGTGTCGGAGGCGGCCCTGATTATGTATAAAGCCCACTGGCCAATTCCTTGAATCCCATTTTTTTATAGTTATTCTCCACTCACCTATTTTTTTATTTGGCCAGCTCGCCAGAAGACTACCGGGCGATCCGTCGGGTGAAAGCTGACCCGTGGCCATGTTGAGTGTCACTCGAAGGCACGCGTTACCTATGCTCTGTTTGGACTATTTATAAGAGTCAATTTGCCAATAGAAAAAGAAAGGGAAAAAAATGCTGATTTTTTAACCAAGTTGCAAGGACTATTTTAGACTATTTATATATTTTTGGATTCTTGACCATTCGTTGCCAACTTGCCATGTTAGTTGTCAAAATCATAATTTGGGAGAATTTTTTTCGACTAAATTCATGTTCACCTAGCGAACTAAAAGTTATCTTTGGCATCAAATTAGACAACAAGCAGCAATTTTGACATAGTCAGATTTGTCACCATCACTGCTATTAGTTGATCTTCATCGAAAAAGGAGATGAATTTAATCCAACGGTCTAAAGTTGAGATTTTGCCAAATTATACTATCAAAATAGGTCAACATTTTTTTTAAACAATAACAAGTAAAAAAAAATTTGACAAAATTATTTTAGCACCAATGAATGTACTAACTCTATTGTGAGCTATTTTGATTGTCTTAGATAATTCTCATTCCGCTAAGATTCTCTAAGATTCTTATATTTAAGTAATTATTTTTTAATTTACAAGTTACTATATTATTCTCTTATAATATATCACATTTAATTCAAAAAATGAACATTTATTTTCTTTAGCTGAACAGGACAATTTACAAAAGGTTCTTTTGGGTGTTATATATATATTGGCCAAATAGTACTAAAAAACTGATAAGTTTAGGTTTACCAAACACAGCCCAATTGTGGACCGAAACGATGACCAGGAAATTGACAAGGTAAAATAGGATTCAGAGAAAACAAACGACGTATAAATAGAAAAATACTTTAATACTCCCCGAAGAACAAACAAAGGTTGTTGTTCTCTCTCTGGTTCGAAAAGGGCCACACACAGGACAAACCGAGGGTTTTGTCAAGTAGAAGAGAGAGAAAAATAAAATCCCAACTAGTAGAAGAGAGAGAGAGATTGCACAAGTAAAGCAGTTATTAAGGTTTAGAGAGAGAAATCAAGAGAGAGAAGACTACTTCTTTGTTCGCCCAGCTGCTGCTTAGGCTTAAAGTTGAAGTCTTTTTCTTCTACTCCAACCAGAGGCTTTGTCTCGGCTAGGGTTTCCGAATTCTGAACAAGGTAAAGTTCAAGTTTTTAACTATTAGCAGTTCTAATTATTGTAATTAGGGGAAAAAGTCCTAATTATTTTGAATTTGACTGAGTGTTTGTGTGGGCCAATTGAGGATTGGCGTTTTTAATTTACTAGTATCTTGCTGCATTAATTAGTGTAATCTTTATTGGGTATTTCGCCATAATTCCTCCCTTCGTATTCTCGCGACACATGCGTGCTCAACAAGTCCCCCTTTCTAGGGTTGAGGTTGAATTCTAGGGTTTGATTTTTATCATCAAAGGTTGCTCCTTTCTAGGGTTGAAGTTGAATTCTACGGTTTGGATTTTCTGCCGTGGGCATGGTGTTCAGGTAGTCACTCGTCGTTCGCTCATATTTGTTCGTTTAGGGTTTTTGTCAAGAAACCCTAGTTGTTTCCTGTAATTTCGCCTGTTTTGTTCTTGTGAGTTATTGTGCTTTATGATACCATGGTATTATTCAATATTTCTTTCTGGGGTTTTTGATTTTATGTTTTGCTACATTCAGCCTGGGCCTTTAGATTGTTTTGCCAACTATCCTGAATTAGCATGCTTTCAGTTTTGCAGTGTTATTTAATCCGACTTTCTTCTTATGGTTTCATTTAACTGATTTCTGTTCATCTATTGAATATGTGCTTGTTCTGTTTTTTGATTTCAGGACTGGCGGCCAATTTATTTGGTGGTTTTGATTGGAAAGCCCAACTTCTGTTTAGGTATTTGATCAATGGGACACTGAACAACTGGTAATTAACTGTTGTTTGACAATATTAGATGGTTGTTTTTTTGACACTTGTGAATGTGCTGCTGTCAGCTTCTGCATTTGTTGGCTTTTGTTTTATCCTTTACCTCCATCAAGTCGGTAATGGATTGGTTTGCATCGTTGGACTGTTTGAATGATCAAATACTCCAATACCGTCTTCATCTTAACAATGGTAGTATACAAGGACTGACATTAGATTTGTTCTTTATATATGAAACTTAGCGGTTAATATGTATCTAGTGATATTTCCCATTGCGATATAATTCTTTGATGGAGGAAATGCTTGGGGGAAATGAGATTTCTTTATTCCTGTATATCTATGTAAGAAGAAGGGAACTTGTATTTGTTAGTTCTTCTACAGGCCTTCTTATTGTGGTCTCTGTGCCTACACATTATGTCCTTCGTTGTCATACTCATGGTGTTTAATTATCTATTGGAAAACGGATCATGACATGTACGTATACTGGTCCAGTGATATGTACTTGAATGGTAAAATTTGTTAAATGCGTGTTTGTTTAGTGGGAGGAGATTTTTTTATCTTTCACGAATACCCTTTTGGTGCTATAATGTAACTTAACCTTTTGACATCTTATAGTGTCAGCAAAGCTTGTTCCGAGATCCTTTTATACTTTTGGACTTAGGTCATTCAAGATGATGCAATCTGTTCGATTATTTGGAAAGTCCCAAAGGACTTTGAATGGCTTCTTCGAGCTGGTCATCAAGTTCTTTTGGGCAAAACTATAGGCATATCTGGTCTGGATGCTTGCTAGAATATATGGTGTATGGTCTTATGTTTGGGTCGCGGTAGCTTTGAATGGATTCCTATCCCTTCTCCTTGTGTTTGTCTGCGTACATCCTTGTTTAGTATAGTCTTGGTGCAATAACTATGATATGGAGGATCAGTTTGTTTTCCTGTGATCCTACACCCCTGATCCTCTTTCTTTTCTTGTTTTACTTGCACTAATGTGCCTTTGGTAGATTTTAAAACCTTTCAACTTCGTGCAAAACCTTTCTTGGTTGTAGACAAGTGAATCTCAAACACGCTCATCCATCTCTCTGATATTTTCATCGAGTTGGTGCTTAGAAAATCTCTAGTAAATCCCATTCCAAACCCAGCCGTTGGCATTCCTAGTTAACTATATTTTATTTAAGTAATGGAAAAAAAGAAAGAAATATCTGTTTTTCTGTCCTAAACTACTGTACACTTGCAGGCCAATTTTACCCTCTTTTCCCAAAAAGGAAAGAAACAACATATTGATCTTAAATTTTAACATGACATCCTGTTAAATCCAAGATGGTTCTGTCTTTGATCTTTTTCCGTTGTTTGTTCTCCTTCTTCTTCTTCGTCTGGTTACTTTAAGCCCCCAAGCACATAATCATATATGTTTCAACCTCGCTTGTTGCTTGCTACTTTTATGTTGTCAATGTAACTTTGGGTAAATTTTATTTTCATTTTGTGCTCCTAAACTGGTGAGCTAACCATAATAAGCCATTTTACCCTGCTATCCATGTTTGTTGCCAAATGGCTCTGCTTGGATTTTCTTTTGATATGATTTAAGTTGACAAGAATAAACCATTTTACCTAACCATCCAGTTATTTTCTTTGATATGTCATAACTGATAAATAAACACTGTTTCCGATTCGCTCATTAGTCATTTCTATTTTATCTGAAATCTCATTGTTGTTCACATGATTAATATGACTGACATGGTAATATGTTCTGAGCAGTTATAATTAGGCGTAAGTAAATGGAATCATTACGTTCTTTATCTATGGCATTAAGGTACACAAACCTGGGATTACTAGAATATACTACTTGCTCACCCTTATATGATGGGGAGGATTCAACCAAGCCTATAAATCATGCATTTAGTGGATTGATCTCTGTGTTGATTTTTCCTTCTGTTTTGCAACTTTTTATATGCTTCTGTTTTGTAACTTTTTATGGGGAGGATTCAACGAATTTCTTACATGCTTCTGTTTTGTAACTTTTTTTAATGGAAGCTCTTACTAATTTCGTGATTGTATACTGATGCAGGCAAAGTCATGAATTTAGTGGTTGATCTCTGTGTTGATTCTTTACTTCTGTATTGCAACTTTTTACTGAAATTGTTACTTATTTTGTGATTGTATACCGATGCTGGCACACCGATGCACAGGCCTTGCTGCACTAAAATATCCACACATATTATATCCTAAAAATGTGTAATGTCTTTATCTTATTGTGGATGCTATTTAAGGGGTGTTCTAAGGGATTCTGCAACATTTGATTCTGCTTATAGTTGATATGATGAGGAAGTTTGTGCATTATTCTTTATGGTGTTTAGTCTTCTATGTTGAGTTAGTGAACATCGTACAGCTTTTTAGCATTTGAATAGTTCTGTAGAGGTGTGACATGCTCAACTCTCAAAGTGAACATAAGTTCACGGAATCAGTCACTTTGTGCAAAATAGTTGATTGCATCAAGTTTGGGCCTTTGGCATGCTTTAGATGCTGTCTTACAAGTACGTGTTTACCCATGTTATGATCCAATGGTTTTGCAGGCTATGGTTGTAATTTTGTCAAGATGAAGGATATCTTTGATGCTTGGAAGTCCTAAGTGACATGTGAAGCATTATGACGCTTGAGGACTTTTTTACCCTTACTGAGATGAAAGATGGGCTCACTGCTCTTGGTCGAGTTAAGGAACTGGTCAATGTAATGCAGAAAGAGAAAGACTGTATTGTGAAGAATGTTGGAGATGCAACCAGGCAGTGGTCTACTGTTGCGAGCACTATAGCAGCCACCGAGGACAAAGACTGCCTTGACCTTTTTGTTCAGTTAGAGGGGCTTTGGTATATTGATAGGTGGCTCAAGGATGCTCAAAAGTTTGGAAATGACACAGGTGAAAGCTTTGTGGAAGAGTCCATCACTGCATTACTACGTGCACTTGAAAAACTGCACATAGATTGTGAAACGTCAGTGTCTTCAGGAGTTTGGATAACAGTCAAGGATCTCCTTGGCCACACTAGTTCTAGGGTTCAGGATAGGGCTAGGGCCTTGTTTGATAGCTGGAAGCAAGACGGTGACAGTGAAACAGCTCCTCAAGATTTTCAGAAGGCTGGGAATGAAGAAAAACCTCTAGAACCACAAAAGGAAGAAATGCTACCATCTACATACTCAGGGAATTTCCAAACAGAAAATGTTGTTGATTGTCAGACCCAAACCTCTAACAAGGAAAGTACTTCAGATCACGAAGTCTTTAAAGATGAGGGTTCGTCAGATCCTGTAGGGTCATCCATCGTGTTAGAACCTGTTAAAGAAAGTTCTTCTGTCGAGGAAGAATCCCCGTCCTATCATTTGGAAGGAACTGCCTCGGTTGAAACTAGTACTTCTGTGGTCCCACAACAAGGGATTGAGGAAAAGCCAGACATTGCTGATTCAAATGAGTGTAATGATGAATCAAACAAGATACCGAAGGTCACAAGTCCTCTCTTGGGTACAACGGAAACTTCTTCTGTTTCTCTTTTGGATGATGATGTTACTGCAAATGCTCAGGAATCTGTTACAGATTTGGACTTGGAAAACAATGTTGATTCGAAAGACAAAGCTTGTCCACAAGTTTCATCTGTTTGTGGCACAGAGGCAGATTTGTCAGAAGGGAAAAGCAGGAGGGATGATGCTGAATCTCCGCATCATCAATGCAGCAGCACCGCTGTTTTCGAAAATCAAGGTCAAGATTGCAATACTGGTGTTCTATCAGAATTTGCTGGCAAGGAGGGTAAATTGACAAAACAGGAGGATCCACAGGCTTCTTTCTCCAGTGAATGTAGCGGGGCAACTGACGAAGTTAAGGAGCATGATAGTGATGAAAGCGATGATCTGGCATTTGATTCTGATTTTTCGAAACCTGCAATGGACATCAAACGCTCTGATGTGATTGTTGACAAGAGTAGGTCTGATTTGGAGCTTGATGATTTCATGCTAGATCCTCTTGAGGTTGCTCGACAAGTAGCCATAGAAGTGGAGAGAGAAGTTGTCGATCGCAGCAGAGAGCCAAGTTGCAGCGGCTCTTCTGAAAAAACCTGTAAAAAAGGTGGGCAGCGGGATAGCCCAGAGGGTGTATATGGTGAAGAAATCCAACCCTTTGATGCCTCATCTAAAAAAGAGGTGCCAACTAGACCTGATCAGTCCGCTGTGTCTTCGCCAAGTGGGGAAGATCTGTTAAGTAGTGCAAAAACCCTAGATGCTGAAACAGAAGATCAAAACCAAGATATAGACTCCTATGAGGTCACTGAGGCGGCGGCACAAAAGGAACCTGATGTTAGCGCAGAGAAAGGTTTCAGTGATTTTGATCTCAATCAAGAAATTTGTTCTGAGGATATGGTAGATCGCCCTGTAAATCCAAACTCTGCCACCATCTCCGTGGTTTCTGCTTCAAGGGCTGCAGCGGCTCCTGGGTTTCCCATATCTCCTTTGCAGTTTGAGGGCGCTCATGGTTGGAAAGGATCCGCTGCAACCAGTGCTTTTCGCAGAATTCTGGAAGATGACAAGACTCGTGTCACGGATGGGACCCAAAATGGCTCAAAGCAGCGGCAGGACTGGCGGCTTGACTTTGATCTGAATGTGGCAGAGGCCGGTGATGATAATAAAGCTGCAGATCTAATACAGTTCAAAGATACCCAGATAGCATCTTCTGGCCTTCCCTTTGGGGAATCTTCAGTTGAAGCCAGCACAAAAAGACATGAGAGGTTGTTCAATTTGGATCTTAATCATGTCAGTGATGATGGTGATGGTCCGTCTCCTTCCTCTTCATCATCATCGATGCAGCCTGCCTTGAGGAACATTGATTTGAACGACCAGCCGTCTGTTCAGAATGATTCTTCGTCAGATCTAGTGCAGCCTTTTTTTCTCGGTAAGTCATCTTTGCAAATGTTAAATGCTTCCAGAGGAGTCAGATCACATGATTCGGTGATTTCTATCATGGGTACCAGAGTGGAGGTCAATCAAAAAGATTTTGTTCCTCAAACTCCTTCCTTGCAAAATGGCAGGAACGTAAACCCTACCTTGGACTTTAGTCTGGGAAATAGTGGGGGTGTTTTGGGGGTGGGTTCTGCATTTCCATATTCAGGTCCTCCGGTTTTTGGGTACAATGGGCTTCCAACAGGGCCTGCGGTAACTTTTTCATCGGCCATGTATGGGCCGCCCCATTACATGGTAGATTCTAGAGGAGCAACTGTCGTGCCTCAAGTTTTGGGTTCTGCATCGGCATCTCCAGCTAGTTACTCTCATCCTCAGTTTGTTCTGGGTATGATTGAAACCCCTCCAGGTTCAAACGGTGCTGGGCCTTCACGGTCCCATTTTGATCTGAATTCAGGCTTGATGTTTGAAGGTGGAAACAGGGAATCCTCTTCGGGCTCCGGTGGTGTTGGAAAACGGAAGGAACCAGATGGTGGGTGGGAGCCCTACCCATTTAGCTATAAACATCAACAACCGCCGTGGAAATAGGGTATTTATATCTGGGTCCCCTCTTTGGATCAGTTTAGGAACTAAACACAACAGACTAATGTTTTTTACATAGCTATAGGTGAGATCCAGAGAAGGTTATCCTAATTTAAATTAGTGGGAGGGAGAGTTTGTAGAAGTGAATAAAGACGATAATTGTGGATGTTATGTGATTCATGAGATTAACTGCCAAAGAAGGAAAGGAAAGGTTAGGTTTTATTGTTTTCAAATGGTTTATTTTCTTATTTTGCTTTGTCTATGTTCATAGCCGGCCCTTACTACCATAGAAAGCTTGTTACATGCAGCTGTAATCTCTCCTTATATATATCAAAGACATTTAGTGAAATGATTCTCTTGTTTGTTTGTGTTTTTACCATTTTCTTGTGTTTCCATGGTATTGTCTTGATACAGAATATATCTCAAATAAATGTGTATCAAGGCTTCTGGGTTGAGCAGATGACACATCAGATTCTTGATTTTCCTAATTTAGTGCATTCTAAATGTGCTTCATGCATATTTTAGTTGCTAAATTTAACATTCTTGTGCAACTATATGTAACAGATTAGAGGGTTATTAGACCCATTTTAAGGTAGAAATCTTAATGCTGGAAGGTGCAGTCTTCATTCCATGTTCTTCTCCTACCAATTGTGAATAATGAGAAAGGTGATTTAAAGGGTAAATTGTGGTAAACCTCCCTCATGCACGGCCCAATTCTACTTTACCCACGGAAAAGTTTAAATCCAACAATTTATAAACCACTTTTAGAAATATGCATTTCAAAAACGGACTTTTCATTGCAAAAAAATGTAGATTTACATTCTTCATATTGGATTTTAAACATACCTCTCTCTCTCTCTCTCTCTCTCTC
Source organism: Rhododendron mucronatum var. ripense (assembly GCA_019656295.1). Taxonomy (NCBI): domain Eukaryota; kingdom Viridiplantae; phylum Streptophyta; class Magnoliopsida; order Ericales; family Ericaceae; genus Rhododendron; species Rhododendron mucronatum. Next base: position 375,709 of record BPLT01000146.1, on the reverse strand, counting down.
ATCAACCAACTAGCTTTTCTTCTAGTTGTAAGTTTGTAACCACCACCGACCTCCTCAACCACCACTGCCACTCAACTCTGCGTTCCCCCCCCTCTCTCTCCCTCCCAACTTCACTCGATCTCTCACTCATTCTCTTTTCCTCTTTCTCTAATGGTTTCCTTTCTTCGCGTTCAACGTGAAGCATGGTTAAGCCGTGTTTGGATATAAGCATGGGCAAGACTGGTTGGTTATGGATATGAGAGCAGTGTTAAGTCTAAATTTCTCATTCAGTATGCTACTCACACAGAGTTCCAACTTCCATTCTTACACCCTAACTCCGGGAAGTGTCTCATGAAAGAACTGCATAAAGGGGTTGAGTTCTAGACATTCAGGGGTACCACAAAAATATACCAAAGTTTAAGGTAGGTTTATTGCAATTACTCAATAATATCAAAATTTTGTAGGATTCGCATATGAACGACCAGCATTTTTTCAAGTCCCGCAAATTTGATCTGAATTATTAACAAGTTCACATTGCAATGAAGATAGCACTAGCCAGTTCTGGCTGTTCAACAAAATAGAAGATTCTCCGTTTTCACTAACAAAAAACACTAAAAACTAAACGCATTTTACCATATATCATTTTCACTAACAAAATAGTTTCAGCATTTCACCATCTTTTTTCCACTAGCAAAAAAAGTTTTTCAATAACTTTACTCACAAATCTATCAACTTATTCACTATCGGAAATACCTAAACAACTTTTTGACCACAAATAAAAATCTGCAAATTTTTAACTACCAGAAACACCCTCTTATAGAGGGACTCAGGGGGGCTGCTCTCCCCCTTGGGGGAGCAGCGTGCTGCTGCCCCCGTTTTTCGGGCCCGTCCCGATCTCGCTTCGATGATCCGAATCATTCACTTCGTAGAGCTCGTCGAGTAGAACGACTATGCAAAAAATCAGCTTAATTGGATATCATTAAGTGCTTGATCGGAGCCTTTTTACTTTGAAAAGAATGGATCCGAAACACTGGATCAAATCCATTATTCCCAATGGACCAAGAGTTATATAGGCTCCGATCAGGCACTTAATGATATCCAATTAAGCTAATTTTTTGCATAGTCGTTCTACTCGACGAGCTCTACAAAGTGAACGATTCGGATCATCGGAGTGAGATCGGGACGGGCCCGAAAAACGGGGGCAGCAGCACGCTGCTTCCCCAAGGGGGAGAGCAGCCCCCCTGAGTCCCTTATAGAGAGTTTATTTGTAGGAACACACAAGGCAAAGTCAGGCGAGATACGTGTTGATTCCAATACTTTAAGACGACAAAAAGTACATCAAGAATTTCACTAAGTATAAGAAAAATATGAAAAAATAAAGAGGTTACTACGTTCCCAATCAACCGGGTCTTGGATTCTCTGTAGTTAATAGACATTGCCTACTTCTTACAAATTTAAATAAAGATACTGTATAAGAAAACTACGAAAAGCTGTTTACAAGATTTGCACGAAAAGATGTAAACGAGGGCACGGCAATCCAACAAATATCCGTTCCCGTGACGGCAGTTGTAGCTCTATCGATAGTCCGAACACCACTCTGTCTATTGCCGATGCCTCAAACCCCTTGTACTATAGGAACAAACTTAGATTGCCTGCTCAATGATGGTATCTCTCCTCTTGTAACCAAAGATGGACAAAGTGGTGATACATTCTTTTCCGACATTAAAATACTAGCATGGATTCAGAACCAATTCTGAGGCACTTCAAAGTGATCGCAACAATTTCTCTCGACAATACTACCTCCGCTTGTACCTGCAGAAAATCAAAGATAGTATAAGAAACGCTTATCCAACTATTTATGACAAAAACTACATCATAATCAAGCACAAAACAAACCCAGGAACTAATTATATTCCCTTCACCCAGAATTTAATCCCAATCTCCAAAAAATCTGAGAAACTATAATTTTCCTCCAAGTTCATGGTAAAGAGAACTCCTTTGTCTTAAGGTAACATGTGACAGCAGAACGTATTCAATGCAGTGAACCTACCACAGGTCAGAATTTAAGGGTTATTGCCCAATAAATAGCCTACCATAGGAGAATTGAAGGATTATGGCCAACCAATTAGGCTAGCACTGTAACATACAACTGCAGATGATAATAATACAAAGAAACCGAGCCCCCTAACTCTTATACCTCATATGAACACTAACACATGCAAAACAAGGATTGTTTTGGTAAATGGGAACTCTGGAACAAAATGCATACCGTGACTTGCTCTTAAACGAGGACTTCTTCTTTCCAGTACCACCACGAAGGTTTCTTTTCTGCTTTTTCTCACCCATCTCACTCTGGAAGAGCTCTTGCATCTCCCCTGTCCTTGATTGGGTTGTTTGTGAAGGCCGTTTCGCTTGCTTGTTCTTCTTCTGAACAATCTTGCCTGCATCGGCTGCCTTCTTCACAGCCTTCACTGCTTTTGCTCGTCGATAAGCCAGGTCAATGAGGGAAATCCCAGATTTTTCTTTCTTATTTTTCCCATGTCCCTGTAAGTACAAATATTAATAACTCAACTGTCTTGGAATGCATGACTTACAAAAAACCTACTTGACTAAGAAGACTTGAAAGCATGTCCATTGTGGAGGGCTGAATAATCCGTTGATGGGCCAAACTCATTGGGTTAGGCCCAAGGTCCGTTGAAAAGGACGCCTGATCCTATGACTGACCTGTTGAAGAGGCCGAAAGCCCGAACTAGCTCCAAAGTACTAGGCTCGCCACCACAGCCCAGATTCCCGCACGGAGAACATGGGTCATCTTTGGGCTAGTTGAGTTCTGGGCTCTGATAGGCCCAACCTGCACCAGCTTGGTGCCACCTGGATGACAGAGTAGAATTGCTTGTGCAGTTCACTTATTGAAGAGGGCCCCCAGAACTGGAGAAGCCTACGAAAAGGACCAAACTACCCCACAACATCCCCAATATGAGCTCAGTGATATCATATCGATATTACAGTAGAAGGAACCATACACTCTAGGTTCAAAAGTAGAGCATTCTTGATTGAAGATTTACACACTCTAGGTTCAACAGTAGAACATTCTTGATTGAAGATTTACAAAAACGGCATTATAGCCATAAACTTAACATAAAGCCCTATATTACTCGGTTCTCCCTTTAATGCATGTAATTGATTATCCAGGAGGCAAAAACATACTGCAATAACCTACTCTCAAACGAAAACAGAGAAAACAATGAGGTACATACTTGCAACTCTTCATTGTCATTCTCGTCGTCCAATCTCTCTCTAGCTGCTTCCAGTTTCCTTCTTTTCCTCCTCGGGAGATTTTTCTAATTAACAAAAATAGCCCTGAGTGAGTACTAAATCATTTGAGTTACTCTACGCAATCTTTTATTTGAAAGATGTAAATGAACTGTCCAGAACAAACACCTCACGCTCTCTCTTTCTCTTTTCCTTCATCTTAAGGTCAGCTGCTGCTTGGGCACTAATAACCTCATTTCCGGAGCCTTTTCCTTTGTCCACAGACTCCTGTAAAAAGGGATTTCCGACTTTCTCGTTAACAGTCATTCAATCATGTTTGGAAACAACTAATGGTGTTATGGACCTTGGACAACAACAAATTCCAGCTCATATCAAACATATTAGGGGAGGACATGAAAACCATACATGGAACTTCAAATGAATCAAGTATTCAACGACATTATGTAACAAAAAATTACCTTTGCTGCCTTAGCTACAACATTTTTCTCCTGCTCTGTAACAAACCAGGTTCTTTTAGGGCGTGAGTAGATTTCATCTCTATGAGCAATCATGTTCTCTGCCTGTGAAGTGATTAAGAATGTATGTTACAATAAATACTTATAGCTTTCAGCAAAAGATTGCGTAAAAGAAAAGTTTTCAATTTGGCACAAAGCATTCATGGCATCTGTTCCGGAATTCACAACAGCATTGAACTTAGTGCCAATGACTAACAAAACAATACCACTAATCTAAGTCAGTCAACTGCCTTTAGCAATATATATGGGTAACAAAACATGCAGAGAATGGGGATGAAAACCTTTGTTGCCTCCATTTCAGCTTTTCTCAGAGCCATTTCTTCCCTGCATTAACCACAAAAAAAGGATAATTTAACATAGACGGGGACAGTAATTATGGAAACAAACTGATATTTGATGAAATGAGTACCTCTCTTCTTGCAGCACTGCAGCCACTTTATCCTCCATCTGATCAATGTTCTGTGACCACTTAGTCACAGATTGCTCTGCAACAATCCGACTCTTCAGCTTTGAACCAGCTCTCTTCGCCTGTTACCATAAAACCACAAGACGATAACTCTCAGTCACCATCTGTCAGCAGACTCAGCACGATATGCCTATTCACAGGAGTTTTAAACTGCTAATGAAGATGCATATGGTATGAACCACGGGAAGCTACAGCCACCGTATTCCCACCAACATTCAACCTTTTTTATATTACTTTCATGTAAGTAAGAGAGCAACCATAGGGACCAGAGTTCCACAGCTCATGGGAAGCATGATCACCCAGATGATGTCAACATGGCCAAGAAGAATAAAGAACAAGCGACAAACACAAGTTGATTTGAGATCTAATAAAAACTACAAGAAACAAATCTAGTTATGGGTCAGGGATTGAAAGAACAAGATAAAGACAATTGTTTGCATCTTTGTCAGAATTGAATTCTTAAACAATACTGATCTTCAGTAAAATGAAAAACAAAGGTTTTGTTTGGTTGGGAGTTTAGTTTAGTTTAGTTTTGATAGTGGGTGGGGAGAGAAATAGGGTAATGATTGAAGATAGGTGTAATGATTGGAGAGAGATAGAGATATATGAGAAAGTAATAATTTGAGAAATAAGATAATGATTGGAAAAAGATGTAGGGTAATGATTGGAAAACAAAATAAAAACAAAACTAAAAGAACAACCGAACATAGCCCTGAAATCTTAAAAGATAAAGTTCAAGAATGAGAATTCTCGACCACAATCTAGAGATCCCTTCTATATAGTGCTTACAATGGCGACAAAATTTCCGGAGTTAGACAAATGAGAAGCATAAGCCACTACGTAAAGAGAATTAATAGAACCCACAAGAAGTTGACTAGACATGAGGAAGAATGTGATGACTCACAATAGCTTTCAAGAGGGACCGATCATTATCTGTCACAAATGTAACAGCATATCCTTCTCTACCGGCTCTTGCTGTGCGACCCACTCGATGAACATAGCTGCATAAAAGAACAAAAGGGGAAAAGGTGAAATGCTGAAGCCATTCTGAACTAAGCTAAATATGCCACGGTGGCAAGAGAGAGATAAAACTAATTTACAAAAAAATTAGGAGTGACAGCAACTGAAAATAAAATGAGGAGCCATTTGAGATGGTATGGTCATGTTTGTCATACGTGCCTCTCATGAGGAGTAATTTGATCCACATTTCAGGGTGGTAAAACGAATATAGATAGGCCAAGGAGAAAATGCATTGAGATAAGGACAGACTAAACTACACAGAGGGTATGATCCCAAAAGAAATCAACAAATGAACTTGCAAAAACAATTATAAGTTTATAACACAGTAATCAACTAAAATGGATCCTGCCCCATCCACGAAGAAGGGGGTGGATTTAGATGACCAAATAAATGTTACATATATAGCAAGAGTATGCACATCATGAAGAGCAGAAAATTAAGCTGTGATGTGAAAGTGATGGAGCAATCAACACTTCAAAGTTTCAACAGTGACAAGGAAAAGACAAGGTATACCTAGTAAGGTCTCGGGGGCATGCAAAATTTATAACTGTTTTAACGCCAATTATGTCAAGTCCCTACAGAAGACAAACAAGTCATAAGCAGCCACACATCTTGTCAGTACCGGAACATAGATTGAAAAGTAAACTTCATAGATGATCATCAAAAGTTGGTTAAACAAGTGATTCTACACAAATTTTGGTTACAAAACTGTTTACAAAGGTTCAAACAAATAGGAAATAAAATTCCATCCAAGGCATAAATCCTAATATCCCCCTTTTCTTATCGTGTTACTTTAATATTACTCTATTTACTCGGTTTGGGATGGGGGCAGTGTAGGAGTACACTGGGTTGAAGAATCTCAACTTACACGAGCAGCAACATCAGTTGCAATAAGAAAATCCACTTGTTGCTTCCTGAAAACCTCCAGTGCCTGTACAGAAGACCAAGCATAAGACATTAGCACAAACATAAGCTTAATAGAAATCAGCTTTTTGCCTTCTATTTTTTGTTTAATTTATTCTGGAGGCGGAATGGGGAGCGAACAACGTAGAGCAATAAACATAACTAGCAACTCACATCAAGACGTTGGGTTTGAGTAAGATTTCCATGGAGTTCGGCAGCTTTGAACCCAAATAATCCAAACAAAATCTTCAGCCTATGTGCAGCCTGCTTAGTGCCGCTGCCAATGGAAAAGTAAAAACAATGGAATCCCGGAGACCACGTCAGTAGAAGAAAGGAATAAACTAATGAGAGAAATTGCAAGTGAATGAAGAGACTCTCGTTTGTTTCATTTTTGACTTTGTTAACCTCCCAATTATATTGATAAGTTGATAACCCTAAGGTCCTATGCATGCACCTGTGTGAGGTGATGTGGAATATGAAGTTTTGATCAACTTAAAGCAAACTGTACAGCTAAAAACATGACTTCTGAAAAAATGCTAAACAATGGCGTTTCATGTTCCCTCTCTCTTCTAACGACTAGAATGGTGTTCATGATGCAAGTACTCCCACCCCTACTCCAGAATTCATGGCTTTTCTTCTTTGCATTTCATGTTTCCAGAAGGATGGAATATGGATTCAAAATGGAAGTTGCAACACATTATCTTCAGAAGGTCGTTCAAACCTTGAATCTTCAAAATCAACATTGATCTTTGAATCATTTCAAATCAAACTCCAACCTACTTTGTGAATTAGAGGCTAGGTAAACGACCATCAAGATGGTTCAGTGTTCATGCCAATACCTTTAGGTATAGAACTCCTCTAACCTCCTATGTAAAACAAAATCTGATAGGGCTGTTACTATCAAGCAACAATAAAATCAGACACCATACACTCATATCTCTAGCTCGTTTTTGCATATTCTGCTTGTTTCCACTCAATTGATACACTTCTTCTAAACAGACCCAAATATGTTCATAATTGCACTCAAAATGAATGAAAATACCATATTAAGAGAAAGACCAAACCACAATATGATTCCTTCTCAAATACAAAGACAACCAGCGACAATATGTTTAACAATGTTGCACACCTGAATATTATCACTTGAGATGTGAAAGTCTTGGAGCACAATGCAAGAAGGACTGCTTCTTGATTCACCTCAAGCATTCGGCGTATCCTAACCACCCTGCACACAAGAAATCAACAGTTGTTAGTGTGTCTGTCAGTTCAAACTTCAACACTTCCAGCAAAAGCTAAGTGTCCATATAAGTAAGAGGTATTACTCCTCAGTCAATGTTGCAGGCCTTTTTGTGGATGGGTCAGCAGAGAGGCGCAGGGGTCGGGTCAGAGAAAGCTTGATAAGTTCATCAACTTCTTCAGTCATGGTGGCAGAAAATAGCATGGTCTGTCTTCGTTTAGGGCACAATCTAACCTGAAAAAATACAAGAAAGGAAAATGGGATAGTCACAAGCTTTCAAATCCTGTACCACTTTACCTAGCAATGAACTGTAGGCATGAAGCACATTCCAAGGAGAATCTTTGTTAACTTATAAGCATTCTGAGTTTCGTAATCTGAAGGGAATGCCCTTGTCATACTTGACATGTGACTTTATTAGTTTTGGGGACATACTAGTTATTGATTGGTCCACGCTACACAGTTTCAATGTAAAAACAATCAAATATGTCAAGCACTTATTCTTTAGTTGTAAATATGATTTGTAGGCATCAGCAAATTTATCAAGCAAATTTTATTAGCAAAATAGAGAAAACCATACACTATCAGTGAATAACATGAGTATATTACAACCACTACAATCACATTTATCTATCATGCATGTCAAGTGCAAAAAAAGAAAAACCTGAACTTGGAATATACCAGCTCACGAATTTCAGCATTGAACCCAAGCTCCAGAAGGCGATCTGCCTCATCAAGGATCAAAACTGCAAGATCATCCAAATCCACGGACATAGAATTACGCAAGTGATCGATCATGCGTCCTGGAGTTGCCACAACAATATCTGGCATTGATCTCAATGCTGTCTCTTGTGTCTGAAATATATTCAGGATCAATAAAAACAGTTTTTACAGACACAGAACCAGAAAATTCAAATGATATGAGTATCTGGAAAAGGATGTCCCATTCCAACAAAATGCATATTAGAAGCAGATCATGAGTTTGTGCCTTCGTGGGTGTGTGTGTGTTTGGGAAAAGGCATCGTATACAGGTAAGGGAAAAGGCATCGTTGCTTTCCATTCTAGCATTTTTAGATAGACGAAAAACGATAATCTCAATTCCCCCAAACTAAAAGCAATTTTTTTTCCATCCCAAGAGGCATTGATAATTTGATATTACCAAAACCAGATTTAAATGGAACAAAACCATTAAGAATCTTTAAGTACAAACCTTTGTAGATAGCCCACCTACTACCAGACAGCATCTAATATCCGTGAATTGAGCAATTTTTTGAACCATACTATGAACCCTGTAAGAAATTGTTTGAAACTTATTATGGTTTCATCAATGAATATAAAATGTACATACAACACTAATTTAATCATAGCAACCCTATAAAGATAACTTGGATACAAAAGCACTCACTGTACAGCCAACTCCCTGGTTGGTGTGAGAATAAGAACTCTAATTGCCGGAACACGTTTTGGACGGTACAGCAGTCTCTCAAGAGTAGGTAAAGCAAATGCAGCAGTCTGTTGAAAAAAACACCAGAATAAGTTACTTTCACCTTATTGCCATTTGCCACCTATCATCTAGTGCTTCAACACTTTAATTCCCCAAATTAACCTCATAAACTCATCTTAGTCTTAAACAAACTCATGAAACTCCGATAGCGCAAACACATATTGGGATTGACAACTACAGCATACCTTTCCAGAGCCAGTAATAGCACTCCCGCATATGTCACGCCCTGATAACGCCAGTGGTACGCAAGCTGCCTGCAAACCAAAGCCAAGAATTCACTACACGAAAGTTAAGCATAAGGTAGAAAAGAAATGAAGCTGCAGATAGAAGAAGACCTGTATAGGTGTAGGCTTGAAGTAGCCCAATGCTTCGCAAGCTCGAAGCAATGGCCTAGACAGATTAAGCTCCATGAACGAGCTGGCATGAAACGAGGCTCCTTCAGACGACGCAAAGAAAGCCTTACTCTCACCTGCAGTGGTGTTAGCCACGTCATCACCGTCATCAGGTCTGTAATCCTCCTACAAAATACACGAAATAGAAATTTACTTGATCATTTTATATGGGGATGTGGTAATTGAATATTCCATGAGTAACATATGAAGACCAAAAAGTCCTTTTTTCAAAAAGGGGATATGGTTTTGTCATATATAAGCATGATTTCAATGGTATTAGGATTAGCAATAATTTTCATAACAAGTTTCCATAAACTTCTCCAAACACAAAACCATAGTTGTCAGAATCGTACGATTCACAATTCGTATCGTACGATTCGATACGATTCGGTGGGTAATCGATACGAATAGGCTGCCGAATCGGAAATAGCTGAGAATCATAAGTGAATCGGTGATTTACGATTCGTATCATACGATTCGATACGATTCAGTGGGTAATCGATACGAATAGACTGCCGAATCGGAAATAGCTGAGAATCGTAAGTGAATAAGTGAATTGTTCGATTCACTTAAAATTTCTGAAATTCATTTTTTACTCTTGTTTTGCTTCTTTTGTTGTTTGAAAAGGGTTCAAATATTTTTTTAAGGTTTAGTATTGTTATATGTCATATTTTGTCTATGTTATATGGATAGATAATAAGAAAAAGAGATTTATTACGAGAGTGAATCGAAAATGTGGAAGATAAATGAAATATAACAACCCTATCGACTTTCTAAGGGTTTGTTTTGTACTTATAACTCTTTCGTACAAAAAGAACCACAAGTAGGCTTTACGAATCATCATCTCTTGGAAGCTGCAATAGAAGCAACTTACCTAATATTCCACGTTATTATCAAATCATAATTTAGAAGAAAGTATTTATTGATTTAGGCCTAAATCTTTCATTTGTAGTATATATTGTTGTTACCCTAATCAATAAGCATAGGTTTCTATGCATTATAGAAGTCATGACCGAATCAGAGCGATTCGATTCGATTCATGATTCAAAAAATGACCATTTCGATTCTCGATTCGATTCACGATTTGACAACTATGCACAAAACTGTTCTACATCTAGCAATGACTATATGCTTAAAATAAAGATCCTCAAATGCTCAAAACTGTAAATTTTCCCCAAGCAGCAATAATTCTCAAAATGCATGAGTCTAGAATAAACATGTAATCCTATGGTCACTCTAGGTAGACTATTTTATTCATGGGAATGTATACGATTGACGACAAAAATTGTGAACTTCGACCTTAACTTGCTTTGCCATTCTCAGCTATTAGCAAGAGATTAAAACGTTCAACTGTTTCTTACCAAATCATTCAATCCAAAGGGGCTATAAATAGGATATCCATAGCATAAGATTGGGCGGAAAATCTCCCTAAATAATACACCCCCTGTTCCAAAATATGCGAACTTAAAGAAAATGCATTTTTATCAAGAAAAATTCAAACTTTTTTGATAAATTAAAAGAAATCACTGATATTCAGTAACTAGTGGCCAAAATTCTGTTTTTTTAAACCAAAATGCATTATTCATAATTTACTGTTTTGCAGAGAGGACAATCTTTTGGAAGTATCTTCGTCACATAACCCTTAAGTACACCCTTCGCTCGTGCACTCAATCCTTGCTCTCGCCAATTTATTACTTTAGCATGTTTTCGAAAGACAGCTTTCACACTCCCACCCGCACGCTCACCATAGTCGCATAATCCTTTAGTACACCCTTCGCTCGTGCACTCAATCATCGCTCTCATGAATTTTATACTTTAGCATGTTTCCCGAAGATAGCTTTTCGCGCTCCCCCACCGCATTATGTAACCAAGGGTAGTATCGCTTAATCTAACGAAGAATGAGCAACTTAAGAATCTGAATCGTGCTTACTTGTCGGTCAGGTTCGGAATCGTCGGCGTCATCCTCGGCGTCTTCGGCGGCGGCGGCGGGGAGAGGGGCGGAGGAGCGGTGCTTGGAGATCTTGAAATCGATGGAGGTGGTGCTGCGACGGGCGTGCTCTTCGGCAACCGATTCGGAGTAGGAAGCGAAGTCCCACGGCGATTGCGATGGCTTGCTGGGTTTCTGATGACCTAGGGCTCTTCTTTCATCCACTTCTTCCTCGTCGTCTTCTTGTTCCTCGTTGCTGTCGAGCACGAGCTCCAGTTCTTCGTCGCTCGGGGGGTCGAACATGAAGCCGTTTTCCTCCATGTGTGTTCAGTTGCAGAGCTGCCTGGTCGAGAATTGGGAGGTTTAAGCGGAGGCGAGTGTGTGTTAGGTTTTAGGCGCAGGGTTTTGAACTTTTGGCCATTTTTAACCTTCAGTTTCCCTGAGTTTTGGGAAAATTGCATATAGAACCGAAAAGGTCTACCCTAGTAACAAATTTAACCTTCATTTCCTAATTTGGACAAATAAAACCCCTACATTCGTATAAGGGTCGAAGACTACCAACCGTCGTCATAGGGATGGCAGCGGATCGGTTCGGTTCAGGTTTGTTCCAAACTCGAGCCAAACTAGAAATATTGCAGCCGCAACCGAAATTGACAAGTTTTCTATCACCTAGACTGTAACCGTACCTGATGGGTATCGCTTTTGTGTGTACGTGCATATAAATGAAAGCAATTACGTATATAACATGCTAGCATAGAGCTCGTTATATGCACGAAGTAGATTTAAAGACCCGAACAAAACGTAAAAAAATCACACGCTCTTCGTTCACAGATTTATTTAGCAATTCAAAAACAAACAATCTAAAATACGTGAGCGTATTAGTTCAATTTAACTAAAATTGTCGAACACTCTAATTAGATTGCAATTCCTAAAAACTAAGCAGGCATGTTGCTACGCCCTCCACAGTCTTGCGCTTGATATACATTTTAGATTGCTATACGTTGTTGTTTGTGTGGTACTATCTTATTTCGGATACTCATAAAGCACAAATATTTTTTATTGCATATTTATTCAAAACTAAAATGAAATCAAAGAGAAACTGAAAATCGTTTTCTCCAAGATTGAGAATACGACAAAGAGTGCACACACATTGGAAGAAATGGAATGGAATAAATCGACTCGTCCTCCATGTAGGATCGAAAAGAAAAAGAAAATAGTAGTATTAACAACCACATAAAAGTACAATAAGTACATCAAGGAGGCTTACTCCGAAGTTGGAAAAATTGTTTGGCCTTCCTCTACACGATTTTATTGTACCATAAAAAGCAAAAAAGAGAGAGCTAGTATGAATTAACAACAAAACTATAAGCTACTTAAAAAAAAAAAAAAACAAAACCCTTGATCGGTCTTTGGGACGGTACAAAACACGTACTTATGTGTACCGTTCTATGTTCCAGTGGCTGTAGTCATCCCATCTTAAGGAATTTCCTCCAGTTTGACGTTCCTTACATAATAGCGCTAGGAGTAGAAGAAAAGAACAACAAAATCATACTACATAAATTTCTCTACCTTGGCTAAATGATCCCCGTGCCTTTTTCCAGTAGAATCCACCATTTTTTTGAGGAACATCTCAAACGCCCAAGCAGTTCTCTAAGGACTGATTCTACAAACTATATACGAGGGCATATGCGTGTATAAACTATAATCCAAAATCATGGTTAAAAAGTGGGTAAAAACTAGCTCAATTGGTGCGGGTCAGTTCAGGTAACCATCTGTTTGGATGAGATTGTCATCCCTAGTAATCGAGGAATTGTGATCACCGTCACCATGGATACGGGAGTGTTACTTATTAGGAAGTCCTTTTGGATGCCTAAACAATAATAACTCCATTGTCCATTCTAAATTTAAAAGATTTTTTTCCTTATGACTGGCATGCAGCTTTGAAGCTCAGATGCAGGGAAGAGAATGCAAAGAAACGAAACGAAACGATCTTTGCAATTTCGTATGTGCACCTCAATTGTTTGAAATGTAAAAAAAATGTTGGATTTTTACAGGAAATTAATAATTTCTAATGAACTATTTTCAGCTTCCAATCAAACGATTTCATTTTCTGGTTCGCCAATCATGATTCGTTCAGCATTTTTTTTTCTTTTTCTCTTTTTGTCCAGAAATAAACTCGATTTATATATAAAAAAGAAAAACTCCCCACAACATATCCTTGGTGAAGGCCAAACTGAGCAGAATTCTGATTTGATAGGGACAGTACTCGTGTCACACTAGGTATAGAACCAATATTCTAGTCTTCGAAGGGTATTTTATGTAATGGGTATATATCCACCTCCTCCCACAATACAATAGCCCGCCCCCATTGCGAGAGGAAAGGGACATAGATGTAAGCCCGCTTGAAGACTTGTAATGGAATTGCAATAGTCAAACAATAATTCTATAACCACAAACACATGCACAAACAAATACACAAACTGACTCACATTAAGTAATGGAATTGCAATAGTCAAACAATAATTCTATAACCACAAACACATGCACAAACAAATACACAAACTGACTCACATTAAGTGTGGAGCTCACACACATTTAATGGTGCAATGTTTGCGGTTCTAGCACCATTGATTGCCAAAACAAGAAGTACAATGTGAACATAGATATTGCAACTACATCGGAAAGTCTAGCAACACAGATTTTTTAACCAACTCCGGACACAACTATGTCTAGAACCGTTGGATGCATATGAGCCCATGTGCATCCAACGGTTCCAACTGTGTCCGAAATTGTGTAAAAAATCTGTGTATGTAGCCTTCCTCGCAACTACATTGCAATCTTCTATTGCCTCTTTCACCATGACAGGAGGTCCCCGTGAATACAGATTGCATAATGTCTCCGTGATACTTTAGAGAAACGCGACTGAGGTCAGAGGGACATAGAACTTTCACCTTAATATCTTGTTGACAAAGATACCTATATGGTGATTAAACTGACTTGCCCCACTGCCATCACTAACAGAATAGATGTTCGAATTGAATCCAGAGAGAGTGAGAGAGACGCCAACAGCATTTCTCCATTACTCGACAGTTTCAAGCCCCTCAAATCCTCTGTACCCAACAAGCTAGTGCTGGTGTCCAGGTACATTTTCGACCACAGGATCACCAGAAAATTTTAAGCGGGAAGGGTGATCATGATTCATGACCAATAATGTACCAGCATACCGGTACAAACAAAATTGGATACAACGGATTGAGCTCCTGTTAGAAGAAACCAAAGGATTGCATGCATATAAGAGAGAATTGACCAATCTTTAATTGAGCAGTAAAAAGGGTTTTCATCCTACTGACACATCTATGTGTCAAACTTCCCCCGTATCTCTTTCAGCAAGCGCTGCGCAAACCTGTGTAAGGGCTTAATCTGTTACTTTCACATAATTGCCATCACTGATGCTGCAAAGGGACATCGCTTGCTAAAAAGATTTGATTGCAAGGAATCAACCTAGGATACCAATGAATATTGCAGCTTAGAAGAGGAGTAATCGTGCTATTTTGCCCATGCATGCAAATGTAACATGCTGAAACAAAGTCACAAACTAAGTATATTTTGCCACGAATCCACGATAACAACCGTAAGTCGACGACATCTATCTTGATAGAACATAGAAATTAAATTCAACTTACTCTAAACAGAACAGCACTTCCCATTGAGTAAATTATCATCTAACACAGATGCCAAAACAAAGAAAAGAACATCTACTCCACAAGACAAGAAGCACATTTTTCCTCATTGTCTTCGAGTATTGCAAACAGAAAAGGTCTCAAAGTCCTTTAGCTTACAACCTGGGTCCAGAATTGTGATTTATTGTGCTCATGAACTCGTATGTGTGTGTGCATGCATGCTTGTGCAGAGAGAGCAATTGCATATCAATCCAGCCTGCACATATAGCACTAAAAGTTGATCAATCGTTGAATTAAACAGCAGAAAATAAATGTTGGATTGCATGTTAGTACTGAGAGTTGATCAGTCTTTCTAGACTCAAGAAGCAGAAGGCATAATGTAACTTTCTCAGACGCTACTATAACGCGGGAATGTATGACCTTCTGTTTCCCTTTCGTGTTCTACCTCTCATGAAATCCAATTCTGCGCAAAGCGGCACAACTGCGATCTATGTGGTGCTGCGCGGGTACAATAACACACACATGATTGTCCAATGCAATGTAAGTAACTAAACATGAGAAACAACAGCTACTATCTGAAACCTAAATGCTATATGGTTTTCTACATGATGAATTGATGATGATCATGATCCTACCACTCAGTCCATTTCCTGGATTAAAAGCTCCGAGTCAAAGTAATGGGTTGAAGAACTGGTTTTCTACTCCCTATGAATGCACAAACGTAAGGAACGAACTCATGAAACTAGCATACAGATAAAAT
The DNA here is from genome assembly GCA_019656295.1 of Rhododendron mucronatum var. ripense. Lineage (NCBI taxonomy): Eukaryota > Viridiplantae > Streptophyta > Magnoliopsida > Ericales > Ericaceae > Rhododendron > Rhododendron mucronatum. The sequence goes on along the minus strand of BPLT01000146.1, from coordinate 360,056 downwards.
TGCAACCACGAAACAGCAAATTAAAAGCACGGCAAACTTACTTTCATATAACCCGAACGCAATCTCATGAAAAAGCACAGAACTTCATGAGATCAGGAGGTTACTACTCAAAGACAGCAGCAAGTAAACATTCTAAACTTGCTAAACGGAGCAACTTCAAATTCAGTGAATTGTTATTTACATCCCACATATGAAAAACGAAATAGAAGAACAAAAGAGAACATTCCAAATTCTAGTCCACAAAAGCAAGATTCCTTTTTTTCTCCAGGAAGTGGGAGAAGGAGAGACTAAAGCAGTAAGAAAAGCATTATTTCAATTCCGACACTAAAAACGCGTACAAGCAAGAGAATATACCAAGCCACAAAAATCAACCACGACTAGAAGTCGAAGGACCGATCCCCACAGCTTTTCCCATCCCTCTCTTCTTCCTCTCCTGCTCGTACTCTGCGTCGTCCGTCTCCAGCTCAAACCTACACACCGGGCACGAATTCCTTGACCCCAGCCACGGCACGATGCACTCCTCATGGTACCCGTGCCCACAAGGCATTTCCTTGGCCATTTCCCCAACATTTACCGAATCCTTACATATCGCACAAACCACACAATCATCTTCCGATACGATTTCCAGTTTCTTCAACCCTAACACCGCCGATTTCGACGCCGGCGGGGCCCCTCTCCTCCCGTTCCCGTCGCTCTCCGCTAAATTCTGCAACAACGCCTCGTACCCGGCCGCGTCCAAGTAATCCTCCGGATTCCCCACGTAGTCGTCCATCTCCGGCGCGTGTAACCTCAGCTCGATCGATTGGTCCTCCAGGCCCATCAGAATCTCGGCCCAGTCCAGGATCCTGTTGCGGCGATTCGCCGCGCGAGCGGCCAAGTCGCGCAGGCGGAGGCGCAGCACGTCACGCCTCTGCCTGCGCGTGTCTTCCTCGTTCTCGTCGCGCTCGTCTCTACGATCGTTCTCTTCTCCTTCTTCTTCGTCGTCGTCCGTTTCGTTTCTCACCACGACGCCGTTATCCTCGTCATCGTCGTCGTCTTCATCGTTGTTGTTGTCCCAGCCGTCGAGTTCGATCCGTAAATAATCGTCGTCGGACGGATCCGCGTGTTCGGACGGAGGAGGGGGCGGGGCGTCGTCGTCACGCGCGGCCTGGGCGATGAGGCGGAGGACCTGGATGAACTGGCTGCTGAAGGAAGGATCGTCGACCAGATCGGATGGGAGGGGAGGGGCGGTGGAGGCGGCGGTGGAGGCGGCGGCGGAGTTGGCGATTGCCTCGACGAATCCATTCTTGCACTCGTAACATACGACGTCGGGTAGGTCGGCTAGTGTTTCGACGGAGACGCGCTTGTCGCAGTGGTAGCACCAGTACTGTTGGACCGGATCGGGTGCGGGTGCCGACTGGGGTTCCGTAGGTTCCGTCGGTGGTGATGGGGTTTGGTGATGCGACGGCGATTCGGCCATGGCGACTTGGATGGATGAGGAGAAGACTGAAGACCCCGTGCGAAGTGGGAAGGACTTGATGAGAGAGAGAGAGAGAGAGAGAGACAGAGGAGGTGGAAGATGAGATTTGATTGATTGTGGGTGGTGTGGTGGCTACGTCATGCAGCGATGGTAGGAAAAGAGGAGTGATGTGGACAATCGGACGGTCAGTAATTGTGTTGGATATGCAAATTGCTTTCCCCCCCCCCCCTGACATCCCCCCCCCCCGGACCCCACACACATTTCCCCATTTACCCTTACCCCCCCCCCCCCCAACAAAACCACCTACCCCCGGCCTATTCTCTCTTTTTTTTTTCTCCCGGCCCGGTTTTTCTCCCGGCCCAGTTTTCTTCTTTTTTTTTTTATTTTTTTCCTCTTTATTTATTTTTCTTTCTTTTCATTTGAATTTTTTTTAATTTTCATTTATTTTCTTTATTTATTTCTTTTTCCATTTACCTCCCTTCTTATTTTTTTGGTTAACTCAAATTCTATTTTCAATAAAATTTGTCTTCACCAATAATGAATAATAAAAATAACTTCTAATCATTGGGGGAGGCGGGAAGGAGATCTCTAATAAAAATAACTTCTAATCAACAATAATGAATTTAAACAAAATTTCATTTTATTATAATTGAGTACATATTGTCAAAACATGAAAATACATAAAAACACAAATTTTAATCAATATCTCCTCCAAATGCTGGTCCCGGCATGTCTATACCCATTACTTCGTACCACAATAGCAAACGTGTTCCATAACTGGCAGCTCATCCTTTAGCTTCATCCGATGAATGCTCCACCCACCATGTTGGGATAGGTGGTACAGGGTAAAAAGGTTGTAAGAAAACTTGCACGAAGTGATTGTTGTTAACACGGGCAATAGCAATTTCCCGGCGGTATTCGACTGGAACTGGAGGGGACCTCAATGGCAAATGAGTAAAACAACCGTAAACATCCTCATCAAATGTATGCAGTACAAGGTTGTACGTTGTTGCGATGACAACTCCCAAACTTATAGACTCCATCCAATGGTTCCTTGGTGCCGCAGGGTGGAACCAATTCAGTAAGATTAGTAGACGATTTGCCCAATTATTATCTGGATAAACCATACTGTATAGATCAAAATTTTGTCAAATCTCTTCAATAAGCTCCTCTCGTACTCGACTCCAATTATTTTCACCATACCCGATTAGTGCAGCTATCGCCCTGAATCCACAATGACCATCACTAAGCACGTCAACAGTGTGGGAAATATAACGCTGATAAGCCTGAGGTAGTCGGTCAATGTAGCCATCAGGGATAGGTCGAACTGTAAATTGAGTGTTGTGAACCCCTGAACCCCTCCCACGTCTCCCTCTCCCTCTCCCTCGTGATGCTGCTGTCCTTGATCCTGAAGTTGATGCTTCTGAGAAAGAAGGTATGCGACGTGTACTTTGCTCATCTCTACCTGCAGGTCGACCTCTATGTTCTGTGTTGTACGATGGAGGTCGAACTGTGCTACGAGATGGATCTGCCATATCGATAAACCTGTCTATGATATGCTCTCGCATACGTGGATCCATCCCATCTAATATCTCAACTACCTGAGACGTCCTGTCAGGTGGTGTTCCCTCCTCATTAAACTCGGTTGCGTGCATAGACAACTTAGTCCAATGAGCATGGATACTGCATAGTGGAATTGGAGTGGAAATGGAACGATAATATGCAAGATCATGCATGCATGGCAATCCGTGTGTGATTTTGATCGTACAGTTGCAATATCCAACAATATGGGGGGATACGTCTAAAGCGCTTTGTAGCTGATCATCTATGAACTCCATTGCCTCTAATGAAATGCGACACCTTACCTGATCAAAAATGTCGTCACGTAATTGTTTGTGGCGTGGAATGTTTATAGATTTCTCGAACGACTTTTTAATTTGCCCGAATTGATTTTTCAACATTTTTTCTATTTTATCAAAAGAGGTTTGTAACGATGACATGGAATCCCCCAAATATAGCTTTAGCCTTGCATGTGCAGATTCTGCCCTGTAATAGAATAATGCACTGTGTTTAAATAGGTAAGTATCAAAAAGTATTCTTTAGTGTAGCAGAGAAATGCACAAAATTTTAATAGTAAAGTTAAAAAGTGATTATACCTTTGACTTGAATTGCTTCCGAGGTGCATACATGTATCTGTCCATGCTGAAACAAATCGCTCTTTATACGACCTTAACCATGTTTGCCACAGGTAAGTTGTGACAGCCGGGAACTGGTGAAAATCGTCGCACATGGCTTGCCACTTCTGTTCGAAAGACGAAGGTGTAGATGAATTGATAAGTGAGTGCCATGACATACAAAAGCGCTTCCATTCCGGACCAAGCAGACGGCTGCAGTTCTTCATGACGCACTGATTTATGTGCCAAATACACAGGATGTGACGTGCCCTGGGGAAACATGCTTCAATGGCGTTCATAAGTGCTAAATCCCGATCTGAAACAAACACCAATGGCAACGATGCCCCCTTTTGAAGCATCCAGTTTTTTAAAGTATCCAATGCCCATGTTAGTGTCTCTTCTCTCTCATTGCTAAGAAATCCGAACATAAGCGAGTAAGTTCGCCATGTGGATGTGATACCCACCACCTCCAATAGTGGTTTTCGATATTCATTGGTCTTGTACGTGGCGTCAATGATCAATACGGACGAAAAGTTGACAGATAGCTCTAGGCTCATAGGATGAACCCAAATAATATCTGTGATTTCGTTGGTATCTGGATTTGTAAGAAATTGATGGAGGTATTCGTTCTCAAGTAATTGCTGTATGACATACTGTGTAGGAGTTAAACCATCCAGTTTGGCTACTTTGTTTGAAAAAATGGCATTGTAAACACTCTTGATTCCGGTAGTGTTTGAAGGGTCTTTTTGCTTCAAAATATTAAGAATCTCACGAGGCGCGGTGCTATTAGCCATGTCGGCCACAAATTGTTTCTCTATTGGTTTTAGCCTTGACGGGTACTCGTGGCCCTCAATATGTTTTGCTAATGCATGGTTATGGACACCACAAATAACATTTAAACCCCACCTGATACCGTTTGGATGTTGTGGTATACCTCGCAGTTGAAATGGACAATCGCATTTTTTAGTCCCAGTGTTTCTTTTCAAGGATTGCCCTTCGACCATATACCGTGGCGGTTCATACTTTCCTCCTCTTTCACAACCAAGAATGCATTTCGGCAGCTTGCCGCCTTTTAACTTAGCAGAATTTAAAATAACCACTACAATACGATGTTTTAGACCAACGTTCCGCACCCAATCTAACATGTCTTCTCTACTTTCAAAAATCTATATAAATAAAAAAAGAATTTGTATAAGTACAACATTAACCAGTCTGAACATAAATAACGAATATGCAAAACAATAACAGTAAAAACTAACCTGGTCGGTGGTAAATTCAGGTGTATAATCACGACTATTGTGGGAGATACTCTGCTCACTACGAATATCATTCTCGACTGACCAACTATCCGAAATTGAAAAGTTGTAATCATCCATTGTCCCGTCCACGGTAGTTTCGAAAGAGAAAATAAAAGACTTTTTTTTTCTCTCGAAACTAAATCTTGACTAAACTACTAAATTTTTTGGATCGAGAGGCTGGTCGGAGGGTGGTTTGGTGGCAGCCTCAAGTTGAGTTTTTTGACGAACTCAAGAAAATACTCAAGAATACGAAGAACAAAGAACAAACACAAGATTTTTAAAGAGAAAAGTTGAAGAGATTGAAGGTGTGAGTTGAATGGCTTGATAAATGGTCTTATTTATAGGAAAATGAAGATCTCCTCCCAATCTTTCATTAAATAAATAAAATAAAAGTAATTAAATAAATAAAATTGAAAAAGTGGGGTACTTTATTGGGGTTGGGGGGTGGGGGGGGGGGGGCCGGGGTGATCTCCTCCCAATCTTTCATTAAATAAATAAAATAAAAGTTAAATAAAATTTAAAAAGTGGGTACTTTATTTGGGGGGGGGGCGGGGGGGGGGGGGGGGGGGGGGGGGGGGGAGGGGGCCGGGGGAGAAATTATTCGTTTTCAAACACGTGTACTGTTAATTTATTTTCGATAAATTTGGTTAAGTGTTCCAAATTTCAATCCGTTTGAATGGGTGAGAAAATTTTATTTTTCTGATCATTTAATTCTAAAGGGTTATAATTAAATTTTAACTTTAGGTCTCTCGTTGGTTAGTCCTAAAAGATATTTGATTCTACTGTTCTTTTACGGCTAATCAATGAGAGCCCTATAGTCAAAATTTAATTATGATCCTTTAGAATTAAATGATAAACAAAATAAAATCCTCTCACCCCTTCAAACGGTTTGTAATTTGGAACACTTGCTTTTTTAACCATATTTTTTAATATATAAACTAATGTTAAAAAATGAAGTGTTCCAAATTTCAATCCGTTTGAATGGGTGTGAAGATTTTATTTTTCTGATCATTTAATTCTAAAGGGTTATAATTAAATTTTGACTTTACATCTCTCGTTGGTTAATCCTAAAATATATTTATTCTACTGTTCTTTTAGGGCTAATCAATGAGAGCCCTATAGTCAAAATTTAATTATGATTCTTTAGAATTAAATGATAAATAAAATAAAATCTTCTCACCCCTTCAAACAGATTGTAATTTGGAACACTTCATTATTGAGAGAAAACTGTGTCCGGAGAGAGAAGAATCTTGTGTCAGTGGGGTGAATTTTTGTTAGTGGGAGGCACCAGGCTAAGCCCACGTGTTGCCTTGGGGCAACGAATAATTTCTAAGGGGAGGGGGGGCCGGAGTGTAATCCGGGTTTAGGGGAGGGACGAATTTTTATTGGTGAGAGGCACCAGGCTATGTACACGTGTTGGCTTGGGGCAACAAATAATCGCTGGGGGAGGGGGGCCCGTGTGTAACCCGGGTTGGGGGGGCTGGGGGGGGGGGGGGGGGGGGCCGGGCCAGACTGCAGGAGGGGGGGGGGGGGGCCGGGGGTAAATGGGGGAAATGTTGTGTGGGGTCAGGGGGGGGGGTGTGTCAGGGGGGGGGGGGGGGGGGAAAAGCAGCGCTCGTTGGATATACCACTCCTCTCTCTGTCCCAAATTGTTGTGTTTGCTTTTTTTTTTTTTATAATCCTAATTGTTGTAATTGTTTGAACCGGTATGCACTACAAACATAGAACCCGGGGGCGTGCAGTATCCGAGCAGTCAGATCGTATATTCGATGGCTCAGATCTCATCTCGATAATAAACAATCAAGAATCATTCACTATCGAGATGAGACTCAAGTCGTCGGATACACGATCCAATAGCTCGAATCGTCCCCCAATTCGTATTCACATATCAAGGGTTTTTCAACCGCATGCCCGTGTTTTAAGATTCCGATCATGGGTCCTCTGTACCGAATTTTTGATGTCTTCATGTACCAAGTCATTTTTAGCCGCGGGATTTTAAGTTCTGAGATTTCGATCATGTGATCTTCTGCACTAAAATTTTAATGTGCCCACATATCAAGTGATTTTCCGCGGTAAAAGATCTTGTTAGGATGTGATCAAGCTAAGGAAGCTAGGGCATGGCTCCTCTGTGACCAGATCCCGTGTGGTCGTTACGGAGTAAACCACTAGTTCGGTGAATCATTGACTCCTTTCATCTTCCAATCAGTATTAGGGTTTGGCAAATCCAATTTGCTTGATTTGCTTGACTTTCTATTTATAAATGGAGTACTAGCAAAAAAAAATCTGTACTATGCACGGGATGAATTGAGCCGGGTCATGACTCATGAGCGCGGCGGGAGCGGGCTTCCTAAAACACCAGCCCGGGCCGGGATGGTATAACTCCTTAATTTGGATGTTAGCTAGGTTTGCAATAATTTTTGTTAATAATAAAATAACAATGAATCAAGTATATTGCTTGTATAACATCAACAAACAAAATAAGCTATAACGAGCAAAAGGGTTTTGTTTGTTATTGGTCTTGTTTAGTGTTTCTTGGGCTACTGTGCCTTTCCATTAAAATGGTTGGAAAGCTCTGAATTATTACTATGTGAAAAATAGTGAACCTATTATCAGATCGATATAAAATCCATGGTCAACGTATACATGAATGAGAGAAATTTCGATTTAATGGTATGATATTCTAGCTCTCACAATTTTTATATTTCCTTTATTTCTATAAAGTTTATCAATGTTATCTTCTTAACATCGTCAAATGTCGAAACGCATGCGAATACCGTCACCCAACTTAAAGAGAATAAACATAATTTTTAATTGTTTAGTACTGGCAAAAGATTCAAATCAATAACGGTCAGACATGTGCATTTAGAGACAACCAAACTCACAGATATAATGGCAAATACAACGACAAATCAAGGCCCGGCCCAATGGTTTTTAATGTTTAAGGCCTAATAAAAAAAGTTTGCCCTTAAAGAGTTAGTACGTACGGAGTAATACTTAACAATTTTTACAGCGACAATCACAATACAATAAAGCCAAACCAATATAAAATTCTACTAATCATTACACATGAACACGAAATTCAAAGTTTTCAAATAGGCAAATACATATTATCTCAAGGACGCATTAGTATCACTTGAACATCACTCATGTTGCATTTGTAGGGCTCAGTCGACGGTCGGATTTGAAATCGTTTTTCTTCTTTTTATTCGTTTGGCGAGCAAGTCGGTTGGGCACTTGGGCTGGGTTATGGTATAGTGAGTTTGGCACTTGAGTTTATGGGATGGTGGGTTAGTCTAACTCATTACCTCCAAATTGGGCATTTTTTTCATTCTATTGGGCTTAAAAAGAGTTATAATCATCATACCCAAATAATAAAAATATTGAAGTACCCCAAAAATTTGGGATTTTATAGATGCACAAGACTCAGGCCTCTTGGGCCTTGTGCCTGGGCTGGCACTACAACAAATGTAGCCAAGAAAAAAGAAAAAAGAAAAGACAAGGGCTAGTTTAGGGATGGCAAATAAAAATTAATACATTCACTCACTTGTTATAGCTATTAATGTGCAATCATACAATACCAGGATGATGAATATCTAATTGACGTAAACCAGGGGAAAAAAAATAGAGTTTTAATTCAAATACAAGAGGATTGTTGAAACCATTTTACAAAACGAGTGGAAATAATTATCCAATGCTTCTAATAAACATCCCTTTGAATGACATCATAAGAACACCAAGCTAGCATGGGTAGTTTGTTCTTCTCTCTTTTCAGTAGTAATCAAAGTTCGAGTTCCACGGGAAGTAAATTTGGGGTTTTAGGGCTATGAATAGCCTCTGAGTCATCTGTTGACTAACACACTAACACTCTGCTGATCTCCACTGATGTACTCCCTCCATCCAGATTTGTTTGTCCACTTTCTAACTTTTAAGTGTCCCAAAATGTTTCTCTATTTTACTTCTAATTGAATCAATTTTTCTTCGGTGGAATAAAGTAACTTTTTAAAAAAAGTTAAGGGTAAATGTGAAAAGTTGTATCTTTTTATATTTAATTATTGTGTTTCCTAAAAAAATTAGACTTTTGAGGTTGGACAAATAAATTGGGACAGGGAGTATATCGTTTGGCAACAAAAAAAAGAAAAAGAAAAAGAATGACATCATAAAGCATTATCCAGTGCTTCTAATTATGAACATCCCTGTGAATGACATCATAGAGCATTATTCAATGCTTTAAGGGTGAGCAATTCAAGCAACAAAACGAGGGAAATGAGAAGTATCCCAGCAAGAGCAAATACATATGCGCCCACCGAAGAAGTTAGGAAGCAATTGGGCAGTACACGGAACGGCAACGCCCACCTCTTTGAGAAAAATTTCGGTACTCTTTTGCTTGCGGCAACGGCGCCGAGCGGCCCAGTCAGCTTTTCATCGCGACAATGAACAGTTCGAATCTTAATCCGAGCAACAGACGGTGGATATTTTTATGCACTCGAATTAGACACAAGCCGTCTGTTCCGAAATGAGTGGCCGGATGTCATGCACGGGGTGCTTGGCAGAATCTCCCATTCCTTTTTTCTTATTATATATATAACTCAAGTATTCGGACTTATTACACGGCAACACTTTATTACAAACTACATTGCATAGCCCCGTTTCGTTAAAATTCTTATTTTTTAAGTATTTATTTTTTGCTTTACGAGACATGTCATTCTCTCGTCATACATCACTTTTAATTCAAAAAATAAGTTGAAAAATAAGTATTTTTCCTTTAACGGAACGGGCCTAAGGTTGTAGGTGCGAAACACAAAATGTGTGATTGCAGATATTCGATCTGCTACCAAAGAACCATGCATGATGCATATCACTGAATAGGGAGACACCTAATCCACCTACACCTAACATGTGAAACGGGTGCATAAAGATGTTGTGCTCAGTCTGGAATACAATCAGGAATTTGAAAATACTAGAAATTCCTAGAGGCATACCATCAGAAAGCATTAGCCGGAAGGAATTAGTCTCCACTAGCATCAATCGAAGAACGAACAAGAAAAGGGTTACTGCTTTCGTCCGGATTGAATAGTCCCTCGTTCAATTCTAACCGGATAAACAATGAATTATACTGTATTTTTTAATTGATAATGAATTTTATATCCAATATGAATCTTGTTTCGTAGATCTCAATTCGTTCTATAAAACAATATTTTAGAAATTACATAAAATATTATAAATTACAAGATATAATCAAATGAAAAATAGCACGAATCCCAAAAAAATATTTTTAAATCTGGACGGAGGGAGTATTAGTTTGATGGTTGTACGTGCTAAAAATTTTGAACTTTAATACTACTACGTTCCGAATTTGTCTCTAGCTCAAGAAGTCAAGTGGATATTATACCAAATCTATTAAAAATAAAATCATTTTATGGACCACTATCTCCGCAATAGAGAGGTTGGGAAGTATAGGAGTATTTGAGAGGATTCTAGCTTACGGTGTGACCACCCCATCTACAAATTAAAAGTAGAATAATCAGTTTCGAAATAAAAAAAAAAATCATACTGTACTATTTTGGGGGCTCAATATAGGAAACGATATCGATGTACTTTTTTATCATTGGGTGGACAAATATTAAAAAGTTACTACTATCTTTGCTTAAAAAAAAAATTGTCTTGTTTGCAAAATGAACATCTAAAATAAAAAAATTCGTGAAAAAAGACTACGGATTTTTTTCGCAAGTTAATAGATATTAATGAATTCTCGTGCTGGAGGGAGCATAGAGTATAAGAGTCGATATCAATTTATGCCAATAGGAATGAAGAAAATTACTTCAAAAAGAAAGCCCTAGATGTTTTTATCAACTTACATCACAAGACATAGACAGCAACATTTGTATTTGCATACAATCTTCAATGGACAACAATGTTTTAAAAAAGATGTTAAACATACAAATCACTATATATTTTTGTAATTAGTTTTGGAAAAATTAACATAATTGTAGAATAATAATTCAAATTATGAGTATCGCACACAAATCTGAACAGTCCATTGTTGAGATGATCCGGCTGCCGTTATGCTCCTATTTTGAGTATTATCGTTGCCGGGATTCATCCGTTCCATGATTCGGGCAAAGTGGCAAGAGGGTACAGGAAGTTGGAGCAAAGTGTCAAAATTGTACAAACAACTCTCTGTATTTACTCGATATGTTTTCACAAAACAGTACAAAAGCGTGATCTTGAACATCTTTATACGTATATGAGTGGTAAAAGCCGAGAAACAGGGAATTCAAGAAAAAACACAAGAAATTGGGAAGAAATTCAAGAAAAAACACAAGAAATTTGGCGGGTCGTTAACTTCAGAATTCCGAGATTTAGTCGAGAAAGAAACAAAACTGCAAGATACAGTTTCAGTTACGATGTTGCTGAGGAAGCCTGAACCGGACCTGAGACGCCGGCGACCGGACCGCCACGCCGTGCCAACAAATACCCCCTCGACAGATTTCGCTACTCCCGTGATCATCATCACGCGCCACCACCAGCGCCTTGCCGGCTTTCCGATACAAATCCCAAATTATGCTCCCAACCAAGATTACAGCCACCACAGCCGTCGAAACAACCAGCATAAAAACTCCACTGAGCCCCTGCCCGCACACCAACCCGTGGGCCTTCACCGCCGCGATCACCACCAGGTACACCGTCATCAAGTTGCCCACCACCACATCCGAGGCCCCCATCTCTCTCTCTCTCTCTCTCTCTCTCTCTCTCTCTCTCACACTAGAATTGTGGGGGTGAATGTAGTCCCGAATCTGGGTGGATTGGGATGATGTTTAATGCTTGTTTTCTTGGGAATGTTTATTTTATGACTTAGTGAAGGCGACCCCTCACTTTGCATACGGGCTTCGAGCTTATCTTTGCTTTTCAGTTTTTGGTGCTTCTGAAACAGAAAGTCTACACAAACAACATATCTCTGCACAGATGTCGTTGTGGGGCCTACCACGGGTCTCACACAAATTATCCGAATCGTTCATTAAATGTAAAACATTTTTTCAAGGGTCCCCGTAAAAAATAAGCTCAATCCGATATCTATAGGTGCTCGATCCAACCATATAACTTTTCATTATCCGGAAATCTGAATGAAAAGTTAGATGGTTGGATGAAGTACCTGTAGGTATCGGATTGAGATTATTTTCTACTGAGACCTTTGAAAAAATGTTTTACATTTAATGAACGGCTCGGATGATTTGTGTGAGACCCGTGGTGGATTCCACAATGAAATCTATGCACAATTTGTGTACAGATTGCTGTGTGTAGCAGGACTCCTTGTGAAAGGTACCTAGGATCTGATTCATTTTGTGGGGTCGATCTGTCGTGAAAATTTATGTACCTATATTGTGTTGAAGAAATTTTCGACCGTTAAATTGTGTGATTTATTTTTATTTTAAATTTAATCGTCGAAATTTTTTTCGCACAGAGACACAAAAATTTTGGACACAAAAAATCCTGCCTCCATTTTTGTAATATTATCGTATCTCGTGTGATTTCTTATGTGATACAAATTGAATTATATTATTCTCTTATTACAGTAATTCTAAAAATAAAGTCGATCAAATATCAACAAAAACCAAACTTAGTCGGGCCATATTCTTGTAAGGAGAGGATTTGACTGTATATTTCTCTTACGACAAATATGTTTCGCCCATACGAATACCGATACTGAACTGTAGTAATTATTTGTACGGATCCTAAGAAAGCCAAAGCGTGTAAACTAAATAGTAAATATTAAATGAGATTCATCACATTAAAGAATCTTAGATATTTTTTGAGAGTCCAAAAGCATAGGGCACGTGTCTCCTGCTTGCCCATTGGTACCAGAAAAAATTGCTGACCGGGATGTACCAAAAACGGTTTGTTCTCTTACTTGTGCAGGACGACACCAGTTTCTCATTCGACTCTCCATTAGTGCTAGAATTACGTGCAAAATCACACCCTTGTACACACTCACAAATCGCAACTCGCAACGGTCTCAACCCAAAAAAGGAAAGATCGTAAGAATCTTAAGGGTCCTACATTTTGCATCGTGTGAGACCTACCGCGGGTTTGAATCTATGAGTTTACTTTAAGAAAATTCCTTTAATAGCTGATGGTGCTTTGCCACCACCCAATCTTTTCTTGATCCCCCTTAGTCCTTAGCCACCCAATCTTGACTCATACAGTAAAAAAGACCAGCTACCAAATAAGATTGACGGCTGGATACGGGCCACGTGTACGTCTTTTTGACAATGTCTTGGTGGGGCCATGCAATGGGAGGTTCGAATTGTGATACGACTTAGAATGAGAATCTCTGCTGAATTTGCTGTTGCGTGAAGTTTCTTTTACTGAGAGAGAGAGAGAGAGATCATAATTTAATCAGGGAAATTTGTTAGTGATGGCTCTGCTTGCTTTAATTATCATTTGGTCTACTACCACCCAATATCTATTATTATAGAAAATAAGTTTATTTTGTCCTTATTTTAGTATCCTATGATAGTGTCAAACCATGAGACTTGTCACATACTAGTATTTGAATAGAAGTAGTTCTACTTCTACCATACGTAATTAGATTTCAATTAATTACTACTTTGGTTCATTAAGGGAGCGTTTTCAATAAGTAACAAGTTGTTGACAATGACATTTTGGTTTTGTTCTTATTCAAAAGAATTTCACGTATGTTAGTTCTGTCCCAAATTTTTATGTATTATGCGTTCGTCTTGATAAGAAGAATCGAAAAAGGTAAAAAAATTACGTATGACTTTTAAACAAGTATTTTGTGAAATATCCAAGAACAAACCGAGAAGCGGACTTTTTTTTCTTCTTGGATATTTTCAAAAATACTTGTGTAAAAGTCGTAATTTTTTACTTTTCTAAAAATTTCTCTCGTCGAGAGGAACACATAATACATAAAATTTTAGCGCAAAACTAACATAACGCGGATTTTTTCAATAAAGGCAAAACTAAAAGGTTGTTGTCAACAACTTATTATTTAGTGGAAACGCCCCCTAGATATTCACTCTGCAGTAACGCAGAAAATTTTGAATTTCAGGCTGAGGTGCATCGCCTTATGGACATCATTATCAACTCACTTTGCAGCAATAAAGATATATTCTGATATGAGTATATTTTCTCCTTCTACTTTCACAGGTTACTGTATTTCTCCTTTTTATTGGCGTATTGATTTGTGTAGTTTATTTCTATTTCAGGCACTTGATATGATTAGGTGACGTTTTTTAGGTAAAGGTGACGATGCTAAGCTTGACATTCAGGTTATATAGTAGGTTATATATACTTAATACACATATAGTTGCGGCCAGGGACGGAGCCAGGAATTTCACCACGCAAGGCCGAGCCTATATACTTTCATAGGAATTTTTTTTTTTTTTTTTTACATATAATAGTTTCGTTTCTTTTTCTTTTTGCAGGGGCGACCACCCCTATTGGCTCCATTGCGGCCTTAATCCTCTTGCTGAATGTGGAACTTCTGTTATCAAATGAACCATCACTGCTACGGGTAACACATTCTTGTGTATATATCGAATTCTAAAGGGAGAGCCTATTTGTTGTGTTAAACAAATTTGAAGCTGCATATATAATGCATGCCTTTTCATTTACCAACAATGTTCCTACGAAAAATACTCTCTTACACTCCGAACGAATGTTTACACCTATTAAGCTGGAAATCGCAGCGTTATGTAGTACTTATTTTTCTCCCCGCTCACTCCTTCAAATCTATGGTACTTGCTAACTTATCCAATAGACACAAAGGGGTGAGTACCAGATCCACAGTTGGTGTGGCCCAGAATAAATGTGTCTATTTGGTAGAGTAATGCAATATCCATAACAATTATCTGAACGAATACATAGTTAGGTGAATTTGGATTCATGTACAAAATGACTTGTTTCCAGTTTCCACCATCACCAAGCAAAAAGGGCAAAGAAATAAAACAAGTTGGACAGCTTGACTTGTTTCTGAAGCTTAAAACCGGGATCATGCAGATTAAATTAGACAAAGAGAAGATCCTTTCGATTCTAGAGGTATAGGTATGACAAAAGAGGACTTTTTGATCAAGAACTTGGGAACAATAGCCAAATCCAGAACTTCAGGTATTTTGTCAGCCGGACTGAGTTGTTTTCCTATTGCAATGTTATCTTCCCTTCTTCATTATATTGGATAAAAGGATACAGGTTATTGAACAATTTGTTCTTTTATACAGCTTTTGTGGAGAAAATGCGACAACTGGAGATCTTAATCTCATCGGGCAGTTTGGAATTGGGTTCTGCTCAGTCTATATTGTTGCTGACTATGTTGAAGTCGTCAGCAAACAAAATGAAAATAAGCAGTATGCCTTTATTTGCATATGCTGTTCTGTCTATTCGAGACTTTACCAAAAGGAACTGTGATTATTTGCCTAGGCTGTGTATTCAGGTATGTTTGGGTATCGAAGGCTGATGGGACATTTGCAGTTTCTGAGGATACATGGAATGAACCACTTGGGCATGGAACAGAAATCAGGTTGCATCTCAGAGAAGAAGCTAGATAATATTTGGAGAAGAGCAAATGAAAGGTGAGTAAAATAAACATGGTGTCAAGAACAAGACAGAACCCTATTATCTTGAGACCTATGGGAACTGAACTCTTATCTTAGCACTTTTAGCAACAAGAAACGTAACCCACTTGGGGGTAGCAAATTGTGGTTACTAGACATCCACCACAGTTATTTCCCCGCCTACGTGAAGTATGTATTTATGGGCATGGAAAGCACCATTATGGCTGGTGCAACTCTATCTGCAACTCTACCTGTGATTCTGTGAACAACTGTAATGCAGTTCCCCAACTTGAGGTCTATTTCAGAGCCATTACATTAAAAATTGTCATATGTCCTATTGTTTTTTGTTTTTCCGTGATATGTATCTCTAAATCAGCTTGCATCACTCCTTTCTCTGGTTTATTTGTTTCTCATTTCTAAGATTTTTTATTGGCATTAGCTGTTTTGTGTGTGTAGGTATTCGAGGGGAGTTATATAGGATTATGCTTGTTTTAGGTCGTCATCGGTGTAAGTGGTGCTTTTGTCCGGCCTCATTCAGTACCTTGATCCTTGATGCTACTTTGGTTCTGCCTCATTCAAGGAAGATGAAGAGAAAGAAGACGATGAAGAAGGTAATAAAAATCCCTAGACAAAGAACGTGAAGGAAACAACTTACGAGTGGGAGATTTTGAATGATGTTAAAGCCATATGGTTATGGAATCCAAAGGAGATGATTGATCAGGAGTATATAAAGTTCTACCATTCTTTAGGCAAGGTAATTTCCATGCTCCTAGTGGGGTTTAGAATGTTAGTTTTGTCGGTTTTCTTTTCATCTGATCTATGCCTTTTCTCCAACAGGACATGGGAAGCCCATAGCATGGAGTCACTTTACTGCTGAAGGTGATGTAGAGTTTAAGCCAGTACTATTTGTGCCTCCTAAGGCTCCAATGATTTGTATGGAAGCTACTATAATGCAAATAAATCAACTTTTAAGTTATACGTCAGACGATTCTTCATCTCAGATGAATTTGATGAGCTTTTGCCCAAGTAGCTAAGCATCTTGAAGGTAATCAAGGTTTATTGATTCATTTTTTTGTGTGCAAAATTGCTATCTTGTAGTTATGGTCTGCTCAATGTATTGGAGTTTAGCTTGGTTCCTAATAGTTGTCCTTGTGACCAGGGTCTTGTTGATTCTGACAGCTTACCCCTGAATGTATCACGAGAAATGCTTCAACAGCACATCAGCTTGAAAACAATCAAGAAGAAACTAATCAGAAAGGCCCTTGATATGATCTGCATAATACTGATGAGGACCCTGACAAATCTATTGACAAGGACAAGAAAGGTAAGATTTAAAATGACATTGAAAGGTTTATTTTGGAATTACTTGAAGAAAGAAAGTGGGAAATAGGTATATCATACCGCTTGTCCAATTAATGCCGTGTGGTTGTCATTCTCTTAGTTGTATCAGTGCCATATTGCCCAAACACCATACTGGGGTGTGAGCAAGTTGCTTACCTTAAACCCTGCTGAAGTGATAGAACTTTCTAACACGTTTTCTCTTTCATGTTTGCACTTCTTGGTGATTCATTGTCGTTACTATGTTCTCCCTATGTTGCCTTCAGTTACTATCTTGCTACAGATATTGAGGAATCGAGTGACAGTGATGAGAAGAAAGGTCAATATACTAAGTTCTGGTATGAGTTAGGCAAATCAATAAAACTTGGCATTATGGAGGATGCAGCTTACAGAAACCGCTTGGAAACACGTCTCCGATTTGAAAGGTGCTGAACTTTTTTTGTAAAGGGTTGGCAGTGGATGTTGTCTTTAATAGCTTTCTATTTCTGTCCATTGGGAATAACTTGAGTGTTTTGTTTATCTGTTTTTGTTTTGTAGTGCAAAGTCTGACAGCAAATTAACTTCACCAGATCAATACATTTCAAGACTGGAACCAGGACAAAAGGATATCTACATCACGGGAACCAGCAAGTAGCAGTTGGAAAGAAAAGTTATGAGGTGCGTCTTGTGTTCTGTGATGTATAAAAACTTTTTCAGGATTCTGTTATTAGTTTTTATTTATTTGTTCGCTTCTATTTATTTTTTATTAATACTAGCCATTCCTTTGGTGGGGTGGGGTAAATTTGTTTCGGGTGGTTTTCTTCACGCATTCAGTGGATAAGTACCTGATGCAATACCAGATGGATTATGAAGACAAAAGGTTCCAGAATGTGTCCAACGAGGGCGAGGTGGAAAGGTGCTCTTGCAAGTGAGAATATGGATGATATGAAGATCAGCAACCGTTTGGCTGACAAAGACATCAAAGTATGGCTGGAGTGCAAATATGGAGCAGAACATGCAATCACTAACTCTTTCAGATGCCAGCAAGCAGGCGTATATGAAAGGCAAGAGGATATTTGGCTGTAGCGGATTCTTTCTTTCAGGAAAGAGTTCAGTAAGGTACAAAGCTTTGGTTCACGATAAGAAGATGCCTAATTGAAGTGGTTACCTATGACAGCAAGGATGAGAATGGTAAAACATGGAAGATCTCCGATTGACATATCCCGATTTCTCTGCTCCGATTTCCTCCTCTGCTGAACAAAACAACCTGAACAGTGTGGCCAAATCTATTTTTATAACAATAAATTAATAGCGGACATATTGAATAAACGAGTTGGGGTGATTAGTCTTAAATTTGAAGGAGAACCCCTCCTATAAGTAATCAAGAAGAACATGTTGTGCCCTCTACAAACTATAATCCACAAGAATAGAGGAGATTAGCACACTAAAGAGGGGAAGCTACGTCCACAAATTTTAAACTGGTTAATGGTCAAGCTATCAACTAATGCGACATCTATGGATTTTTTTAAGTAGCCATATTTGTTTCTTGTAATGCATTTCCGGCATTTGAAGTGCAAATATTGTAGTAATTACATATCTGGTGAACAACCAATCGCCAAAACACAGGATATACAATATAACTTACGATGCGATACTATTTTTTAAAGCTCAGAATCTCAAGGCCAGCTCACACCTCCGCTAATCTCCGGGGATACCAATCTCATCGTTCACTAGCGGGGGTCATTAAAGTGTGAGCAAAGCCTCGTATGGAATGATCCCATATAAGTTGATTAGGTATTGAACTTGAAACATAGGAGGAAGCAAATTCTAAGTCTGGACCACCAGGGCAAACCTAAAATGCGATACTTCTAATCCTACAATGCGAAACTTCTAATCGAGTCATTATTAGTCCGCAGGCAGTTTGCATGACATAACCGTTATTAGTTTGACCAATTTATAATGGCCTATATAAAACTACATAAGATAAGCACTAGAAACAACACAATACCTCTGAGTGAATAACCATCATTATCCTGATTAAATACCCAATGCAATTATATCAAATTGAGTCCTAAGCAAATAGCTACATAACATAATCATGGCCAAAAAATTGCAAACTGTTTTTGGTAGTGATCATATTAGCAACTCTTATACGACAAACTAAATTCATGAAGAATGTTAGTTATAAATCAAAACTCACATGACATGGTTCAGCTCCGTGGAGGTCAGGAAGGATTTTGAACAAGATGACAGACTGATAAGAAAAAGCCTAATTGAAGTGGTTACCTTACCTAATAGTAACAGCAAGGATGAGAACATGGAAGATCTCCGATTGACATATCCAGATTTCTGCTCCGATTTTCTCCTCTGGCTCTGCTGAACAAAACAACTCCGTTGTGAATACAAATGAGTTCACGTTTTCAATAAAAGCGACGATGAAAGCGCGAGAGGGGAAGCGTGGGTGAGGGAAAAAGAAGGGAAAAGCGTGTTTTTGGTTCACGCTTTCCGAATTAACTGGAAAAGCAATAGTTAGCGGCCAGGAGTAATAAAGAGCGGCCAGGAGTAATAAAGCGCGGCCAAGAGTAATAAAGGGCGGCCAACAGCAACCAGCGCTTTCCAACCTAACAGGAAAAGCAATAGTTGGCGGCCAAGAGTAATAAAGTGCGTCAAAGAGTAATAAAATGTGGCCAAGGGTAATAAAGCGCGGGCAACAGCAAAGGGTTTGCGACATCGTTTAAAATAACTGGAAAAGCATGGTGCGTAGGTGCACTTCTACTACTACGCGGCTAGAAGCAATAGTTTACGGCCATGAGTAGTTGTTTGAGGCTAGGAGTAATAGCGTGCGGCCAGAGGCCAAAAGTAAACCTCCTGTGTTTAAGTTGCGAGGACCAATGAAACCTGTTCGACGTGGTTCCCCATTTCCCAGAAGATTTATACTCTCTCAAATCTCTGCGAATTGATTCTGCCCTCAATTTTGATCCGAATTCTATACGATTCAATTTTTTTCGGCAATTCTTGTTACTACCAAAGCTAGCATTTTCCCTTTCTGGCTTTCTCGAGTGTTTGGATAAGTTTGATATCTGGTGGATCTTTGGCTGTGGTGGATTCTTTCTTTCAGGATGGAGCTCGATAAGGTAGAAAGCTTTGGGGTTTTTTCATTTTTTTTTAATATCAAGCAGTAAAACCACTTGCCAAATTGTCCTAAGCATGGATGCGGACTTATCGCTCCATTTAAGTATGCGTTTTGGTTGCTAATGACAACCATGGGTTCTCTTTTGGTGGGTTGTGTCTGTTTGAGAGAGACTTGGGAAAACAAGTTCATTTTGATAGATATGTCGCAGACTCACATGATGTCAAGATCTTAAAAATGGGATATTTAGCATTTCTTCTGTTCTAGTTCATTTATGTCTAAATTCGCTGTGTAACCAACCAATCAACCACTGGACTCCTTTTTGAAGGATATTTCGATTTATTCATAGCTGAGTTGGACCATGCAATGTTCTTCTATCTTGATGAGTATGCTACCAAAGATGCAACCAATGGATAGAATTTGTGTCCACATTAAGGGACATGCATATCAAGGATGTAATGAAATAGTATTTGGTAGGTCTGACAGTTAGGAGCATCTAAGCTAGGTTTTGAATCATGTGATCTTCCAAGCATGCTTCATTTGAACTTTGGGATAACTTCTTTGGCGTATCCAATTTTGTGCATCTCCTCAAATTTGTAAATTTGCTGATGAAGGGCATTTCCCACAACCATCCCCATTTAATTCCAGTTTTTTGAAAATTTTCAGTGTCTGGTGTAGCTGCCAAGCTTCATCGAGTCAGAAACTTCCTTTCAAGTTTTGGAGTTGAATTGCATTATGGTAATAAATGGAATGTGTGAAAGCCAAGGTCATATGGGATTGTTTTTTTAATAGCCATTGGTGCAAGAGTAGTCTTGAATGCCCGACTGAGACTTCGATCATATCCAGTCTTAGAGCAAAAGGTAAAGCTAGTATAGGTAATGATGTTTCCTGGGCTACTCTCTTCATTTTTCTTTGTGTCAAATCTGGAAAGACAGAAACAAAGTAGTTTTGACAATACTGGTGTTGTCACCAACAGTAGCTAAAGAAACATCATTAACTATTCCGATGAAATCACAGAAGCATTCAAGTCTCCCCTTACCAATGGCTCTCCTTACATACTTCACTAATTTCGTGGACTGCCCCTTCTGTATCCCTCTTCTTATGGTGGTTGTGCTGGTGTAGTGTTTTGATTTGTGACTTCATTGTGCATGGCTTGCCTTTGGGTCATTAACAGGAGTTCAATAGAAACTTTGTCGCTTGCTTTTTGTGACTTAAGATGATTTTTATTTTCTTCCCGCTTCGCAGGATTTAGGTGTGAAGCAGACAGCACAGCTCATGTACCAAACAGCCCTGACGCAGAGTGGCTTCATTTTAGCTGACCCCAAGGAGTTTGCGTCCCTGCAGTCCCCTATCTATGAAGACTAGTCTAGACATCAGTCCTGATGCAACAGTGGAGGAGGAAGCTAGACGTAGAAGAATCTGAATCTGAATCTGAATCCGATGAGACAAAGGAAGCAGATTCCTCTTCCAAGGCTGCCTCTGATGGAGACTCGGAGACTTCTGTTGTCAAGGATGAGTTATAGACTGAAACAATAGGTAGTTTTTGTCACCAGAACAGAGTATTTTTCTGTTTTCCATATCTCGGGAGAAAGCTAGAGTTGCTGCATACCTGATACCTGGATTTAGGCTCAACGGCTTATTTGTGAAGATTCAGCAACAGTGTTAAAATCATAGTGGTGACTGTAGACATACCCACTAGGAATTATGTATGTTGCATTTTGTTGATTAGGTGTGAATCGACAATGTGGTTTTGGTTGTAAATTGTAATGGAATATCATGTCGCGAAACTGATGTGGTGACCACTTGGTTGGCTGGGTAAGAGACGACGTGGGTATCACTCTACTTGAAAAGGACTTTCTATGACTCGATAGTACACATACATTGGTGTTATGGCTACATCCAAAATTTGTTCATTGCGCTATCTTTTCTAAGTGTTTGGGCACAATTAACTACACTAGTCATTGTATAGGCAGAATTGGTATTTTTCGATACTAAACTAAACCACTTTTCTGAACAATGAGAAGTAGGATCATAAGCATCAAAATAGAGCATCTTTAACTCTTTTTTGTTTTTGTTCAAATTTTCAAATGTACTTCTGATCCATAAGCGCGGGTTGTTTAGACAGAAAAAATGCAGAAGCAAAACGGCACAAATAAGCTGCAACAAACACTAAGCTCCAGTCATGAGGTGCTTATGCTTGTGCTTATCCACCCACAAAATCTAGATACTGTAGTTTAAGACACCATTTTTTAGATGCTTGAGACCATCATCGCCCATCATTTTTTCCCATGCGATAAACTTCATTTCTTTCAGAGAGCGTATGAGCTGCACCTGCGAAGGATGGAAGCAACTGTTTGTGTGCTTGGCCACCTTGGCCTGTTATGTTTTGAATGCAGTAGTTTCGTTTGTGTTTTAGTAATGTAACATCTTCTCATGGTGGATTTGTTATTTTCAGACTGCTAATCTCGTTATTATTATTCGATATTTGGTCTGAAAAAAAAAAGAAAAGAAAAGAAAAAGAGAGATCAAATGAGCTTTCTTGACAAATTGAAGATTCTTGATTTTCTTTTTCATGAGCACCAACCCCATGTATGAAGCTTTTAATTGCAGCCGCCCAAGAATAAACAAAAGACCACTCAGGCCTCAGCCATGGGACTCTACTAAAAGAAGCTGATTTGATTCTCCAGCAATAAAGAAAGAACGATGCATATATAATCAAACGAAAAGGGATTGTTGAAGGCCACACCATTCATCGAACAATACCAATTCTGACATGGCACCATGTATCGATTGATGCCTTGAACCTTGGGTTTACCCAAGTAGACATGAGAAGTAAATGAGTGTTTTTGTCCGTCATGATATTGCATGTTTGAATTTCGGGGAGGCCAAACATTCCAAACTTTGGGGCCACTGGAGGTTTTGCTTGGTCGTCATGGCCCCGGAATTATTCGAGGTGCGCACAAGTCAGCCCGAACACCTGAATCTCATTAAAAAAGAAGAAGCAATGCCCATGCATTTGGCAACCCAAAAATTGTAGTAGTAGTGAAGAATCTAGATTCCGAAAGTCTGCAATTATAGGATTTGAATGGGAACGGAATTTCAGCCTATAAAAATCAGAGTGGGAGTTGACACCGAAAAGAGGAGAGATGAGGATGCATATTAACAGCCCATGTGATCATGTGGTTTTCTTGTCTTAGACTCCTCAACTTTTGTTTCATTCATCTATTGGTCCTTTTGTGGAATACGAATAGAAATTTACATCCATCCATCTTTTAATACTATTTGCTTGACTCTCTTCATCTTAAGCAGAAAGCTAGCTAGCCAAACAGGTTAAGTGGATTTGTTCTGTTGCAAATGCATTGCATGTGCCCTTTCAATTAACAAGTTTTGTCATTCAGTTGCTGATTGACCATCAAAGGCATCAACCACCTCTCAATTCCCTTCCCCTTTTCCGGCAGATATACAAATTGACTTGTGATTTTTCTATAGCAGAACTGTACCTCTATCAGCTTACGTGCACCTCCACAAATTTTGGGTCCTAAAGTTTTCGACTCACAAATTTTCAGTGACCCCAAGGTTTTTTTTTTCCTAGCGGTGAGAGTCGAACTTGCAAGCCTGAGAAGGCTCCTGACGACTCCTGTTAGGGGTGAAGCCTGATATAGGCTAGAGCTGGACCGGCTTTGGGTTGGTGCTGGGCCAGTTTTTGGCCCAAGGCAGGGCCGGCTGTGCTGGACCAGCTTTGAGGCTGGTTCGTTCACCTATAAATTCTTTTCTAAATCATTTTTAGGGTAAGACAGCACCCGAGAGACTTTGGAAAATGAGAGATAAACTGTTGTAACTCTTGAGAGAGAACTTGTAAGATTTTTCCATCAATCAATAGTGAATTGGTGCGGATAAAAAAAAAAAATAGTGAACTGGTGTGGCTCCCGAAGAGTAAGCAAGTTTTGCTTTCGATTTTTCTCATCATTTCCCTTTCTCTTGATAAGTCCTTCAACAATCTCAATTGGACAAAAATGACTTATTTCATGTTCAGGAGTCTGGAGAACTACTTCTCTCGAGACTAGTATGCAAAAGGCTCTCATGGATTATAGCTGCTGAGTGATTTTATTATACAAAATGATGCAGTTTTCCGTACATATCTTCTTCTCAAATTTAATATATCCACAATTTTAGCTCATGATTTAAAAACTCATTGGCAACGTCATTGTAGATGAATTTCCCTACAAAAATTCCATTCTAGATCATTTGTCCTTTTTGTAATTACATATTCATCGTATAGGCACATGGAATCGGTGATCTTGTAGTGCACAATTCGAGCCGTCCAAAAGTGTTTTTAATGGTTCAAATTTTGAAAAAAATTCATTGATTGTAAAAATGAACGGCTCGCTCAGATTGCGCACTGCATCCCTGTAATATATACAAGGGTGCACTACAGGATGCCCTTGTCCATCGGCCAATCTTATCAAATTGAGCTTTCTATTAGCAAAGAATCACCACACTTACCCAAAAGATTGTCTACCCATAAACAAAAACCATGCTCACCACAAAATGCCTTCTCTTTCAAAGATTTCTGGTATTGAAACTTCATATCACACTAATTTCTCTCTCTTGTCTAATCGTCAAACCCAGACTTCATTGGTTAGTAACTTCAGAGAATTAACTATAATTCGGTAGATCAAAGTTGTCTTATCTATATGGTGGTAAACATCAAATCAAATAAAGGCATGACCTAACACATGACTCTAGAGGACACAAATGAAAGTAAATAAAGACACGCATTCATCGAATGTTGGCTGTCCACAGTTTCACTATAATGAAGAAGAACAAAATTGGATCAGAGTTTCTATATCAATGCAACATATAACTAGGGTTATTAATGCGGATTCTACATTTGTGTTCAAGGCTTTATGTGGGAAGCAGGTCCAAGCAAACCAGCTTAGTGGGGTGCTTTGGGAGATTCTGGTACTAGCTTTTCAGTTCTCCTCTTTGCAGGTCATGTTTTGTCATCGCGAGGCTAATTTAGTATTGACTTATTAGCCAAGAATTCAACAGCAGCTCAAGAGATTTTTGGTCTATATAGTATAGCGTTGCACCGGAATTTTCGTTGTGGAAGCTTTGTTAATTTGATGACAAGATAGGGGCAGTAGTCGCTCGTTTTGTAAAGATGTATCAACTTTGTACTACTTTTGAGATCATATAAATTATGTTGTTTGGTTTGAAAAAAATAAAAACAAAAACATAATAGTAATTGTGGTGGACGTAACATTGGTGGTGGTCTGGAGGGGTGGGGGTTATGAGGTGCTAAAACGACAGTTGTGGTGGAGATGGAGTAATCGTGGTGGAATTGGATATGGAGATGTGAGTCGTGGCGCTAAAGTATTGGTGTCGATGGTAGTGGTTAAATGAAGGCGGATGTGGTAGGGTTGAGGTGTGGTGCCAATGGTGTTAGTTGAGTGGAAGTGTGGTGGTAGTGGTTGTGAAGAGATGGTGGGGGAGGGGTTGTGGTTGGTGGCGGAGGGATGGTAGTGCTCCCATGATCTTTGTAGTGTGCTTTCTACTCATTTTTCATAAAACAAACATTATTATTGGTATGGTTGGACTTCACCATCTTTTAGTACTTTCAAAATCTTCTTTATCGATACACAATAGGTCTTTATCCGATTTAAAATTAAAGAGATGCGGGCGTTTTACAGGAACGATTTATTATATGACTTATTGAGGGTAAAATAGTCATATATTTTCATTTACAAATAATTTTTTATCTAAACTCTTTGGGTTAAAAAGTAGACTCAACAATCTTTTTAACGCTTCAAACCTTGCAAAAATCGCAATTCGGGAGTGTCCGAAAGTAGCCCGGAAAATTTGAGAAATTGTGGACCTTCAATGCACCTGAGGCGCATTACATTGCGCTCCGGGTGCACTCAACTGCGCTTGAGGCACCAGCCCTAAAATCCCACAATTCGTCAAAATTCGTGAGCGTGTTCCGGACACTCTGAACTCCGATTTTTGCAAGGTTTGAACTGTTGAAACGTTTGTTGAGTCTATTTTCTAATCCAAATAGTTTTGATCCAAAATTTTTTTTACATCAAAAGATATGACTATTTTACCCACAGTTAGTTGAAAAATAAATTATTTCTATAAAACGCTCGTATCTCTCTCAAATTAAATCGGATCGAAACCTATTTTATATCGATAAAGAGGGCTTTCGATGCACTAAAAGATGGTGGGATCAGACCGTAAAAATAATAGATTTTAGGTTTATGAAAAGTTGATCGAATGTAGACTAATTCAAAGATCGTTGAACTCATTACTAGGGTTAAACTAGGGGTACACTTGCTTATTGTTTCGGATCAACAAATACGGACTCTCATGCATTTGATACAAACTCGTCCCCTAGCCATCCCATGTTTTGTAGCATCAAAGCAAAAAATATTTATTAGCTCTTGTTACCCTGCAAGCACTGCTACTGTGAAAATGAAGCCAAAACCTGCCCAATCTAGCCGTAAGTGGGGAGCTCTAAGCATACATAGGAAATGGAAGTAACTTGAAATCTTGGATTCTACTCAGCAAAATGACAAGCTCCTTCGTAGATCTCATCCAAGATCATGTTTTAGCAGAGAAAATGACAATTTCTGCTGCCATGTGGAGGTTTTTTCGTTCTCTTTGTGGAACTTTCTCACCCATTTTGTGGTTGAGTAGTCGATTTCATTTGGGCTCTTTCTCTTATGGAGCTAGGTTCCCTTGAGGATCTTCTACGTACCTACTAACACATTTGTCTCCTTATATGATTCGTTGCGGTATGTGTCCTTTGAGCTTCCAATATTATGCATGTGCTTGTGTTTAGGTGATTGATGAATATCTTCGGGCTGTGAAAGAAATTTACTATATGTTTTTTGGAAAAAAAAAAAAATTATTCTGGATGAATTTTTCCTCTGTATTTCTTGGTTATTTTAATTACTTTGATTAAATCTCATTTCTAAAATCATGAATCTAATGAGAAAATGATTTGATCAAAAGAAAGAAAAAAAGAAGAGAAGATCATGGGGGGGCCATTGGTAACATGATTCCAAATCCTTTTCTGCAGCAAAACTGACAGCATAACTAACTACCAAGCTTGCAATTCCAGTAAAGTGGGATTTCCTTAGGGGCAGTACCCCACCAGCCATTATGCAAAGATTCACATTAAAGCAAAACACTATACTTTACCTCATTCTTTCTAAATCAATCAACAAAATTAGCATATCACACCATTTCCATAAAAGCTAGCTCTTCCTTTTGATCATTAATTCATTTCGCTTGTAGATCTTCCAAAACTTTAAGCAACAAAATTAGCAATAAAATGCTATCACATAGAGTGTATACTAAGCATCTAATTTTACAAGCTTCAATTAATCACGGTTAATGTACAATGTTGATTTCATTGGCCTTTTCACCATATTAAAGGCAATGAAAAGAGAAGATTAGAAGAGTGACTAAGGTGGTAATCAATGTGGAGTGGGTGCCAAATCTAGAAATGGCTTTTGATGAGTCTCCAGCTATAAAACTGGGTGACCATGAGTCCGCCGTTTGGTTATCCATTGATCCGGATCCAGACCCAGATCCATTTATTGTACTAATATTTGTGACTGGAGACACGCTTGTTGGTGTTCCCGTTGTTGGTGTTGATGAATAACTTGAAGACTTTTGGCTGAGAAAATAGAAGGTGAATATATTAGAATAGAACATTTAGCATAAGTATAACTTAATTAACAAAATGAAAGAAGATAAAAGGAGATGCTTGAGCATAAAGTGCATGGAAAACATAGAACACCAAGAAAATGTTCATGATTACACAATGAAAATAATGAAAATTAACATATATGCAGTACTAAGATAATGCAATCTCGATCTGAAATTATTATTTTTGTTTCGATGGACACTTTTCTTTGACACTTTCCTAGCTACTATGTGGCTAAATAACTACACGAAAGAGGAGCTAAAATTCAAAGAGAATATTGAGAAAATGACTTGTAAGTAAGAGAATAGAATAAAATCTCATCAAAGAAAAGGTGAAATTAACCAACAGATGAACAAATGAATCATTGTTTAATTAATTACCTTGTCAAAGAAGGGCAAAATGTAATCGTATAATCCGCGCTTGTACACGTAAAAGTACTGGTAGCGTCATCATAAGCATAACTATACGACCTCGGACACGCTGACTTGAAAATCTGTGAATAAACTGATGGTTGACAGGTGTCCGGAGTACTATACGCTCCGCTGCAACAATACTCTGGACTCCCAAACGCCTCGCAAGCGCTCCTGCACGCCTGCCCACCATCGACCTGTAACTCAACTGGGCATCGCTGATTCAGATCCGCAATACACCCGGTTGCGCCACATACACCCGACCCGCTAATTGCTTCCACTATCATTGGCAAATTATACCCATCAACTAAGCTCACATCGTAGAAGTCCTGCAGGCTACCCGACCCGAGTGTGAACTCGGCCAGGGTTGCAGGCGGGATTGCACCCGCCCCATTACACTCCACTTGGTTTGACCCGCAGTCACCCGTGGCACATGTTCCTACACCTGAGTTGGCATCAAAGTTGCAGCCGGTTCTGCCCCAGAACCGGCCCGACCAACCGGGTGGGCCTTGGAGGGCTGCCGACCTGTCCGGTGGGAGTTCAAACCCGGTGCTACCCAATTGAGTGTTACCTAGAATTCCAGGCCATACCGTGTAGTCACACGTGTTTATGAAGGTAAATGTAGCCCCTGAAATGCCTGAAATATCAAAAGGGTACCCATTACAATAAGTAAATACTACTACATTACCCACCTTATTACATTTACACATAAATCATTACTCATAACTAAGCTAATCTTGATTCGAGAAATCAAAATTTGATTCTTTTTCTTTAAAAATTTACCTCTGGTGATCACAAGCAAAATGAGGCTGAGGAAGAGAGGGGAAGGGTATGGGAGGATCGGATCCATTTGAAAACAGAGAAAACAGAATATTTAAATCTGCTAATGTGAGAATTCAATATGGACTAAAAGAAGATATGGGTTTTTTCCCCAATGGTAATCTGAAGAAGATGATAGAAGAAGAAGGAGGAGATGAAGAAGAAGAACAAGAGTGGGTGATGATGGAAGGTTTTGTGAAATGACAGAGAAGAGAAGAGGAAGGGGATTTGGGTTGAGATTTGCAGCCCATATAAATAACCAAAATTCTGAGAGTTTGGTGAATTTGGATGGGGCAGGGGATAGGGAAGAAGTGCTGAAGGGAAGACACTTGTTAACCTTGTTGAGGAGATCTCTTTGTGTATATATATATATATGCATGCCGGATCAGGTAAGGGATCCCGGACGGAGCGTTTCTTGCGGATCTCGCGTCTCAACCGTTAGATCGTGTTTTCAATGATCTAGATCTGCGGATGGTTTATGACCGGTCACAATTAACTTTTCTCCGGAAAAAGTTTCATTAAAATCTAGACCATTGAAAATACGATCCAACGGCTGAGATCATGGTCCGCATGAAATGCTCCATCCGGGATCCCTTGCCTAATCCGGACTCTCTCTCTCTCTCTCTCTATATATATATATATATATATATATATATTCAGTTATTTTCCAATGAGAAGGTCCTTATTTTAGTTAAAATAAGGACCTTCCCATTTCTCCCATTTTCCCTTCGAATTTTGATGATTCAAGCCGCTCAATGTGTTTAGAACGTGATTTTAAGGGTACCCGCGAGGAATCGGCAAAAAAAAAAAAGACAAGAAAGGGTTTCTTCCAAGCAGTTTTAATTTGAACCGTTTGATAAAAAATATAAAAACTGCTCGGATGAAGCCCTTTCTGGTCTTTTTTTTGCTGATTTCTCTCAAGTACCCTTAAAATCACGTTTTGAACACATTGAGCGGCTTGGATCATCAAAATTCGAAGGGAAAATGGGAGAAATGGGAAGGTCCTTATTTTAACTAAAATAAGGACCTTCTCATTGGAAAATAACTGTATGTATGTGTGTATATATATATATATATATATATATATATATATATATATATATATATATATATATATATATATATATATATATATAGTCCGGATTAGGCAAGGGATCCCGGATGGAGCATTTCATGCGGACCATCGATCGGGAAAGGGAGGTCCTTATTTTATTAAGTTAACGTGGTCCTTAGGAGAAGCGAACTCTCTCTCTCTCTCTCTCTCTCTCTCTATATATATATATATATATGTGCATGTACATGTATTATATTATATAGATTTGTTTTAATAACCGGATTCCAGGCTAGGTTACGCGTACCTCGACTAATTCCGGGACCTTGAAAATAACGGTCTGACAAACCCTCCGGTGGCCCCAAGGTTTGGAACATGCGGCCTATATGAGATTCGAACATTCAAACTTGCGGAAGACCAATTACTCGTGCCCGTTTGGCCAAACCCCTCGCTTATATATATTATAAAAAGTTTTGATATGGAAGAATGTTGAATAAAATATGAAACAGTTTTTTGCTTTTTTGGACGTTGAAAAATTGAAACAGTTGAGTGAGGACAAAATGGACGTAATTTACGGTTGCCAAAGTGCCAAATTTTGGACCAAATCGTAGGGTTGTGAATTGTGATGCCTTAACTTTAAGAAAGGTGTGGTTATTTTTTTTAAATCGTACTTTGGTGAGTTTCTACTCAATGTCCCAAGGAAACCAAAGGCAAGTGATGGGCTAGAGAATAAAGGGGCAGAAAATTAGAATTCCAAAGGACAGAAGAGAAGAAAAGAACATTAAAAAGGGGTTTATAAAATATAGAAGAGAAAACTACTTTTCATTTTTGTCCAAAAATGGAACAGTTATTGCCTTTTTTTTCACTACATTGTAGATAAAATATACCAAAATTAAAGACCGTTGTCTGCCATCATTCGTATAGTAAATATATAAAATTTGCTAAAAATAATTCTTTAATTTTTTCAAGTTATTGATTTTTTTCTGAACTAGTTTGATATCCGTTATTGATTCTCATGTGTTAATCTTGTGGTTTAGTTTGGATGGTTAGGCTCTTTTTTTTTTTTTCATTATATTTTGCTAGAAACATTTACGTGTCGTATGACTTTGAAATAAACGGCATCTCAATAGGGCGGATATTCGACTCAAGCCCAGATGGTATAGTTAAATGAAGTTTTCGCTTGTATAAGAATTATCACCAAAAGGGATACCTTTCAATAAATTTTTACCTTTGGCATCTTCTATGACATTTTAACTATCATGGGAGAGTTGGTATCTAGAGGTTTACTAGTTGAAAGGGTCTCAAGCTCACCAAATCTAAAAATAATCATGAGGCTGTAACATAAGAATTAGCAATCCACTTTTTCTGTATTTTCTAATCAAATTTCAACGACAACATTCCCTTATAAGCTGGAAATCCCTACTTGGATTGAAAGGACCTCAACAAAGTAGAATAAAATAAAGAGTAAGGGTTGGCTACATCGGATGGTATTTGGCGAATAATGTTTGAGTTCTTTCACATTATCGTAACAATCCGAGCTAGCTGACCTGTTAACCCTTAGTTTAATCACGTGACTCAAAATGTTAACCTCTGGTTAAACAGTAGCTACTTCGGTTTTCTTATCTTTTTTTTTTTTAATTGGCAAAAGAAATTTTATTAATCTTAGAGCCAAAGTTACAAAAATTAAAAGGGAACGGAGAAACGGCATCACAACCAAAGACCTACATTTGGTTGGGTTTCCTTATTTTAAGGTGGGGAGATTGTGATACCCCACCCCATTTGGTTGTCTCAAATCTGTGGGAGAATTGAAATGAATGTAATATATAAAGAAATCCGATCAGCTACTGTATAATCTGAGTTTAACTTTTTGAGTCACGTGGTTAGGCTAAGGGTTAGCAGGTCAATTGGCTCGGATTGTTACCATTTTGAATTCAGAGTTGTGTTGATGAGATTAAAGGGGGGGAAAATGGGTAAAAGCCGTGAAAAACTTGGTGAAAAGATGCATAAACCAAGTGGAATGATATGTCAATGCTTTCTTCGACACCGAGAGATTCTTCTTCTTCTTCTTCTTCTTTTTAAATCAGGAACATAACATAAATTAATTTAGGGTCATACAATAGTCTAGGGTACTCGATCCCATTTCGGTCTTCGCAAAGATGCGAAATAATATAATTTGGAGCAACATCGAAAATATGAAAGTCTAAGCCATCATTGAAATCCATATTAGCTAATAAGTCCGCAGCGCGGTAAACATGATCAATTCGTTCCACTTGCAGCTGTCTCATCAAGTACCTGCAATCATGGATAATATTACTCAGGCTGTGCCGCAGTTGAGTCGGTCCCATGATGAGTTGAGTGGCTGCCAAAGCATCCATCTCCATGATGATATTAAAAGTCCGCACATCGAGAGATTCTAATTTCCTCATTTTGAGCATGATGATATTATTTTGCACAATTTCGCCTTTATTAGTTTTCCATTACTTGGTTTGACGACAGTCGGGAGGAATCTAAAAAGTAAAAAATTACGATAAAAAAACTTTAAAATTATGTGTAAAGACAAAAATATCTATCTGTTTTAAATTATTCTTTTCTTTAGTGAATTTTTTTAAGGTTTCATCATAACTATTAACTTTTTAGATTCCTCCTGTCGAGATAAGTCAATAATTAAAAAACAAAATCGACGCAAAACTAACAAAGACAGAAAAATTCATTAAGGACAAAAAAAAATAGTAATCCTCTTGCATTATCACTTAGCAAAAGCCCCCCTGACTAGCTTAAATGGCATATTAATTATTACTTCAATAAAATCAAGATTTTACGGTTACCAATTCTGTCTGCATCAAAGGATTCTGCCTAACTAACGTGTTTGGGGAAATAGCTAGTTTCCTTCAAGAATATAATCTAGAAAGCTGCTACACACATACAATTTGTGCATAGATTGTGCAAAGATTTTGTTGTGGGGCCCACCCGATCCTAGACAAATCATCCGAGCCATTCATTAAATATGAAATATTTTTTCAAGGGTCCCCATAAAAAATAAGCTCAATCCGATACCTATAGGTGTTTCATCCAACCATCTAACTTTTCATTCAGGTTTTCGGATAATGAAAAGTTATATGGTTGGATCGAGCATCTATAGGTATCGGATTGAGCCTATTTTTTACAAGAACCCTTGAAAAACTATTTTACATTTAATGAACGGCTCGGATGATTTGTGTGGGACCCGTGGTGGCCCCACAACAAAATCTGTTCCCAATTTGTGCACAGATTGTATGTGTGTCGACTTTCCAAGCCATATTCACATTTCTATTTGTCCACTCAACTTTAAATTCGAACAGGATTCGTAATTACAGATCCGAAAAAACAAAACAAGCAACTTGATCTCTGAATCAAATTAGAATTGATGATTTGAATCAAGTAGTCCAGTTGTTGACAAAAATTTGACATCTTTTGATCGACTTTAAGACTTACGTATCGCATTAATCAAACGTTCCAAAAACTCACTTATTAAATTAAATTAACAGGTTTTGCCTAATGTTTTCATTTGACGGCCAGACATGTATTTCTACAACGTATTACATGTTCTTGCTCCTTTTTTTTTTTGTCTCCCTCGGTCGTTTTCTGTTTCCGATTTTCGCAAAATTTTTCCGGATCAGATTACAAAAAGCTTTATAAAACAACAACCCAGTTTCTAGAAACGCCAAAAATCAAATGTTTTGAGAAATTGTTTTTATCAAAAAAGAACAAGAAAGAGCATTTTTTAGTGAGTGCCCATTGGTGAAATCATGGGCAGAAGAAGGCCAATGGGTTAGCCCACCTGAATATATATTTTGAGATTATTGGGCCCTACAATATACTCCCTCCATCGCTATTTAATTGTCCACTACGATTTTGCGTGCATTTTCAACGACTTATATCTCTCAACGTATATTATGTTTTATGTTTTTGAAATCATTCTCATATAGAAAAACTTGAGATTTATCAAACAAGATCTATATTGCATATTTTTAACAATACATGTCGAAAGATATAAATCATTAAAAATGCACGCAAAATCGTAGTGCACAATTAAATAGGGACGGAGGGAGTATATATGCAGAGTACTGCAGCAAGAAGAAAAAACAGCAATCACATGGCATTTTTTTTCAGGTGTCAACCAACATGTGGAATTAATACAATTGGTCAATTAGTGGAGACTGGAGAATCATGTTTGGTAACGTCTTGTTTTCATAAATAATAATTTATTTTTTTATATTAAAAGAAGAAATGTTTGGATACAGGATCAATTGTCCATGAAAGTTATGAAACTGTTCAAGGAAATGAATTAAACGGTTAGTTTCTATATAAATAAACTGTCCATGGGGCTTTCTTTTCTTAAATATCAAACATCCATCTCATTAAAAAAAATATAAAATATGGGGTTGCATTCAACTCATATATCCAAGTTACTCGATCCCACTCTAACTCACATAATTTATGTGCATGAGTGAAGCGAGAGCGTTAAATTAAGTGTCTCTGAAACCATCCAAACCAACAAAAATTCGCGAGAGCGAGGATTGAGAGTGCAAGAATTAAAAGTAGGAGCGTAGGGCAGATCAAAGGATTATGCGAAGAAGCTCCCACTCCTTCAAAGATATTACCTATAATAATAATACGTAGTTACGTACGTACACTAATCTACTGGAAACATGGTTCCATGAAAGTCTCTCAAAAAAGTATTCCCCAACCATTTGTTGTTGTTCTTTAATTAATATTTGGTTTACGTTAGAGTCAATGAACTTGTAAGTTGGAAGAAGTTATCAGATAATTAGAAAAAAATGAGACAATGAAAACTTAAGATAATTATTCTTTCATAAAAAAAAGGTGTTGCCTAAAGAAGAGAAAATCAGTATGTGGAAAGTTGACAGCTTTTCATGTGTCATCACTTGCCAGCACCAGCAGATGATCGTTCGCAAATTTACTTTGAAATCTAGCACACACACACACACACACACACTCTCTCTCTCTCTCTCTCTCTCTCTCTCTCTCTCTCTCTCTCTTATTATATGACCATTCGTCAAATATGGTGGTGTTCATGTGGATAAGATCTTATAAAAAAAGGTTATACGTCGAGTAAGCACTTCGAATGGTGACACAAGCTTACAACTTTTCTTCCCCACGAGGGAAATAAAATGGATAGAAGTTTAGTTATGGCTTTTCAAATTACGGAGATGGTTCATGAATTTTTTTACAGATACAGATATCAATAACAGATATTGTAATCGTGTTAGAGATCGTTCAAAGCACGTAGATCCCACACGATGTGGGTGAGAGTGAGATGCACAGGCATCAATCGGATACGTACGCACGTATTTGTGTTTGAATATGTGCCCGAACATCTGTGTTCAAAGCATTTTTCTTAAAAGCGCGTTGTATCGACCATGCAAGAAAGGGATGGAAAGGAAAGGACAAAACGACAAACACACTGACGTGCAAAGGTGTGAATTTAAGGTGGCATTTGATTGACCCACAAAGTATAAATGCGTGTGGGGTTCGAACAATGAGATTTTTCTAAAGATTTTTGGATATTGGTGTTATTTGTCAAGTAATTAATTGCATGGCCATCTTGCATGTGATTTATTTCTATTCCCTTTCTTTATTTGGTACTTTCTTCCGCCAATTGGTTGAAACAAAGGCATGAGACAGACGTGTCTTGACAAGGTGACTCGATGGTGTCAGTTGGTGTCAACACTAGTCCCTTAGACAAGTTGCAGTCGTGCTGCACATTAAGACCCGATGATTATTGAGGTATGGATGCTAAATAGGAAGCTAGCTTCTGGAACAATGCAATCAGCGAAACGGCTACTTGGAGCTGGGTTGGATCATGAAATTGGCTCTGGTTGGATCCCTTTTCCCCTTTTTTCTTCCCTTTTGGCTTCAACTATTTCACAACAGTACCGAGTTGTGAAATAGATATTACCATACGCAGTATCGATCCTTCAGAAAGGGCTCAGATAATGGTGCAATAGTTTTTCGAGATCTCTACAATTCGCAATAGACTTATCTCATCAATTTGGATCAAACGATAGAAATCTTGGTTTTCACTTTTTTTTTTATTTATCCGTGCTTACTTTTATAGGTGTCCAACATTGTAACCATTGTTGTAGATTTAAGAGTTTACGTACACTGAGCGAAGAGATATTGTGCACACCAGCAGGTCATAATTTGACACTTATTTCGAATTAATGATTAAATAGAATGATGACAAGCTAAAATCACTCTCTTTATCGAGTCATCGTAAAACAAGATAATCTTTGTTAAACCATGGCCAAAATTCGGAAAAAAAGGAGACCACCTTCCATTGCCTTTACTGGTTATATATAGTTTTTGAACCACCCATGAATATGGTTGGCATGTTATCTGTCGTGTAAAGATCGATCGAAAAGGATATGGATAATCGTTTACTTTTCCATTACTAGTACTTTTGGCCCTTTTTTTTTGTTTTTTTGTTTTTAATCTTTTATCCTTAATTCGTGTCATCTTTGAAAAAGCCATAATGGTTTTGAAACATCTCAAGAAATTAAGGGGACTTTCCTCTTGCAATATTCCTCCTTTATTTGGAGAATTTTGTTTTTATTTTTTATTCGTTTTGTTAATTCCTTGGACAAATTCCTTTGCAAATTCATTCATTGTATTCATGATCTAAACACAGCCTGAGGAAAATGCTTCATGGGGAGGTTAAATTTGGCCGGTGGGACCTAGAAGTTAGAAGTAACCAATAAAAGTGAAGGTAATTTTCACCCTCACCAAAATTGGACTCCGGTAATGTGGCATATGTCGCCCTATGTTTATTGTTAAATGGATTTTACATAGTATCAACCACAATATTGTTGCACAATTCAGAATTTCGAAATTGTAGCTAGGGTCACTCTGATGGTATTTTATCTGAAACTAGAAGAGCCAAATTGAGGAAATCTATATATACAAATTTAGATCCAACTTTAATTTATCATAATTAGGTGGAGATCTAAGGTCTCCAAATTATATTAAGTGACATCATGCATTCATATTCCACACTCAACCAATGGGGGACTCATATTATCTAACATCATGCATCTTTTCACGTGCAATCACATTTGAAGCCTATTACCATGCAATCTCTTTATTGACTCGCTTTGATACCACGTAAAGAATTTTCATCCACAGAAATTAATTAAATAAGTCAAGGCCGGTATCAGGCGAAGAGATCCTAACATTATGTCAAGCTATCACTTAGTACATACGCAAACAATGTGATATATATATATATATATATGTATAACATTGAACATTTTATGTATGAATTTGTTTAATAAGTAGTAATTTTTATCTCTCCTTGTCAACAGGAGAACCAAAAGATAAAACTCAATTGGACAAGTCAATTTTTGCATGCCCATGCACCAACGTCATAAAGAGGGCAACAATTAGGACAAGTCAATTTTTGCATGCCCATGCACCAACGTCATAAAGAGGGCAACATGAATGAAAGTTAACTAACTCACTCCCCTCCCCTTTAATAAAAAAGCAAATGTCCCTTTATAATATATATATATATATATATATATATATATATATATATATATATATATATATATATGCATCAGAGCTTATCAGAAGAAAATCTTCAAAATAAGCCAAATGGAATGTGTAGTCGGATTGAATTTTGTTTCTTCATTAATTCTGCATGCATGCATTATCTTTTATGATCCTATTGGATATGCAATGCCATTTCAGCAACCTTTTTAATCCTAAAATTATATATATGGAATAGAGAAAAAAATTACATCTTTCATTTTTATTGTCTAGCTTCTTCTTAGCTAAGTTTTGTAACTGTTCCCATTACTAAACTTGTCCTAAACTTTTAAAAATGCTAGGAACGCATTCAAGTGTGTACGTTCATTTGTACATCTTCTCACAAGTGATTGCGGGATCGTCTAATTAGTTTTGTAAGTCCTACCATCCAGGGGCGGAGCTACGTTGGGACCCGGGGGGGCCCGGCCCCAGGCTCCCCTAGCGTCCGAGTTTTAAAATTTTAATTTTGTATATTATTGATAATTATTCGTGTATAGCTACTTATAATCTTAATAATTTTGGTTTGACTTGATAAAAAACCGGTTATTTTCCATTCAAATTTCTCAATGTCTTTCAGAAATACTCCCTCCGTCCCGGTTTGTTTGTCTCCTTTTTGACTTTTTTAGAGCGTTTGACCTCTCAAAGAATTGGCTATAATTTTCAATTCGTAATGTTTTTAATATGCAATATGGATCTTGTTTGATAGATCTCAATTAGTTTTATTATACAAAATCTTCAAAATCATAAAAAATATTATAAAATTTAAGATATAAGTATAATTTTGAAAGACACGTATTTCGACAATTGGACAAACAAACCGGGACGGAGGGAGTAAAAAATAAGCGCGTAACAGTTGAAGTAACCTAAAGAAAGAAACAAAATGATTAGTATATTTTAACTGCATTAAGATAGAATTATTTCAATGTACAAATATAATGTATTGGAAAGCAAAAATAATATGATATAATAAGTAAACGTTCCGATAAATATATGTCTAATAAGCCAACCCCCCGGAGTAAAAATCTTGGCTCCACCACTGCTACCATCACTTATGAAAGAGACGTAAAAAACGGATGTAAACTTTGATGTGTCCATAGCATTGCTCTAACTAATTAGGCGAGACTATTGCGGCGTGGAAAACTTCTGAACGTGCAATCTTTTGCGCATGCTGTAATATATAGTACTCTAGAAGCCCTGGTGCGATCACATGAACATAAAAGGGTTTTTGAATGCGAAATGAACTATGGAAATAGAACAATGATTATACACAAATTTGAGATAGAAAAAGAAACGATGCATCCAGTAATTAAATATCTGATCAGCTGGACTCTCCAATCCAATACTGCCAGAAATCAGCTCATGTTATATATGTAGTTTTTTTTTTTTGCTCGGCATATGTTATATATATGTAGTTATAAAGATGAATGATAAGTTCGGTGAAAAAATATGATGAAAGATAGGGGTTTTTTTTTTTTTTTTTTTAAAAGGTGAAAAAGTTTTACTAATCTTTGAAAGACTAAAATTGGCACAAGATGAATTCATGGAAATACCATGAGGAGGTGATGAGTTCGACTTCTCTTTCAAAGTGTACGGCTAATCTAACTATTCTAACAAAATTGCCTTTTGCTCATAAAAAAAAGAAGAGAGAGTTACTACTACAATAATAGTAAAAGATGACAGTTGTGAAACGACATTAAAATGCTTTAAAGCCGTCATCTTTTGTAACCACCCGCTCTCACCCTGTATAATATTGTCCGCTTTAAACACCAAACCCCATCAAACCTCCTAGTGAGGTCACCTATCCCAGGATTACTCCAGTGCGAGCACGCTTAACTATGAAGTTTCAATTGGTTTTGGCACCCTTATGGCTTTAAAAGTCCTTGTATAAAATAGGATGACTATATATTATTTATAAAATACAACTTACACTTCACCAAATGATATGAGACTACCCTCGATTGACCCGTCTGGTCACTGATCCGACAACCCCTCGCACGGGTCCCAACTGCCCTTAGGTCGGTTGACCACTACCTGGAACTCCTCAGGGGCAGGGCATCACAATCTCCCCCATTTAGGAACACACGTCCTCGTAAGGAGTCGAGATTTTGTCTAACATTTCTAGTTGGTACAGGCTCTGATACCATATGTAATGACCCGCTCCCAATTTGAGACTTCAAAGCAACGACGCTCATAGATGGCACCGTTTTCTCCAAAAACAAAATTTTGTTCTTTAATATCACTTATAAGGAGAAACCGACATTAAAAAGAAAGAATAGTTACGTCACTATTTTACAAAGTGAGATCATAAATATATTAGATCACAAATTAGGAGAAACTGACATTAAAAAAAAGAATAGTTATGTCACTATTTTACAAAGTGACATCATAAATATATTATATCACAATTTAGGAGAAACTGACATTAAAAAGAAATAATAGTTATGTCACTATTTTGCAAAGTGACATCATAATATATTAGATCACAGTTTAAGAGAAACTGACATTAAAAAGAAAGAATAATTATGTCACTGTTTTAGAAAGTGACATTATAAATATATTATATCACGGTTTTTTAGATGACTGACATTATTCATCAATTGCAATCTTTTTAATTACAATTTTTTTAAAAACTGACATCTTTTCACTTTTCCAAGCGTCATCTTTTAACAATATTGTAGTAGTGAGTAATTAAGTTTATAATACTAGCAAGTGGAAGGAAGTACAGTTAGTGCCTCTTTTATACTCCCTTGCACACATGGACATGGTTCGATTTCCGTAAGCACGAACCCATCTCCTTCTCCAAGTCTCTTACGATAGAGTAGATCGATAAGGTTTAACGAATGGTAAAAAAAACAGAAAAAAAAGTTTACACTGAAGGAGTATTATAGGAAATTAAGAGTACTGGCATATGGAACTTTATGTTTTCGATAGCTCTTCTTGGGCTTGATCTAATGACCCGTCTTCTTGAAGAGGTGTTTCACTCGCTAATAAGTCTGATGAGCCCATGGGCTTTCTTTGTTTTTCCCTTCTTGTTTCAAGGAATCGAATTGGGCTTAAAGGAAAAAAAAATAGAGAAAATTACGGCCAATGACGCGTTTTGATAATTAATATCCGTCAAAGGCATTTTATTCATTAGCAAATTTTTTTAGCATATCCTTAAAAAGTATTAATTATCAAAACACATCTTGTGCCGTCATTTTCCCAAACACACCAGGTTTGTATGAGAAGGCATAGAGTATTGTTTTATGGACCGGATTTGGATTATTTTTTATTTTTTTTCATAATTTCATTGATAAATTACCAAAACCACCCCTGACGTTTTTGCAAACTACATATTGCCCCACACTCCTTTGGGAAATTATAAAATACTTCTTCCGTCCCAAAAAAAAAAGACAATTTTTGAAATCCGTGTCATTTTTTATTACTTATATCTTTCAATCTATAATTTTTTTCATGGGTTTAAAAATTTTGTATGGTAAAATTAATTGAGAATTATCAAATAAGATCCATATTACATATTTTTTGACATCCATATTAAAAGATATAAGAAGTTGAAATTGACACGAATATTAAAAATTGACATCCAATTTGGGCCGGAGTACCCTTTATCACATTACAAATTACTCCCTTATTGTGATGTGACTGCTAGAAAATTCGACAGAATCAATCAAATCTTAATTACAACTTATGGACCGCAGTGTCCTTTTGTAGCTTGTGAAAGGCTACAGAGGTGTGGAAATAGCATTTCACTGGCTACAAAACTTGCAAGCGACTCCACCAATTACTACATCATGTTTCATGCCTAGCAAGTGACTGTGAATAAAGCATAAAAAACGTGCACGCCACGGAAGCGTCCAATGCTTCCATCAAAAAATTAAAATTTTAAATCAAAAAAAGGGAAATTTCCTGTGCACATTTCAAATGTTCTCTTGGTGGATATACCTACACAAAATGCATATTTGCAAATAAAATTAGAACGGTATATATCTTTCGTACGTATTGCAACTTGCAAGTAAAAGGTAATTTTATTTTTTGGTTTCGAAAAAACTTTTAAGCTAGCTCGGGATTTACGGCCCGTATCTTATATAAGTAGACTTCCAATGTGGGACGGGGTGTTATACACTCTTCTGGATACGTCGTCCCCAAGGGAAACATAAACAACTAAAGACGAAAGGATGGAGAATTGACCATTAACCAAAGATCGTTTGTATGAACCGGTGCAGACACACACTTTCAGACGTTAGACTATCCACAACAACCGGTTTCCGCCATTACTTGTGCATAAATTGGTCGGAACATAATCACATAAACAATAATAAATCCCACTCAATTTCACATTGAAAAGATAAGAGGAAAATAACACTGTTAAACAATAGATTTCACCTCTGAGATTTTCAGGCATTGTGACAAACTTAAGACACACGGACTTTAAATGGGAGCAACAATGCTGCTCTGCTAGAGCTAATGTCGTTGCCACGGTGTTTATGACAACATCGTCACAAAGATTAGAGCAATCTACGGCACCCCTCTATAACTTCCTTGATCGACCTCTTCTTCCCCTCATTCAAATCTGTATTTTCCCTATGTAGCATACCTGAAAGCACTAAACTCTTATCTAAGAAGCTTTATACCTAATGCTGAGTTGTATGATCTATTTTTGGCTACAGAGTTAATCATTCTGTGATCAGTCTGCTCAGGATATGTTCTTTAACAAGTCCAGTAAACTTGTAGCTATGGAGATGACAAATTAAAACAAATTCACATGACAAATCCATGTAGCCTCAAATT
Source organism: Rhododendron mucronatum var. ripense (assembly GCA_019656295.1). Lineage (NCBI taxonomy): Eukaryota > Viridiplantae > Streptophyta > Magnoliopsida > Ericales > Ericaceae > Rhododendron > Rhododendron mucronatum. Next base: position 317,735 of record BPLT01000146.1, on the reverse strand, counting down.
AAGATGCTGTGGTTGCTTGGAACATTTCTAAAATACTTTTCTTGTTGGTTGCTTGGAACATTCATTATCATGCACTTGTCGAAAGTTTGAATTCCATGGCATTCTTTGCTCACATGCATTGGAGTTATTTCGTGACTTACAATATGAGAGTTTGCCTCGGTATTATTTGAAGAGATCGGCTAAAAGCTGATGCAGCATAGCCTCCTTTTACAAAACTATTTGCAAGAAGAGATCACGAACTTGTTTATGTTAAAGATTCTCTCTTTGAAACATAAACACAAATGGGTATGAATTAGAGGTACTCCTTCTTCGAACACACAATAATGAGAAAACTCTCAAATTTTCTTTAATTCAATAACAACTCCCTTAGCCCGAAGGCTTACAACTTACTCCCTCCGTCCCGATTTGTTTGTCCCCTTTTTGACTTTTTGAGAACGTTTGATTTCTCAAAGAATTGGCTATAATTTTCAATTCGTAATGTTTTTAATATGCAATATGGATCTTGTTTGATAGGTCTCAATTAGTTTTATTATACAAAATCTTCAAAATAAAAAAAATATTATAAAATGTAAGATATAAGTATATTTTTGAAAGACACGTATTTCGATAATTAGACAAACAAACCGAGACGGAGGGAGTATTATATAAGAAAAACCTCTAATCCTAATTGATTCGTCCGAAAGGAAGCAGAATCAATTAATTAACAAAAATTACCAAAAACAAAAAATTCCACTTTGACTAGGAAATCGAATACTAGAAAGAAATATAAGGTTGCCAAAATAAGAGGCAACTAAAACGGAATTTTCTAACAAAATAATAAACTCAAAATAATGCGTAATTAATTTATATTCTTCATATTTATGTTCTGCATCATTCTTCCCGTCTTGAATAAACTCGTCCTCGAGTTTATATAGTTGAGTGCGCCGAACCTTATCTGCATTAAGCTTGTATTTCAAATTGATTTTTTGCGAACCCAACTTGTAAAAAAGAGTCTTGATAATTTGAAGGAATGATTTCCCTTAACAAAACAAATTCACCTTCCTCCCAGATCAGAACACAATGACGCTTGCATGTAGTGTCTTCAATAAATTCCCAAAATGGATCAATAAATTTAGTTTTCAATAACACTAACATTGTAACAATTTTTTTTTGCAATATTTTTTTATTTTCTCCTTTTGTAATTTTCTCCACCGATTCTTCATCAAAAACTGATGGCTTACTCCAGTTCACAATTAGATCTGGAATAATATTTGATGTGAATAGCCACTCAATGGTAGCTTCATTCACCATTGTTCTCCCCCTCGTCTGATGATTACCAACCAAAGGTTTGGTGATAGAAATATCATCCGACACCTCCTCCTCCGGAAATCGAGGTTGAACCGGATAACGGCGAGATCAGTTTTCAACTTCTAAAGCCTCAAGACGTTGCAAAGCCGTCTCAAGTTCCACTCTTAGCCGTTGCAACCCTTTCTCCATTCGAGCATCTCGAGCAACTTCATCTCGCTCATAGACTTCATCAACTTAAGTTGTATGACCTCCTCTTCCACCCCGACCTCCAGCACATCCTCCGGCCATAGTCAGGATTGGAACTAGAGCTCTGATACCAACTAATGCAGCGCAGCCTCCTTTTACGAAACTATTTGCAAGAAGATATCACGAACTTACTTATGTTAAAGATTCTCTCTTTGAAACATAAACACAAATGGGTATGAATTAGAGGTACTTCCTCTTCGAACACACGAAAATGAGAAAACTCTCAATTTTTCTTTAATTCAGTAACAACTCCCTTAGCTTGAAGGTTTACAACTTATTATACAAGAAAAAACTCTAATCCTAATTGATTTATCCGAAAAGGAAGCAGAATCAATTGATTAACAAAAATTACTAAAAACAAAAAATTTTACTTTGACTAGGAAATCGAATACTAGAAAGAAATATAAGGTTGCCAAAATAAGAGGCAAAATGGAATTTCCTAACAAAATAATAAACTCAAAATAATGCGTAATTAATTTATATTCTTCATATTTCTGTTCTGCATCAAAAGCCTAGAACAATTATAGATGATGATGTTTTTGACCTTCATGGAAATTTAGTTCTGAATGACACTGATCCTTCACTCATAGTTCGTCCAACGCACAGACTAGTTCAGCCTTAAATGTGGATGGCGACTCACCGCTGCGAGATCCAACAAAGAGACCACGTCAAGGTAACAAAAGAAAGAAAGGTTTATTAAAGGATAAACTGTCAAAGTAGAAGACTCCATATAAAAGAAAGCATAAGTATACAGTGACCTTCTTATGAGGGATCCCGTATTTTTCTTACGATCCGGACCTTTCATTTTTAGGTCATATTTTGAAGATCCAAACCGTTCAACTTGTTTGAAAAATGTTTTTTAGAATATCCGCAGTAAAATGAGCTCAAACTATGACCGAAAAGTACTTGATCCAAATACTTTATCATAAAACTTGACATGAACTGTTCTATGAATATATGTATATAATTGCAACCTCACAAGTATATACTCCCCCTATCCTTTTTAAGTGTCCACTACGATTTTGCGTGCTATTTTCAATGGCATATATGTCTCTACGTACATTATTTTCAAAATATTTAAAATCATTATCTTATAAAAATAATTGAGATCTATCAAACAAGATCCATATTGCTTATTTTTAGCAATTTACATTAAGAGATATAAACAATTGAAATGGCATATAGAACCTTAATAGACATTTAAAAAGTAACGGAGGGAGTATAACGATATTTATTTTTATTTGCCTTTATTGAAGATTATTTTTTAACTTTTCAGGTGGTAAAGGGGAGGATTCCACAACGAAAGCAATGGCTAGAACATCTAAACCATTAAAGGAGGTTGAAGAAGATGAAAATGCACATTATTATATTGTTAACCACCAACTTATCTAAAAGCTTAAACTATTAGAGAGAGAGGGACAACTTTATTATTTATACCTTTAACAAGCCTCCTCATGTGTAGCCAGGCTCTCCTCTATGAGCGGGCTTAACATGTGTAAATATTTTAATATTAGATAGGCAGTGAGGTTTGAACACAGGATCTATTAGTTGCTCTGATACCATATTAAATTTTTAACTACGAACTTATCTAAAAGCTTAAGCTATTAGAGAGAGTGTCAATTTTATTATTTATACCTTTAACACACATGATACTACTTCAACCCAAGGCCCACATGTGGAGCAACCAAATATGGCGCTGAGGTTGCCATCGGCCAGTCTGGTATGATGAAAGCTAATGTGGCATGAAGGTACGAAAGCATGGGGGATGGTGGTTATGAAGTTTAGATGCACACTTGAATTGTAATGTTTTGAAACTCGACACATGTCTCACATAAATGTTGCATTGCAAGTAATATTTTGAAACTGTAACGCTTTGAAACTTGAAGTTTAGCTCTTAATATTTGTCTTTTGGATATTTTGTCTTTTGAAGTTTTGAAACTTATATTTGTCACGAGAACTGGATGTATATCATAGCTTTTTATTTATTTATTTATGGAAATGGACATATCTCAGTTTTTGGAATGGAGATCAGAGTGCTTCATGAAGAATTTGTTAATTTTGTGATCTTGCTTTTTTTTTTTTAATCCTTTTTCGTAACTATGAACGAAGGTATTGATAGTAATTTGTTCAAATACTTTTACGTAAAAAATTATGAATGATGGTATTACAAAAAATAAAAAATTACGAATTACGGTATTGCAAGAGGGAAGAGATTAGGGTTTTTTTTTTTGTCTATTCCTATACACAGTAATATAGAGCGTTGTTTAGGAGAGAGAAAAATAAAACGATGTTTATGAAGAGACAGACCAAGTGGGGTGGCGCAAGTGTAGAAGCACTACTGGTGTATTATGTGATAAGAGGGTACCCACAAAATTGAAGAGAAAATTCTATGCAACTGCCATAAGACCAGCGATGCTTTACGGGACAGAATGTTGGCCTATTAAGAAACAACATGTGAGCAAAATGAGTGTAGCGGAAATAAAAATGCTGAGGTGGATGTGTGGTAAGACTAGACGAGATAAGATTAGAAATAAAACAGTTCGTGAGATGGTAGGTGTAGCCCCTATAGAAGAGAAGTTTAGGGAAAATAGGCTAAGGTGGTTTGAAAATATCTACCGTAGACCAGAAGATGCAGTAGTTAAGAGAGTGGATAGGATAGCTCTAGGTAGCAATGTTACGGGGAGGGGTAGACATAAATTGACGTTAAATGCTGTAGTGCGCAAAGATATGAGTCTAATAGGTTTATGTGAACAAGTGGCTCTTAACGTAGCTCAATAGAGGAAACAGATTCATCTAGCCGACCCCAAGTGACTGGGATGTAAGGCTCGGTTTGGTTTGGTTTGGTTTATGAAGAGAGAGAGCGTAACAACTAACTTGTTCGGTTTTTTTTTTTTTTTTGAAATTAAGCATAGAAAGTAACTTGGGTTGTTGGGTTGGGTTAAGACTGGTCCTTCTCTCTCTTCGTAGCCAATAGGAGAGAAGGTTTCGTTCACCCTATTCTAAGAAGGGCCCCTAAAACAGGGGCGGAGCTCTGTTGGGCCCAGGGTCTGGGGCCTCCCGGTCTCGGCTTTTCGAGCATCTGAGTTTTAAAAAATTTTATTTTGTATATACTTGATTTTGAATATTATTGATAATTATTTTGTGTATAGCTACTTATAACCTTAATAATTTTGATTTGATTTGATAAAAAATCCGGTTATTTTACATTCTTATTTTTTAATTTCTTTAATAAATAAAAAATAAGCCTGCGACAAGTTTTTTTTTTATTGTAGCTTAAAGAATTATTTCAATAAACAAATGTAATGAATTGGAAAACAAAAATATTATAATATAATAAGTATATATTCCGATAAAAAAAAATATGTCTATTAAGTTTGCTCCCCGGGGTCAAAATTTTGGGTCCACCACTGCCCTAAAATGACTCTCACAACAGACTATTGTGAACTCTCCAAATTATATTTAGTACGATCCCAGTGAACTTACCATACGCTCATTTTGACGATCAAAACTGGTTATTTAATTGAAGCACGTTTGGCAAGAATCTCCCCTCTCCCCATTTCAACTTGGAAATGAGAGCAAAGCACTCAAATTTTGCCAACGCAAAACCAAAATCCCAAAGCGAATATGGTCATGCTGTCCAAATTGACAAGCTTTTCCTAGTTTCAAGAAACAAAATTTACCTGGGGCTTGGTGAAGGGGGGGTGCTTGGTGAAGGGGGGCTTGGTGAAGGGGGGGTGCTTGGTGATGGGGGTGAAAGGGTGCTTGGTGAAGGGGGGCTTGGTGAAGGGGGGGTGCTTGGTGGAGGGGGGCTTGGTGAAGGGCAGAAGGTAATGAGATAATCGGCACCGGCACACGTGGACGTGCTCGTCTTGTTATCATACGGGTAGCTGAACGAGAGTGGGCACGCCTTCTTAAACAACTCTGCATACACTGTTGGCTTACAGGTTGTTTGGGTATTATACTCGTCGCTACAACAATACTCCGGGTTCCCATACTTCACGCACGGGCTCATACACGCCACAATGACTCCTTCGGAGTCCGTCACGTTCAGCTCCTGGGGACACAGCCCGTTCAAGTTTGCAGTGCATCCCATGCAAGGGCGGAATCAGGAATTAATTCTACCATGGGCTGACCGAAATCATATATATATATCAACTATATTTTTAGCCATATTTTTATGAGAGTTCTAAAGACAAAATTTAATTATGAGAGCAGAAACTTAATTATGAGAGCTCTAGAGACAAAATTTAACTATGACCCTTTATTAATATGATCAAAGTAACAATATCTTCGTTCTGGTTCAAACAAATTAAATATTGGAGCACTTCATTTTTTAAAACTGTGTTATATATTTAAAAAATATGGTTACAAAATTAAGTGCTCTAATTTTCAATTCGTTTGAACCGGTGCAAAGATGTTGTTTTGTTGATCATATTATTTTAAATTGTCATAGTTAAATTTTGTCTATAAAGCTCTCATAATTAATTTTCTGCTCTATATGATCCCAAATAAAGAGCAAAAACTTAATTATGAGAGCCCTAGAGCCCTTGAGAATAATATGATCAGCATAATAAGATTTTCGCACTGGTTCAAACGAATTAAAAATTAGAAAACTTAAAATTTTAATTATATTATACGAAACTCACTCATCTATTCCTGTTATCAAACGAGGTCTAGATAATCATAGAATTCGCTAGAAAATCATCTTCCATTTTGATACAAAGATCAATTTTCACATGCTTCATAACTAAACATGCTCTTTCTGTAACAAAAATGGGTTGGACTAAAAAATTTGGACCGAAATTTACATATATTAATTTATTTTTTTGGGGGGTTTTTTGAAGGTCCACCTAGGCTACAGCCCAAGGCAGCCCTTCACTGGTTCCGCCTTTGATCCCATGGTTTTACAGTCGCCTGTTCCACTCTGTGGCACCACCAGAATCGGAAGGTTGTACCTGTTGGAACATTTTAAATAGTTATAACCTCCATGTTTTTTTGATGGGCAAAAAAAAATAATTTATTAACCTCCGCAGATTACAAAAATTAAAAAAACAAGAATAAATTAAAATTAAAATTAAAATTATTTTAAATCTTTTTTGCTGATAAAAAAAAATTATACGGTACACTCAGGTTGAACATTTACAACAAGTAGAGGAATATTAATAAATTAAAATCATACTTTTTTTGTTTCTAAATACTCCCTCTGTCCCAAATTGTTCGTTCCTTACGAAAAGTCGTGTACTTTTAGGATTGAAAAATAAAATACTTGAAAGCATTATTTTTTAAGTTTCTTTACATCAAATTAAAGTATTTCATGAGCTCCACTAGCTGACCTACTTAACTCTTAGCCTAATCACGTGGCTAAGAGTTATAGTTCATTACCAATAAAATATGGGATTAACCTTTATTTACGGAGGTTCCATAAATGAAGTTTACGAAAGCTCAATATCGGCCTCTCAAAAGTGTTTGGATGATTCAGATTGAAGACAAACTATTAACGGTAAAAAATATTTCTTATAGTTCAAAAATTAAAAACATATTGAAATCGTTGATTGTCGAAACAAACAACTAAGATCGCGTGTTTTCACGAACAATCTGATCACGAAAATCTCATAAAATATACGACTTGGAGAAAGCAAAATCTTGCATTGAGTTACTTTTACTTTTTTATCTGAAAATTGCACGTGTGTTCTTGGTGGACTATCGTTGCTAAGGAGGAAGTAGTATAACTATTAACAATACCCGTCGACCAAGCTGACATCGTACGAGACCAACCCGTTGTCGAGGCTGATCTCAGCCAGTGTGGCGGGCTTGCCCCGGGAAAACGGGTAGCATTTTAGCGTTCCGGTGCCGCAATCGCCGGTGACGCAGGTGAATAAACCGGTTAATTGGTTTTGGGCGCAGCCGGTTCGGCCCCAGAAAAGACCTCTCCAGTTGGGTTGGCCAGCCTGGCCGTCTATGATCTTTGACTGGCCTTTTTGAAGGACAAAACCGGAGTCGGTGGAGATCTTTGAGATGTTCGCCGTGGTCTCAACGACTGGCCATACGCGGTGGTCGCAGTTGTTTAATAGAGTGACTGTTCCTGATGAAAATACTCCTGCAAATTCAAAGACATTTGAAGCACAAAAAATGAGATTTGGAAAATGAACTGGAAACTGTAGGAATTAGTCCGAGATACGCACAAGCTGACCCTAGCATTACCAAAGGATATTTATTTTGTTAAAAAATGGAAAATGAGATTTTGTTGTTTCCAATGTACGTATTTGTGTGTTCGTTTGAGTGGTACCTGAAATGAAGAGGGGATGGAGTGTGAGGGAGAAGAGAGAGATTAGTAAGTGAAATTGAGCCATTTGGACTTTGGATTGTATAGATAGCTAGATAGAGAGATATAAGTAAGTAAAGGATATTTATTTTAGAGAGGAGAAAGAGGAATGGTGTGGGGCAACTCCCAGTTTTGGAATATGCATGTTACTAAGAAAGAGGATATTTATTTTAGGAGGAAGAGGAATGGTAGTTCGGAATTGTTTTTAAGACGATTTCGGGCTCGAATTTGTGCACACACATGTACTTACATGTGAATTATGTGATTTAGGTTCTAATGGATTTTTCCACAATCTCGCAACATATCCAACTTGGTGGAGATTTTTATTTTTCGTGACTTTAAATTCTCATACGACCTGCATCAGTTAACCTGTTAATTCTTAGATCAAATACATGACTTAAAAGATTAATCTCGAAATTCGATGAGTGCACTTTTATTTTACTTTGACTTTAGTTAGACGACCTATTTAGAACTTACTTAACTTACTTTTGGGTCTTCACAATATCGAAGCCTCTTAAGATCTCGACTGTACCCCATTCGGGAAGGGTTCCTCCATCAGCGCGCTTGACTCGACGATCAAAGACTTGACCAAAGATAAAGACAGAGAACCGCGTCAACCAAAGAGTTTCAGGAAAGTAAAGCGCACGTCTGCCATGCACTCATATTCTGCTTCTTCTTTTTTTCCAATCTAAACTCCAGTTGTTTTCCATGAAGTAATTTTATGAGGGGAGAGAAACTTATTTATGGAGCTTACAGCGGCTTTTTACGGATTTGAGTGATCTTAACAGTCCATTTCGACAATCAATTATCCGAATTTTGAAAAATCTACTCGCTAGAATAGTTTAACTATTCACGCGAATAATTTTTTAAAATTCGGACCGTCTAAAATACTTTTAGATGGTCAAGATTGAATTCCGTAAACACTTGTTTATAGCTGCTCCGTAAACAACATTTTCTCGGGGGAGTATTTCTCCGAAGTTAATTTTCTACGGTGATTTACCAAAAACAAGAAAAAGGCATGTGCAACCTAACAGAAAAGCCAATAGTACAAGGGATGTGCAACACCGAACATTTTTTATATATTTGCATCAGCAGGATGGTCTTATGCTATTTTTGGATTGGTTTTTGAATTTTTTTTTGAAAATAGTGAAGAAAGATAGAAAGAGAAATGTTGAAAGTATGGAGAATCTAAGAGAAATTTTTTGAAAAATTCTTTTAAATTGTAAAGCAAACACAGCATAATTTCTTCAAAAGTACTTCTACGTACATAACAATCCACACGCAAAATATCAAACACAATCTTTCACCTACTTTTGGAGTTCACACGCACAAGTGTGTGGGCCCCACATATAGTGAGAGACTGTGTTTGATATTGTGTGTTTGGATTATTATGTTCCTGGCACTTTCCCTACTTACTCATTATCATTACACTTTTACTCACTAACTTTTCAAAATGGAATATACTTTTAGGGACAAAATAGACAATGCACCAATTTTTATCCACTAACTTTACAAAATGGACACTTATTAAGAGATAACCCAAAATGGAATATTGGACTCTAAATAGAGGACAGAGGGAGTAACAAATTACTCCCTTATTGTGATGTAGCTGCTAGAAATTCGACAGAATCTATGTGATATCATCAAATATTAATTACAATCAATCAGTGTCCTTCTGTAGCTTGTGAAAGGCTGCAGAGGTGTGGAAATAGCGTTTCACTGGCTACAAAAAAGATAATTTGGTCCATTGTAATAAAATAAGGGGTATGTTGTAATTTTCCATAGGTGAGGGGGCATTTGTAATTTCAGAAACCTTTGGGTGGTTTTGGTAGATAATCCTTTTTTAATTTTTTGCCACTCCTTGTCCCAAGTTCTAAACTGCCCTTTGGCACTGTCCTCTTTCAAAGCACTGCCGCAATTTGAATTCAATAGTTCTACAACATGTATCATGCCTAGCAAGTGACTTGGAATAAAGCATCAAAAACGTGCACGCCACGGAAGCCTCCAATGCTTCCATAACCAACAAAATTACTATGAAAATATGGAAATTTGCAGTTAACATTTCAAATGTTTTCTCGATGGATATAAGTCATATAACCTCACAAAATACTGAGAAATGCAGTTGGTTGTCTCCTTTCTCCCTCCGTGGTGGCCTCAGTGCAAGCCCCACGAGGGGCGGGCTTTGGGGGCCAGGGTTATGGATAGCTTCTGAACTCCTCTGTACTAACTCTAATATTCCACTAACCCCGCTATAATAATAATAATAATAATAATAATAATAATAATAAAAAACCCCTCACAAAATAGATATCGTGAATAAAATTAGAACATACGGTGTCTTTCGCATTGCAACTTGCAAGTTAAAGGTAAGTTTTTTGTTTGGAAAAGTCTTTTAAGCTAGCTAGAGATTTATAGGCTGTGTAGCTTATAGCATTTTATAAGTAGGGTATGTAGCTCGATATAATTTAAGGTCATATGAAAGAAGGGGGCAAACGGATTTACCAATTCCCATCCCTCATCACGGTACATGGATCTTGACATATATTTGAATTAATTGTGTTATTGTTTATATATATATATATATATATATATAAGTTCGTATGTAACATTATTTAGTCCTTTGGAGGCATTGCTCTAAGTCCTTTTGCAACGACACATTTATTCCAGAGAAGAAGCAAATGGATGAACAAATTCATTTTTCGAAAATAGAGTAGACATACCCTACTATTATTAATCATTTTTGTTCAAAATTGTTTTTCCTTTAAAGCATTATGGTGACATAAAGACCACCACGAGCAAAAAAATTTAGGAATAATTTGGTAATTAGAAATTATGTTGGAGCACCTAAAATCTAAAAAAACTTTTAATAAATCTTCTAACATTTACATTTGCAGCATCCTAACCATATAATTTATAAAATGTCATTCGCTTTCAATCCTCACATTGCGCTTGAACTATTGAACTTCCCTCTCGCGAATTGTTATAGTTCGAAATGTGTTTCTAAGATGGTTTCGAAGTCGAGCTTGCGCTCCACACATTCACTCGCACATGAACCATGTGATTTAGGTTCTAATGAAGTTGTTCACAATCATCCAAAATATCGATCCAACTTGGTGCAGATTTTTTTCCGATGCCTTTAATTCTCATTGAAGCATTTGAATCATTGTCATGATTGAATTTTGAAAGCATGCATGTCGGTCAATAAAGTCAAATTCTGATGGCTTTCCTTTCAAACAAAACTTATTACTCACGTGCACAATCTGATGGCCTTGTTCGTTTTGAGATCTCAATATTTTTGGACACGATTTTTAATAAATTTTCTCTTTCTATTTCTTTTAACTCATTACTCTCAAAAACCTCTTTCAAAATCCAAACCGAATAAGACCTAATGGAGTAATTTTATGGGAATTACTTTCTCCAAATTAAGTTGATTTTCCACAGTGTATTACCAAAAACAAAGGAAAAACGAATGGTACTACAAATTACCTAGTGTATAAGCAAATAGTACAAGGCAGGCATTTGCAACAACAACACGAAGGTCGTAATTTCTTCATCTAAAGTCACAACCATAATTTGTTTATAGCTATGTTTTTTTGGTACACTTTATTTGTTGATAGCTAACGTCAATAAAAAGGAATATTGGACTAGCTAAGCACGGTCTCGTGGTCCAGTAAAATGAAGAAAGTGACAATTTATTTGTAGTAGGTAGATTTATCCTCCTTGGCTTCTACTATCTTAAGCATCAGTAGAGACGGCAGTGACAACGTCCGACAATGGGTATACTATCAAACTCGATGCATATTGTTGGAAAAACCGAATATTAATCAAAGAGAACTTGGTGGGATCCACACCGCGTGAGGTGAGCCCAAGTGGATTTTACATACTTCTTGCTAAGGAGTTTAAATTGGTAAAAGAATGAACAAATTCCATTGAGAGATCGATGAATAAGAAATTGTCTCTCAAAGTGGGTTTCGGATCAACAACAGTACACGGTTGGCTGGTCATAGCTAGCTAGGTTGATTACCTAGAGTTATTACCCCCAACTGTGTATTCAATTTCGGGAATAATAATTGTATCAATTTTATTCCAGAATTGAATTGCGGAATCAATTCCCCTATTGATTGTGTATAGGCTCCTCCATGAATATTTGTATTCATTGTCGTATTGATGGCAGAGGCTCCTCCTTCAGTTATAAAAGGGAACCTCTACCTTTGGTTTCATCACATCGAAAACAATCTAAATCATCTTTACTACTTCTTCTGCAATACAATTGTTCTTTTCGAGAAAGAGAGTACAGACACAAATTGGTTTGACGGGCAATCTACGGCGGTGCTCCGGCGGCTGAGTGGTAACCGAGTCAACCCTGGGAGATGAATATCGACACAACCTTCAACACCGGTGAGTCAGCGAATTTGTCTTAAAGGCACCACTGTACAAAATAGGTCTCGGTTTGTAAATTCTTGATCCTTTACCGTGTATGTTTTATTTACTGTAATTTTATATTTAAATTGTAAATTCCTAAATTTATAATTTTCAGAAATTAGTGAATTTCATTATTGTTTTCCGTATTATTTTCTTACACACACACATATATATGTAGATTAGTCTCATAATTACCTCCATCAACGAGATTATAGTTTTCAACATCGTGTCTTGTTTCTGATTGCGACCGATTTCAATCCAGCAAAATTGGCTATTGCTACTGAGATTATAAAAATCGTTCCTTTAATGGTTGGTATTCAGCACCCTTTAATCTCGTAAGAAGAGTGAGGGGCCGTTTCACTTTTTTGGAAAAAGAATTTTTTGAAAAAGAAGATAATTTCAAGCTTAAAAATTATATGTTTATTGTAAACAATTTTTCTACTAAAATAGATCTTATTTGATAGATCTTATTAAGATTTTTTAAACGGTGCAAAAAATATTAAAAATAAATTTTTTATTTTTATTACTTTGAATTACTTCCATTTGAAAAAAAAAAAGTATTTATAAAAAAAAAATGGATTACCAACTAAATCAAACCGTTGACAGGACACTCTTGTCCCACATGATGTACTACTCTCAGCCTTTTTCTTTAATTACTTCTCTGTTGCCAAGATTGGGAGAGAGCACTCAGGCCCGGTTCCGGAATACTTTTTTAAGAAATACTCTTTCCGTTCCAAAATATTTGTCCGGTCCGCAAAACGGAGTGTTAAATATCAAAATATTTGTCTGATCCGCAAAACGGAATGTTAAATATAATGTAATTTTTACAAAAAATAATTCAAACTTTTTTGAAAGAGATGTTCGTCGCCAGAGTATTACGAGGGTGGCCTGAATATTAAAAATAGCCAATAACTTTACATAAATTCCAAAAATGACTTCAATAATCATAATAAACGATCCAAATTACAGAATAGAGCCGTAGGGAAGGGGAGAGCTCACGGGGAGGATGAGATCGGAGACGACGGTGGAGCAGAAAGAGGAAACGGAGCGAACGTGTACTCCAGCGATGCCTTTCCCGGCGACCCAGGCCTCCAGTGAATGGAGGGTCTTGATCTATTACTGGGTTCTCTGGCTTTGCCAACGCCGTCGATCACCCATCCTTACCCGGAGGTATATTAGTATATAGATACTTCTTCTCCTTCATTATCTGAAACAGCGGCATTTGACATCTCGGATTTCTTTTTCTTTTTTGATTCTCATATCATATACTCCAGTAATACTCCATAGATACCCATGGGCTGGTCGCCGGAAGTGGAGCCGGCGGTGGTGGGTGTTGCCGGTGGTCTTCCTCCTCTTTTCCAGATGGTCCGGTTTTGGGGAAATTCAGATTTCCAGCGTGTTTTTTTTTTATACTGCCGCTGACGTGGGGCCCACCCGCCACGTCAGCGTCGGGAAGCAAATCGGGGAAATCGGTTGGGAACCGTAGACTTACCGGGTGCCAAACCGTGCAATTTGGCATCGATTAGCTTTTGCCTATAAAAACTAGGTACATCGCGATGTGCAAAGCACGTCCGTCATGCCCGTTGAATAATTGAACAGTGTAGAATAATATAAACTGCTAACAAGAGGAAGAGACCTTCGCATTTTAAGACAATCAATGAGTGAACCTTAAATCTACAACTCCGACTAAGCTGATCAGAACTGGAAAATGTCTTTGAACCGTAGAGATGCTTCACATGTCTACTGTTGAGGTCGCTGCCATCTAGGAAAGCCTTATTGCCATGGCTGCTGCCAATTGTGGAGTGCTCGCTGATCCTAGCAATGTACTGCAGGAGTTTAGTCAGGACAGAGGAACAACTTTCCTTCAAGTATTCAAACCCCTCCATCTGCATCATAGCTGAAGAAAACAAAATAAGGAACATGGTTCACCAGATCAGTCACACTCACAAGGTTTCTAAAACATTTCCAAGGAAAAAGAAGTTTAACGTGATCATCCCGTCCCATTCATTAGCTCGTTTAACATAGAGGAGGGACTTGGGGGGCGCAAATGAACAAACTACTACAACTGGGATAGACACTTCGTGCTACAACTGATTTTCTGGGCAACGATAATTGAGTGCCAAAATAGGGATAGAAAATATTGTACTTAAATCAGTAAGATGAATTTTAGACACCTTGTCTTTTCATATAAACAACAAGCACTTTGCACTAATAGTAGGACAAAACAACATGGCACGAGCATGAGTACAGGTAACAGCCATTAGACAAACGTTTTGCCTGTGTAGCTTAACCAATGAATGGATGAGTACAGGTAACGCCCCAAGTAGACCACTGGCCCAGTACCCTAATTTTGATCCATCAGCCACACCACATGGCCCAAAAGCTTAAGCACAAGGTACTAGTAGTAGCCCACAAGGTTTGTTATATACCCAAGATCATCCATGTAGACTTCCGATGTAGGACTGGGTGTTATAATCTCCCCAACTTTATAGCCTCGTGCCCTCGCGAGGGGTTGAGCACTATAATTACCAACAACCAAATCAAACCAAACTCCAAAGCCCACATGATTGTGTACATGAATAGCTTTGATACCACCTGCAACGCCCCAAGTAGACCACTAGCCCAGTACCCTGATTTTGATCCATCAGCCACACCACATGGCCCAAAAGCTTAATCACAAGGTACTAGAAGTAGCCCACAAGGTTTGTTATATACCCAAGATCATCCATGTAGGCTTCCGATGTGGGACGGGGTGTTATACACTCTTCTGGATACGTCGTCCCCAGGGGAAACATAAACAACTAAAGACAAAAGGATGGAGAATTGACCATTAACCAAAGATCGTTTGTATGAACCAGTGCAGACACACTTTCAGATGTTAGATTATCCACAACAACCAGTTTCCGCCATTACTTGTGCATAAATTGGTCGGAACATAATCACATAAACAATAATAAATCCCACTCAAATTTCACATTGAAAAGATAAGAGGAAAATAACACTGTTAAACAATAGATTTCACCTCTTAGATTTTCAGGCATTGTGACAAACTTAAGACACACGGACTTTAAATGGGAGCAACAATGCTGCTCTGCCAGAGCTAATGTCGTTGCCACGGTGTTTATGACAACATCGTCACAAAGATTAGAGCAATCTACGGCACCCCTCTATAACTTCCTTGATCGACCTCTTCTTCCCCTCATTCAAATCTATATTTTCCCTATGTGGCATACCTGAAAGCACTAAACTCTTATCTAAGAAGCTTTACACCTAATGCTGAGTTGTATGATCTATTTTTGGCTACAGAGTTAATCATTCTGTGATCTGTCTGCTCAGGATATGTTCTTTAACAAGTCCAGTAAACTTGTAGCTATGGAGATGACAAATTAAAACAAATTCACATGACAAATCCATGTAGCCTCAAATTAAGATGCTGTGGTTTTCTAGCTTTGCTTTGTACTACTTCTACCTTAAGTTATGAATGTTTTATGCAAAACCTCAAACTTTATTTTAGAGCTAATTCCATATTGAGCATCAATTTTTACTAAAAATGAAATCAACCATCCTGTTTCTTCTCTCTTCTTTAAAAGGAAGAGCATATACATAGATATAATCAAAAAGAAAATATGTCTGCGTTTTTTCATAATACAAAATCCTACCTTTTATCACCTTTTGCTCTGCCACTTAGATTTCAAATATCCACTTTCTAGTTGTAGTCCTAGAGTATTACCCCCTTCTAACTCCAGCCACGACTTAAGCCTTCACTTTCTACCTATAGCCCCTAAACTTTGCCACAAAATGAAAAAAGATCCCTATAACCACATTGGACTTGCAAGCATCAACAAAAGATAAAACAGAGATTACCTTCCATTATCAAACTTCACAAAGTTCATTGCTGCATCATCAGAACCAGTGTACTGCTGCCCTTTCACTAAACGGCAAGGGATGCCCACACTATTGGCCAAGACCTGTAAAACCCCTGTAAAACCATTCGGAATAATTTAGAAATTGGAAGGTTAAGCTCATGGCTACAACCAACACCCCGAAACAGAAAGATATAACTATACAAGAAACAAAGATAGTTCCAGGATCTAAGAAACATACAAGTACACAATAAAGCACAAAGAGGCTGTAATAGAAAACATGTTGAATGGAGGAGGAATGCGCCCCGCCATCACAGAAACCCCAGCTATCGTAGCTCCATCATCACAGCCAGCCAGATCACCCACCTACCGAGCTCCTTTTCGCCACTCCGACCCGCCACTATATTCCTGAAATAATTATAATAGTGAACAATCAGAAACCCTAAGTTTGTAAATCAAATACCGCATGCAAACATCAACAATGTAATTAGAAGCTTTATAATCAGAAACCCTAAGGAGCCGTGGTAAAAAAGGAATACTACACGATTTCAGAATAGAGCCACAAAAGCGAACATGCAACAAAAATCAGGAAGGGAGAAAACATCACCAACTAAAAATAGTATACATGCAACACGAATAGAGAAGAAAGAAGAGATGAAAATGCTTCTGGACCTTGAACCAAATTCGTCAGCGGTGGCCTCAGTTCCTCACCTGGCTCTGCGATTTTAACCTGTCCCATGACAGAGTTTTTTGGTCTGAAATGTCGCGATCGAAGCTGCCTGATCTGGGCCTTGATTCTGGCCCACGAGATTTCGCTTTCGGTGACGGAAAATCTTTGATTTTGGGATTTGGTTACGGTTGGCTTCATAGTGAAAGGATCTCAAGAGAGAGAGGAAGACGGTGAAGATATTCTCTTCGTTGGGAGAGAGGGAGGTGGCCGGAGCGGGGTGCCGCTCGATCGGCTGATTGAGAGAGAGAGAGAGAGAGAGAGAGAGAGAGAGAGAATTCTCCGTGGTAGTTAGGTCTGTGAAATTTGCAGAGAGAGGAGGGGAAAGTCGGGGTGAGTAAGCCCCATCACGCCACGTAACCGAGTTAGTGGAGGAAGCCAAATGACCATTTTGCCCAACTGACAAAGAACAATAGCTGAACAATTGAGGGCTACAACTGTCCAAATTGGACCAAAAATGGCAAGCGAAAATCAGACCAAACTGAATCTTCTTTAAGAGAGGTAGGATATAGTGTATATCCTATCAGGGATTTCCAGACTACTGCATCACCGTCCGGGCCATTATTGCAAATTAATCACTTGTTTAATTATAAGTTTATCTACTTATTTGGTCCTTATAAATTAGTCTCAGTTTCATTTTTGTCCTTGTAAAATTTTTTGTTTCAATTTTACCCTTACAATGTTACCCTTTTTGTCATCGGATAAATTAGTCTTAGTTTAAATGTTACCTTTTCCGTCAATAAGTGGATGGAAGTTGCTTAGGTGGCTAACTGATTGCAACCCTTTCGGTAGTCGTTGAAATTTACCAAACGGCCGTCAAATTCAATTATTTATTAACCGGACTACAACTAAAGATTTAGATAGTATAGTGAGAAAGTCCGAGTCGATCCACAGGGAGCTCGAATAAGCTTGTTTGGATTGTAGAAGTAAGGTTTTGTGGCGTTAAGACCACCAACTTTGATTTTCCTTTGCAATGTGAGAAATACTCTTATGAAAAAGACTAGAAAATGAGTTTGAACTAAATTAAACAAGCGGCAAGGCCTAGAAGCTCCTAACACCCATAACTTAGGCCATCCAACCTTTCTCAATGAAAACACGGTTGAATTGCACGGCTTAGGCTATCAACCGGAAGATTTAGCGGTTAAAATGGTTAGACTTGATATAGAGTTTGAATAACAAGCTAAACACAAGGCGTGACATCGCTCTCGGAACCATGTGAGCAAGCACATGATCACCGGAGATTAACAACGCCAAGACTTGAATTCAAACCAAATATCAAGGTCAAGAACTAGAAGTATAGTTTGGAAAGCGAGCAAGTTCTTTGGTTCTTTTGGCAAACACGAGGCGAGACATAGCTCACGGAACCATATGAGCTAGCATATGATCACCGGAGGTTAACATCGACAAGTTTTGTTACGTAAAAGGCGAACCACGCACATTTCCAAACCATACCTCAAGTCTTAAGTTGAGAAGAGCAAGATTAACCAAAGTCACATGGCGTTATTCACCCTATGGCCGAGCCTAAAAGACTACTCACACATAATGAAAAGACTAGAAAACTTGCTTAAGGAAGAAAACATGATTAATCGATAGAAATGAAAATAAACTTGATATTAAGGAGAATCTAAAGCGTAGCTACAACATTAATAAACGAGAATTTAACAAACTAGGAATTAAACTTACAAGTATTGAGGCTTGAATCTAAGAAACAACAATGGAAATCTCTCCTAGAGAGAGAACTAAAGCTAGGACATAAAGTAGATATATGTAAAGTGAGAGAGAGGGGAGTATTTATACAACTCAGCCTTTTCTCCCCTCAAAATATCCCTGAACTTGCCAAAAGTGGCAAGTATTCCATAAATGGAAAGTCCAAAAAGCAGTAAAAATATCTGCAGAAGACCAATGTTATCGATACCTATCAAGAAAGGTATCGATAACATCTTTCAAATGATTCCCCGGAGAAGATTGTTATCGATAACTCCAACAAAATGTTATCGATACCCTTGCTTCTGGACAACTTGTGGACCAAAATGGGACCAATGTTATCGATAACTAATGGAATGTTATCGATAACATCTTGCAAAATTGCAGGTTTCAGGTTCAGGCTTCAGCTTCAGCAAACAGCTTTCAGCACTTCACAGCTCCTCAGCACTTATTTTCATTCTCTAAAGTTAAGTAAAGGCTACATTTTAAACCTTTCTTTTACCTTTCCTTTACTTTAATTTATTTAATGAAAATAAGAAAGTACCCCCCATTTGGAAACAATGGCATTAGCAGAATTTCATGATTCCATTTAGATCAAAATGTCAACCCCCCACTTTTAGTACAAAACGGAAAACTGCACATTTTTCTCAAGAGAAAATGGCTCAAAACATGACCTTACTCTTCAAATAAAACCTTGTAACTTTGTAGTTACTCTTAGAAAAATTCAAGGATCAATTACCGCCATTTTTTATCTCAAAAATTAAAACTTTTTCAGAAAGTCATTTTTCCATACTTAGACAGATTTTAGGGGGCCGACAGGGTCTTCGGGTACTTGGAAGCTTCCGGAGCATTCCTTGGCCTTCAAGTGCGCCTTATTTGCACGTTTTACCTGAAACTACTAAAAGCACACCTTACGTGCAATATCGCATAAAAACGACAATAAATATGTACAAAGACAACATGCTAGAGAACTTAAGCACCAAGAATATGCATTATTGGGTGCTTATCACTAACGGAAGTTGATAAATGACTCTAACAACCCTGTCCTTTTTTTTTAACGTGTATCCCTCTCTCTACAACAAAAATTCTACTAATATTTTTTTTTTCTCTAATTACATTTGCCTTTTACACCAACATTTCGGACATTTCCAATGTAACGACCCGCTTCAACATTTCAGACATTTCCCAGTAGGTCACCCATCCCTAAACTACTCTAAGATGAGTACGCTTAACTGTGAAGTTCATATGCGCTTTGACCCGCCCTCACGGCTTTAAAAGGCCTTGTACAAGTAGGAGGGATCTTTTCTTATAAACCATGACTAGCCCCCTCCCATCCGGATGGAACCTGTCATCCTGCAGTACCGCCGGCCACCGGAAAGCGGAGTGTCACAATCTACCCCCCTTAGGGATGCAATGTCCTCGTTGCATAGGCCCAGCAACCTCCTCTGGGGTCCATGGTAGCAGAGCGCATCCTACTCACCACTTTGCCCAGGGCGGGGCTCTAATACCATTTGTAACGACCCGCTCTATCTTTGTACAATATTGTCCGCTTTGGACGCTTAAAGCCCATAGATTTCCTAGTAGGTCACCCATCCCTAAACTACTCTAGGATGAGCACGCTTAATTGTGAAATTCCTGTGCGCTTTGGCCCGCCCTCACGGCTTTGAAAGGCCTTGTACAAGTAGGAGAGATCTTTTTCTTATAAACCATGACTTGCACCCTCCCATCTGGACGGAACCTGCCATCCTGCAGTACCGCAGGCCACCGGAAAGCGGGGTGTCACATGTACCGCCCCAAGCAGACCACTGGCCCAATACCTTGATTTTGATTCACAAGCCACACCACATGGCCCAAAAGCTTAAGGACAAGGTACTAGTAGTAACCAACAAGGTTTGTTATATGCCCAAGATCATCCATGTAGACTTCCGATGTGAGACGGGGTGTTACAATCTCCCCAACTTTATAGCCTCGCGCCCTCGCGAGGGGTTGAGCATTATAATCACCAATACAAATCAAACGAACAACCAAATCAAACCAAACTCCAAGGCCCACATGGTCGTGTACATGGATGGCTCTAATACCACTTTTTGTCAAGCCCCAAATCCGAGAGTATGACCGGCCATGTAGTATGAAGCAATCATAGGACACGAAGCCTAATTAAAAATAATATTTTAATAACTTAAAACAAATAAAAGAAAGACTGGACATTTTATTACAATAAAATGTGCGACACCAAACCAATATATTTTTCTTAAGTAAAAGACACAATATCTCATATTTTCCAATCTCTAAACTCAACAATGAATTGCCAATTAACAAAAGTGCGGAAGCTTTTTGACAATAGAAAAGAAATAAAAATGCAGACGCCCTAGAGGTCCAAACAGAAGGTCTCGACAAAGCCACAGAGTCCACTATAATGCTCCATGAACTAACCTGAAAAATAATATGAAATAAATCCGTCAGCTGACGAGCTCAGTGAGTAGTTAAGCATGCTAAAGGTGATAATACAAAATGACATACTTTTGAAAGAACAATAATGAGGGTTCCAAGAAGTGTTTTCAAATTAATAAGGGAGATAGATGATTCAACAAATACTAACAGCAAATCAAATACTGAACAAAATGATCAACAGTTCAACAAAAAGTATCCACCAGTTGAATAACAGATTAATGAATAATATGAACAATCATTGAATCACCAAAAATAATTATATCAAACAATGAGTCCAATAATATCTGAACGACGAACAATGTAACGGAAGTATAAACCGGAGTGGGAAACCATAATTACCAATTACCAGCTGCCAAATATTTTTTCAGGACTTCACCCGTTGGATCCAACACCGTACTTAGAGTCACCACAGGATGACGCCTGGGACCTTTTCCCTAAGCCGATCCGGAATAGGGTCACAGGGTATTTCACAAGTCTTTTCCCTAGCAGCCAAAGTCACCACGATATTTCACGGGTCTTTTCCTTGGACTTTCACAAATACAAACATATAGTCTATGGTCCCAAACACAAAAGAACAATGGCGAACCGGAGGCACTTGCACCAGGATTATTCCCCGTGTCGTTGTAGAGTCACAGCAATATTATGGAACAACAAGAAAAATATGGGCAATCCAACAATCGAAAATATCATCAATAAACCTTGTTTGCCAAAGAGTACGTCAATCATCAATAAATATGAGAGCGACGAATAAGAACATCACTTATCGAATTACAACGAGTAAACGAATTTTCAAGAACAGATAGGCTCAAGGGGAATCCAAAAGAAGGGATCACATGCTTAACCACTCACCTTACGTCCGAAATAGTGCAACCAAATGCGAAGCGCAACAATATCCGCTAATCTAAATCAAAAGAGTACATATACACCATCACCATAAGTATTTACCCATCATCTAAAGAAATTAACACCAGAACTATACCTACTTCCATTCTAGTGCTTAAACCTATACCCGTAGTAATTTAATAACTAACCCTACAACTACGACCATCAATTTGCCTTGCCACATGCCAATCTTGGTTCCCCACCGAAACGAATCAAGACCCAAACTAAAAGTATAATATAGCTAATGAAATATATATCCAATACAAAGAAGAGAAAAAGACAAGGCGAAGATTATTACGTAGGGACTTCTCGGCAATCTTCTCGACAGTCCACTGCTTCGATCGAACTCCACCGCTGACTCTCTCTCTCTCTCTCTCTGCCCCACACACTCTCTAACGTTAAAATAATATACCCTAGTTCTCAATATATATGAAAGGATAATGGGCCCTCTCTTCATTAATTAAATACACTTTCACTAACTAGTCTGACCCGAGTCTAAAAATTGAATCCAACCTAAGTAAAACTAACCGGCCCAAAAATATAACATGCACACATACACACACACACACTAATATATATATATATATATATATATATATATATATATAAAAGTTATTCGAGATTATCAGAATTTCTGAAACAAATGCAGTTTATAATAATCAATATCTTTTTTTTATTAGAAAGAAGTTTGAAAAAGAAAAATGAAAGAATTAAATATTTGTGTTAAAAATATTTCTCTTTTTTTTTTTAAAAGAAAAGGCGGGATGTCACATCATTCCCCTCTTAAAAGAATTTCGTCCTCGAAATTAGCATAACATAGATGCAAATTTATCAAAACGTAATAAATTACATATTAACAAACATAGGAGTGTTACCTGAAAAACTTTTACTTGAAACATCAAAAATATTTTACCAGATGGAATATATAGCTTTATTTCCTAGTCATGAGAACAAAAAGATTAATACACATGCGACGATAAACTTATCCACAATCTACCAGGAACCACAGTAACAATTTTTTTTTTAAACCCCACACATATGTATCATGCCATTGAAAAATATCTTCTTTTCTTTTCTTTTTTCTTTTTCTTTTAGCAAAAGCTAGATACAAATGATAAATACAATCAAATGATACTTCAACTAAAAATACCTATTGGACTCTGGGCACTTGGACCTCTACTAAGACAAGATGCAATGCTGGATGCAAGTGTAAAAATCGAACTTAAGCTCTGATACCACATGTACCGTCCCAAGCAGACCACTGGCCCAATACCTTCATTTTGATTCACAAGCCACACCACATGGCCCAAAAGCTTAAGCACAAGGTACTAGTAGCAGCCCACAAGGTTTGTTATATGCCCAAGATCATCCATGTAGACTTCCGATGTGGGACGGGGTGTTACATCCAAATCATAAAATCTATATATTAATACCCTCCACTCTTCACTCCCTCAACCTCCACACTTCCATCAATAGCAACCATGGCTACCTTGTTTCCCCTATCAATTGCAGCAAATTGCAATTCAAATCAAATGGGTTTATCTTTTTCCCCATCAATCACAATTTTAACCAAATGATCTCCCTTTTTTCCCCATTCAATTGCAATTTTAACCAAATGGGTCTATCTTGTTTTCCAATCAACGGCAATTTTAACCAAATGGGTCTATCCTTTTCCCTATCTCAATTGTAATTTTAAGCAAATGGGTCTTACATTTATCCCCTATCAATTGCATTTTTATCCGATGATAAAAAAGAGGGTTAACAATATTCACAAATTCGACTCAAAATCACTAATGTACAAAAACTGGGTTCCTCATTCCTAGTGACGGAGTCCGAACGACGGCCATAACCGTGGCTCAATAGCAGAGAGGGGATGAGAGAGAGGAAGAGAGGGAGAAAGAGATTCAGCTAAGACAGTACAGGATAGAGAGAGAGAAAAGAGGTATTGTGCATGTGTGCGTGATATATATGGGTATACTATATATGTGTGTGTGGGTTGTATTTGTTATATGTTGTATAAAATATAAATACGCAATGGAAAGAGAGAGGGAGAGATGGAAAGAGATTAGAGAGGGAGAAAATATGAGAAGGGAAAGAGAGAACAGTAAAGGGAAGACCCCAACTGGGTTTCCTTTTCCTCTTTTACAAATTTTTAGTAGAATTTTTGTTGTAGAGAGGGGGTACACTGTACACGTTCCAAAAAAAAGGACAAGGTTATTAGAGTCATTTATCAGCCTCTGTTAGCCACCTAAACAATTTCCATCCACTAATTGACAGAAAGGGTAACATTGAAACCCGTCATAATTAAATTGCAAGGGTAAAATTGAAACAAAAATTTAACAATGACGAAAATGAAACTGAGACTAATTTATAAAGACCAAATAAGTAGATAAGCCTTAATTATATTATCAGAGGCAACAAGTGGTTAAGTTTTCTTAGATAAACAAAAAACAAGTTGCTCAATAAATACAACAGAGAACGAGACAAAAATTAAAATGGTAAATGAAATTCAGACTTCAGATTATTGGCACCAAATCCAAATGAACTGGTTTACGTATAATATCACATATATATATATATATATATATATATATATATATATTATTCTCAAAATGATTTTTAGGGGTTTTTGTAAAAAAATTATTTCAATCCGATATTCGTAAGATTTTTGAAAAATTTATAGGGGTTTTATGAATTCTGAAAAAGCTCCTCCCGATATCGAATTGAGCTAATTTTTTTTCAAAAAACCAACAAATAATTTTTTTTCTCTAAAATACTTTTCTTGTTGGTTGCTTGGAACATTCATTATCATGCACTTGTCGAAAGTTTGAATTCCATGCCATTCTTTGCTCACATGCATTGGAGTTATTTCGTGACTTACAATATGAGAGTTTGCCTCGGTATTATTTGAAGAGATGGGCTAAAAGCTGATGCAGCATAGCCTCCTTTTATGAAATTATTTGCAAGAAGAGATCACGAACTTGCTTATGTTAAAGATTTTCTCTTTGAAACATAAACACAAATGGGTATGAACTAGAGGTACTCTCTCTTCGAACACACGATAATGAGAAAACTCTCAAATTTTCTTTAATTCAATAACAACTCCCTTAGCCCGAAGGCTTACAACTTATTATATAAGAAAAAACTCTAATCCTAATTGATTCGTCCGAAAGGAAGCAGAATCAATTAATTAACAAAAATTACCAAAAACAAAAAATTCTACTTTGACTTGGAAATCAAATACTAGAAAGAAATATAAGGTTGCCAAAATAAGAGGCAACTAAAACGGAATTTTCTAACAAAATAATAAACTTAAAATAATGCTTAATTAATTTATATTCTTCATATTTATGTTCTGCATCATTCTCCCCATCTTGAAGAAACTCATCCTCGAGTTTATATAGTTGAGTGCACCGAACCTTATCTGCATCAAGCTTGTATTTCAAATTGATTTTTGTGAACCCAACTTGTAAAAAAGAGTCTTGATAATTTGAAGTAATGATTTCCCTTAACAAAACAAATTCACATGCCTCCCAGATCAGAACACAATGACGCTTGCATGTAGTGTCTTCAATAAATTTCCAAAACGGATCAATAAATTTAGTTTTCAATAACACTAACATTGTAACAATTTTTTTTTGCAATATTTTTTTTATTTTCTCCTTTTGTAATTTTCTCCACCGATTCTTAATTAAAAAACTGATGGCTTACTCCAGTCCACAATTAGATCTGGAATAATATTTGATGTGAATAGGCACTTAATGGTAGCTTCATTCACCATTGTCCTCCCCCTCGTCTGATGATTACCAACCAAAGGTTTGGTGATAGAAATATCATCCGACACCTCCTCCTCCGGAAACCGAGGTTGAACCGGATAACGGCGAGATCAGTTTTCAACTTCTAAAGCCTCAAGACGTTGTAAAGCCGTCTCAAGTTCCACTCTTAGCCGTTGCAACCCTTCCTCCATTCGAGCATCTCGAGCAACTTCATCTCGCTCATAGACTTCATCAACATAAGTTGTATGACCTCCTCTTCCACCTCGACCTCCAGCACATCCTCCGGCCATAGTCAGGATTGGAACGAGAGCTCTGATACCAACTAATGCAGCGCAGCCTCCTTTTACAAAACTATTTACAAGAAGAGATCACGAACTTGCTTATGTTAAAGATTTTCTCTTTGAAACATAAAAACAAATGGGTATGAACTAGAGGTACTCCCTCTTCGAACACACGAAAATGAGAAAACTCTCAATTTTTCTTTAATTCAGTAACAACTCCCTTAGCCCGAAGGCTTACAACTTATTATATAAGAAAAACTCTAATCCTAATTGATTCATCCGAAAAGGAAGCAGAATCAATTGATTAACAAAAATTACTAAAAACAAAAAATTCTACTTTGACTAGGAAATCGAATACTAGAAAGAAATATAAGGTTGCCAAAATAAGAGGCAACTAAAATGGAATTTCCTAACAAAATAATAAACTCAAAATAATGCGTAATTAATTTATATTCTTCATATTTCTGTTCTGCATCAAAAGCCTAGAACAATTATAGATGATGATGTTTTTGACCTTCATGGAGATTTAGTTCTGAATGACACTGATCCTTCACTCATAGTTCGTCCAATGCACAGACTAGTTCAGCCTTAAATGTGGATGGTGAGTCATCCCTGCGAGATCCAACAAAAAGACCACGTCAAGGTAACAAAAGAAAGAAAGGTTTATTAAAGGATAAACTGTCAAAGTAGAAGACTCCATATAAAAGAAAGCATAAGTATACAGTGACCTTCCTATGAGGGATCTCTTATTTTTCTTACGATCCGGACCTTTCATTTTTAGGTCATATTTTGAAGATTCAAACCGTTCAACTTGTTTGAAACATGTTTTTTAAAATATCCACAGTAAAATGAGCTCAAACTATGACCGAAAAGTGCTTGATCCAAATAGTTTATCATAAAACTTGACATGAACTGTTCTATGAATATATGTGTATAATTGCAACCTCACAAGTATATACTCCCCCTATCCCTTTTAAGTGTCCACTACGATTTTGCGTGTTATTTTCAATGGCTTATATGTCTCTACGTACATTATGTTCCAAATATTTAAAATCATTATCCTATAAAAATAATTGAGATCTATCAAACAAGATCCATATTGCTTATTTTTAGCAATTTACATTAAAAGATATAAACAATTGAAAATGGCATACAGAACCTTAATTGACATTTAAAAAGTAACGGAGGGAGTATAACAATATTTATTTTAGGGAGTATAACAATATTTATTTTTATTTGCCTTTATTGAAGATTATTTTTTAACTTTTCAGGTGGTAAAGGGGAGGATTCCACAACAAAAGCAATGGCTAGAACATCTAAACCATTAAAGGAAGTTGAAGAAGATGAAAATGCACATTATTATATTGTTAACCACCAACTTATCTAAAAGCTTAAGTTATTAGAGAGAGAGAGGGACAACTTTATTATTTATACCTTTAACAAGCCTCCTCATGTGTAGCCAGACTCTCCTCCATGAACGGGCTTAACATGTGTAAATATTTTAATATTAGATAGGCAGTGAGGTTTGAACACAGGATCTATTGGTTGCTCTGATACCATATTAGATTTTTAACTACGAACTCATCTAAAAATTTAATCTATTAGAGAGAGTGTCAATTTTATTATTTATACCTTTAACACATGACACTACTTCAACCCAAGGCCCACATGTGGAGCAACCAAATATGGCGCTGAGGTTGCCATCGGCCAGTCTCGTATGATGAAAGCTAATGTGGCATGAAGGTATGAAAGCAAGGGGGATGGTGGTTATGAAGTTTAGATGCACACTTGAATTGTAATGTTTTGAAACTCGACACATGTCTCACATAAATGTTGCATTGCAAGTAATATTTTGAAACTGTGACGCTTTGAAACTTGAAGTTTAGCTCTTAATATTTGTGTTTTGGATATTTTGTCTTTTGAAGTTTTGAAACTTATATTTGTCATGAGAACTGGATGTATATCATAGCTTCTTTTTTTTTTTTTTTTTTATGGAAATGGACATATCTCAGTTTTTGGAATGGAGATCAGAGTGCTTCATGAAGAATTTTTTAATTTTGTGATCTTGCTTTTTTTATCCTTTTTCGTAACTATGAACGAAGGTATTGATAGTAATTTGTTCAAATACTTTTTCGTAAAAAATTATGAATGATGGTATTACAAAAAATAAAAAATTACGAATTACGGTATTGCAAGAGGGAAGAGATTAGGGGTTTTTTTTTTGTTTGTTCCTATACACAGTAATATAGAGCGTTGTTTAGGAGAGAGAAAAATAAAACGATGTTTATGAAGAGATAGACCAAGTGGGGTGGCGCAAGTGGAGAAGCACTACTGGTGTACTTTGTGATAAGAGGGTACCCACAAAAATTGAAGGGAAAATTCTATGCAACTGCCATAAGACCAGCGATGCTTTATGGGACAGAATGTTGGCCTATTAAGAAACAACATGTGAGCAAAATGAGTGTAGCTGAAATAAGAATGCTGAAGTGGATATATGGTAAGACTAGACGAGATAAGATTAGAAATAAAACAGTTCGTGAGGTGGTAGGTGTAGAACCTATAAAGGAGAAGTTGAGGGAAAATAGGCTAAGGTGGTTTGAACATATCTACCGTAGACCAGAAGATGCAGTACGTAGTTAAGAGCATGGATAGGATAGCTCTAGGTAGCAATGTTACGGGGAGGGGTAGACCTAAATTGACATTAAATGTTGTAGTGCGCAAAGATATGAGTCTAATAGGTCTATGTGAACAAGTGGCTCTAAACATAGCTCAATAGAGGAAACAGATTCATGTAGCCGACCCCAAGTGATTGGGACGTAAGACTCGGTTTGGTTTGGTTTGGTTTGATTTATGAAGAGAGAGAGCGTAACAACTAACTTGTTTGGTTTTATTTTTTATTTTTAAATTAAGCATAGAAAGTAACTTGGGTTGTTGGGTTGGGTTAAGACTGGTCCTTCTCTCTCTTCTTAGCCAATAGGAGAGAAGGTTTCGTTCACCCTATTCTAAGAAGGGCCCCTAAAACAGGGGCGGAGCTCTGTTGGGCCCAGGGTCTGGGGCCTCCCGGTCCCGGCTTTTCGAGCATCTGAGTTTTAAAAATTTTATTTTGTATATACTTGATTTTGAATATTATTGATAATTATTTTGTGTATAGCTACTTATAACCTTAATAATTTTGATTTGATTTGATAAAAAATCCGGTTATTTTACATTCTTATTTTTTAATTTCTTTAATAAATAAAAAATAAGCCTGCGACAAGTTTTTTTTTTATTGTAGCTTAAAGAATTATTTCAATAAACAAATGTAATGAATTGGAAAACAAAAATATTATAATATAATAAGTATATATTCCGATAAAAAAAAATATGTCTATTAAGTTTGCTCCCCGGGGTCAAAATTTTGGGTCCACCACTGCCCTAAAATGACTCTCACAACAGACTATTGTGAACTCTCCAAATTATATTTAGTACGATCCCAGTGAACTTACCATACGCTCATTTTGACGATCAAAACTGGTTATTTAATTGAAGCACGTTTGGCAAGAATCTCCCCTCTCCCCATTTCAACTTGGAAATGAGAGCAAAGCACTCAAATTTTGCCAACGCAAAACCAAAATCCCAAAGCGAATATGGTCATGCTGTCCAAATTGACAAGCTTTTCCTAGTTTCAAGAAACAAAATTTACCTGGGGCTTGGTGAAGGGGGGGTGCTTGGTGAAGGGGGGCTTGGTGAAGGGGGGGTGCTTGGTGATGGGGGTGAAAGGGTGCTTGGTGAAGGGGGGCTTGGTGAAGGGGGGGTGCTTGGTGGAGGGGGGCTTGGTGAAGGGCAGAAGGTAATGAGATAATCGGCACCGGCACACGTGGACGTGCTCGTCTTGTTATCATACGGGTAGCTGAACGAGAGTGGGCACGCCTTCTTAAACAACTCTGCATACACTGTTGGCTTACAGGTTGTTTGGGTATTATACTCGTCGCTACAACAATACTCCGGGTTCCCATACTTCACGCACGGGCTCATACACGCCACAATGACTCCTTCGGAGTCCGTCACGTTCAGCTCCTGGGGACACAGCCCGTTCAAGGCTGCAGTGCATCCCATGGTTTTACAGTCGCCTGTTCCACTCTGTGGCACCACCAGAATCGGAAGGTTGTACCTGTTGGAACATTTTAAATAGTTATAACCTCCATGTTTTTTTTGATGGGCAAAAAAAAATAATTTATTAACCTCCGCAGATTACAAAAATTAAAAAAACAAGAATAAATTATAATTATAATTAAAATTATTTAATCTCCAAAGCTACCCGAGACCAACAAACCCGTAATAACCTCTATGTTAGTGTGACTATTGTATACAATGCTCTTTCACACCTGACTGATGCTGAGATCTAGTTGGTGCAGCTTTCTTCCAGGCTCATCAGTTTCCAGCAGTGCTACAGTTTCGTTTTCAGTTATGTTACCCTGTTTTGTTTTTGGGGTCTTTTTGTGGCCTTAGGATCGTTTTGTTAGATTTGCTTAGTTTTGATTGGTTTCTTGCCAACTTCCTTTTTTTTCTTTTGATAGCGGGTGGCATATGATTGCATTCGGTTTAGGTGTCAACATAATTGGAATGTAGGTTGTGGATTGTGATGCCGTTTTTCCTGTTCCTGATTAATCTTTTTGTAACTTCGGTTATTTGATTAATAAAATCTCTTTTGCTGATAAAAAAAAAATTATACGGTACACTCAGGTTGAACATTTACAACAAGTAGAGGAATATTAATAAATTAAAATCATACTTTTTTTGTTTCTAAATACTCCCTCCGTTCCAAATTGTTCGCGCCTTACGAAAAGTCGTGTTCTTTTAGGATTGAAAAATAAAATACTTCAAAGCATCATTTTTTAAGTTTCTTTACACCAAATTAAAGTATTTCATGAGCTCCACCAGCTGACCTACTTAACTCTTAGCCTAATTACGTGGCTCAAAAAGCTAACCTCAAGTTATATAGTAGCTACTCGTGGTCCTTTCTATACCAATTCATCATTCTCAAATTGGGCGATGTGGGAACTGACAAATCCAGAGTAATAGTTCATTACCAATAAAATATGGGATTAATCTTTATTTACGGAGGTTCCATAAATGAAGTTTACGAAAGCTCAATCTCGGCCTCTCAAAAGTGTTTGGATGATTCAGATTGAAGACAAATTATTAACGGTAAAAAATATTTCTTATCGTTCAAAAATTAAAAACATATCTAAATCGTTGATTGTCGAAACAAACAGCTAAGATCGCGTGTTTTCACGAACAATCTGATCACGAAAATCTCATAAAATATACAACTTGGAGAAAGCAAAATCTTGCATTGAGTTACTTTTACTTTTTTATCTGAAAATTGCACGTGTGTTCTTGGTGGACTATCGTTGCTAAGGAGGAAGTAGTATAACTATTAACAATACCCGTCGACCAAGCTGACATCGTACGAGACCAACCCGTTGGCGAGGCTGATCTCAGCCAGCGTGGCGGGCGGCTTGCCCCCGGAGAACGGGTCGCATTCTAGCGTTCCAGTGCCGCAATTGCCGGTGACGCAGGAGAATTCACCGGTTAATTGGTTTCGGGCGCAGCCGGTTCGGCCCCAGAAAAAACCTCTCCAGCGGGGCCGGCCAGCCGGGCCGTCTATGATCTTTGACTGGCTTATTTGGAGGACAAAACTGGAGCTGGTGGAGGCCTGTGAGGATCCCGTGTTCACCTTGGTCCGAACTTCTGACCATACGTCCTGGTCGCAGTTGTTTAATAGAGTGACTGTTCCTGATGAAAATACTCCTGCAAATTCAAAGACATTTGAAGCACTAAAAATGAGATTTGGAAAATGAACTGAAAACTGTAAGAATTAGTCCGAGATGCGCACAAGCTGACCCTAGCATTACCAAAAAACAATGTACATATTTGTGTGTTCGTTTGAGTGGTACCTGAAATGAAGAGGGGAGGGAGTGTGAGGGAGAAGAGAGAGATTAGTAAGCGAAATTGAGCCATTTGGAACTTTGGATTGTATAGATAGCTAGATAGAGAGATATATGTAAGTAAAGGATATTTATTTTAGAGAGGAGAAAGAGAAATGGTGTGGGGCAACTCCCAGTTTTGGAATGTGCATGTTACTGTAATTTCTGAGAAGGAGGAAGAGGAATGGTGTGGGGCAACTACCAGGAAGAGGAATGGTAGTTCGGAATTGTTTTTAAGACGATTTCGGGTTCGAATTTGTGCACACACATGTACTTACATGTGAATTATGTGATTTAGGTTCTAATGGATTTCTCCACAATCTCTCAACATATCCAACTTGGTGGAGATTTTTTTTTCTCGTGACTTCAAATTCTCATACGACCTGCATCAGTTAACCTGTTAATTCTTAGATCAAATACATGACTTAAAAGATTAATCTCGAAATTCGATGAGTGCACTCTTATTTTACTTTGACTTTAGTTAGACGACCAATTTAGAACTTACTTAACTTACTTTTGGGTCTTCACAATGTCGAAGCCTCTTAAGATCTCGGCCAGTCGGCTGTACCCCATTCGGGAAGGGTTCCTCCATCAGCGCGCTTGACTCGACGATCAAAGACTTGACCAAAGATAAAGACAGAGAACCGCGTCAACCAAAGAGTTTCAGGAAAGTAAAGCGCACGTCGGCCATGCACTGAACTCATATTCTGCTTCTTCTTTTTTTCCAATCTAACCTCTAGTTGTTTTCCATGAAGTAATTTTACGAGGGGAGAGAAACTTGTTTATGGAGCCTACAGCGGCTCTTTACGGATTCGAGCGATCTTAACATACCGTTTCGACAATCAATGGTTCGAATTTTGAAAAATCTATTCGCTAAAATAGTTTAATTATTCACGCGAATAATTTTTTTAAAATCCGAACCGTCCAAAACACTTTTGAATAGTTGAGATTAAATTCCGTAAACACTTATTTATAGCTGCTCTGTAAACAACATTTTCTCAGGGGAGTATTTCTCCGAGGTTAATTTTCTACGTGATTTACCAAAAACAAGAAAACGGCATGTGCAACCTAACAGAAAAGCCAATAGTACAAGGGATGTGCAACACCTAACATTTTTTATATATTTGCATCAGCAGGATGGTCTTATGCTATTTTTGGATTGGTTTTTGAATTTTTTTTTTGAAAATAGTAGGGATAATAAGTGCAGAGAGATAGAAAGAGAAATGTTGAAAGTATGGAGAATCTAAGGGAAACTTTTTGAAAAATTCTTTTGAATTGTAAAGCAAACACAGCATAATTTCTTCAAAAGCACTACTACGTACATAACAATCCACACGCAAAATATCAAACACAATCTTTCACCTACTTTTGGGGTTCACACGCACAAGTGTGTGGGCTCCACATATAATGAGAGACTGTGTTTGATATTGTGTGCTTGGATTATTATGTTCCTGGCATTTTTCTAATTTCTTGATCGACTTTAGTGTTGTATTAGGAATATTGTGTTCCTAGCATGTTTGTAATTTCTTGATCTAAAGTCACAACCATAATTTGTCATAGGTTTTTGGTACACATAATTTGTTCAGAGGTAACATCAATAAAATGGAATACTGTAAGTTGGTGTGACAAGCATGGAACATGACGTCCTAAAAAAATAAATACTTAAAATGCATATTGGAAACATCTAGTGATCTAATCCTTAAATGTGCCCTACACAGATCCCGGGGATGATCTCCCTCCTTTTCAACATTGTTTTGTAATGGTTTGGACTTTGTTGTATTGGACTAGCTAATTAAGCTTGGTCTGGTGGTCCAGTAAAATGAAGAAAGTGACAATATATTTATTTTGTAGTAGTAATACGAAAGATTTACGTTCATACAAAAGATTTATATATGTTCATGATGGTTTCTTCTATTTTTAGAGGCGGCAATGTTACGAAAGATTTGAACTTATATTTTCAACATTAGTAGAGGTGGCAATGGTGCAATAGCAACGGCTAATTAGTGTTGGAAAATTTCCAGATTTTGTGAATGATAATTGGGACGTTCGGAGGGTCTCCCGAGACAACCGAAAGGACTTCCGTTGGTTCGTTGAATCTGGACGAGGCTATTCAATTTTTCAGCAGTTTTTGGCTGAATATTTCCTCATGAATGGAGGTTAATGCTGGCATTTGCACCTGCCATTCATTCTGGCAGTTTTGTGTATTAATTCTCTCCTATTCAAGATTGAGAATTCAATTCCCGTATGCATTTCCTGGTTGTTTTCAAAGGCTCCTGAGCAGTATATAATGGGCAGTCCTCTCTTCATTCTGCACCAGAAAATTCACCAACTCTGAGAGCTCTGAAATTCGTTCTTTGTGTGAGAGAGAGATAGGCAGTAGTTAGTTCGACGAGGCGGTCGACGATAGTGTTCCGACGGCTTGCGGTTTAGCCAAGCCAACCTTGAGAGGAAGACACCGAACAAGATCCTACAACACCCATGGTAGGCGGCAAATCTTTCTTAAGAAGACTGTAGTATCACACATGACTCAGTTTCGATCCAAGAATTCTGTTTGTATCTCGTTCTCTGTAATCTGTTTATTGCTTATGTAATTTGTAATTTGTTCAATCATGTAATTGTATTGCTATCAATGGAATTGTTCTTTGGAATTTTAAGTGATTGCCGAATTGTTTCCAACAAGTAGTTTTGTAAGTCCTACCATCACTTATGATCAAGACTCCAGAGATGTAAAAACGGATGTAAACTTTGATTTGTCTATAGCATTGTTCTAATTACTTTTAAGGCGAGACTATAGCGAAGGGAAAACTTCTGAACGTGCAATCTTTTGCACGTGCTGTAATATATACTCCAGAAGCCCCATGGTGCAATCACATGAGCATATAAAGGGTTTGAAGATAATTTATATATCTAATGCGAAATGAACTATGGAAATAAAACAATGAATATACACAAATTTGAGATAGTAAAAGAAACGATGCATCCAGTAAATATCTGATCAGCTGGACTCTCCAATTCAAAATTGCCAGAAATCAGCTCATGTTATGTAGTTAGAAAGATGAATGATAATTAAGTTCCGTGAAAAAAAGAAAAGAAATATGAATGATAAGTTTTTTATTTTTTTTAAAGGAGAATTTTTTTTTTTTTTTACTAATCTTTGAAAGACCAAAATTGACAGAAGATGAATTCATGGAAATAACCATGGGGAGAGAACGACCAGAATTGACACAAGATGTTGTAGTAACAAATAGTATGAAATTATTGAATATATATTATACTTGTCGATCTGATCAATTTTTTATTTTTTTGGTACTTCGGAATTTCATTCAAACTAAAACAGAGGGATAAACCGCATAAGAAGTGCGAGTCTGAATGATAAAACATAACACAGATCAAACAAAACCTAGTCTAGAATCTGCCTTAATGTCTAGGCAGTCCCTAATTGAATACTCCCTCATGGAGAAAAGGGCATCAGCCATAACAACTAGAGGTTCCTCTTGTTCCATCTCGAGATGGGCAAGGTGGTCGGCACATTGATTAACATCACAGGTAGATGTGGGATAAGGTTGTTCCCGTTCGAGTGAGTCTCATCTTGGCGTCGTTAATAATGTTACTTTGAGGATGTTTCCCAGGCACACCCTCATTCATCAGCTTCACCGCAATCAATTAACGAGTCTAATTCCAACTGCACATTCATCATGCCGTTTTCTAGGATAATTGTTAGTCCTCTCTATAAATGCCCCAAATTTCAGCTTCCAGACTTGAATCTGCCGTGCGCTTATTGTAGAAACCAACCAGCCATCCGCCCCCAATATGATTCAGATAGCTAGCTAGCTAGCCAACCTCAATTAATTAGGATAGAAGACTTAGGGTTTTTTTTTTTAAATCAACGACTTGGCTTAATTTAATGTGATTTAGGTTTAGTTTATGTGGAGTCCTGCCATAACCATTAATTATTGCCTTAGTTTAAGTGAGTTTACGCTGCAAAGGAGCCTTTAGCTCAATGTCATTACGGGTGCATTTTAGGTGTCGAGAAAGGAGGTGAAGAGCTCAACTTCTCTTTTAAGGTATACAGCTAATCTAACTATTCTAACAAATTGGGTTTCACTAAAAAAGAAGAGAGAGTAAGTTTACATTGACAAGTGGAGTAGAGTGCAATTGGTGCCTCTCTTATACTCTCATGCATGGTTCGGTAAGCATCTATCTCCTTTTCTAAATCTCCTAGGATAGGGTAGATTATGTTTAAAAAAATGGCCAAAAACAAAAAGTTTACACAGAAGGAGTATTATAGTGAAGATTGGCATATGGACCTTTATGTTTTGTTGGGCTTGATCTAATGACCCCTGTTCTTGAAGAGGTGTTTCACCCGGTAAGTCTGAGCCCATGGGCTTTCTTTGTTTTTCCCTGCTTTGTTTCAAGGAATCAAATTGGCTTAAAGAAAAAAACCAGATATGTATGAGAAAGGCATTACGGAGTATTGTTTTACGGTCTCGCTATTGTCAGCCCACTGGATTGACGATAAGTACATTAGAAAACATAGAAAATATGTATTTCTATGTATTTTTTACACACTTTAATATACATTCACATACTTATTATTATCAGCCCATTGGGCTGATTTTAGAATTTTCCATTGTTTTATGGACACCGGATTTGGTTTTTTTTTTTAAATTTTTTCATGATTTCATGGATAAATTACCAAAACCACCCTAGAGGTTTTTCAAATTACCCCACACTCCTTTGGGAAATTATAAAATACCCTTTATCACATACTAACAAATTACTCCCTTAGTGTGACATGGCTGCTGGAAAATTCGACAGAATCTATTTGACATCATCAAATCTTAATTACAATTAATGGACTGTAGTGTCCTTTTGTAGCTTGTGAAAGGTTGCAAAGGTGTGGAAATAGCGTTTCACTGGCCACAAAAAGATAATTTGGTCCATTGTAATAAAATTGGGGGCATTTTGTAATTTTCCAAAGGTGAGGGGCATTTGTAATTTCGGAAACATTGGGGTGGTTTTGGTAATTTTTCCTCTCTGTTTTTCATTTTTTGCCACTCCTTGTCCCAAGTTCTATAAACTGCCTTTGGCACCGACCTCTTTAAAAACATGCACTGCCGCAATTTTTTTTTCTAATCAACCAGAAAATGCATATATAATATATATATATATATATATATATACACACACACTTTGAGCTGCTCAAATAGTCGAAATTGGTTCCGGAAAGGGGAGTTTCGCACGATAAGACCGTAAGGAATTCCTTATGGGATTCGGACTCTCTATATATATATATATACAAAAATATTACAACAAAAAAGGACACTATCAGTCTGAAATTACAGAGAAAACAAAAAACAAATTACAAAAAGGGACACTGCCGCAATTTGAATTGAGTGATAACTTTGAATTCAATAGTACTGCACCAATTACTACATCATGTATCATGCCTAGCAAGTGACTTTGGATGAAGCATCTAAAACGTGCACGCCACGGAAGCGTCCAATGCTTCCATCAAAAAAATTAAAAATATAAATCAAAAAAAGGAAATTTCCTGTTCACATTTCAAATGCTTTCTTGGTGGATATACCTACACAAAATACATATTTGCGAATAAAATTAGAACGGTATATATCTTTCGTATTGCAAGTTGCAAGTAAAAGGTAAGCTTATTTTTTGGTTTGGAAAAACTTTTAAGCTAGGGATTTAAGGCCCGTAGCTTATATAAGTAGCTAGGGTTCATAGCTCGATACAATTTAAGGTCGTATGACAGAACAGGGCAAACGGATTTACCAATTCTCATCCCCTTATCTCAGTACATTTTGACATATATATTTGAATTGTGTCATCATTTATAAGTAATACTATTATTTAGTGGTTTGGAGGCATTGCTCTAAGTCCTTTTGCAACGACACATTTATTCCAGAGAAGAAGCAAATGGATGAACAAATTTACTTTTTCAAAAATAGGGAACAAATACTCTGTTATTAGTATTCATTTCTGTACACAAAATATTTTTCCTGTAAAGCATTACGGTGACCTATAACTAATTTGCGAGCAAAAAAATGTAGGAATAATTTGGTATTTGGAAATTATGTTGGAGCCGTGCAGCCTGGATCGATGCACGTGTAGGTACAAAAAGATAATTGACGAGAATTTTTTTTTTATATATACATTATATTATACCGCTAGTATGCCTCTATATAGGCTCCACAACTTGGTAATCAAGAAACCTAAATCAATAAAGAAAGTACGCATAACAAGGAAACATAGATATTAACCTAGCATATATAAACATGAAACGTAATATTGAAATCTAGAAAACACCTGAAATCTAGAAAAACTTTTAAATCTTCCGACATTTACATTTGCAGCATCGATCCTAACCTTCGGCATATATATAATTTTCAAAATATCACGCGCTCTCGTTCTCAATCCTCGTGTTACACTCGCCCTATCAATCTTCGCTCTTGCGAATTGTATTAGTTTGGATTGTGTTTGTAAGATGGTTTCGCAGTCAAACTTGTGTTCCGCATATTCACTCGCACGCGAACAATGTGATTTGGGTTCTAACGAATTTGTTCACAATCGCCCAAAATTTCCAACTTGGTGCCTTTAATTCTCATTGAAGCATATTTGAATCATTGTCAATGATCGAATTTGAAAGCATGCATATATGCATGTCGGTCAGTAAAGTCAAATTCTGGTGGCTTTTCTTTTCAAATTAAACACAACTCATTAATCCTGAGCACAGTCTATCAATTTTTTTTTTGTATCTATCTCTTTTAATTCATTACTCCTAAATAACATCCCTCAAAATTCAAACCGAACAAGGACCGATCGAATAATTTTATGGGAATTACTTTCTCCAAAGTTAATTTTCCACAGTGGTTTACCAAAAAACAACGGTGCTACCACCTAATGGATAAAGCAAAAATAGTACTCCAAGGCAGGCAGTCGCAACAACCAACACTAAGGTCTTAATTTCTTGATCTAAAGTCACAACCATAATTTGTTTATAGGTTTTTGGTACACTTTATTTGTTCATAGGTAACATCAATAAAAAGGAGTATTAATTATTAATTTGGTGTGACGAGCATGGACCATGACATCCTCCAAAAAAAAAATTTTTTTTATTAAAATGCATCGATATTGCAAACAGAGAAATGATATCTACACAGATAGTATGTGCACAGATCTTGCACATATGGTTTCATGGGGCTTGTTACGGGATCCCCACAAATGATCCAGGCCGTCCATTGGCTTTGAAATAATTTTCTACGTTATGTAAAAAATCAGTTCAATCCGATAATTTTTAATGCTTAATGTAATCATTCAAATTTTTGCTTATACTTTAGGACATTGAAATCGGAAGAAACATTTGGACGATTGAATCAAGCACTTAGAGGTATCAGATTGAACTTATTTTTTTTACCTGATGACTTAGAAAATCACTTTAAAGCTAATGGACGGCTTGGATTGTTTTTGAGGACCCCGTAATGGGCCCCACGGAGTTGTATGTGCATACAGTTTGTGTTGATAGCATTTCTGTTGCAATCATCTAGTCTAATCCTTATGTGCCCCTACACAGATCCAGGGTAAGATCTCCCTAATTTTCAACATTGTTTGGTAATGGTTTGGACTTTAATTTGTTGTATAGGTACTAGCTAAAATGAAGAAAGTGACAATTTAATTGTAGTAGTAAGATTTACCGTCCACGGCTTCTTCTTTTTTCAGCAGCAGCAGAGGCGGCAGCAGCCACCAATGACAACGGCCGACGATGGGCAAATTATCAAACTTGATCCATATGTACATCCATCAATGAAATTATAGTTTTCAAACACCGTGTCATGTTTCTGACCGCGAACCGATTTCAATCCAACAACTTGGCTATATTGCTACTTGCCCTTACTGAGATTATAAAACTACAGTGTATATCGATCCCCATCAGGGATTTTTCCAAACATCTGCGTCACCATCCGCGCGCATTATTGCAAATTAAAATCACTTGTTTACATTATCAGAAGCAATAAGTGGTTCAATAGTTTTAGATTAGAACCAAACAAGTTGCTCTATAAAATAGTACAACAGAGAACAAGACAAATTTAAAATGGTAGTAAAATGAAATTCAGACTTCATATTATTGGCACCAAATGAACTGGTTTTACATATAAAAATTTCCCCCAACCAATAAATGAATATCCTCCACTCTCTAATTCTAAATATTATATATATATATATATATAGAAATAAAAAAAAACATTTCCCTCAATTAATTCCCAACCCCAAACTACCCTATTTAAATTAAGAAAAAAATTTGAGAGAAGATAACCTGAGAGTGACTCGTGAGCTTTTCAAAGGTGACTCAGTTCCTAGTCACATGGGCCAGAATCGGTGGGCCCAGGCCGAGACACGAGGCCCATACCCATACAAAAGGAAAGGGCCAGATCGAGTTAGTGGTCCACACGTGACATAACACCCAGATTCCGACAAGGGAAGATGGGGTAAGGCCGTGTTTGGAAGGTAATGGATTAATCATAGAAAAAGGTAACAGTTTTTTGTTTTGGAGTCGGAGGGTGTTCCAGTTTTCAAATTTAAATATAATGAAAATGAAAAATAATTTTATAATTTTTTTTTTCACCGTTTAAAAGATCTCAATAAAATCTATCAAATAAGATTCATATTGGGTTTGAAAATTATTTGCGTAAACAAATAATTTTTGAGCTTGAAATTATCTTCCTTTTTTAAAAGTTACTTTTTTAGAAAGCCGAACACCCTCTTAGAAGTGGTGACTCATCATCAACCGCCAAAGAGCTGAAACGATGGCGACGGCACCGGCGACGGGGTGAGATCGAAACACGTGGAGGAACGTGGACGGCGAGGATGATAGCGATGACGCGCTGCTGGAATCCAGTGCGCCTTCGTACACCATGGTGCTGTCGATGTACGACGGCGAGTTGGGCGTCGCGGAGGCCGGCGAGTCGGGCGTCACCGGAGTTTGACTTCCCGACGATGACTTCTGGCTGCGGAATCAAAGTGGAATTTTTAAACTTATTAGACATTTTCGTAACATAGTAAAAACCGACAATAGATAATGCAATATATGTATATATCCAAATAAAACTTCATCTGTGGCATCGATAAAAATCACATCAGATTGTTTTCCAACGCGTTTTAAAAAGCTGATTTTTTTTTTTATACTAATCTTGAATATTTTAACTTTTCTACTTTTCTGATTTCTATAGTTGAGACAAATCAATAATCTATAAAAATTTGACCCAAAACTTTAAAATGTAAAAACAAAATTTCAATAAGAACAAAACTCGAAAAGCCTTAAAAACCTTGGTTTGTCTGGAAAATGACCATTGAAACCACATAGAGTTCACCGTCATTTCTCGTATCGTAAAAGGGATATCCGTTGTTAAAGGTTAAACCTCAACGGCGTCGATGAGGCCTAGGTTTCCAAGACAAGCCTGAGGCTTTTTTTTCAGTATAATGATTCTTCTGAACAACATGAATCAAAAAAAGTAAAAAATTTATTTTTTTTAGTTCTGATTTTCTTTTTTGGCTAAAAATGATGAGAACCGGCTACTTTCAAAAAAAATCGGATAAAAGTTACAATCTTTTACTTTTTCAATCCTCTCGTCGAGACCAATCTACAATCTACAAAATTTTGACAAAAAATTGACAAATACACAAGAAATTTGAATAAGCACAAAAAGAAAAGAGAGGCTTTTTTTGGAAAACTAGGCCAGAATTGCCATAGGGAGCACCGGATGATTACTTCCCTAGGTAAGTGACCGTTAAAGAAAGAAAAAGGCCGAAACCCCCATCCCAAGGCCAGTGTCGGGACTTGGGATGCTTTCAGCAATTTCTGCTAAAAAGAAAAGAAACGACGTGCATTGTCATGGGGAAACCCAGAAAAGAATACAGTATCTATCGTTCACGGTACCAAATGACTGTATTGCCCTTGCACGCAAATCCACCTTGACTGTAAAATGCACAATTTAAGGTGAGTTGCGTAACGTTTTGCTTAAAATAGATCGCACCCATAGAAGAACAAGAGAAATTTTCGTGCCGATACTTGTCAGCGATTCCGATCATCCAAACGTGTTTTAGACGGTCTATTTCATTTCCTCTTTCTTTTCTCTTTTTCTCTCTTAAAAATCCACACTGTTCAACACACGTTTAGACGGTTGAAATCGTTGACGGATACCACCCGGCACCCGAAAACTTGTCGGCAGAAGAATAAAGTTTACGAATCCGAAACAAACTCGTTGTAAAGTAGTCTTTAAAGAATGAAATCTTCCACCTCATTTTGCGAGATGATAAGTTTTTTTACGATAAAAAAATTATGAGGGGGCATCGCCCTGCACCAAAATGGGCCTAAAAATGGTTAAATATTTTACATAGAACCGCCAACTCACATATTCGGAAAAGGAGGACCGTCATCTATCACACATTTATATGAAATCTAATACTTTCTCAGTCTTAAAAATGATGACAATTTTTGAAACTCGTGTCATTTTTCATCGCTTATATCTTTTAAACTATAATATTTTTTATAAGTTTGAAAATTTTGTATAATAGAACTAATCGAGAACTATCAAACATAATTCACATTCCATATTTTTCGAGATTCATATTAAAAAATAAGAAATTAAAATTAATACGGATATCAAAAATTGACACCCAATTTGAGGGGGAGAGAATATTAAAGAGAATATAGTCTCAAAAATTTGTAATGGATAAAAATATCGGGTACAGTCACCGAGACCACTGAATAATTACTGTCACTCTATTATGACAAGTTATTGGGACTTCCCATTCGCATGTAGAGCATTAAGCTGAGACCTCTCTTCTTTCAAAAAAAAAAAAACCCGTCAAAAATAAAATTGATTTTCACGCTCCACTTTTGTAAGTAGATGTTCTACTTTAAACATGAAATTACTAGTAATTTTACTAGTAACTTTACATTAAAATGGAGCACATGCGTACAAAAGTGGAGCGTCAAAATCATCATCATCATCAAAATTTCCCCAAAAGAGTTTTGATCTCACTCTTTTACTTCAGTTTTTTTTTTTCCTTACTCCTATTATCCTATAACATTATGATACTACTTTACTTATGTGAAAAGATACTGCTGAGCGAATAGAGTAACTCCAAAGGGCCTCAACCATCTATAATTTACTTTACTACACGCATTTCTATCGATTCTTGACTGCTTTTCTTTCACATATATGTTGGTTTCACAAATTTAATTGTATTTTAAGCCTCCACATATATAAAAGCAGAAAAGCTATGTGCACATCAAGCGGTGCACAGCAGCTGTGCACAGAGCTTTTTTTCTCCCGCCTCAGGTCCCACAAAGATGATCAGAGCCACTCATTTTGTTCAAAATATGTCGTTTAAAAGTTATTTTGGGTGTTTTGTTAACGCCTCTAACGATATCGAACGAAGCTCATTTTTTACAGGGACCTTAAACGACATATTTTGAACAAAATGAGCGGCTCCGATCATCTTTGTGGGACCCGAGGCGGGAGAAAAAGAGCTCTGTGCACAGCTGTTGTGCACGTAGCACAGCTCATATAAAAGAGAAGTTGTCGAAAAATGGCCGATAAACGTGCCAGTAGCAGTTTTATTTTGATCAGAGCGAGAATCTCCCCTCTCCCCATTCCAACTTGGGAGTTGGGAATGCGAGAAAAGCACGCATATCTTGCCAACCCACAACTTCCCAATTGACAGGCTTTTTACTTCAGTTTTAACAAACGGACGATTTTTCCCTTGACCTCCAATTAAAAAAAAAAAAACCACAAAATGTACGGGGGGGGGGGGGGGGGGGGGGGGGGGGCATTTGAGTCAAAATTAACCTGGTGCTTGGTGAAGGGCAGAAGGTAATGAGATAGTCGGCACCACCGGCACACGTGAACGTGCTCGTCTTGTCATCATACGCGTAGCTGTACGCGAGCGGGCACGCCCTCTTAAACAACTCCGAATACGACGACGGCTTGCAGGTGTTCGGGGTAGCATACGCGCCGCTGCAGCAATACTCCGAGCTCCCAAACTTCTCGCACGCGCTCTTGCACGCCACGACGCCGTCCCCTTTGGAATCCGTCACGCTCAGCTCCGACGGACACAGGCCATTCAAGTCCGCCGCGCATCCCGTGGCTGTGCAGTTGCCCCCTGTTCCACCCTGCGGCACCACCAGCATCGGGAGGTTGTACCTGTTAGAACATTTTAATAATAAACCTCCATGTTAGTGTGACTT
This sequence comes from Rhododendron mucronatum var. ripense, assembly GCA_019656295.1. NCBI lineage: Eukaryota > Viridiplantae > Streptophyta > Magnoliopsida > Ericales > Ericaceae > Rhododendron > Rhododendron mucronatum. The sequence continues at coordinate 273,537 of BPLT01000146.1, read as the reverse complement.
TTATAAAATTCAAACGGTACGCTCAGGTTGAACATTTACAAATAGAGAAAAATTCATAATTTAAAATCATACTTTCATTGTTTTTAAATAATAGTAGTTCATTATCAATAAACCCGGGGGAGGTGTTGTATCCGGACCTTCCGTTCGACAATCTAACAGGTCACATTTCAACTCGACAATGAACGGCTCGAATGCTCGAATAACGAAGATAAGATTTGAACTATTAGATTGTTGAATAGACAACTCCACTTAGAGAAAGAAATTTAGCAAAATTAAGCATTGAGTTACTTTTACTTTATATTTGGAAATAGTAATTGTACGTTTTTTCCGTGGTAGACTAACGTTTCTAAGGAGGAGGTAGTTTTGACAGTACCCGTCGACCAAGCTGACGTCGTAGAAGGCCAACCCGCCGTAGCCGTCAAGGGTGATCTCAAACAGCGTGGCGGGCGGCAGGGCGTTGTTCCCGGCGCATTCTATCTTTCCGGTGCCGCAATCGCCGGTGACGCAGGAGAATTCACCGGTGGATTGGTTTTGGGCGCAGTGGGTGCGGCCCCACATACGGCCGCCCCAGTTGGACGGGGTGTTTACACTCTTCGACTGGCCTGTTTGGAGGACGAAACCGGTAGTGGAGAGCTGCGAGATTCCGGCGTTCGATAGAATGCCCGGCCATACGGGGTGGTCGCAGTTGTTTAGCAGCGTGAATGTACCAGATGAAACTCCTGCAAATTCGAAGACATTTCAAGCACACAAAATGAGATTTGGAAAAATGAATTGGAAACATTTGAGCACAATGTGTTTGTGGGTAAACCCAAGAGGCTGGTCATCTTAGCCTCAGACTTAGGGGTTTGTTTCTTCCTAAGATTTCAGATTCAATTTTTCATGTCAACAATTTTGGGGCCAGCTCACCCGCGTAATCGTGTAAAACGACTTAAGGGTTCATTTCTTCCTAAGATTTCAGATTCAATTTTCTATGTCAACAACTTTGGGGCTATCTCACCCGCGTAAGCGTGTAAAATGGCCATGAGAGAGGCTATAGAGCTTAGACCAATGTGTATGCAAACTGACCCAAACCACCCTGCATTACCAAAAAAAAATGTGTTTGTGGGTTTGTTTGAGTGGTACCTGAAATGAAGAGGGGAGGGAGTGTGAGGGAGAGGAGAGAGAATAGTAAGCGAAATTGAGCCATTTGGACTTTGGGGTGTATAGATAGGTAGAGAGACAGATAGATAGATATATGCGTGTATTTATGTAATGGAGATGTTAGAGAGGAGGAGGAGGAGGAGGAATGGTGTGGGGCAACTCCCAGCTTTGTTTTTTAAAAGGGGTCACCCAGTTTAATTCTTCCTATCCCCTGCTAGCTGGGGGGAGATTGAGGTTCTTTTTCAGAGGTGGGAACATATATATATAGACAGATGAGAACAGGAGAGAGAACAGTGGAGGAGGGAGGAAGAGTTCTGCGGGGATGGGGTCGATGGGGAAGTGTAATGTTTAAGCTCAATACTCAGCATGAAAGGACTTTTTCTCTTCATAAAACAAAAACTTCATCCAAAAAACAGGGGATACCGAAAGCATCTCCCAGCAAAGCGGTGTTGAGCGGTTAATTCGATCATTCATTTTGGTACAAAAGGTTCGAATTGAAATTGAGCGTCTAAATCTGAATCGTCCATTGCTCGGTTAAGATCTGAGCTGTCGATTGTCGAGATGAATCGCCGGATCGGCCGCTTGGCTATGCTTTACAGCATCCCCTATTCTTTGTTTGGTTCGTAAAACGAAACTTTAAACTAATACAGTACAAGTTTTTATATAAAATTTCAAAAAAAAATTACTGCATGTCTATGAGTTCTTTTAATTTTTAAAAAAAAATTTGAATTTTTTGTTGAAAAAAACCATTATTTTTGTGTACTTGTTTCGCAGACCAGACAATATAATGAGACATGAATCCCAAGAAATTTGGCTGAGTCGACATGAGAAAGAAAATAAGTGCATGTCCTCCATAAGGTCACTTGTTTGAATTTCACGGAAGCCAAAACAATCCTAACCTTAGAACCATTTGAGAGTTTGTCTGGATGTTGATTTCAGGGCTCCGGAAGTAGTCGAAGTATGCGCAAACTGGCTTGACAATCTGATCATCCGAAAACAATTTCAGACGGAAGTAGCACTAACTAAAAAGGACACATATGGAAATGAACGGATTCGGATACGGATGCATTCGGAATCATCTACTAATACACATCTACTAATACATGCCTGAATTGTAAATTTACTGCATGAAACTCACGGGCAGCCTTCTCTTCTGTCTCTGTAAATCTGGAATGTGGGGTAATGTAATAAGTGATGTTTGTGCAATAATCACCTTCTTCCTTTTTTAGGTAAGATAGTAATTAGCTAGATTGATTAGTAGGGATATCAAGGGTGTCCTATCAGCAAAATATTACTAGCTCTTATCAATAATGAGATTTTAGACTAGAAAGTGCTGTCACCTACATGACAGCTGAACTATAATTGTCCTAGTCTAATTATCTCATCCTTCAACGTTCACTATAAGCTAAAATGGGAAGTTAAATAAATAGCTTCAACGGCAAGCAATTAAGATGCAGAATCATCTCGCGATCATGAGTATCATGTGGCATTGCATACGTGGTACTCCCAATCATTCTCGCAGTGACAAATTATCCGGTATGGATATTATTACTTACTTTTATTGGATGATTGAGAAACAAAGAGTGACATACATTATGTGATGGCAATCTTTTATTTGCGAAAAGTACCATATGACAATGCCGCATGGTACTCCGGGTGTACCAATAATTGCCTGTTGGGCCGTATTTTCTTCTCATATGGTGATTCATTGGAACACCCTAAAGAAAGTTTATTTCTTCAGTTGGGCTTCAGCTTCATCCTATATTATAATGGTTACTTTTCCTTCTAGTATTATGCAATGTTACTCTTTCTCACGTTTTCTAAAACACCAAAAGAAGTGGTATATGTATGGGGCCCCACAATGAGAGGTTCAGCCGTAGTTAAAACTTGTAATACCAATTTTTTGTAAAATGTACAAAAATTTCAATAGCTCTAAAGAGTAATTAACCAAGGGGTTTCAGTAGCGTTGCCCCGTGAGGTCGCACGTTCGAATCCACGGAGGCCAAAAAATCCAAACCTTAGGGCCATTGAAGGGTTTTCTCGGACATTAATTTTCGAGTCCCAAAATTCGTCAAGGTGAGATCGCGCAAGCTACCCGAACATTCGGCTGCAACAAGTAACAACAGTGCTTCAAGGCTTGGCTTATAGTAGCTGTTAGGAACATCTAAAGAATCGTGCACGCCTCAAGGACCAGAAAGAAATCCATGAGATAGAGAATACCTAGCTGAATCAGCCATGTCTAACATATGACTGAACAGAAACCTCCAACATTGTAGTCAAAAAAAGCAAGTTCATTGTCTTAGCGTTCAATGCTTGTATAGTAAAAGTACTGCTGATATGTTTGGCAAAAACACCATTGTGCCAAACGTGGTTGTTATATTCACAATGTTTCATGAGTTTGTCCCTCTAGACTCTCAACTCAGGAGTCGCTACCGGATTTGTATTTCGATTCTTTTCGAAATTTCAGTGTCACACCGAGAAGAAAAGAAAGGAAGATTGGATTGTGTTCCCAACTTCCCGCATCTCCATTTCCATATCGAAGATACAATAACGTAAGTTACGTTCCGGAAAACTTGTTGATCGCGGATTAGTTCGTTCTGCGGCGACGGCGGCCTAAAATCAATGGCGCGGGTTAATCTCTCTGGTTGAGGCTGCATTCATTTGTGAAACTTGACACGTGGGAAGGTACAATGGATAGGTCCAAAGTCGAGGGGAAAGCGTAAATCAATCCCACATAGGAAGAAGGCTCCCTCCAGCTCGATCTCTTTTTCCCTCGCCTATGACTAGGAAGACTCCTGAGAACAGATCCAGTGGAGACGGTGTGGGGCCTGTAGCTCACATTTGGTACATTGTGGCGATGAGGATATACTATCTTGAAGTGTTCTACCCTCTCCTTGTTGGCTTAAGTTGGCAAAACCCATTTGGTTCAAGGGAGCTGCATTCTTTAGGGATCCATCACCCTTGTACCAGTTCTTCAGGAGCAGAGCAGGGCAAACTATTCAATTGCCACTTGCATGTGCAAGTTCAGCAGGGCCAAACCCCAGGTTTCTTCCCCACACAACATGCCATTTTTATGTGTCTCCCTTTGATTCAATGAACAAGCATCAATTTCAGATCAAATGCAACCCCTTTTCTATGAATGAGGAATCCTTTCATATTTATTTCTTTGTTTTTCGCTTTCTATTGCTTTGTTTTCTTTTCTTTTTTTACTTCCGTTTCAGTTTTTTTTTTTTTTGTCTATTAACGTGTGTGGACCGACACATCTATGTCAGTGTTTGTGCATTTGTTTGGGTTTTAGAAATGCATGCGAAAACAAAGGGGCACGTTGTCTATTCTTTTGTACAAACAGAGTGCAAAGGCACAGATTGGAGATGTTGTAGGGCACAGCACAACGACGCAATTTAGGCTCCGTTTGTTTCCACGTAAAATGTTTTATAATGTAAAATATTTTTCATGTAAAATATTTTTTCAGAAAACAAACTTCTAACTTTTATTTTCCGGCGTTTGGTTGGCACTTGAAAATATTTTCAGAAATCAACAAAATAGTGTAGAGAGAGCAAGAGGAGAGCTTAAACGGTGGAGAGATCTGAGAATATTGGAATTGAACGTGGGTCAGAACTGACGATCAAGAAAACTGAGTAATGAAAATTACAGAAGAAGACAGCAGGTTCATTTCGGAAAATAACTTACGAAAGATTCAAGGATAAGTCATTTTCATTCAATTGATGGAAAATGTTTTACATGTAAACTATTTTCCTAATTTTCTCCAAAACCAAACACCGAAAAATAGGTAAAACATTTTACCGCAAAACATTTTAAGCCCAAACAAACGGAGCCTTAGTCTCTAATTTAAAATTGTTTTGAACTAAATTACGCTTCAATTTTAACTGCCTAAACGAATGTACTTGTTTTAGACTAAACAGTGTTAGTCCAATAAGGACAAAGTTACATGTTTTTAGGGCATCCCTACAGTACAACATCCCTAATCCAAGAAAACACCACTGTGCTTAGGCTCCTTTGGACAAACTTTTTTGCGACTTTTTTTTACGATCTTTTTAACTATTTTCTCTTAATTTTAATAGGATTTGTATATGATTCATACTTCACATCATTCAGCTCGAAAAGAGGAATCGGAAAACAAGTTTAAATATAAAGTCTAAAAATGGAAAAAGATTAATAAAGACAACGAAAAAATCCAAAAAAACAGGTATAGTCTTTTTAGGGTTTTTTTTTTTTTGGTTTTATATGGACTTTTTTTAAACTTTAATCTATGTTCATATATACAATTACACATTTGTGATTCTTCCCAACGAACCGAACAATATGATGTAAGAATTATATCAAGATCTTATAAATTTATGCGAAAACAATAATAAAAAAAATACCACGAGAAAAAATTCACAAAAAGGGTTTGCTAAAAGGGGGCTAAAGTAGGAGAAGTTTTTGGGTGCAAATTGGATACAGTCCACTGGCGGCTGACGACTGAAGTAGAGAGCCGCTGGCGGCTTCCATGGTAGGCAGATTGAAGGAGTCATTCTTGGCAAACATTTTAGGTTGACAAATCAATTGGCCACGTTTCCTTTCGCTACATAAAAATTAAATTCTGGTCTTAGGGTCAATTTCGTGATCAGGTTAAATTTGTTCTCTCTTTGACTATTATTTCCTACGAGAAAGGAACATCACAAAGTGAATGGATATTCTCCGGTCCAAAGGTTATTAGATTGGACAAGACAGTCTATGTATATACAGACCGTCTATTTTTGCAATAAATGATTGAGATTGTTGAACAAATTTCCATGAAAAAGTGAATCATGAAAGAGTTTTTGAATGAATCCGAACTTATATCAATGAACAATTCCGATTTAAACTGTCTCGTCTAGTCCAGTCCAAATCATTGGATTTGAGAGGATCCAGACCCCATAGCAAAACATGACTAAAATCTATATTTAAGATTTCATCTCACTTCGAGGAGCCGAAGCTTTCATGATAATTTTCAGTAATAAAATAATTATTGTGCCTTTGACTCGCTTTGAGGAGTTTCAATGACGCAACACGTAGTTTTTGGGTGCCGAGCAAATATCACGTGACAGTACCCGTCAACAATTCAGAGCGTCCAAACATGTTTTGGACGACTCAAATTTATTCCTTCTCTCTTCCCTCACCCTACCACTCTCTCTCCTCTTTTTCTCTCTCTAAAATCTTGACCGTCCAAAATACCTTTGGACTGTCCAAATCATCCACCGTGTCCCAACGCAGTACCCTACCGGCAGCGCACCCCATCGTGTTAATATTTGGGTAAGAATGAGTCTCACCCTACCCGCACGGCTGCACCCGAAGGTAAATGAATAGTAGTCCACTTTTTTTCACAAATGCAATCCAAGATTTTTTGTTTAGGGCCCGATTGGATGCAAGTATAATTTTTGGGAGATTATTTTGGAGGGGAGATAAAATAGTATGGGAAATTGTTATAAATGGTGGACCCACATTGATGTGACTTTTATGAAAAGTGAGATTAAAAAATATAGTTGGTTTAGGTGGAGGATAAAATGAGAGGATAAGAAAGGGTGGATGATGTAAAAAACTATTGAATGACAAATTTGCTCTTATTCAGTCTCAAACTTAATCATGTATTACATTATATATAATAAATGCAAATATAATTAATTTTTCACATTTAAGCCATAATTATTAGTTTTACTAATAAATTTAAAATTTTAATAATATTAAAAATTAAAAAATTCGTTTTTTATTGTGTTTTTTTTATCCATGCTTTTTTTTTAAATATGACATGTTAAAAGTATAAAAATATGACACCCACTTATTTAAAATATTAATAGTTCATTTTTTTGAAGTGCTTCATTATATTTTTGTTATTTTTTAAAAAATTATGCAATTTAAAAAGAGTAAATTACAGTAAACCCCCCTCAACTAACCTGAATTTTCACTTAACCCCCTCCGACTACAAAACCCAACAATGTGCACCCTCTAACTATCCAGAATTGACACTTAACACCCTTTTGTTAGGTCTCCGTAGGAAAAATGCACCGATGGCCGTCTCCGGCCACCGGGCGGCCGATCCGAGCCGTCCAATGCACGTCGGATCGAGCACCTACGCACGTCGGATGCCGTTGATTCCCGCGTTAGCCCACTCGGTTTTTTTTTTAAAATTTTTGGATGGCTCGGATCGGCCGCCCGGTGGTCGGAGACGGCCATCGGTGCATTTTTCCTACGGAGACCTAACAAAAGGGTGTTAAGTGTCAATTCTGGATAGTTAGAGGGTGCACACTGTTGGATTTTGTAGTCGGAGGGGGTTAAGTGAAAATTCAGGTTAGTTGAGAGGGATTTACTGTAATTTACTCATTTAAAAATGTTAGTACATTGTGTACCTATTTTTTGGATAAAATAGTTCATTTTATCTTTAAACTAATTTAATTACTTTTTCACAATTTAGTTATACTAATAACAAAGTAAACGAACAATTTGATTAATGTAAAAATCATTTTTTATTGTGTTTTATTATGTTGAGTGGAGTACATAGAAATTTGGTGCAACTTGTTGCACACAAGCAAAACTCCAAAACAGGCTCAAACTCACGGAAAACCCTTCAAAATTACTCCTCTCTTTTCAAGAGAGAGCTTTGAAGACCCATGGCCGAAAGCCACCGCCTCTGAAATAGCTGGGTTTCACGATCGTCGGCAGCTCGTCGCCGTCTCCACGGTACACATCTCTCTCTCTCTCTCTCTCTCTCTCTCTCTCTCTCTCTCTCTCTATATATATATATATATATATATATATATATATATATATTCGATTTTTTCAGATTTGGTGTGCATGTGTATGACTGTGTGTGTGATGATGAAGGAGATGAAGAGGGTGGATGAGGAGGGGCAAAATCGTCAAAAACAAGGTGGATTAGAGGAGAGAAATAGTCCGGGGAGATGAGCTGTGGAGGGGAAGAAATTGTTGCCAAAGGAGGTGAAAGCCGTCGAATCAGCTCCTTATCCATCCGGATGAGTCATGGAGGGGGGGCTATTACTCCATCCAATCGGGCCCCGTTTAGTGTTATAAAATTACAGACATCGCGATTTTCAAAGTAAAGTAAAAAATGCGTATTTATCAAAATCATTTCCTGAACTCATAGACATGGCTCGTTATCATCCACACATATGTCTCTACTCTATAAATTTTGAATAATTATTTTAGGTTTTATTAGAACATCATCATAGGAAGCATGCAAATTACACCATGTCTGGTTCAAAGTTTTAAAAGTTATTTTTGAGATAAAGAGCGGTAATGAATGGAGAAAAATAGAAAGAAAAATGTATTTAAAAACGTGTAGAGAGAAAAATGAGATGAGATGAATGCGAAATCAAACAAGGTGACGTATATTTTTCGCACTTTTATATTTTGTTTCTATTAGGGTATGCAAGCATCATTTGATTGGGATAAATGGATGCAATTCGATAAAGGGTTCGTAGTTAATATTACTATTTAACCCTTTACCCTTTTTTCTATTTCCTGTGTATCAAGATGAAGTAGAGAATTTTGATTAGACCAAGTTGAAGGCTTCAAGTTGGCTCTTTCCACTCCTAATTTTCAACTTGTTAAAATGACAAAACTTCCTTGGACCAAATTGACAATTTGGATGATGGTGGGAAAATCCTAGTTGATTTTTGTCCCAAAATAAGCCATCTTTTTTTTTTTTTTAACGGTTAAAATAAGCCATCTTTATTAGCACCATTCAATGCGTCTGGTGAGGTTTTGGTGGGACTTTATCTTATCCTGTTCCCCACTAGGACTTTTTCCATAGGGGTTGATAGGAGTGTTTTTCACAGAGTTGGGCAATGGTCAACATAATCATACCAATCTGGGAAAAAAAATACTACCTCACCATCAGGGTGGAAAACGTAGTATGGGAAAATAAGTTCAGATATATTTAATTAATTAAGTGAAGGGTGGAACTAGAGCAACGGTAAAATTGCTTCATTGTGATCTGAAAGTCATGAATTCGAGAGGCGATAAAGTCTCTGCTTGTTGGGATAAGGCTGCGTATATCAATCTTTTCCTAGAACCCATACTGGCGGGAGCCTAGTGCACTGAGTTTGCCCTTTTTAGGTAGGGCATAATACAAATTTGGTCTTTGAAATTGTAAATAAAGTCAAGTTTTGTCTTATTAAATGAGTGATTTTACTCTGTTCCTTGAAATTATTCTCTTAATTTTGCAAAAACTAATAACGAGGATGCAATGGTGTTTGATAAAAAATTCCTAGTGTCAGTTCGGCTCCTCTCGCGTGTAAAACCTGGATCCGCGATTTTGGACGAAACTGTCAACGGAATGGGATATGTATACTGGAAGTGATTTTCTTTGTCCCCTTTCTTCATCCTCGTACAAGGTAAATAGCCAATCTACCATGACATCATAATTCAATTTTCAAACACGAAAGATAATTTCAGTGGTGAGTGGAGTGAGGTTGGTACCTCCTTTATAGTTCCACGCATTTGGGCTGGGTTCGAGCCTTCCCCCCTTTTCCATCTCTAAGTATCTAACAATACTAACCCGCCGATAAAAATTGTTTGACAAAATTGTTTGACAAAAAAATAGCCAAAAAAACAAGAAAATTATTAAGTTCCAAACGGCAAGACAATTTTTTTTTTTTTTTTTGTTACCACCAATATTGTATACATCAGCGAATGTTAGTGAGAAGTTAGTAAGTTAGCCCATAAAATTGGTCTATTTGCAAATTTGCTTAATTTCTCAAACATAGAATTATTTATAGTTTTTTTTTAGATAAGCGAATTATTTATAGTTTGTATTTACTCTGTCAACTTAGTACTATCATTTTCAAATGATGTTTCGTGCAACATTGTATGCCTCATTTGACCCATTAATCCAACTCTAATAATGTCTGCCGGGTGTATGGTATTCCGGTTTACCCCAATAAGTACTTATTTTTCATTTTCAAGCTTAAAAATAATACTTACTAATTCAAAAAAAAATATGCAATATGGATCTTGTTTCTATCAAACCCTGCAAAAAAAAAATTTTAAAAATTATTTTCTTAAGTCCATTATTTTTTAAACTTGAGAATAGATTCTTATTTTTTAAGTACTTATTTGAGCGTAAAACCCGTATGGAGAGTCTCCACCACCAGAAGATAATATATACTACTCTTGTCATAAAGCGTCACGCCTTTAATCATAGTAAGCGAAATGGTCTTAAAACACAGCCGTAGAGTCCTAATTAGCAAGCAAGAAAAAGACATTCCCACTACCTTAGGAAATATCATTTATCTTTGAAAATATCACAGAAATTGGGACCGCAGATAAGACGAAACACTTCTCAAAGCTACGTCATTGTCGAGCAAGAACAATAGAAATGGGCAAACTCCATGATATTTTACTACTTTCAAATTGAATCCCATGCAATTTTTTTTTTTTTTTCACAATTTGGGATAAAAGATTCCATGGATTGGGGATCAGGGATGCTATAGAGCTACAGCGTTGTAGTGCGGCAAAGAAGTAGCTTTTGCACACATCTAAAGCTCTTTAAAGGCTGTTTAAACGAATGTAAATTTAATGCATCTCTAAATAGCTTTAATTGTGAATCCCAATGGGTTGGCCCAGTGATCATAGCCTACGACTTAGGAGTTTGTTCCCTTCTAAACTCTTAAGTTTGAAATATCTCAGGTGCCTGTCCATGCATTTGGGGCACACGTTTACATGGAAAAACATAGCTATACACGCAGGCAAAACCTAAGGTGGGTTTCTCCTAAAAAGTTTGTCTAAAACTTAAGGACTTTAGACAAGTTTTCGCCAAATGAATTTTTGGTTGATGTATTTGACGAGAATGATCTGTCTTGAAATTCGTGTTTTTGTAAGCTTTAACCCTTTTAGTCCGTTTAAACAATAGGGGAAACCCAGTCTAAAACAGAACACAATCCTATGCCCAAAAAGGCATCACAGCCACGAATCTTCAGTATCACAACTTGTGTTTGATTACCAGATTAAAAAATCTGCCACAAGTTGGATGTTGTGCCCAAGTTGAATTTGCCAGTAATTAAGAGGGCTATGTTTTTGTTCCTATACATGAAGGTGACATGACAATCTAGGAAAACAGTGGAGCAATAGCAGCTGTTGAAAACGATAAAATCCCAAGTTGAAGTTCTAAAGCACGATTCGTATTTCAATAAGTTTCAATCACTTGGGAATTTTTGTCAGCTACCAAGAGGTATCTAAAAACAGTAAACATCAGCTGGAATAAAAAAAAAAACCCGTAGAAACAAATGTAACGGTCACTCTGTTGTTTGTTTTCCTCGGTTTCCTATCAGCGAAGAAAGATTCCATAAACATTACTGCTGTGCACGCATCAATTTTTCATCACGTCAGTTGATGCAAACGGCGAGCCCAATTCACAAGTTTAACCATTATTATAGGGGATTGCTGTAATAGACTAGAAACTGCTACTAAAACTTTACTAAGGGCCATAACATTTTACAACATGATAACCTTCTTGTGTGTGTTTCCCCATTTCAAAGGAGGTCGATGTGCTATGCATCCACTCTACTGTTCTTTTCTTTTCAACGACATTGGGTTTCAAATAAACTTTATGAGGCATTCGCCCCCAAACCACCGAACATACCCTTTTCTAATCAGGTTTATGGGCAGATAATGAACAGAACAAATGACGAAAGAAAGATACTCTACTCACTTGGTAATTGCTTTGAAAGGGTCCGAAGAAAACCCATGAGAGACTTTTTGGCACCAATTAGGGCTGCATCTACTCCTCCATCATTCTTCTCTGACGAGACTAGTTTTTCTTGCACGTTATGCACTTCCCTTACAAGTCTTCGCAGTTCCTGCTCAAGGTAATAAAAGTCACAAACAAGATGGGCATGCATGCAATTTACTTGTACAATGGGGTAGCGATCGTCTAGTTTTGCCAGGAGAAAATTTTAATAGGTCGGACGAGATGGTGATGATAACCAGCGATGAAGTCACTAGACATTCCAGCTAAATTTCAAACAAAACACAGGTTGAGTTTTTCTGAAGAACAAGTGCACAAATAAGAAACTATCATTTAGTTGCTCCTCAATAAAATCTTTTAGAAAGAATCAATTGCCAGAGGCCAAGATTAAGAAGAATTTGTAGAGAAAACTAAACCTTCTGAGAAATTATAAAGAAACCAATCAAACAAGGCTAGGGAGATCTCTCAATGCCAAGGTTTGTTCATTATAGACAATGGAAATTGGAGATGGCCAAGGAGTAGGAGTGCTGTCATCAGAGAGATAATTGATGGTACTGCTGCAGATCTGTTGCCTCATGAGGATAGAGAAGATAGCATCAATTGGACCCTAAATCTAAATGGGTTATACTCTTCTAAATCTGCTTGGATAGCACTTTGAAGTAGAGCTCGGTGGTGGATTGGTATGGCATGGTTTGGCAAAAGAAACAAATCCCTAGATGGACTTTCATTCAGTGGGTGGCAATCCTTGGTAGACTTTCAACTAAAGACAGATTACATGCTTGGGGGATCACAAATGATTGTAACTGTATGTTGTGTGTTGGGGGAGTGGAATCACATGGCCGTCTGTTTTTCCAATGTCCATTTGCAGCTGCTATATGACATGAGATCAAACTTATGTGTGGTTGTAACTCCCAGGAGCTGGACTCAACTTCTGAGCTAATATGGGGATCTGGTAATTGCAAAAGGCAGTCTGTGAGGAATTCAATTTACAAGCCAAGTTTGGCTGCCGCTATATATTACATACGTAAGGAGCGAAATTATTGAATCTTTCAGCAAGTTGGTGTAGACTCTGCAATGTTGGTGCATAGAGTGAAGGAGGAGATCAAAGCTTGTGTGTTGTCGTGGAGGAATTCGCCACAATTTGCAGAAAATGTGAGGCTTTGCCCAGACTGGGGTATCCCATTGTATGTGCTTCAGCAGTATAATAAACAGAGGAAATCTATAAACCACTTCTTTCCAAACATACAGAGAAGTATAAAAAGGATGAACTTTTTTGAGTGCATAACCAGCATCTACGTAACTTGTACCCTTGAACTAATTTCAACTTGACCTAAAAAGAACAAGAAAACATGGAACACTAAGGAACAATGCTACAGTCGTCAACAAATATGTTCAGATATACATACAGCATAGGATAGAAAAGAGTACTGAGGTCAAAAGTGAAGATGCATTTAATTGAATGTGGCACAGACCATAACTTGAGCTAGACATATAGAACCAACCACATGAACAAGAAAGCTGTTGACCATTGGCCCAGAACAGCACAGCCTAGCCCTTCAAAGACATAACCATGAAGGATTTGAAACTTCTAAAGCCAAAAAATACTAAACAGTGTTAAGCTTAAAGCCTGAAGGAGAAAATGGCTTCTTAGTTCTTCCTGTGTAAAACCAAATTTCCTGATAATTGCCTTCACATCTTTGTTAGTCTACTCACATTAAGCTACGTATCCTAAAAAGGAGTCTTCCTTCTCCACATTGGCAGCAGGCCCAGAATTTAGTCAAGCTGGCCATGCTAGCCTCTTTCTAACTCTATGCAAGGAATACACATTCTTGACTACATTGCGCTGGCAGTGACTAGTTTATGGACTTCTAGCATAACGGCCTCAAATGCAACAGTTTGTTGGACTTGGATGGACTTCCTTTGCATGTACACTCACTCTGTGCAGGGAATAAACATTCTTGACTACGTTGCGCTGGCAGTGACTAGTTTATGGACTTCTAACATAACGGCCTCAAATGCAACAGTTAGTTGGACTTGGATGGACTTCCTTTGCATGTACAACAGAAAAAATCATTTGATGAAATAACATCTAAGCCTGCAACAGCCAGTATGGCCCAAACTTAGTGACTAGTTCTGAGTCTCTGACTGCGTTTTCCAATGACTTATCATCGAGATTACATTTATACAACAGATTTGTGCTGTTGGCATAGGTTATTGAAGAACCAGCCCTCCTTTTCCTTCAGCCTAAGGGAGGTGTAAGATATAACTTATAAGGTAACAAATAGATTCAAGACAACATGCGACAAAGTTATAACGAGGAAAGAAAGGCAGAAGCTCAGTGTCAGAAAGGAGAAAACATCCTAGGGTGGCAACCATAGAAGCAATCAGCATTCAGCACTAGAAGAGAAGTTGAGGACGTCTTTGGTATACTAGACGATCAGCAAATCCTTTGGTTACTGAACTGGGTTACAGAGATAGACGAAGAATGGTGCCAAGTTTGGACTTTTGAGGCTACAGAATTTTTAGCTTTTGAGGCTAGAGATTTGCCAACGCAAAGTCACTACGGTTTGAGGCTCACTTCAGTAATAAGAGATGAACAGAGGGCACTTGGACCCTTACTCGAGATGTGATTCACAACAAAAATTTCATTACAACAAGCAGCACTTGAAAACTAAATATAAAAGTAAAAGCCATTTTGTATCCACAGATTCATCTCGCATGAATGTTCCTGCATTTGCAGATTTTAATTAACAAATAGATATTGCAGTATCTCAATTCACCTGACGGTCGAAAACAACATCTTGAACCGAATAGATTTCTTTTGTAATGTCAACATCCTTATTTATCAGGCCATCAAACCATCTGTTTGCTCTGTCAATGTAAATATGAGTACCCTGCAAATAACTCCGAAGAAGTGAAGCCTGTCATAAGCTTCCCGAGGTTTTACATCTCAAGTGTGGGTGTTAAAGAGTGTTAAGACCTCCCCCACGAATAATGATTATATAGCTCAGAAGTCACATATTTAGGTTGTGATGCTAGTAAGAACTAAGAACTAGCTATGTAGTCCCCACCCCTGAACCCTCTGACACAAATTTCTCCAGTTGAACACAAACTATGAACAAGTAATGTACCTCAATTTCATCTTCATCTTCCGTTTCTCCTATTACTTCATCATCTTCTTCAACCAATGTTTCTGGACCAGATAAAGCCTGAAACTTATGCTGGTCACCATCTTTTGTAGCCTGAATCAAACCATCCATCAATTCAGGCTCTGCTTCCCTTAGTAGTCTACCTAACAAGATTCGAAGGGCTAACTTAATTCCATAAGCATGTGGAATTGTTGGACATCATATAAACTATACATTGAAACTCGTCATCGAGGTTCTCGTAAATACAACAAATAAAGAATAAGAAGTAAGAACCATGAAAGATATCGAATCATCGATTGATGGACAATAGTTTCTAAGTTTAATGATATTTCTCAACCTAAATACTTTTTCCCATTGGTGCGTTGCGGTTGGTTTGATGACTCATTGAACCCCAAACTTGATCCTCGATACAGTGAGATCGCAGTGTGGCATAATATATATGGATTTAACAATATGGACATAGAATATTCAGAAGTCGAATTCAAATTCTTAGCTCAAACTCTTTTAAATATCAGGTGCCTCGCGCTTCTCTACCTATAGGCTATATTCACCCCGAGTGAGGTTCGTGTCATGAGCAATTAGGAGACAAACTGACCAAATAAATAAAACTGGAAAAATGGTAATCGTCAGTGTTCTAAATGGCGGCCGCCCAGGCCGCCTACACGCTTGGAGGTGCCCTGCCGCCATGCCAATAGCCCTCGGCGTTTGATTTGGCGCCCAGGGAGGTTTGGTGGCCTTGGCGGGTCTTGGCGGCCTAAATATATATATATATATATATATATATATATATATATATAGAGAGAGAGAGAGAGAGAGAGAGAGAGAGAGAAAATAATGCAAGGGAGGTGAGCGAAGCTGTACTACTTATTGTCTTATTCAACTTATTTACTAGTTGCTACTACTTAATTTCATTTGGGTTTGTACTTTGAAGTTTGAACTTGCATTATGAATACATGGAATATAGTTTGATTGGATAATGGTTTGTTAAAAAAAAAAAATTTACGCCGAATTGCTTGGCACCGCCTAGGCAACTTGGCACTTGGAGGTGGGTCTCCACCCGACTACCGCCAAGCGCCATTTAGAACATTGGTAATCGTCCTAATGGATATCCTTTGATTTGTACATAAAAGCTCATTGCCATTGGCTAAGAGCCCATTTCACTGAAATAGAACATTAGGAAGAATTCGCTTGGAATATCAGTTATTCACATCCATTCAATGATGGAAAATCATCCTTTTCATCGTAAATTTTTTAAGTTTTGGGAGTAGTTTTCTAACATGAATCACTCTAAACTCATATTCTGTTCTGTATCTTCGATAGGTGAGCAGCTAATTATTGCAAAGAACTCCATAAAGGGAGAATACAATTGCAGCCAGTTCTACAACTGTCATGATGAAAAGGTAGGGAAATGTGCGTGAGTGCTCTAGTCCCAACTTAGGGAAGTGGTCACTAGAAATAACCTCCACCATAAATATCTAAGCAAGTGCCCAAGGGCAGGATTTGATCTCTGCCTTACAACTCACATTAAACATAATCACCAGACTGAGTTCACAAGCTACATCAACTATGGGTGGGAAGGTAGAGTACACCAAAATCCTTCGAGCAATTACAAAAGCTGGAATGGATGTTTGCACCATAACTTGTACTTTCTGTGGACAATGTGGTTTACACAGGAGGCTCCATCGAACAGGTCCTCAAGGCATGGAAGACACTTTTTGGACAACTCTTGTATGGTGTGGCAGCATGGAATGTGATTTGGGACAAGGACACTGGCACTTCTTAAGGCAGGACCGAGATTGGAGTTTGGAAGTTTCAGAAAGAATGTCATTGAGAGGGCCTACGTAGTGGTGCCTATTGGCTGACTATAAATGAGTTAAAAGCTTTGATTTCTGTCTGTGGGAGTTTGATGGAAAATGGCAGCACCCGATAAAAGGCTATAAAAAACGTGGATTGGATGGTTCTAAGGCCCAAGCCTTAATTTGGCATATGCTGGATGATGTGGGCCCTACCTGGGATATTAATTAGGCATTGGCTGGAACATTAAAGGCTGTGACTTTTTATGAGCCTTGTGTCTTTTCATTTAGGGAAGTTTGACCACATATTTAATGCATTCATCCTGCCCAACCATCTAGGGAATATGAATAGTTATTTGCATTCACACATTCATTCTGCCTAGACCTATTGGGAATAGGAGTAGTTATTCAACTTATTTGCATTCAAGTATTATGGAGTCTATATAAGTCATGTAATCTCAAGAGCTTGAATTATGATTGATTGAAAGAAAATTTAGCTTTAAGCTTTATTGATTGTGTGATGCAATCTCATTCTTTGTGGTGATGCTAAAGAGGCCTTAGGTGTGATGCCTTTCGTAACCTAGGTGTGAGGGCTAGATCTATCCTTCTTTTACTCTTCTCTCCTTAAAAATACTGTTCACGTCTACTGTTCACAGCCTTAAAAACAGCCCCTTTCCCTCATCTTCGATCATACTTAGCCGTATTCCAACTCTGTCCTACATCAGAGTTATAGTAAATTAGTAACATCCATGAGTGGGGCGATTTCATTCTAACAATGGGGAGGCAGCTGTTGTAATTGTCTTCCAAAGGACTGAAGGCTACAATAGGCCGGAAATCAACACGAAAGGAACAATTATCTAGTTATATCTAGACATGGAGTAGGAATAATGTAATAAGTTATCCTATCACAGCCAATTACTATCAATTCCGCAGATCACCAATGAATGTTCTTTTCTTTTCTTTTCTTTTCTTTTTTGTTTGGAATAAAGAGAACACCATTTTATCATTAAAAAGGTACCACAGAGTTTAAACATAAAGGACCAAAGGTTACAAGCCAAAAAAATAATAAACAAGATAAGTCAAAGAACATCAAGATTGCCTTAGTTTCAGTGTTTGCTGAACTATTTAATCGGGGAGCATTTGCCTTACAATTACCTTACACTTAAAAAAAAAAACCCTTCTATAACTGTTCTTTTGTCAAGAAAAATGCATTCAGAAACATAGGTATCGATGTCCGATCATCATGAGTTGTTACGCGTACAAACAATTCGAAGGGACGAACAATAACGGAACTTGGGGTGGAACCCATAACGGGTGCATAGCACAGACCCTAGCCGATGAAATCGAAAAATAAAGTGAAAACCACACCACAATTGACTCGTCTTTCACTGTACTAAACAAATTATCCCGACCAACTGATTGTATTAGGGAATTAATTTGTAAACACAAGTCACCGTGGCTAAGAAGTAATCTGCACAAACCTCCACAAGTAGAAGAGGCATGTTATTATTAAGCGTTCTCGTGATCTCAATTGGCATACCTATTAAATTGAACTGCCTTCGCTTTCCTTCCCGGACATCACGACCTAATTTCTTCAGCAAAAAACAAACAACTTCAATTTGCATGCCACACAAACGAAGACAACACAAAACCTCAAACAAACATCTTAAAAAAACACATCGAACAACAACATTGTATAGAAGTATCACCTTTACTAGCATGATTGCTTCGAACACCTCTGGCTCAAGCGATGCCACTCTGCAACAAACAAAGACCATAGAGATTATGTAAAGGAAAAGCAATTAGCCAAAGCTCCAGCTGAGATTCTGTTATAAGCATTTAGTTATGGTTGTGTTCATGCAGGCTTTCGCCTTGGGCCCCCAAAACTTATGTACTATTTATTGAATATAGGTCTATAACCTTAAATTCATGCCAACAGAGCCCATCACATAAGAACAGATTACTTATACAAGCAAAAGTAGTACTTTCGTCACTAAAAATGCAAAAAGATTGATCTTTAAGTGGTTGTTTCAATATTCTGTATTGAAACAGGAAAAACATGCCAGATGACAAACTATGCAACTTACTTGGCCAAACAATGAGCTAGAGGCTAGAGCACGCAAGGAAGTGTGAGCTAGAGGTTAGAGCATGCAAGGACCTCTAGCTCATTGTTTGGCCAAGTAAGTTGCCGGAGTTTGTCATTGAAACAGGAAAAACATGCCAGATGACAAACTATGCAACTTACTTGGCCAAACAATGAGCTAGAGGCTAGAGCACGCAAGGAAGTGTGAGCTAGAGGTTAGAGCATGCAAGGACCTCTAGCTCATTGTTTGGCCAAGTAAGTTGCCGTAGTTGTCATCTGGCATGTTCCCCTTTTCACTTGTATTAAAGTTCACCTTGGACTTGGTTCCAAAATGTCAGGACCGGCTGTGTTTATCTCTGTTAGTTAGCTGGTATTTAGGATTAGTCGAAGAGCTAGAAACAAAAGTTAGATACAAGCAAAGCTTTCAGATTCAGATAGACAGGTGAACTCCTAATAATCTGGTATGTATTACTGTAATCATTTGTTCAATGATAAACCGTATTCATTTCAATTTCCATTTGTTCTACACTTCACCTCTCTTCTTCTTCTCCATCCCTTATGATTCCATACTTTTCTAACCGGATATCTACAAGCGAAAAGGGAATTCAGTTTAAGTACCTGAGAATGCGTTTGATTTGAGGAGTGGAGAAGGAAGCGAGGTCCATTCCCCAACGGACGGCGCGCTGAGCCTCGCGCTTCTTCTCGTTCCGGCTCTTCTTCGCGTCGGAATCCGATTCTTCCCTACTTCTCTCGCGCAAATCGGACGGTACAGCGGCGTTTGGTCGCTTGAGAGCTGGCGAACGGAAATGGAGGTACCGGCGGGAGGACGGGACGGCGGAGGACGGGAGGCGCCGGGTGGCAGTATCGGCGGCGGCGAGGAGTGAGTTCGAGCGGAGGAGATCGTGGAGAGTAGAGAGAGAGCAGGAGTGGCGGTGCCATCGCGGGCAGTGCATCAGAGGCCGAATTACGTGAGCCATTCGAAGTTCAAAATTGGAAACCGACGGTTCACTTCTCTATCTGCACCGTCTAGTTCTTCTCTCTTCTTACTTCTAGCTGTGGAAGGCAAGGCTATGCAAGTCCACATCCTGGAGGGCGGAGGCCTTTCTAGTCCAAGGCTGTATGGCCCAAACTCAATTGTAGGCCCAAGAAGGTTGAGAAAAAACCCAAGAGCTGCTCAATAATACATAAAAGTATGCGCGCAAAACTAAAAAACAGAAAAAAAAAAATTGAATAAGAACAGAAACAAAAAGTTGTAATTTACAACTTATTAGTTAGTGAAAACACCCCTTTTTCATAGATTATGGTGTTTGTTTTGCAATTAGGCCATCTACTATGCCAATTTTTTTTTGACAAAAGTATTGTGCCAATTGTGCCTCTCATTTTTAGATAACTAGGTGTCCGGGGTCAGCTTATGTGAACTTTGACTAACATTAGGGGATCATAAACACGTCGTTCACTAGCGAAGATCCCACTTGAAGCCTGGATTGGTTTCAAAGAAATTGACAGCATATAAGAAGTTTTGAATTTAAAACCTTAGGAGGGAGCAAACTTTTAAATCTCAAGTCTTAACCACTAGGCCAACCCCTTGGAATTATGCCTATTGTGTCTTTAGTCACCTCAACTCCGATAATGTGCTCCAAATATAGCTCATCAAACATACTATTAGGAAGGTAGAGTTCCTCTCTCTTTTTCTCTGCCTTCTCTTTTCTTCCTCTCTCCCCCACTCATCCTTTTTGGCGCTCTCTTTGCTGTTTCAACTTTTCTTTTCCTTTTCCTTCGCCCCTCAGTTGGGGTTTCTTGTGATGTGTGGCTGGCAAGGTGGCCACAGTCGGTGCCTTTCGGCCTCTTTCGTTCGCTATTCACTATGGGTCGTCCAGATCTGTAGGTTTGTGGAGGTGGTGGTTGCGTCCTGGTGTCGCGACAGTTTGGGATTGAGGTGGCCACAGTGGTAGTCAATAATGGTGGGGCGTGGTGTTCGAGGGGTTATTTTTCTTCATTCTTTCCCCATCTGGTTTTCCAGTGGGTTTTCCCTCCGGTTTAGGTCTCTCCTAGATCTAGCATGTTACCGATCTGAGTCTCCCTTAGCTCCGGTAGGTGGGCGAATAAGGTGTGGTCTAGTCTTTATAAGGGTCAGGGCTTGGCTCTGGAGCTTGGGTTCCATTCTCAGCTTTGGGGAGTATCTAAGCAAGGTAGATACACTGCCATCGGCGCCGTGGGCAAGTTCGATCAAAGTTGCTAGCCCGGGAGCCGATTTCTTCTTTGTCCTTCAGTGCCTAGAGCCTACTTGTGCCAACGGGGACTTGCTAGAGAGGTCTCTCCACTGCTCCCGTTCGCGATCCAGTTAGTGCCTCCATCTTCAGCGGCGGGTGGTCCTTCCTCGGCCAGGGCTAGGCCTGCGTGCATCAATGGTAGCTTTTCCATGGTGGCTGTGTTTTTTTCCTTATTTGTAGATTATTCTTGTTTCCATCAGTTCGGTTTAGTTTGTCTTTGATTGGGTTCGTGCCTCAAGCTGAGGCGGCTAGGGGATAGATTGAGGGCCCTTCGTGACCCGACCCTTTGAGGCGGTGAGACGTGTTAAGGTCTATCCTCTAGTTTACGCTAGTTTTGTCGGTGCCCATTTGTCACCTGTTTTTCGTAGTTTTTTCTTCTGTGATGGCTTGTTGTACGTTTGCCTTTTCTCTGTTTTCGGATGGATTCGCTGTAATTAGTCATTTTTGGCTTTTAATGAAATTTTTTCGGATAAAAAAATACTATTAGGAAAAACCAAGTTGATAAAAACAAACTTTGAAACTGCATTTGTCATGATAGTCCATTCTCAAAATCATTAACCGAGGTGCGCATAAACTGATCTAAACACCTGATTATTTAGAAAAGTCGTTAAAAGCAAAAATTAGTCAAACGAATGAAAAAATTCATAAGCTATACTCAACTTATTAGACACGCTATTCCAGTCCAAAAATGCTAAGGACACATACATTTGTGCACATATCTTGCACATACATTTTTTATGGGGCCCACCTCGGGTCCCACCTATATAATCCGAACCGTTCATTATTTTTAACGTAATGTTTTAAGAGTTTCTGTAAAAAATCAACTCGGTAGGATATCGGTAAGGGCTTTTTCAGAAATCGCAGTGCGAATCAAACTGTTTCACCCAATGATTTCTAAAAAAACCCTTACCGATATCCTATCGAGTTGATTTTTTACAGGAACTCTTAAAAAATTATTTTAAAAATAATGAGCGGTTCAGATCATATTGGTGAGACCCGAGGTAGATCCCATAAAAGTATATGTTCAAGATATGTGCAAAAGTGTATGTGCAAGTAGCATGATTGATTCCAGTCTATTTGATTCAACACAGCATATAGTCCAGGAGATAAGTTTTCCCCAACTCTATCATGTGTTGGCCTTTATTGCTACACCCACTGACCCACTCCAGTCCCTTTTAAGCTTTTGTGATCCGTGATCTCGTCTGTTGCTACACCCACTGACCCACTCCAGTCCCTTTTAAGCTTTTGTGATCCGTGATCTCGTCTGATAATTTGACGAGGAATTTTTCAATCTCGAGCGGGTATTGCCGACGTGGCACCCGCTCGGCACACCCGAGCCTTCCGATGCATTTTTAGACAGCTCGGATTAAAATATACTCTCTCCTCTCATCCTAACACTTTCTCTCTCCTCTTCTCTCTCCAAATCTGAGCCGTCCATACACGTAATGGACGGCTCGGATGACCGAGCGGGCACCACGTAGTACCCGCTCGGCACTGAATTTTTTTTCTAATTTGAGATACTAGTATTTATCTTGTACTAAATATTTGGATTCACACACCAAAAAAAAAAAAAAATTCAATAATTTTAGGAGGGTTATGTGGCCGTCTGCCTTATAGCTGAATCCATCCCTGAAATCACAATTGGTGAAACAAAAAATGCTCTGCGGAACCATTAGGACCGTTTCTTTGATAGACAACTGTACGTAGTTTACAGAGCCATCGATGTCCTACTAATCTCATTTTCGACCAGATGACGAGATGAATATCAATCCTTGGTGTGGATTTCGAATGGGCCCACGAAACCCGAAATAGATCGAACCGGGTCGGATTGAAATTGGACCTGAGCTCCATCTGTTCTTCAATTCCGAAGAAGTAAATTCTGCTATTCCAGCTACGGCGGCGAAGTAAGAGTCCCGTTTTGTTGATACTAGTTTGAAACAAACAGAGCCTAAAAATCCATAAAACAGAGTCTCGCAAAATAATCTAAAAAATGCAAAAAAAAATTCCATAAAACGGTGATTACTTCAGACTTCAAAAAAGCGTCTGATTACATACTCAGAACTCAGAAGGGTTCGAATTCGACCCGTAGCTAATACGCAATTCTATACAATCCCATCATCCTGTATGTACATCTTCTACTACATGAACATCAGTGCAATGCAATTAGAGTTCAGTATAGCACTACCAACACTGATCAGTCTCCCACGTGCGACGCGTGCGGCCGGAGAATCCCGCCGACATTGCGTACGATGGCCGCCCTAACAGATTCCGGTCGTAGTCCGCGCGTTTTTCGGGATCGGACAACGTGGAGTAGGCCGCGTGGATGCGTATGAACTCATCGGCCGACGAGTCCTTTCCGCCGTTGGATTTGACGTCGGGATGAGAAGTCCTGGCCAATCTGCGGTAGGCCGTCTTGATCTCGTGACACGTGGCGCCCGTGTGGATCCCCAGGACGTCGTAGAGCGATGTGGCTCCGGCGACGCGGGGTGTTCGCTCGGCGGTGGCGGCGTAAGCGGCGGAGACGCGGAGCGGCTGGCGGAAAGAGACGGATGTCCGCGGGGTGGCATTGAGGGGGGATTTGGCGGAGAGGAAAGGAGTTGAGAGGGTAACGGATGCGGAAGTCATGATCGGTATTTTTATTTTTGTATGGTTAAGGCTGTTGTCTTTGAGGTTGAGGATAAGGTGAGAGGTGCGTAGCGAGTGGGCTGCTATATATAGGGAGAGAGTGAAGACAAAGCTAAGGTTAGTTTAACCATGGTTTGGGGTGGTGTGGTAGCACTTTAGCCTTATCCATTTCCAATTCGGATCTGGCCTTGTGCTTAGTCAGCATGCTGTGTTTTACAGTAAGAAAGAAAAAAGATTTGAGGGGGAGAAAGAATACAATATTGCTATGGGGTACTACACTTATCTACAGGAGATGTACAGCACCAACTGAGGTGTAAAATTCTGTCCCACTTATCCTATTTCCCATTCAAATTACTCCAAAAGAATACACTCCTATTTTTCCAAATTTTGAGATCTCCAATTTTTTCAAAGCTTCACTCCCATTACTTCTCTACCTCTCTCCAGGATCGAGACCAACAATTTGGATGAATCAGTAATGACGGAAATTTGATGGAATACAATCGTTGCCCCCCCCCCCCCCCCCCCCCCCCCCCCCCCCCCCCCACCCGCTCTCTCTCTCTCTCTCTCTCTCTCTCTCTCTCTCTCTCTCTCTTCGATGTGCATAGAACTTCAGTTTCCGATCGATCTTTGAATTATCAATCTTATCCCGAACCGGATTCCCTTTTCGTGCTTTAGAGGGTCCATGGAAATCCCTTTGATCTATTTACTGGGGTAGGTTGATCCCTTGATCTTTGTTACAAGATTTTTGATTTACTTGGTTTTTAGTTATGTTGTTTGCTCGAGAAGTAATGATGAAGACCACGGTACATGAAGTTAATGGAAAGGATGAAGACAGTGTTGTTGGTTTGTTCACATATACGAACTCGGATGTAGTTTAAGTCCAAAAATGGAGATATGAAATCTAACATGATGTATCTTCCACGAAATAGGATGAAGACCTCTGTTTTAATCCAAACATGATGAATCTGAATGATGGAAATACGAACATAATGAATCTGAATGATGAAGACATTTGTTTTTGGAATATGAACCGGCATTCGATCCAAACAGAGCACTCCGGAAAAAAAAAAAAAAAAGAACTTCGGTTGGGAAAAAAAAAAAACCCTTTGAAAACATATGATTTTGCTCATTACTTATTCGAACTCTGACATTTTCGCCGTCTTTGTGCATTCGGAAAAAAAGGGGGGCGGGGGGGAAGGGAGTAAACATTATGTGCCACAATTTGAGAGAAAAAAGATGCGCAATCCATCAAGCATCTTTCCTAATTCTTCAAGTATTGTTATAGAAAGAGCAACCCAATGGAGAGGTGTCAGCGGTAATGGGGGAGAGAAAAATGTGAAACCTTGAAAAAATTGGGTATCATGGTCCATCATGGAAGAAATTGACTATTCTTTCCTCCCATGGATAGTTTTGTTGGGGGTTTTGATTTTCTTCTTCCTCCATTGCGATTCATCCAAATTGCTGGTCTCGATCCTGGAGAGAAAGAAGTAATGGCAGTGAATCACTGCCAATAAATAGCATAACCTCTCTCTCTAGAATCTTCAGCCGCTTCTGATCGAGTAGGGTTTGGGGGGGGAGGTTCCCCCCGGTTCGTTCCCCCTCTCCTCTCTCTCCTCCAGCTCCCCTCCCTCTCCACCTTCTCTTCCTGCCCTTCTTAGCCCCTGTTCTCGCCCTTTGATTTGGGGGTTTTTTCAGGGGTGTGCGTCTGGCTTGGAGGACTGGGTTTTGGCCAGAGTTCCTCCTTCAGCTGGGCCCCCCGAGCCTTTCAGATCGTTTGGTGGTGATGTTGGTGGCGCCGGGGGTGTGGGGTGATTAGGTTTTGGGGTTAATAACGGGGGAGGAGGTGTTAGGGGTTTTTTCTTCTTCTGCTTTTTTCTGTTTTGCTCCTCCGGCTTGTCCGGATTTCTCCAACTGGTTTACCCAGTTCGGCTTGTTACCAGTCCGGGGTTCTCCTAGATCTGGTGGGTTGAGGTGGTGGGCGAATAACTCTCGCGGGGTTTGACCTCAGAGCAGGTGGTATAAGGGCCGGGGCTTGGCCCTGGAGCTTGGGTTCTTCAAGTTTTCAGCCGTGGGTTCTACCCTGGGGATCAGAAGGGGCCGAACAGGTTTTGCAGTCACCGGATGCCGTGAAGTCGTGGTTTGATCGGAGTTCTAGCCCAGGAGGATTTCTACCTCGATCTCCATGCTAGGAGCCTCGCGTGTCAGCGGAGGCTTGCCGGAGATTTCATCTCCTCCGCTTTGGTTTGCGATCCCGTTTTGTGCCTCAATATCCGGCGATGTGCGGGGTTCGGCCGAAGCAGGCCGGCGTGCTTAGTGGTTTGTCCACGGTGCTGTTTTTTCTGTTTTGCTTATTCTTATCTGTTTCCATCGGTATTGTAGTGCTTATCTCTGGTTGGGATTCTTCGCCATCCCGAGGCGACTGTTGAATAGATTGCTAACTCCTCGTGTCCCGGCCCTCTGTGGCGGTGAGAAGAGAGCTTTGGCTCGTGCTTAGGATCTAGACACTTTGCGTCTCTTTGTCCCTGTTTTACTTGTGTATTTTTCAGTGATGGGTTGGTCGTAGTCTCCTTTTCATTGTATTTGGATGGATTCGCTGTAAGTGCCGTATGGCATTTTAATGAAATGTGCTTTCGGATCAAAAAAAAAAAAAGCTTTGAAAAAATTGGGGATCTCAAAAAATTTGGGAAAATATTCCTTCACAACTGGCGAATGGGGTATTGGTGGGCCAGACTTTACACCTCAGCTGGCGGTGTACATCTTTGGTACCTAATCCAAGTATAGTACCCATAGCAAAAAAATCAAATCCAAACCACCCCCTTTTTATCTCAGTCGAACCGCAATGGATGGCCGAGATTTGTTTCGTCAAAATGGAATTTGAGCCGTCTATTGTCAAGCATGAACGGTTCAGATTGGCCCAACATGCATGCTGTCCCTGAGACAGGCATCTCAAGTTCCTTTTTATCGTATGGTTGTGTTACTGTAGCACTAAAGAATCACTTCAACCTCCCATATGTTCGGATCAAAAAAAAAAAAAAAAAACCTCCCATATGTTCGTAAAGAGAGAGAGAGAGAGCGCGAGTTTTTTTTTTTTTGACCAAAGATAAACTGCATAAATACGAGAAAAAGAAACCTTACAAACGCATTAAGAGCGCGAGTTTTGAATTGTCTTGACTCTCTAGTCCTTATTTTGGTGTTTTCGATCCTTATTTTGGAGTTTTCGATCTTTATTTTAGACTGAACAAGAAAATTTACATTTCAGTCATTCATGATCAAACATTAGTGATAATGTTTTAACATAAATTCAAACAATTTGAATTGATCATGACATCTTAATGTACCCGTACTGAAATTCTAGAAGTGAGCCAAAAGAAGTTAATCACACTCAAAATACCGTTTGTTCCCATGTATGTTGGAGCTCACACCAATATGTTATACAGTAGAAAAGAAGTTTTTTTTTTTTTTTGAAAGGCTGTAGAAAAGAAGTTTAAACGGAACGCGGCAGTGCTCCAAAGTAGTGAGCAATCACTGGTGTGGTTAGCTGGCAGGCTTATCCATTTCTGTTAGAATTTTCCTTTCCCTTTTGGATCTGGGCTTAAATTGACGCTGACTTTAGCATACCGTGTGTACGGGAAACTATTACTCTATAGTGAAGAACTTTACTTGAAAACAGGATAAGGGCGGTTGGATTTCAAGGAGCTTTCATGTGGCCTGTGGGGCCCACATAACATGAAAAATAGACAACTAGACGCCGGACACGTGTTGTGTTCGCCACTGATAGGGACGGTGGACGTGTTCCCTCCTCCTGAAGTCAGAGGTTTATTTTAAGATTTCATAGGAAACCCCGCAATTTAATTTGATCAAAGAATTGTAAAATAGTTCCAAAGGACTTTATGAGTATCATACCGACATCTTTAGTTTTGCAACACTTTTTGATTGTAAGTGAAGTAGGACAAGTACACCTTTGTACTAGTATTTGAAATTTGTGGAACCCTTGAACAATTTGTGTCATTTGTTGTAAGTGTTTGCGAATTATAGCGATGAGATGGTTTATGTGCAGGGGCGGATCCACGTTGTGCCCATTAGGGTCATGTGACCGTTCTGACTTTTCTATTATTGCAATTTTATCTCTATTAATTTAATATTTAGTTGATTTAGCCCCTCAAATATTGTACTAGTGCCCCGTTGACGTTTACAAAATAAGCATTCGTCTCCGTACCTGAAGACACGGCTTGAATATCGACCTTCAAGAAATCTAGGAATCCAATCAGGGATATGTTGCATTTTCTTTCCCTTTGCATGATAATAGTTTTGCCTGAACTATTAATTCTTGAAGAGGTCGAACCTGTAACGGTAAACAGGCAAAAAAATGAATGCAATATAAATTTTTTTATTCCAACAACCATACCGGTGTGATTATTAGAACGTAAGGGGACAAAAGTAGTAACTACGTAGGGTCGATGTTCACCCAAAAAAAAACGTAGGGGCCAATAAAGTGTAGCCAATTCGTTTTTGTTTTTTTTTAGTGCAGCCACGCTGGGTATTGAATCTATTGTCACGAATGCAATTAAAAACTTTTAGAGTTCAAAACCTTGACTGTAACATAAAATTTCTAGAAACTAAGGTCAGAACCCCTGAGAACGGCAATAAGAATCTAGGAATCCAATCAAGAATTCTCCACATCAGCATTTAATCAAACACCTGGAATGCGTTCCAAAAAATGAACGGGGAGAGAGAGGGAGGGAGGGAGAGAGAGAGAGAGAGAGAGAGAGAGAGAGAGAGCGAGAGAGAGAGAGGAGTTTACCCGGATTGACGTGAATCGGTAATAGTTCTAGAGCACAAAATTCTTTGCAGTAGCTACTGGATTTCCTAGCTAGGGGAATTGCCGGCAGTAGATAGAATTAGATAATTCTAAAATAAACCTTAACCTAATGAGGGAGTTAAAGCAGAGAGAGAGACCGGGGGGGGGGGGGGGGGGGGGTGTTTACGGGACATTTAGTTGTTGAGAGCAGGGTTTTTTTTTTTTATCTAATGAGAGAGTCACAGCCGTTAAATTAGTTTAGAGAGATAACAGTTGTTGGATTTATGTAGACATAAGATTCAAAAATCCTCTTCTCTTATTATGTAGATATATCGATTGCATTATTTTTTTGTGAGTTTTAAAACTTTGATTCCTAATTTAATTGCCAGGTATTTAATTGTATGAATACTCTTCTCAATAAACTGTAGAATATCTACGGTTCAGATCACGAGATACCATTACCAGGCACACTATTATTAAACTTTTCTTGAAAAATTGAAAGTTATGCTTCAAATTTCATAATGTTTTAAATTTGTACTTTTTCCCTTAATGAAAAGTTATGCTTGAAAAGTGACCTCTCTGTGTGAAATTTCTGAATCCGCCACTGTTTATGTCTGATAAAATAGAAACGTCTTTTAAGTTTTAATTAAGTACTTGGCATAGAATGATCATCTTAAGAAGTCTTATTGCGATCAAGGGTGGCCGGGCCTGTCACATGAAAGTTTCATCGGAGAAGGCTTTTAATTTGGTTTATGGTTTTTCCATATGGCTCACAGTGTGGGAAAGAATATGTACAATCTGTCCTTCCAAACATCATTGTGCTTCAAATCATTATTGATCCAATCCATGAGCCAATCTTTAAATCTAGGCTCCGTTTTGTTTAGAGAGAGAGGGAATGAGCTTAAACAGTGGAGAGATCTGAGAATATTGGAATTGAACGTGAGTTAGGACTAATTATCGAGGAAACTGAGCAACGAAAATTGTAGTAGAAGACAGCGGTTTATTTTGGAAAATAACCTACGAAAGATTTAAGGGTAAGTCATTTTCATCCAATTAATGAAAAATATTTCACATGTAAAATGTTTTTATCTTACACAACCAAATACCGAAAAATAGGTAAAACATTTTACCGAAAAACATATTACACCCAAACAAACGGAGCCTTAGAGTCAAAAATAGTTCCGTAAAGGGAATCCACTATCAGTCCAGACTTTGCGAGTAACGGAACTACGGTAAAAGAAGTGTGCGATACTTTAGTGTGACAGTTGCAGAATGGACAAAGCTAAAGAAATGTTCTGGATACAATAGGGCTTTGAAAAAGGGCAAATGCACTTCGTAAGCCGCAAACCCACTAGAGTCTGGGCCATGTTGAGGAAGGCTGGGGGCCTTTAAAATAGAACAAGCAAATTACTCGAGCAATGGGCACACCCCACGCCCAGGACCAACAATCACTAGTTCACTTCGCAACGTTATATTGAAGTTTTTGAAGCTTATTTTGGACTCGTTATTTGGTTGGTCTAGTGAACAAGACACTTCTAAACCGTCACAAAATATTTACATGTCATGCATTCTACATTCAGAAGATGTAAAAGGAAATAATTAGACATGCATATCCTAATTTTCAATACGAAACAATTTTATCCAAAACTATTTTGCTTGCTAAGTGCTTTGAAAATTGTTCATCAGTTATACACATACAAGACTTAATGGTGTTTTACTAACATAAAAAAAATCTGCGGTGCAAGACTGATAGTTATATTTTTACTGATAGTAATATTTTTCTCAGATGGATAAGGATGGTACGTAGATAACTATACTAATATACATCTCTTTATGAAATAGATATATTTGATATATTTGTATCCCAATGATTGAATATCGGAATAACCAATGTCGTGCCTATCTTTCTGGTGAAAAATAATTCCGGTTCTAATTTGTACACTAATTGGATTTTTTTTCTTTTTTCAATTGTCAAACAAAAAAGTAAACTCCGGGTGGCATTAAAATTTTTAACCCACCAACTTAAAATTCTGAAGTATTTAATTTCTCAAAA
This sequence comes from Rhododendron mucronatum var. ripense, assembly GCA_019656295.1. Taxonomy (NCBI): domain Eukaryota; kingdom Viridiplantae; phylum Streptophyta; class Magnoliopsida; order Ericales; family Ericaceae; genus Rhododendron; species Rhododendron mucronatum. The sequence continues at coordinate 242,882 of BPLT01000146.1, read as the reverse complement.
GAACAACAAAAGCAATAGATACCCAAACCCCTCTGCAAATCTCACAGTCCGATGTAACAGCGTCACAAATTCATAAACTATTTTTTCTTTAATAATCAGCCACAAATGACAAACTTCAAGGGCATGTGATGCTTTGTACATTCTTACGCCGAAACTGGTTTTTTAGCTTTGGGAATTTCCAATGGCTTGCCCAATCTCGAGCAAAAATTAGCTCGACATGCAATTAGGAGTTGAGATTAATTAGAGTAAGACTGCTGAAAAAAATAGCAGCAATAAGTTGGCCAATGGTTGCCTTCGATTTTGATGATTAGCAAAAAAACCATTAGAAATACTTTGAATTTGTAAACGCAAGGGTTTGATTATTCTCTTGCGCAATTGCATGTGTAGTTATTTTCGTAGCAAAAAAAGAAAAAAAAAGAAAAAAGTTGCATGTAGTTCTATGAATCGTACAATCCTAATTAAGGAATTTAGTTATTTTCGTACAAAAAAAAAAGAAGAAACAATTTTTGTTTTTTTTTTTTTTGTTTTTTTGTGTTGTACCATATGCTTATCTTAAAAAAAAAAAGAAAAAAAGATAAGAACACATTGTCATTTGACACGGTAAGTTTTTTTTTTTTTGTGGATAGACAATTGATACGGTAAGTCAAGAGTGGGCAAAACTTATCGACTGCGAAGGGATGGTAATGTAAACTAAATTCTTTATTTTTTGTGTTACCCTATTTCAGTAGAAGCAGAACTTCAACTCAGGAAGACACCTTCTCTCTCTCTCTCTCTCTCTCTCTCTCTCTCTCTCTCTCTCTCCATAAAAGGAGGTCGACTTGACTAGTCCAATTTAGGGTCTCTGTTTTATTCAGAGCCCAACAAGTACTAGCAACAATGAAGCAGATGATGAAAAACATTGTTCTTCATTTGATCTCAATTATTCTATCAGCAGTTTTGGTTAATGCCGACTCCCCGCCCCAACTCTTAGACTGGACTGTTTCGTTTTCACCGCGTGCTCCTCTTGCGATTCCCAAACAGGTCCTTATCAATTCTCTTTTTGAAAATAGAAAGTTCGATTTCATAGTCGTTGTAGCTGGATATGTGATTATGCTCACTTTAGGTGGTGTTATGATGTCAGGTGATTGTGATCAATGATCAGTTCCCTGGGCCGCTGTTGAACACGACGACGAACGAAGTTGTGAACGTTAATGTTCGGAACAATTTGACCGAACCCTTTCTAATCACATGGTATATCTCCCGTGAAAGAAAATAAAAAGATGGTACACGCATAAAATACTTAATGAGTGGTTCATATTTTAATTTTGTATAGTGGACAGGAACATAGACGATGACTTGAGTTTCTTTTTTGTTTCCTCATATTATAATTTTGTTGTGAGCTTTTGAAAGTCAAAATAAAAATCCTCATGACGGGGCTGCTGCTATGCTATTCTATTAGGGCTGCTGTAGATTCCAAGTGCCTAGTGCTGCCTTACGTATTTTCCATATGTTGGGTCTGGAGTGCCCTCGTGGATTTGGTTACACAATGTCACTCCCGCGACCAACACCATATATTCATTAGTGCTTAGACTTTTTCACTGGAACTTTGGATTGTGTCTCTCTCCCCTCCCTATGTGAATTCAGGAATGGAGTACAGATGAGGAGAAACTCATGGCAAGACGGAGTGCAGGGGACCAACTGTCCAATATTGCCGGGGCAAAACTGGACCTACAGCTTTCAGGTGAAGGATCAAATTGGTAGCTTCTTTTACTTCCCGTCCCTTCTCCTTCAAAATGCGGCGGGTGGTTATGGTCCTATTCGGGTGAACAACCGGGAGATAATTGCTGTTCCATTTCCTCAGCCCCGTGCCGAATTTGACGTTCTTATTGGGGATTGGTACAATGCAGACCATCAAGTAAGCACTGTGTTTGTTTCTAGCTTATTGCCATTCACGGTTAGCCGTACGTTTCTAGTCCCTTTTTGTTTTTTCTAAGCAAATTGACAGTTTATTCGTTAATGTGTACATGTTGTCTATTTTAATAAGAAGAGTGATTCAAACGTGAGGTTAAGAATGTCCAATCACACCGAATCTTTTTCTTTTCCGATAATACCTTCCTACAATCATTTTATAGTTCGGTTTGGATGACCGATACGCATTACTATGTATGAAATATTGTGTTTATTTGGAATTGATTGATGAATGGAAAATTTGATACAGGATATGAGGGCTAGACTGGACAGTGGGGATTTGTTGCATTTGCCCGATGGAATTCTTATCAATGGGCTTGGACCCAACCAGACAACTTTTGACTTCGAGCCAGGTAAATTACCTAATTAGTGGATTTAAATTCGTCTTTCAAAATTTAATTGAGGTGCGTGTTAGCTGGCTCCAGACATCTTTTGAGTTATATGTATAAAATAAAATAAAATTGATATCGAATGACCTATCATAATGACCTGTTTGTACGAATAATAACCCTGAGTTCAATTCGTTTATTGTTTTTGTTCCTAATCATGGTCCTTGGCACATGTCTTAAACTGGAGTAATTATTTGTCTTTGGGTATTGCTAACGTCTTCACGCACTTAATCATGAACCCCCACTATAGAGAGTCTATACACTCAGTCGTGAACCATATACGAATGTATAGTGTGGAAGAATGTTGGAACATTACATGACAGTGCCGGGAGATCTTTCCTTAATCTGATCGCTTTTTTAACATCAATGGGAACAAAGCTTAGGTTGTGCTTTGTTTTCAATTTATATATAATTTACTGTTATTTCTTTCACAGGGGCAACGTACAGGCTAAGAATTTCAAACGTAGGACTAAAAACCACATTAAACTTCAGAATTCAGGGCCACCAAATGCAGCTGGTGGAGACCGAAGGATCTTACACTGTCAAGAGATACCACGACAATCTGGACATCCACGTGGGCCAATCATACTCGGTCTTAGTCACTGCAGATAAGAACCAGTCTTCCGACGACACCTCCTACTACATGGTCGCCTCTACCCGTTTCACTCCGGTGGAACTTTTCGGTATTGGTATCATTCGATACTCTGGGTTTCAAGGGGTGCCCCTCGGCCCACTTCCTATGGGGCCCATGTTGTATGATTACATGTACTCGGTTGAGCAAGCTCAGTCCATAAGGTATCATTTTTTGTAACTTTAAATTGGAGTAAAAACTAAGAGAAAATGACGGTCCATGACGTGTTTTGATAATTAATACTCGCCAAGGACACGTTAAGAACATTTGTTAATGCTGAAAATATCCTTATCGGATATTAATTATCAAAACACATCCTTAGCCGTCATTTTTCCCAAAACTTATGAACCAACAAATTTCAACAAAATAAATAGAATTATTCACAATGAGCCACTAACCACCTTTCTTAGTTTAAAAAATACTGTAGAAGCAAAAGTTGTGGCAAATATATTGCACTGACATAACGTTTAAGCTGTCAGAAATTTGTAATTCTTTTTTTTAAACATATGTGAAAGAAATTTGTAAGCCCTGTGAGACAGCCAATCTCGAGCCTTGGACAAATAAACTATTGTATCAGATTATTTAATGTTTACTAGCGAAATTTTCTGGAGCAATGCTGTTTTAACCGCTGAAAATTAGTCTGAATTTTTATTTAAGAATAATAAGACCAAGTTTTGGCCAAAAAATCCAAAGTTGACTTTTTTGTTTGTCATTATTCAAAACTTTTTTTTTTGCATATGTTTGTTTTACGTTAAACTTACACATTCGTTCGTTTTGATGAGAGCAATAAAAAAAAGTTTGTTTTCGATGAGAGCAATAAAAAAAGTAAAAAAGTTTTTCTTGAAACTTATAATTTTTTAATAAAGACAAAAATAAATAAAAGACAGTTTATTGACTTATTTTAGTCTTTATTAAAAAATAATGAGTTTCACTCATTTTTTTTTTTTACTTTTTCGATTGCTGTCGTCGAGATGAACATAATACACAAAAGTTTGATGCAAAAATAACAAAATGCTAAAAAAAATTTGAATAAAGACAAACAAAAAAGTCAAGTTCACTTTTTCCCCCCATAATTATTCAAACAATTAGAAAATCTTACAAATCTGTGTTTTTTCAGGTGGGACTTAGAAGTTGGAGCAGCTAGGCCAAATCCACAGGGTTCCTTCCGTTACGGCAACATTCCAATCAATCGTACACTGGTTCTTAGCAATGGCGTGGGGTTAATTAACAATACAATTCGGTTTACGGTCAATCAAATCTCATTTTCGTATCCGGATACGCCCTTGAAGTTAGCAGATTATTTGCAACTTAGTGATATATTTAAGCTTGAATTCTTTCCAAACACACCAGATTATCGCCGCCCCGAACTGGGCATTTCGGTAATTGATGTGGTACGGCGTGAGTATGTTGAAGTGATTTTTCAGAACAATATGCGATTCATCCAAACGTGGCATGCTGATGGGTACAATTTCTTCGTTGTTGGGTAGGTGTTTTATTCATGGTATTTCACTCTTGAGCTTTTTTCTTTTGTTACGACTTCTAACGGAGAAAATGGCTCAAACCAAATTTCAGAATGGGACTTGGGGTGTGGGATGAGAGCAAGACGGCAACGTATAACATGGTCGATGCCATTTCTCGCTCCACGGTTCAGGTGAGCACGGTTAATTTCATGCAAATCAAATGTTATTGCACGTTTTTGTACAAAATAATGTAATGATTTGTGAATAGGCCCGTCATAAATCGATCTAATCTGATCCCATTAGGTGAATCCTAATTTTCTTACATAAGTCCGATTGAAGAAATCCAAACTTTGATCACCACATACCCTGTTACAAGCTATATTTATGGGAACGTCTCGTTTAAAAATATCATTGTCACATTATTCTGCATTCATTTTTGCATAACGTTTAGACTTTCTCAAGTTTCAATGAAAAAAACTATTGCATAGCAAATGATAGGCTAATGTTCACATATTTGGGTTGTGGTTTATTGATCAGGTGTATCCGTTGTCATGGACCGCGATACTGATAAACTTGGACAATCAAGGAATGTGGAATTTGAGATCACAGAATGCAGAGAGTAGATACCTTGGGCAAGAGCTCTACATTAGAGTCAAGGGTGTTGGCCAAAATGACCCTTCAACCATATCTCCAAGGGATGAATTTCCTATTCCTGAAAATGTCATTGGATGTGGAAGGGCAATTTCGGCATAGTCCCCCTCCCCCAACTCCCTTCAAATTATATACATGCTCATCTAGGTACAGAGTGTCAGTCAATTTTTTTTTTTTCACTCTAGGAGTATTTGTTTTATAGGATGTTTTTTAGGTGGATAGGAACTCGCAGTTTAGCATTTCCTGATTAAACGGATTTATAATTTTGACATGGACCTCAAACTACGAACTGGGGTACAAACTTTTGGTTCACATTTATTGTTCTGTTTTGTTTTTATGTTTAATTTTCGACTACAGACAGTATAAGAATACAAACATCTGAATTACGTCAACTAAACAGGTCTACAATCACACGAAACTCAATTGAGCACCATTAAGGAGTCAAATAAGAAATCGAAGGCCTTGTGGTTATGGGCTTGGCCCTAGTTAATTCAGCCCTGATGTAGCACTCAATTTCCAGTAAGGTCTAATGAGTTCCCTATCAAAGACTCATAATTGAATTAGGCTGGGCACAGTTTTTCCATTTTCTTACAGTTCTGCAAAATTAAAAAGTTTTTAAGTCTAAACATGGTCAAGTTGAAAGAGCTTACAAAGATGTTATCAATGGTTGAAATTTTGATGATGATTCGATTTTATTCATAAAAGATAAAAACTTTTTCTATATAGAGAAAATGTACTAGAAAGGACATGGTAGCATTGAAATTTAAAACAGAAGTACGTACGAATTTCAGAACCTTCATTTCGGAGAATTGAAACTCCGAATAGCAACAAGATCCTCAAATGGAGACTGACCCAATGTCCCATGGGTCTCCAAATTCTCTATTTTGGAGTCATTCACCCGTCATCGCTCTTTAAAACGTCATTAAAATTAGGGAAGCACGTCACTAAAACCTCGATGATACTAATTTCGTGCAAATATCTTCCTAATCTACGGTGTTTGGTAACATAAACTGAGGCAAACATTAACATGTTTATCAATGACGTTGATTTTCGTAAACTTAGGCAACAAAAATGTTTAGTAAACCACAGCACGATAGCACGATATGAACCGTAAATAAATGTAGGTTTGTCTTAACAATGTAGAATCAATAAGTGCACTCTCAGTCTGTGGGGAGAAAACAATTTCTCAACCAAATTACCAGATCACAAACTTGGGGAAAAACATTGAAGACATAGGAGGGTAAAAAGGGTTTTAAATTTTGAATTGGGGGATCGGCACACGCAGCAGTAACGGACATTGTATAACCGAATCAGAAGTATCCAACGATATGTAACGGGAATGAGTTGCAAATGGTCGTTTATTTTTTGAAAATCATTTTTAGTTTTTGGCCACGCTCGCGCTCTCAAATATCCTCACACTCACAAATTTTTGTTGTTTTGGAGGTTTTTGAGAGACATTTTCATGGCTGCGTTCTCACACACGCTCGCATTTATGTGACTTAGCTCATAAGGTCTCATGTTTGAAACCTCACAGGTGCTATCAACTCATTGAGGGCCAAACCCTACGAAAATTCGCTTTGGCTTTAATTGTGCTTCACACAATTGAGCGGTGGGATTGGACCCAAAATATTAGTCCAATTGCGCATAATCTGACCCCCGGATACCTGAGTTATCAAAAAAAAAAAAAAAACAAAAACTTCCAAACAGAGCCTAAATCGTCGTGGTTATGGCTTGGCCCTAGTTAAAGGTCCAATAACAAGCTCCAATGAACGACCCAACAAGTCTTTCTTAGTTGGGCCGGGCACAACCCGGCCGTTCCCGCCAACCAAACAGAAAAAGAGCGCTTTCTCTCACAATAGAGAAACATTCCTTCCAATTATTAACATTTATACAATGTATATATAATAATAATAATAACCAGGCCGGCATCTCTCTCTCTCTCTCTCTCTCTCTCTCTCTCTCTCTCTCTCTCTCGTTTCTGTCATTTCTAGAATATTGGGAAGCAAAGCTGCACTGATATCGACTCGATAACGAAGAAGATGTTTGAAACTGTCAAACAGTCTTTCTTCAATCTGTGTGTCCAGCAAACATGAGTTTTTGAGAAAGAAGAAGACTTTTTCATTGGTCGTACCTTTTGTTATGCGATATTCTCAAACTACCATGAATGTATTAGTCAAAACTAGTTTCAGAAGGATTTTCTGAAACTGTCAACAATCTTTCTTCAACCTGCTTTGTAAGGCTGTAAGCACCATTCCCCATCTCTCTCTCTCTCTCTCTCTCTCTCTCTATGTCTGTACATGTATCCATTATTGTTGGATTTGCAAAGCATGATTGGTGATGTACACACATGTTTTGTAAGCAGCAGATGTAAATATGTAATTGTACTCTCTTTTCATTCAATACATACGGGAAGCTGGTGTAAGTATTCAGTTACACAACTAGAGAACGACGATAATCTTTTACTAGTTTTTTTTCTGTTTGCGTTCTTTTATTGATTGTTTTTTTTTTTTGGTACGTTGTTTTGACTGATTGCTCAACAGATACGTGTTTGAATTTTTCGGTTATTAGTGATGATTTTTTTTTGTTATTCAAAATGAGTAGGAAAAGAATCAGCAAAGTTTCAAATTTGTTATTGATTTTCTTGTTCAACTTTTCTCTGTTTGACTATGTCTGTGTAGAGTTATAGCCACTCGGGGTTTTAAATTTCGACTGGTTAGTGTTTTCTTGAATCGAAGAGTTGGTGGTAAATGAACTTCGGCTTTAAGGAATTTGTTGCGTATTTTCTTGTTCTGTTCCCCGCTATCTGTTTGATGTCTTCACTCAACGACCTTCAGCTGTTGGTTTGTTGACCACAGCTGATAAAACCAGTTGATTCTGTTCTGTCCTCCTAGTCTGGTTTTCGTCTTGGGGGTTTTCGTAATACAAATATTTTTTGGATTCTGAAGTCTTGATTGTAGATTATACATTTTTGGGCTGTAATAAAAAACTGTGAATGTGTTTGAACGATAATGTGCAGAATAGTTATTTTAAAAGGGTGCGTGAATTTATCACGAAAATCCAAAGTTGAAAGTTAATGTTCAATACAACATCTCAAAGCTGAAAGGGTTTTCGTAAATGATAACAGGAAGCTAAAAGGAGAAGCAAATGAACACCCAAGAAATGAGTTGAGTTAGATTACCATTTCAAAGCTGAGCTATGAAAAAACATGGCTGAAAGTGGAAGCTATAGGTTTGCAATGGACGACATGGATATCGTTCGATTTCTGACTTCCACAGTAGGCAGTTTCATTCAGGATCGGTTGGTTGACAAAGAACAGAGAACCCAACACAAGGAACAATGTGCAGAGAGATTAGCAGCTGAAGATGGAACCTCGGATAAAGACAAGGAAATCCGGTACTCTGATCAAGCGGTATTAGCCAATTTGGATTGGGGCATTGATGCTCTTGAAGAAGCAATTAACACATCCAATATGGAAGCTAAGCTCGCACGATTGGATTACGCAGAGAAGATGTTACAAGTGTGTGCTATGTTGAATTCTAGCCATAAAACCGCTGGGGTACCTAATTTCTATCTTTCTGCTTGGGCTCACCTCAACCTTTCTTATATGTGGATATTGCGAGACAATGTCCACAATGCAGTTTTTCATGTCCTTGAGATGTTTACAGTTGACCCTTTCTTTTCCCGGATTGATTTTGCTCCTGAGCTGTGGACAACTCTATTTCTTCCACACATGAGCTCAATTGTTGGGTGGTATTCGGAGGAGAGACACAGACTTGTGATGGATGTTATCCCTGATTCTACTGATTTGTCCTTTACGATGGATTTTGATCAATTTTTCAGTGAATCCTTGATGTTATCAATGAGGCCGGATCAAACAGAGAAAATGCAGAAGCTTGAGCAGGTTTATGGGCAGTCCTTGGATGAAAATACAAGGCTTTATGCAAAATACTATAAAGACTGCATGACCTTTGATTCTAGCACTAGCAGGAAGGCCATTCCAATGATGCCAATTGTTGAGCCGCCTATGACTCCTTTGCACGAAGTGAGCCAGTCAATCCCAGATTATGTTAAATTCGGTCCCATCTTGCCTAAGAGTGCTGGATTTTCCCCAGTTCTCAAATATAGAGAGAATGAAAGAGAAGCTTCCAGGTCTGCCTCATCTCTTAATTGCTTTGAAGCTTTAATTCTTGTCATTGCACTAAGGAGGTGTCTGTCAAAGCTTTTGGGGCCAGCTTTTGCAATTTTCTGTATGGGAATGTATACCAGTGTGTTGGCTATTTCTGCTTCTACTCCTAGAACAACTTAAAATTGCTTAAAAGCCTGATTCTGAGAAGCTGCGATTTTGGCGCTTTTAAATTCTTCTTTGAAGAATCAGCTTTTATACCCGAATCTAAGTTTTGACAAATACCACCTTAGTCGCAGTAGTTTTTGTCTAGGCTCTTTCGCTTTCTTCTTTTTCCCCCTTTCTTTCTTTTTTTGTATGTATAGTATTGACATCTTTAATCGAAGGCTCTGAAATATTAGTATCCTTTCAAACTTTTGGCTACAAGCAGATCAAGTGTAACTTCCACCTTCTCAGAGAACCTGGAGGAGACTGCTACGTGGGTTCCACAAGTAAGAATTATTCCTAAAACAGTGCACATTCATTGCTTTCATCTAGGTTTATGGTGCATGTGTTTTATGTGCTATGCTCTTTATTTCTGTTGATTAAACTTCCATCATTATTCTATCGTTAGGAAGGCATTCCTGAGGAAAATGAAGAAGATTCTGACGAGGAGAGTGATCTTTATGAACATTCTGACACTCTCTCTGGTAAACGAGTATCTCTTAACAGCTTTGTAACGAAGAAGGAAGAGGAAACTAGCCCAAACCTACAGCCAAATGAAGTGAATAGTCGAATGTATTCTCCTACAATCTTCTCTCCTAATGATTCTACCGAAAGTGGATCAGTAAAGTCTTCTTCTCCCAAACCAGACCCACCTTCTAAAAAAGAAGCTCCTTCTATGTCACGCCTTTTGTCTTTTCGTATGAGGGCCGTCCCAATTTTGTCCTCCTTGCCTGTGTCTCCTCAATTCCATAATGATTCCAGCGTTAGCCCTGGAGACTCAGATGGTCAAACGATGGTATGTTTTTCAAACTCCAAGTGGTTAACCTCATTTGAATTGTTTATTTGGAAATTTGTAATATATAAACTTTAGACTTGGGATTGTACTCAAAGTAGCTTATATTTTCAGGATCAACAGAGAAGCAGCAGGAAAAATGGCAGACGCACCATGAGTTATGGAAATGGGTCTAGCCAAATGATTGAAAACAGGTAATCTTGTATTTGTTTGATTTTACTGTGCTTGTACTCTCTACAAGAAGCCACTGTTTCGTTCAACTTCACCATATTTTCACTCTCTTCTTTAGCCTTGTAAACAAAACGGTCCATTTGGCAATTTATGGGAGAGAAAGGATAAGAAATGATTGTGTTTTCTCTAATCAAGTCAGGGGATAAAAGAGAAGGTTGTGTACTCTCTATTATTCGTATGAGCAGGAGAGAAAATAGAGTGACTTGAGAAGTGGGAATTTGGGGGAAAATAAAATCTCTCCATTTCCCTCCTCCTCAACTAACCAAAAAAGTGGTGAGGGCAAGGAGAATCTCATTTCATGTTTTTTCTCTCCAATTCTCCAATCCAAACGGGTCTATCCTCACCAGGGCACCATTTATTAATTCGAAAGCTTCTTCAACATTGCAGTTATCTCGATGAAAGTGATGAAGGAAGCCCGAGTTATGTTTCTCTCCCACTGTCTGAGAAGCCGACTCCTCATTCAAGACTACCAAAAGACTTTGTCTGTCCCATCACCAGCCAGATTTTTCGGTGACCCAGTTACACTTGAAACAGGTCAGACATACGAAAGAAAAGCAATTCAGGAATGGTTGAAAAGAGGAAACACAACGTGTCCCATTACCCGGCAGCCTATATCTGCGACTTCCATGCCAAAAACAAACTACGTTTTTGAAAAGGTTAATCACATCTTGGAAAGAGCAACACCCTGACCTTGCTCAGGAGTTTTCATACTCCGAAACAAAAGGAAATCACTCAGGGTCCTCTCCTTCTAGAACCTTCAGTACATACAATCCTAGGACCAGGGATGAATCTAATAACAGTAACACCAGAAGATTACCTCGCCCCCCTGTGGTGACATCTCCGACTAGTGTGATATCTCAAGCTGCTCTTGAAACAATGATCAATGGCTTAAAACCCTACATCACATGTCTATGTACTTCAGAGGACTTAAAAGAGTGTGAAGCAGCTGTGTTGACAATTGGCAGGATATGGAAGGACTCGAAATCTGATGCAGGGCTTCATTCATATTTTTCAAACTCAATGATAATAACTGGATTTGTGGAAATTTTGTCAGCTTCTATGGAGACAGAAGTTCTCAGAACATCGGTTTGCATCCTCTCTGAATTAATATCTGCAGACGATAGGGTTGCTGAGTCTCTTACACATGTAGATCATGATTTTGATTGCTTGGCTTCTCTGCTAAAAAATGGTCTAACTGAGGCTTCTATTCTTATATACCAATTGAGGCCAACATTCTCTCAACTTTCGTATCATGACCTTATACCCTCCCTTGTCCAACTTATTCTAACAAGAAACGAAGACCTAGATGAAAATAAATTAGTAATGGATCCAGAAGATGCTGCATTAGCAATACTTGAGCAGATATTGTTGGGAGGAGACGAGAACAGCAGGTCTGTTAATGCTATGGCTGTCATGTCTGCAAATGCAATCCCAGCCTTAATTGAGCGCTTGGATAGGGTAGAAGGAAGAGAGGTCATTGTATCCATACTGTTGTGCTGTATTCACGCAGATAAGGGCTGCAGGAACTTGATAGCAAGCAGAATTGAGTTTTCTCATGTTCTGGAATTGTTTCATGCTGGAAATGAGAGCACGAGGGGCATATGTATAGATTTTCTATCCGAATTAGTTCAACTGAGCAGGTATGAGTTTTTTTTTTTTTTTTTTTTTTTAAGTTTCAGGTCATACAAGGGGAACTTCAAAGCTCTGCCCATCTTAATTATTTGAACTATTTGATTAGGTGCAAACAAAGGATTGAAAATATCTGAAAAAATCATGTTTCTGACTATATACACCATTTGCTTTGACTTCAATTGATATGGATCCAATAGAGGCTACTCTATCTCTCTCAAGTAGATTTCCATAATCATTACGTATTCTGTATTGACATGATAATACTTCTGGTCCAATAAGTTCTATTCTCTGCTTACAACCAATCTTAACAAAAAGACTAAGTTCGACTTTATGATGTTAAGGAGAACATTCTGCAATCAGGTGCTACAGATGATCAAGGATGAAGGCGCATTTAGTTCTATGCACAGCTTTCTTGTCTATCTACAAATGGCTCCAATGGAACAGCAACCTGTTGTTGCTACTCTTCTTCTTCAGCTTGATCTCCTGGTTTGCCCTATCAATTCTTACACAACATAATAACTCGTAATAAGATAAACCTTATTTGGCACAAGCCACGGAATGCATCCGTTGTAAGTTCATGATTTTTGGTTTCCAGGTTGAGCCCCGAAAGATGAGCATTTACAGGGAAGAAGCTATAGAGGCATTAATTGAAGCACTTTGCAAGAAACGCTTCCCTAATTCTCAAATCACAGCACTTGATGCCCTATTATCTCTTTCTGGGCGTCTGACTCCCTCAGGGAAGCCTTACATTGAAGCCTGGTTACTCAAAATTGCCGGATTTGATCAACCATACAATGCTTTGATGCGAGCAGAAAGGCCAAAAACACATGAAATTGCGTTGACAGGGACAATGGTACGGATTTATGTAGTTCCATATAGTTGTAGCATTTCTTCAATTGCTCTTTATGATTTGTTCTGCACGAATCCTCTCATGTACTCTGTGTACAGGAAGAAGAGGAGAAAGCTACAAGTTCTTGGGAGAAAAGGGTAGCTTTTGTACTTTGCAACCATGAAAAAGGTGCCATTTTTAGAGCACTTGAAGTGTGTCTTGAGAATAACTCCATAGCCATGGCAAAATCATGCCTCGTCATTGCCACTTGGCTCATAGACATGCTCTATTGTCTTCCTGATACTGGTGTAAGAGACGTTGCCCGAAAGGCTTTGCTTGACCAGTTCTTAAATGTGCTGCAATCGTCAAAAAAACATTGAGGAGAAGATCTTGGCAACACTAGCTTTGAAAAACTTCATTGCTGATCCAGGTAAAGTTGTCTGGAAAATATCTTCTGCCGAAAAGACTGACTATTACTCTTGGAGAGCAAATCAATAGGTAAGGACCTTAAACTTTGCCTAACCCAGAGTCTGTTCTTTTCAGGTGCACTAAATGAACTGGGGGTGTATGCCAAGTGCATGTACAAAGCGTTGAGAAAGCTAAAGAGGAATTCCACAATGGTCAATGACATACTGAAAACATTGATGAACTTGCCATCCGTTGACGCAGTCAGTCGATAACCTTTCTTACCATTTTCTCTTCCTGACAATAAAAAGTAGAAAGCCTTATTTTGTACTCTTATTGGTCTATATTCAGTCAGGGCTGTGGGGTTGTGCTGAAGTGGCTGAGTTAGATTCTTGTGCAAATGGTGAGGTCTTGTGTCTGCTACATGTAAAAGGCCGTATAATAAGCAGTCATTCTGACGGGACTATAAAGGTGTGCATCTAGTTGATCTCTTTCTATCTCACTCAAACACGCGTATAGCAACAGAAACCTGCTGCAGTGTTTATACTTGACTTAGTGTTAGGCGTTTGCTCATTTCTTTGTACTTCCCTTTAGTGTGAGAGGTTGAAGTTGCTACATGCTAATATGTTGATCAGTTTGATGACGGGAAAGTGATTTTCATCGTGCATTTTAGGCGTGGGATGCTGGTACGAGGGTTCCACAACTGCTTCAGGAAGTGCGTGAACACATAAAAGCGGTCACATGCCTCTATGTTTCGTCGTCAGGCGACAAACTGTACAGTGGCTCCATGGACAAAACGATTCGGGTAAAACCATCTCTTTTTTTCTTTTATTTTTTGCAATTCCAATTTTTTGTTTTCTTTTTGGTAGAAGGGGGGAAAAGAAAAGTACTCTAAAAAAATAATGGAGAAGTCTAATTTGCATCGGTTTGATATTCTCACATAGGGTCCGCATGTTTTTTTTTTTTGAAAGGCAGGGTCCGCATGGTTTACATTGCTTATATCTCATGGATAAGCACATCATGGGGTGTTATTTGATAAACATTGAAAGCTCATTTGCTTGTTTTTCTATTTCACACAAAGTGGCTATGGTCTTTAATTTTGCAATCTACAGGTATGGGCAATCAAACAGGAAGCCATTCACTGCTTTCAGATTCACGACGTGAAAGATGCAGTCCTGGAGTTAACGGCAAATTCCAACTTTGCATGCTTTTCCACCCAAGGAACTGGAGTTAAGGTAGCTTATTTCAACACTACAGGAAATTAACATATGACTCGTTAACGAAATGATTTGTTGAACACTTTTTTTAGCACAGATTTATAATTGGTCCGCGGTTCCAAAGCATATCAACTTCAACAGAAATGTTAAAAGCCTTGCCATGACCGACACTAAACTATACTGTGGATGCACTGGTTACAGTATCCAGGTAACCTATCTCTTCCATGAGCTTATTCTGCTAAGTTACACAACTATAATAGTGTACCAATAAGGCACAAATGTATTTTCATTAGTCCCTGAAATTTCGGAGAAATCACAGGAGGTGGATCTAAGCACATACACATCCACTGTGTTCTATGCTGGTGCAAAAAAAATTGCTAGGGAAACAAAATATACGTTCTCTAACGTATTCACAATGGTCTTCTATTTGCTGGTGGATCTTCTGTTGATGGCATAGCAGGGAAGGTATGGACTTATCTTCAACTCTTCGTGGCCATACACCGTTAAAGACAGTGGACTACAATTTGCACCCTATAAAGAATTGGTCAACTTCAGCTTTGGTTCTGGGTTATTCATTTTCCCGATACAGTCCAAGGACCAACACGAATCAGTTAGCTAGTGCGAAGTGCATGCAGTCATACAATCTTTTAGGCCTGTCCTCCCAATTCTCACTGCACTTTAACTGAAATAATTTGCTCAATTCACGTGCTCATTTTTTCACAATGACAAATTGGTTCTTGATTTAAATTTCAAATTGTAGCATCAAGCCAACCAAGACACATGCCTGGAGTCAGTATTGGACAGAGTTGGAGAAACTCATTTGTTTAGGAACTAAATCAACAAAGGACCAAATTGAGGAATGAATGACACTGATGCCCAATATACCAAAAATTTGCATAGATGGCTTGATGTTTGTTTCTTTTGGAAGGTCTTCTCTCTGTCCACAAAGGCAACAATAGGGTCATTCTCTACGGCATTAGACATTCACTGCATGGCAGTGAACAATGACTTCATTTTTACAGCCTCGAAATGGGGGTTCATTGAAGTATGGTTAAAGGAAAGAGTCACAAGATTTGCTTACATCAAAATGCCCGGTGGAGGAAATGCCAGAATTACATCATTTGCATCAGATTCAAATGGAGAGATGCTTTTTGCTGGCTCCTCTGAGGGCAAAAATCCAGGTTAGAGCACTTGCCATACTTAACAAAATGCTAGTAGGAATATGATAGCGTTTCATGTGTTTAATATGAAAAGTTTCGATTCTAATTTACAAGTCCATGTTATGTTTGAAATTAAAGAGTAAAGGGTGTAAACAAAAACATCAAGTAGCTTGTGGTTTCTACCCTGTCACCACCACCAATTCTTATTTTGAATATCTTATACCTGTATAAGACTGACAGGGTACTCTAGTAGCCAGGAGTAATGTTATTGTAGAAGAATGCACCCATCTTTTGTGCCTTACCAATACAGGTCAATCATGTATTTATCTTATGAGGAGAAAATAGGACAAGGTGGTTGACTACTCATTGTTGGTGGGGCACACTACGTGACCGTGTTCTTAGAAGACTGAAAAGTTTCATCCCATTTTAGAGCACTGGAGGTCTCTTTCCCTGAGTGCATTTTTTTATTTTTTATTACTGTTTTATTTTATTTTTGGCGAGGGGCAAGGCGGCAACAATTGGTGAATTTCTATGTTTGAATTGTTTAGATATACTTAAGTGATCGGAATTTAAGATTTATTTATATAGCTTATGTTTCTAAAGAAAGAATTCATTCACTCTTTCATAGAGGCTTCCCATTACAAATATTTCTTATTCTTAGCCAGAAAATTTACTGAAGAAGAATTGTGCACAATCTTGATTCTTTCCAAAAAATTGTGTGAAAAGGCATTATTAGGGTCGTGTGCAGTAAATGACTTGCAAGATTTTCTCATAATACAAAAAAAGAACAAAAAAAAGGAGCAAATTTTGCTTGAGGAAAATGAGAGCTGAATCAGTGAATTGACTGAATTCTCGCCATCCAATACTAAGATACTTTTCCTTGGTTGGTTGCAGGCATGGGAACTGGATTGAGATATGTGACACAAACTATGGGTGCTAAAAAGTCAAAAAAATCGGTTAAGGCAATGTGCATTTGGTATGGTTCTGCAATTTAGTGATCTGGCTATGGTTCAAAAATGCTACCGCTAATTTCGTTTGCGGTATTGGTTCTATACTTGGGGACCACGATAATAACCGAATGGATTATTCTGTGTATATGTACTATGCAGTTGCTTGGGGTAAAACTGAGTTGCTTTATTCATGCAAATAGTCAAAATTTTGTCAATAGTGTTATTATCAGTGATGTGGTTGTTTGTTTGGGTAAAACTGACTTTCAATGTGAGTTTTCCAAGTCTAGTTCACAGTTTTGAGTGATAATAATGAAATTTTGATAACTTTTGAGTCTAACTCTTATTAGTTTGTGATTTTATTTTTGGGAGTCCTCTCCATCCCTAGGGCTGTAAACGAACCGAATCGAGCCGAACCCTGATAAGTTCGGCTCGAGTTCCATTCGAGCCTAAACAACTTGGCTCGAGTTCGGCTCGTTAAAATTTTTCAAGGCTCGGGTTCGGCTCGGTTGGATTCGTTAAGGTACTAGTCTGGCTCGAGTTCGGCTCCGATTCGGCTCGATTGGATTCGTTAGGTACTAATCTGGCTCGAATTTGGCTTGAATCCAATTCGAATTTGAAAATCTTGACTCGAGTTTCGCTCGTTAAACACAAATGAATCGAGCCAAGCTGAATCTAAGCTCAAATTGAGCTCGTCAGACTCAGGTTTGATTCGGCTCAGCTCATTAAACTCAAGCGAACCCAAACTCTCTCATTGATTGTATAGAATTTGGGAGAAAAATAAGTATTGAATTATATATACAACCTTAAATTTTTTATATTTACAAATAGACCTCAATTGAATTATTAATCAAATTTAAGTATAGGTTCGCGAACCTAACCGAGCCGAATACCATTAGGCTCAGGTTCGGCTCATTTACGGAACGAGCCTAGAATTGAGGTTCAGGTTCAATTCGTTTAGCAGACGAATCAAACTCGAACGAGCTCTTACCGAACCGAGCCTCGAACAGTTCGCGAATGATTCAGTTCATTTACAGCCCTATCCATCCCTCATCTCTTTAATACCCCTCCGAACTCATTTTTTACAAGTCTCATCGGAATGAATTAATTGCTACTATGTTTACAGCATCGCACTAATCTAGAGGGTGTGCATATGACATGAACATTAGAATCAATCGTGATCGTCTTCAAAACTACATATTTCACCTAAAGTTGTCAATGTCGTACATATTTCAATCGTGATTGTACGTTACCTCCTTGTGCCTGACCTCAGCCTTCTACTACCTGCAAGAATGCCTTCCTTTCCTTTCATAGCCAACCTACCCAAGCAATGGAAGGAGAAAAGTCTTAGACCTTTCTCGCGCACAGACATACCACTTTTTTTAAGGATCAAAAAAAAAAAAAAAAAGACATACCATCTTTAGCGAAATGTCTTCTTCCCGACCTCACCTAAAGCATCCATTTCGTTACAGGACAGAACAAACAAACTTACTACACTGATTGGGTGCGGACCGAGAAAAAGTAGTAACTTAAGCAAAGCTAAAGGCTATCGGCAAACTTCACCAGGAATGGTTCTATCAATTTCATAACCAATTGGTGTACAAATTCCTCCAATATGCTTTCTAAATAAAGAGCAAACCATTAATGAATCCTTTTTATTAGCTGTCCTTCAAATCTTTTTGGTTATATTTAAAAAAACCATATTGTATAAGTCATCCTTTTCTTTCATCAGAGTAGAGAATAAAAGGTCCTCTTTCCCTGTTTTAAATGAAAATCTCAACTGTCGAAACCCACACCATCATTTAACAGTATCAGGTGCTCATCTATTTTTCTCTTATGGATCCAGTTTATCTCCAATGTCTATCTGGGATAGTTGCTGAATTGTCTCATAAATGTGTACCCACAGGCCACAACCATATTCTTGCAAATAAGAATACATTGTAGTGCAAGAAAAATGTGCCGTCCGGGACGGTAAATAGAGATTAGAGAAGATCACATCCCTTCTCCTCGTTGTCTCTCTTGCAATATTAGACCGGAATATGCCCAAACAGTTACCAACGTGACATACTAACAAATTATCCATACCTACACGACTTAATATAAACTTTCATGTTTATCTCATAGACGAGCATTAGAAATCCAAACCACATTCGTCAAGAGTACCCCGATAACCAGATAGTATGAGTCAAGATTGAAAACTTCGATTTTCACCCGGTCCAACTCCACTTGTTTCCTATCTACTCAGAAAATTCAACAATGAAAAAGGATTATCCTCCGATTTCACACTTGTACGAATGACACTTCCATCGAATATGGCTTTCCACATAATATTATCAGATCAAGTATGATATTCGATTTCCTAAGTTTAAATTGAGCATCCGTTTCCCTCTTTTCTCCATATACATATCCATACGAATGAGTCCTGGAAAATGATTTTGCACTGATTTATATTTTTTTTCCCCAGTCGCATCGGAAATACGTACCATTCCCAGTCATAGAAGCATACAAATACAAATCCCAAGTGTAATTCTGCTAAAAAAAAAAAAACCAAACTTTACCAAATCACTATAAGGAAAAATCTGGAAAGACACAGATGATGGAGCACTCAGAATGAAAAGGACTAATTGAAAAAGTTTTGAGAACAATTCATAGGTCTTTGAACCTCATCCAATGTTAATCCTCATTGTGCCATTTCCCACATCTCATCACTGTCGTTGCCAACCATAATTTCAAACGCATTCTTCAAATACAAAAACCAAAAATAGAGTAAGGATTTCAAGATGACAACCAACTGAAATCAAAATTGAGAGAGAGAGAGAGAGAGAGAGAGAGAGAGAGAGCATTCAGAATGAGTAGGAGGATTTTATCCTTTCATGAAATAATCGGAATATTTCAGATTCATCATCATTATGCTCCCTCAAATCTTCGACATATACGAGTATAAACACAGACTACTTCCAAAAATCTTATTTTTTTGGATCAAAAGCTACTTCAAAATCGAACTATTTTACACACGCGCGCACACACACTCCATAGTAATCGAAATCAGCATTCCAAAACAAAGAGAAAGGACGTAAAAACTGTAGGAAATCGAAACCATCAGAAACATTGGAACAGTACATCATAGAAGACACTTTTGAAGGTGTCTCAGACGACCGTCGTGAGAATTTTATCCAAATCGTCATCTGGCTTCGCCGTTCGTAATCCATGAAAAAAAAAAGAAATCAAACTAGAAAACATGCGTGAAAAAAAACTAATTAGAGCAATTTTGAGAGGAAATTTCAAGAACCGAATCAATTTCTCCGACGGAGACGTGCTCTCTGGAAGAATGGACTTCATAAACGACGCGACGGGAATTTAAAGGGGAGGGACGGTTCTCTGATTAGGGTTTCTGTGAGGTTTTATGGACGAATTTACCCATTATGGAAGGCAGATTAATTATACTTTGGGACCCTATATTTTAATCAAACTTTTATTTTGACGCACTACTTTTAATTGCAACAGTCGACCCCCTGATTGGCCTTAGGTGTTTCGAATGTCCAAGACCTTCTACAGCGATCCAATCTGGGTCCCATCTCAGATAGTCGAGGTACGGTAATTTCAATAAAAAAATTAATGAAAAGGGATTTTTGCACTCTGCATTTTTATAGGGGTTTGCAAAATAATCGTTGACCGGCAAATCCAATCCAAAGCGACCGATTTGGTTTGGTTTTTTAGCAGTATGGTTTGGTACCAGTTGATGGGAAAAAAACCAAACCAAATAGTTTGGTTTGCAAATTTATGCTCACAGTTTTGGTTCGAAAATCGATCAAAGCTTCAATTTTGTATATTATGTTTAATGATACTTTACTCTTTTTTTTTTGAAAACACTAGATCGTAATTGACTCAATAATGAGATACTTTTATCCCGTAGAATAAACACATAGGAGTGTTTAATTAGGAGTGGTGACTATTGGTGGGATTTAATTTTTTGGGTGACTTTTGAAGATTTTAATGAATTAGTTTAAAATTAAATTTTATATTAAGTTTTTTATGCGAATCTTCGCTCATTCAAATGCTTTGTAAATAAACTATTTAAAATACTATTAAACGTGGTTCAAAATTGGAACCAAATTCTTGTTTAGTACACGAATTTTATTTTGAAAACTATGCACTATGTCAATATTTCATAACATCTTTGAAATGAGACCAGGGCTAAATAATTAATGTTTGAAGCATAATAAGTTAAACATCAAAGGAAAAAGATGTTAACGAGATTGGACTCGAAAATAAATAGAGTAAGTTAAAGACACAAATAGTAGATATTTTTATTATTAGAGTTAAAATGAAGGGTGATTTTTTGCCCTCAACAATTCAATAAAGACACAAATAGTAGATATTTTTATTATTAGAGTTAAAATGAAGGGAAATTTTTGCACTCAACAATTCAATAAAGCTATGGGTACATATGAGAATGTACATACTATGTACATATGAGTTTTGTAGAGCTTTCACAAAAATGATTTGAACCGTCCATTATTTTTAAAATATTTTTTATGTAGTCCCGTAAAAATTAGCTCAATCCAATATTGGTAAAGATTTTTTTTTTAAATTTGTAAGGGTAAAATTACTTAACTATTTAGTTTTGTCCTTACGCACTCCGGAAAAATTCTTACTGATATCGGATTGAGTTGATTTTTACAAGGCTCCATAAAAAGATATTTTAAAAATAATGGATGGTTCGGATTAGTTCTGTAGGACCTGAGGTGGGTCCCACAAAATCCATATGTACATGATATGTACAATGGAAATGTACCTATAGCAGGACTCCTCAACAATTTTATAGACTCACTTCAAAAGTTGTCTTTTAAAGCTTCTAATTTTACCCAACAAGATCATTGGAAGACAAAATTTGAAGTACACTTGTAAAAAGTGGAGCGGCAAAATCATTTCATTTGAATAGTAAAAACTTCCATAACTACCTTTTAGATAACTGTAAAAGATATTTTGAATCTCCAAAATAAAGAATTGGGTTAGAGATGCTCTGTATCAATTCTTACAATTTCTCACCCAATCTTTGGAGGGATTTGGTGAGAAAAGGATAGAAAAGAAATATGAATCCAATCACTCATTTAAGAATTTTTCAGATGACAAATGGTGGATGACCTATTAAGTTCGTGTCCGTGTTCGTGTTTGTATCTGTATTCGCATTTATGTCCGTGTCCGTGTTCATATTTGTGTCCGTATCAGTGATTTGTTCACCAGGTTAACTACTCCAGTGCCCGTGACTCGGATCTTTCACTGTAAAACCCGACCTTCGTTTTCCTCACTGTCAACGACTGGAACTCAACCATGGCCATCGATACGGTCCCTCCGCTGATATACGCGCAACTCAATTACCTCCTCACTCACTCTCCTCTCCCCATCAAGGTAAGCGAATCGTACAATCCTCGATTTAGGGTTTCGTTTTCTTTTGCAAACGCATGAATACGTTTTGAAAAAAAAAAGTTCACGGAATTCGATTGGTTTGCGTTTGATGTAATCAGGTTGAACAGATGTGGTCTGGATCTAAGAACCACGGCTTGCTTGATCGGTTCACCCTACTCATTCCCTTCTGCCTCGACTATATCAAATGTCAGTTTTGTTTGTTCTCCTGTATCTGCATTTACGTACGCAGTAATAAAAGTATGTTGCTAAACAGCACCTAGTGGGTGATGGATAATATACACGTAATACCAAATGCTCCCTCCGTCCTACAATGTTCTACAATGTTGGTCCATTTTGAGGATTCCAACCTTTTTGGGGAACAAACATTTAAACGTGTGTCCCGTTGAAAATGACCTTTCATTTCCGCTATTACCCGTTGAATCCCTCCATTAAACTTGTTTTAACTTTTTTTGTTGGCTTTTCAAAAAGGACTAAAATTTGGGACATCCCAAAATGGAATAGAGGACTAACATTGTGGGAGTAACTTACTAATTCAATACAGTTAGCTCACTAGGCGGTGAATAATATCCACATCATTCTAAATAAGTTAGGTTTTCAATAGGCATCTCAAGAGGATTCACGGTTATACGTACGTTTTTCTTGGATTTTGATAAAAAAAAAATGCCACATTATCCACCCACTGTCTAGTGGGCGTTGATTAGCATTTTCCATAATAAAATTGTAGATATTTTTTTAGTATTTCAGAATTCGTGTGGTGTTGTAGGGGAGGAAAGAAAGTAACCGGTTATGGTGTCTCTTGAGGTGGGAAAAGAAAATAAATCCCTCATTTGCGTTTGGAGGAGTTAAGAAAGATAGTGATCTGGGTGGTACTTATTTACTCTGTACTTGTATGTTGATGGGAAAGAGGGGTCTTTGTTAGAATCCACATCCAGGTCAAATTTGATTTCTCACATTTTTTGGTGAGAAACAGATTTGTTTATAAACATGAGAGTTATCTTTCTCCGTATTTCTCACCTCATTTCTAATCTAAAACATGAGAGGCTCTTCATCTATTGCTAAGTCACTCACAAAAGGCCTATGATGGATTTGAATGCAGGGGATGTTATATACAATGCACTTTATCCATTGACGGCTCCAGACATCATCTTCGGACCTGAAGATGAGAGCTTTCGTCCATATCCTGTGTCTGGTGAAGAAGGAGATTCGAAGTCCCCAAAGAACAGCTTGTCTGATTGGAATTGCAAAGACCATACTCGGCTGTTGACTCTCATTCTTGAACTCAGGTTTACTGTTTTTTTTTTCCAAAAAAAGCGAAACTAATTAATTGAGTTCACAATGGTTGGGAAAGTTTAGCTAAGCTTTCATCTCTTCTGTGTGCAGGGATTTGTATATGACCTACCAGAGGAAGCGTGTTGGAGATGTTGATGATGAGAGAGTGAAATTTGAACTCAGCACTATTTTTCCCAGAGAGGTACTTTGTTAGTCCTTGCACAATGCATAGTTTACAAGAAAAGGAATCTTAGCCACACCTTGAGATTGGAATGTTTGACTTGATGATATAAGTGCACTTTGTGCCTTGTGAAATTGGTCCTGAAGAAAAATATTTGTTACAAATGAATAATAATGCCTCTATGCCTATGACTTTACGATGAGCAATTAGCCGCATAAACCTACCCTTTTTGCGATCTCTATATGGTCCATAAAATGTTTTGACCTTCGAAGGGGTAGTAATCAAAAGTTTTTTGGTCCATCATTGACATATGGTGCCCTTTGCTTCAAAAAATGGCTTTGTTTGGTTAACAGTTTAGTTTAGTTTCGTTTAGTTTTGGTCGTGGGTAGAGAGAGAAAGAGGGTAATGATTGAAGATAGGAATAATGATTGGAGAGAGATAGAGAGAGATGAGAAAGTAATAATTGGAGAAATAGGGTAATGATTAGAGAAAGAAATAGGGTAATGATTGAAAAATTAAACTAAAACTAAACTAAAATGGTAACCGAACACTACCAAAAGAAACAGCTTTGGAGCTACTTATTGGTGCTTCTTTCTCCGTGTCAAATGGCATTTGCTACTCATTCTTCTCCCTGCCTCTGGATTCATTCATTACAGATACCCCATTTAAAGTTTGGTATTGTTGGTTTCTCAGGTGATTCCATGATTTAGTACTTTGCCCTTTAATGCTTTCTTTCATGTGTTCTTTGGTACTAGGAACGTTATGGACTGCACGAATACCTGTTGCTTTCAACCTAGTTTGACATTTTTCTTTTGTCTTGCTTACGCCCCATTCTATTGATGTTGTTCTTATTGTACTTTTGAGACAATAGATTTTTGGTCTAAACCCTGGTCATGTACGATGCAGGGAATCGAAATGTACATGACCTCAGGTGTTGAGAAGGTACGTTCAAACAGACATCCTTGAATATTTCGATTTAAATTAAATGATTGCATGAGAGTCAGCTTGGTTTATACTGTAATACTTGCTTCTTTGCCTTTGCAATGTAGTGTAGACTGAAGAGGTAAGATTTGCAGTGCCTTTACTGGATATGGATATAAATAAAATGGTCACCGGATGCCCCTGGCGACACCAGCAGAAGATATTCTTACAGGTTACTCTCATATACCTTTAATTGGAAAAACAATCGCTTGTAATTTTTCAGGCCCATACACATAAGTAGAAAAAGGGAAACCAAAGAACAATGACGAAGGACAAGCTTTACAAACTCCTTGGCAGTAGAAGGAAACTATGAGAGCAAACTTGACGAAGTTTTACTTATGGAGCGTGGGGCTTCTTTTGATAATGGTCAAAAAATTTGTAATTGAAGGGGCAAAAACTTTGAAAAATTGAGATTTTCTCATGTTTCTCTTTTTTTCTAAGTTAAAATTGGAAATTAGACTACTTATCGTTTGTTTTCCACAATTCAAATATGGAACATCAAAGAATTGAGTTTTTTAGTCTCCTTATAAAACCTACTTTCCTTTCCTTAAACGTGTCACTTCTTTAATAGTCCTTGCAATCCATCTTAATCAAATTACTGAGACACTTTAGTCACTCTTTTTTGACAATCTCAAGTGGATTAGTAACCAGATATGAGGAAGTAACCACATATCATTTGTCCCCTCTTGATTTCCTTCCCAGTTTCCACCGGAAGCTAAATTGATTGGTTTGTGGGTTCTGTTGCCTTTGCTTGCTTATGATTTTCGGCGGATTTGATGGTGTGCAGGTTATATTTCCTGTTGGCAGAAAATATATGTCTGCCTCTGCAGCCCCACGATTAAAATTGGTATCTTCTCCTGAACTTAAGGCTCTCTTCTCCATTGAAGATTTCAGGCTTCCTGCATGGTTGGATGGAATGTAAGTGTTTAGCATGCAGGCCTTTTCTCTTGCACTTACTCTGTTCTTAGATACACGCATGTTGGTCATACTAGAAAATATTGATTGGCTTTTTTTCTTCTCTTGAAAGGTGCATGGCCGAATATCTTCCCATTTTAGAAGAGATGCTTCAGACACAGGTTAGCTGGCATTCTTGATCAACTTTGCTCTTACCAGCCATTCCTTTAGTGGTGATGCTTTCAAGTTTAAATCTTTTATGTCTGCAATTCATTAAGTTTTCCATAGCCTGAAAGGTGTTATTTTATTTTGTTTTGAAGATTGTAGATGGAGTTGCATCTATTGATGTTAGAAGGAAGTTTATTGCGGCACTAGCTCCTCTTTTTGGACGGCCAGTGGAAGCTGATCCAGTACGAATCCTTGTATATTCATTACTATATGGTTGGATTAAGCAAAAAGCTGATTTATCTCTGCTATGCTTGCCAGGTCTTTTGCAGAAAGGCAACATTTCTGGGTTCCTCTGGGGTGTTTACGTTTTTGGTAGGATATCGTTTCCTATTTACAGGAGGACTCTGATTCCTTTAATTAAATTCAACAACTTAGTCATACTTTTGTCAATCAGATGCCTACTAAAATGACTTGGGATTTTTATGTGGCATGTCATGCTATGCCTTCATTACTTACGATGTCCATCTGATTTATGTGGACGGGTTTTCTCTCTTTACTTTTCCCCCTTTTTTCTCACCTGTTGAAGCATCTCTACTGATACTGTTGTTCCGAGCACATTGTGCCAGCATACCCCCATTCTATCTGGATTTACATGTTAATAGAAGTAATTGTGTTGTGTTTTGGTTCTTTGTTTCTATGTAACATTGACTCAACTAAATATGATTGTACTGACTTTGACACTTGAGGAAGGGATTCAAGGAAATGGATGTGTCTGACATGTGTATCTAATGTTCATACATCGATGTCTAGAAACTTAAGTTTACCACAAACATATGCATGTTACTTGCATATAATCCTTGAGATGCTTTATGCCACCTTCTAAAAACTATTTAACTTAGAACATAAAGGAAGTATACAGAGGCTTGTAGATGTTTTCGTGTCTCTATGACCTTGGAAATATGACTTCTATGGTTCTACCATTAGAAGGATCGGATGCCTTGACTCCTACCCTTGTAGCATAGTTTCCTTGTTGCGGACATTTTCAGTTTACATACACCTAGGACTCACTTTTGGGTTTTAGTGGACCAACATTAGCAGTCTGATTTGATGTTTGCAGTTGTTATTATGTCCTATCTTTTGATCTTTGCGATTTCACATGTAAGAAACGAGAAGATAACGCTGAAGTACACCCTCCTACTATGGTAAGAGAAAATAAAATTGTCGTGGATGGTTCACTTCTGGCAACTGAACAGATTGCGGAGTAAGTTCTCACTAGATATGCAAAAACACTGGGAAAATATTGCAGTGCACCTGGTAAAATGTTTGGTGTTAGACTAATGCAGGCAGGGGAAGGGTGGTACCATGGGTGTAAAAAGATTTAAGTAGAACCAAGTCTTTTCAGATTTCAAGAATAAATGGTCTTGTTTTAGTTTCCTGTCCTCATAACATCAGACAAGTGGTTTGTTCGCTGTTCAAGACTTTTAGACTTTGTTTGGTTTAGGTTTGAGGGAGGTTTTTGGGGTAATGATTAGAGAGAGATAGAGAAGGAGACTAATAATCGGGGCGCAAAGAGAAAGGATGGGGTCTAGAGACCCAAAACGTAGACAGTTCTAGTGTTCCTTCTCATTTTTTTCTTTTTCTTTTTTGTTTCCCTTTTGATGTGGAATTTATTTTTTAATATGCCACATTATCGAGAATATTTCTCATCTAATTTGAAGTCTGGTTACTGTAGGTACATTTTTCCCTTCCACTCCAGTTCCCAAAGCAATATCCAGCCCTGATGCTTCAAAGTTCTCAGGTAATCATTAATTTGAGCATGCAGCCAAACTTGTGGATTAGTTCTTGTGCATGTGATGTGGATGAATGCCTGGATGACCAAGCTATAAATTTTACAGTTTTGAGTCTTTTGACTGTTTAGCGATTCAGGCTTACTGGTTAGCCTTGATGACCAAGCTAGTTTCTGATGTCTTGTGCCAAGTGTGTATCATTCTACAGTTTGGTTGTATTGCATACACTTTCTGTTCACCCCGCCAAAAGGCATTCAACTGAAATGACAATATTTAGAACCCGCTTAGTATTTGAAGAAAATTTTGCTATGAAATGACCATTCGGAATCCCCTTTCTAGAACAAAGTTGATTTGCTACTAAGGAATTTATTAGGCAGTTTCTCAAGCTCCTGGCAACCAATGCACAATTCAGTTGCCTTAATAACAAACTTTAAGTTAAATCAACACCAATGAAACCCAATTTATATAGATCCCTCATCAAAGCTGGCAAATAAACTACACAATCACACAATAGAAAAAGAAACTAGCAATTTTTGATGCGGAAAACCCCAATGGGGTGAAAGAATATGGGACCTAGTCAAGAAAATCAAGCACTAGGAACAGTAGCTGTTATAAGAGATCTTGTTGAGTCCACACTCAATGGGTCTAAACTTCTCTTGTAGAACCCACTTATAACCCATCTTATTCTTCTTGTCTCCTTGAACCATTGCAACCGACCTACACCTCCAGAATTCATCTTAGGACTCTAATTTTGACCTTGGAGTCCTTCTAAGGTCTTCAACTCTGGTAGTAGAAGGCAATAATCTCCAAGCAGTGGATGATCCACTCGCATACCTCTCTCTAGGTGTTTAGTGCTGACTGCTTAGGAGAGTGGAAATGATGCATATCAAGGTCCTGAAAGGAAAAAAGATGCTTTTATAATCTAAGTAATCTAACATAGCCCTCACGGTCCCACCAACGGTCGAGTTGTGAGCATTTGAAAGTCAAAATAAAAATCCTCATGACGGGGTTGCTGCTATTCTGTTAGGGCTGGTGGGTAACACATAAGAAATGGTAGATTCCAAGTGTCTAGTGCTGGCTTATATTTTCGGAGGACGTATTTTACATATATTCATTGGTTAAACTTTTTCAATACTTTGGATTATTGATCCCCTCTCTCTCTCTCTCTCTCTCTCTCTCTCTCTCTTGTATAGCATTTCAATTCTTCAAGTGCACCCATCAAGTCACCTATTTTGACGGATTTTCCATGGAGTCCTAGATGGGAATCATCAGAAATGGCTGAGCGGTTCTTGTAAGTTGTCCCCTTTTTTTGGCTTGTGGGTATGTTCGGGAATTTTTCTGGGGTATCTATTTTTTATGATGCTAATTATCTTGGCAGTGATTATCTGGTGGAAGAATGTTTGAACTTCAAAAAGTATTGCAACGAGAGTCAGATTCAGCAACGTTAGTGTGTGGAGGGGCTTCTAATGTTCGTTTATCTCACCATTGCTAATGAACAGGAAGACGTTATGTTTAGGATAGTTCGGTACATTGGGTGTTGAAATGATTTCCTTTTGAGAGAACTAGTTCATGTATAAAGCGAAGAGAGAAGAAAGAAAACGATCCGACTATGGTTCTTGCAGAGTTGTTAAAAGATTGGGCTCTGTGACTTACATTCGTCAAGTATCTGTCATGGCTTTTTGAGAGAGTGCCCGTATGTACTATGTTGTAGTAGCAAACTCTTGCGAACCTCTTGCGCTGTTAAAAGCAAGAGCGGATTTGGTTTCTCCTGCTTTAATGCTATGGTTGGGTTTAGTTCATGGAACTTTTTTTTTTAACCCGAAGGCAAAACCTTTTTGCATGAAAATCAAAGATTTATGTTGTAAGGAAGACCGGGCGTTATATCTATCGTTATACCGTACATTTTGCATTAGTGAAATTCAGAAATGCACCGTATGTTCCAACTCAGTTTTCTTCTGGGATTAAGGCTATTGGGCTAGTAACTTCTTTTGACATTGTTTCTTGCTTCTGGTTTTGCTGTCAATTCGTAACACATTCCATGTGGTTTTTGGCAAATCTTTCTTTAATAGGTGAAGGTTTTTTTGGGGGGAAATCATGAATTGTGCCACGCTACCACATATTGGTTGGGCTCTACACAAAGTGTGGCTCTCTCACGAATATCTAATGGGGAAGAGTTCTAAAACACTAAGTGTGGCTCTCTTACCTATATCTAATGGGGAAGAGTTCTAAAATACCATGTGGCTGCACTATCAATGAATAATCACTCATCCATGCTGATATTTAGCATGAAATTATCCTGAAACATCATGTGGCGGTGCTATCAATAAATAATCACTTATCTTTATGGACATAAGGAAGCCAATAGGCCCCATAGCGAGGCACCAAGTGTACTCCCTCATTCCATTTTCTCCCATTATATGCCAAGTCACATAATTTGTGTGTGCAAGCATGAACGTGAAAGTGTCTTTGAAACACATCTCTGACTATTAAAGCCTCCAAGAGTGAGAATTGACAACGCGAACCCACTATAAAGACCGAGGGCGCGAGCACAATATGAGGATTAAGAAGGCAATCACGAGATGTTTTGAATAATTATTACGTGAGTAAAGATTATACATGCCCCTTGCCCAAATAAATGGACTCTTTTAACTATAATAACGGTGGGAACCTGGGACCCTATTTACGTGCGCCCGCCTCTCTCTCTCTCTCTCTCTCTCTCTAGGAGCGGTTATCCTGTCCGTTCCTCACTGCCACCCCATTATCCCATATCCACTTCAAACATAACCTCCGAATCTCGCTCCCGTCCCTGAATCAATGTCCGGTCTCTCTCTCTCCTCCCCCCCCCCCCCCCCCCCCCCCCCCCCCCCCCCCCTCTCTCTCTATATCCCCATTCCAAAGCCCCCTCCCAATCCACAGCCCAAGAAAACAAAAAAACAATGAGAGAGATCCTGCACATCCAGGCCGGCCAATGCGGCAACCAAATCGGCTCCAAGTTCTGGGAAGTAACCTGCGACGAGCACGGCGTCCAGACCAACGGCCAGTACGTCCCCGCCGAAAACCTCCCCTCCGACCTCCAGCTTGAACGCATCAACGTCTACTTCAACGAGGCCTCGGGCGGACGGTATGTCCCCCGGGCCGTGCTCCTGGACCTCGAACCGGGTACCATGGACAGCATCCGGTCCGGCCCGTATGGGCAGATTTTCCGGCCGGATAACTTCGTGTTCGGGCAGTCTGGTGCGGGGAATAACTGGGCTAAAGGGCATTATACGGAGGGGGCTGAGTTGATCGACTCTGTTCTTGATGTTGTGAGGAAAGAGGCGGAGAATTGTGATTGCTTGCAAGGTAAGTTTGAGCATTTTCCTTAAAAAATACACAGACACAGCACGGACGCAATTGTTCGATGCATGTAAATCCATATGCATCGAATGACTCTGAACGTAGTTGTGTCCATAATTGTGTTAGTAGTATTGCTCTTTTCCTTAATGTATACTACTATACTGTTGTACCCAATAAACTAATGGCATTGGAAAATTGTATGCATATCCGATTACCTGCAACGGTTGATACTCCCGATACGGTTACACAGCGATGAAAAACTTTTTCTTATCAAAAAATTGTTGGGAGTTGCCATCAAAAGATCGAATAATGTCTTCATCTTCAATTTTTTGTTTCCAGGCAATTATAGATTTTTGAAGTGTACACTAATTCCTCAATAAAAATCAAAATGCGAATTTGTTGCCGGTTCTGCTATTTAAAACCTTGATTACACGCATATGTATGAAATTCAAGTTTTGTTTATTTTGAATTCTTAGCCATGTGATCATTTATGTGCACATTGTTTGGCTTTTGAAGAATTTGTGTGTAAAATAGTCCTGGTTTAAGCTTAAATTGCCCCTTTTTTTTTGTGTGTACAATTATACACGCGGAACGTAAAAATATATGTTGTTTTAGACAAGATAATTGCTTGCTTGTCCTAAATAATGCATTAAGATATCTGATTATGTATCCTTTAATGCGTTGGCATCGACTCCTATCCAAAATTCTTTGAAGCTTTTGAACTGTTTCTGGTAATTATCAGTTGATCATCACTATAGTCCTTTTGATCATTTTCCTCAAGGCAATTCTTTGAGAGAAAATGCCTTTAAGTTTGCCCGTGCCTCCTGAATTCTATCCTTGCCTTTTAGTTTGACAAAATCGATTGAACCTAGAATAATTTGGGATTTGGAACATGGAATGGAAGTCATCCTTGGTGATGCCAGTGTCTGTCACAAACCTTGTGCAATTCATGATCTCCATACCCGGGTCTGTGATACCCGTTGCTGCGGTTTCAACCCAACACACACAATTGCACGAGAACAAATAAGAAAGAAAACAACACAGATTTTTTTCTTGTGTGTATTTTACGCGATTTCTATTCTTGTGTCACTGTGTTGGGTGTAAATTGTAATCCTCAACAGTTTTCTTCGCCGTATATATGGACATGGATAGCATTAATGCTTCTAGCCGAAATTCAATTACCAAAAATTGTACTGCACGCACGTCATGTTGATAAGGCGGAGTCCTGCCATGGGGCCGCCAGTTGTGCCGCTTTTGTTTTGCAATGGGCCGCTAGAGTACCGTGTCTTATTATAGTTACAGATCCATTTGCACGTCGTCATTTGATTGCCATATAGCAGTATTAGATTCAGTAGCACCGACGGTTTTCCTTCGTTGAAACGAACAAAAATGGATGATTGACCACATTTTTTCTGTATCTATTCTTGTCTATCATGTGATGAAACACCCAAGATGATTAGAATAATCGGTCTCGAATAAATTTGAAGGTTCATGTAGTTGTGTTTCCATAATAAGCTGAATACTCCAATACAAGCAAATAAATTGGGACAGAGGGAGTACAAGATTCTCTTTTCGACTATTCAAGAGCATCGTTTCTAGTGTGTTGCCTCCCGAAGAAAAGTTGTGGCTATCTGGTTTAAATCCGATCGAACCCCCTCACGTCTGTGTTGTTCTTGTGCATGGTCCAGGTTTCCAGGTGTGTCATTCGCTTGGAGGAGGCACTGGTTCCGGCATGGGAACCCTTTTGATCTCCAAGATAAGGGAGGAATTCCCGGACAGAATGATGCTCACGTTCTCTGTTTTCCCTTCACCAAAGGTGTCTGACACCGTCGTTGAACCCTACAATGCCACCCTCTCTGTGCACCAGTTGGTGGAGAATGCTGATGAATGCATGGTCCTCGACAACGAAGCGCTCTACGATATTTGCTTCAGGACATTGAAGCTTAGCAACCCAAACTGTGAGTACTTTGTCACAAGTAGAAACTAGGAAGTGAACCTTGCATCATGGTGGTAGTTAGTTCAATCACCGTGTAAAATTTGGTGGGACTAGGTAAAAGTTGGCTTTTGCTCACTACAGGGTCCCCGGGCCCTAAATAACTGCGAGACATTTAGAAATGAGAGTAAAGCGGAAATACGAGAGACAGTTCCTTGGAATTTGAATTTGTGTGGAATTAGTACATGTCTCCCTCAAAAGTATGAATCTTATTGTTATTTTTCTTTACTGCAGTTGGTGATCTGAACCACTTGATCTCAGCAACCATGAGTGGGGTGACTTGCTGCCTGAGATTCCCCGGCCAGCTCAACTCCGACCTCCGAAAACTCGCCGTAAACCTTATCCCATTTCCACGTCTCCACTTCTTCATGGTGGGTTTCGCGCCCCTCACTTCCCGTAGGTCCCAGCAGTACACGACCCTCTCCGTCCCCGAGTTGACTCAGCAGATGTGGGACGCCAGAAACATGATGTGCGCCGCCGATCCCCGCCACGGCCGCTACCTAACGGCCTCGGCGGTGTTCAGGGGCAAAATGAGCACGAAAGAGGTGGATGAACAAATGACCAATGTCCAGAACAAAAACTCCTCCTACTTCGTCGAGTGGATTCCAAACAACGTGAAATCGAGCGTTTGTGACATTCCCCCTACCGGGCTGAAAATGGCCTCGACGTTCGTGGGGAACTCAACGTCTATTCAGGAGATGTTTAGGAGGGTGAGCGAGCAGTTTACGGCCATGTTTAGGCGTAAGGCGTTTTTGCATTGGTACACGGGGGAAGGGATGGACGAGATGGAGTTCACGGAGGCAGAGAGTAACATGAATGACTTGGTGGCGGAGTACCAGCAGTATCAAGACGCGATGGTGGACGATGTGGAAGAGTACGACGAAGGTGTCGAAGAGAACCACGAGGGATGAAAGTACGACGATGAAAAACGACTATCGGTGATCATCGCATAGGTGTAAGAAACTCCTAGAGTAAGCAACCCTTATGATCACGCGGTGTTCGCTACGCTGGTTGTCCTCTTCCTACTCTTTCGCTTCGTAGAGGAACGATTTGATGGAATTGATTTGCCTTGTTTTTTCATTCTATACGAGCGTTTGGTTACGGATGTTGTATATTGTTGCATGGCTGTCGAACTTTCAACTTTCTCATTGTTGGTTGTCATATACAAAAATGTATATTTTGGATAACAATCTGTCATTGTCGAGATAAATTTTCTTTGAGAATAAATTCTTTACACCGTCGGTGTAAATATTTGTTTCCTTCAAATCAATTATATTGCGCAACGTCGTCATGTTTTATTGATTGAGACCAATGTTTTGCAATGTGATGCAATGTAATTAATTTGGAAGAAATAAAAGCTTACACCGACAGTATAAATAGTTTATTCTCATTTTCTTTTTCCCTGTTCCACAGTAAACAAAACTTAGAAACTATAGATATGCTTCCTTTTGATGATCTTTCTCCAGATGACCAGACTTGAAAAACTTCTAGGCAAGTATTGCGATGCGTTGAAGTCCTTACCGATATGAACTTTTTTATAATTAGATGTCTGATCCAACTTACTTGTATCTCGACGAACCTCGGGATTCTAACGGTAATGACTTTGCAAACATCAAGTGGCCTGAAAGGAGGTGATCACTAGGGAGATTTCATACTTGTTGGGGCCCGAGGTGTAATCCAGTCATCCATCTCGGCTATCAACGGGTTTAGATATCATCTCGACAAATTTATCTTAACCACTCCTGGTGGTGGTGCTTGGAAAAGTGGTGGCTTCTCGCTTGTGAACTCTTTTTGGACTCGCTTCGATAATTCAAGCCATTCAGAGCTCGGTGAGAACATTATAATTAATTATGTAAAAAATTACACTCATCATGGCCGCAAAGTATTAAAAAGGGTGATTATTATTCACGATTCTCTTGTGTTTTACACGTCTCTTCGCCGGAACAAATTACACTTGGCAGCATATAATGACTGTTGGCCATCTCGAATTATATCTGACCGCAAGTTATTGAAAGCGTGATTACTGTTCACGATTCTCTTGTTATTAGATATTCCTTGTGACTACTACGAATTACACTTGACCGCTTATAATTACTGTTAGACGCACGAAGTTACACTTGGCCGCAAATTATTAAACACGTGATTACTGTTCACGATTCTCGTGTTATTGGACATGCCTCGTGGCCGCTACAAATTATATTTGACCGCGTATTATGACTGTTGGACGCATAAAATTACACTTGGCCGCATGTTATTGAAATCGTGATTAGTATTCACGATTTTATTGTTACTGGACAGGTCTTTTGGCCGGTGCAAACTACAGTTGGCCGTATATAATGACAGTTGGCCGCTTTTATTTACATGTGGCCGTAAACTATGGAAAACGTGATTACTGGTCACGATTCAAGGCGAAATTACTCGAAATTAAATCCCATCCAAGACGACCACCACGTGTGGAGGGCCCTCTTCGAACAACGCCAGCCACAAGATTCCATCCATTTCTCTCTCTCTCTCTCTCTCTCTCTCTCTCTCTCTCTCCTGTTCTTCCTCTGCGAGCCCAAGCTGGTTCTTCTTCCCTCCTCTTCTCACTCTCTCTGCTCTCCGGATTTCCATGGAAATTGTATTTTCTTGCATTGTCTTCTCCCCATCTCTGAGCGTTTATAATTTAGTAAAATCTCTGGTATTCAATTTTCTGGTCAAGATTGAGCAGTATTCCTTTAAGCGAATTACTTTATTAAGGTTAATGTGCCCCATAATCATGCCAAACAATATCAAATCAACGTAATTATTTGGCATGATTAATGTTATTGCTGAAAAATCAATTCTGACCATCAAAATAGGTTCCCAAAAACGGGCTTACAACCAGAAGACATTGTTGAGAGGAGCACTAGAAAGTAAACAATTTTGACCTATAGCTAATGATTAAATGATATTTTCGAGTATTTCCCACTAAAAATACCATCAATTTAATTAGTTTATTTAGTTATACTATATATATACACACACATACACACAAATATATATGGAAGTAGTATTTTTAATGAAAACTCAGCCTCAATACAAGAGCCTACAAACAGATTAGGAATAGCATTGTTGAGTCATGACTCATACTTGGCTATTGAGTCATTTGAGGTAATTATTCAATAGTCCAATACGACCGTCACATGCTACTTTGGACCATTTTATAATCACATATTTCTGTGTAATTCAGACGTTTATTGGTAGACCCCACATAAACGTGTGATTGAAAAAGTAATCCGGAATACTACGTAGCATTACTCTTAGACTATTGTATAATTTTACGAGAATCAAAGATTCAGAGATGATCCAACCTGAAGGGTGTTTACGTTAGTGGTTAAACTTATGCAGAATAATTTTTTGATTTTGTCTTTATTTAATTTTTTTGTATTACTTAGTTTTACGCTAAATTTTTACTAATATGGGTAAGTAAGGATAAAAAGAATCGGAAAAGTAAAAAATTATAAATTTTACATAATTATTTTGAAAAATATCAAAAAATAAAAGTTTTAAAAGTCAATTTTTGGACTTTTTCTTGAATATTTTCCAAAATGCTTGTTTAAAAGTCAAAAATTTTTACTTTTCCGATTCCACTCGTCTTTACTCACCTATATCACATAAAACTTTAGCGTAAAATTAACAAATGCAAAAAAAAAAAAAAAATTTGGCGAAACCAACTGAGGTTAGTTTAGTTGACCAGAATTCTTGCATCTCATTAGGAGGTCAGGAATTCGACCAGAATTCTTGCATCTCACTAGGAGCTCAGGAATTCAGGTCTGCCCACCTGTGAGTGGGTGTTCTTCCCGTAGCGGGCGTCTTTGTTTCTACCTTATAATGAGCTTATTTCTTGTATTGGTTTAGTTATTAAGCTTGATTATCTTGTATACTCTTACAATTAGTGTAATGTTCCGAATTTATACTATGTACTTTATATCTAATATAATATAAAATGATCTCTTCTATTATTGAAAAAAAAATTTAATAACTAGCGTGAACGTACTGCACTAATAACGAACCAACTCAAAAAAGGAAATATGGACAGTTGTAGAAACATGTATGTGCAAAATCAGGCAAAAATCTATTTTCCCAACTCTTCTTATTTACATCTTAGATACCCGAATCAATGCCAAAAAGCCAACAATGAACATCCAATCAACTACTACTAAAAATAGAAATGAAAGCAAAATGCTATTGTGGTTTGATGGCGGCCAAAGAGTTCTTCATCTCCTTGATCCTAATCATTCGTCTCCTCCTTGCTTCGGCAGCTTTGGCTCTGCTTTCTGTAAGAGCTCTGAAATGATCCAACGGCTGTGGAGCCTCAACCCCAAAAGTCTCCTCTGCAGCAGCTACGTTCAGATCTGGAATACCAAGTGGGCTCACACTTTTGACCTTCAATTGCGGCATTTGGCCATGCTGGTATTGCAAATTCCGACTCGTATGTGATGATGATTTGTACGCTGTCCGATCCAAAATGAACGGTTGCCGATGGATCGTGCTGTGAATTTGTGGGTGATCTTGATTTTGAATCAAAGGGGGTTGCATTATGGGTTGGTTTAATTTCATCCCAAGGTTCAAGCTTTTCTCCAAATGAGGGTTTCCAAGGTAAAATTGTAGCTGTAAAAGATAAAAATTTTGATCTTGTAAGAACACGAACAAAGGACAGAGATTTTTGCATTTTTTAGAATTTACAAATTTTGGAGGGCAAAAATCAATTTGCACGAACAAAACCATATAGAAAAGTTAAAATGGGAAAAAGTAAAAAGAAACTCATCAAATTGAGAATCGGCACGTGGGTCTGAATGATACATGTGAGACTCACACGCACTGAACGAAAATGCATCTGAATCATGATTTGGCATCAAAGTTTACCCCTACCTCTTTTTTCTTGGCTTTTAGTTCCCAATTGACAGCCTGTAGCTTGTTGAAGTAACTCTTCACCGTCTCTATCTCCTGTTTAAATTTACCCCAGCAGCAGGATTTTAGCTTTTACAGTTTTCCTCATCACATTCACCGAATTTTTTACGGATAAAAGAAAGAAATTACAAGATAGAGGATAAAGTAGAAAGAGACTTTGGGGGAAAATTGAAAGAAACAGACAAAATCAAAAGAAAATTAAGTTGACAGCAACTCACCCCTCTTAGCAATTCTCTTTGCTGAACCAATCTGTCAATAATCCCAATCCACTCCTCTCTCTTCTGCAAAATCATCAACACCATTATCACTAGAGAGAATATTGCATCTATTCCTCTATACTATGTGTATAAGTATAGGGGACAGAGGCCTAAAAACAGGGGACACCTTGAATTCTCAAAACAAGAGGAGGAAAGCTGATGTCCGACTAAACCCACCAACCAAACTCAAAAAATAGTCAAAACCCACCAAAAAAAAGAACAAACATTCAATCACAGATTTGGTAATATTCAGACAGAACACCTAACAGAGAGAGAGAGAGAGAGAGAGAGAGACCCTTTTCTTGGAGACTTTCTTGATAGAGTCTTTAGATTTCCCATCTGATTCGCTTGGCGGGAAGGAGAGAGGAGTGGCCGGACTCGAGGCCTCGGCCTTGATTCCGGGTCTTCCATCATCAGTCTCTCTCTTTACTTGAACGGACGGGGATTGATATGGGCTGGAATTGATTGCAGATCTCCTCCTTTTACTCATCCAATTGACCGAGAAGCGATAAGGAGACTTGGGTTCGTAGATTAGATTGGGGAGATGGAGTAAGACATCGGCTATTTCTATCTCGTAACCAGTGAATGAAGTGGAGAGAAAGCTGCTACTTGTGCTCTGTTCCATTGTTTTCTCTAAAACCAGCGGTTTCTTGATCAGTCAAATTCCATGGAGAGAGAGAGAGAGAGAGAGAGAAAGAGAGAGAGAGAGAGAGAGAGGTGGAGGAGTGTTGCTTGGAGAGAGAGAGAAAGGGGGAGGGGTTGATAAAATAAGGGAAATCCAGGGGAGAGAATGTGGCTGGTGCCACGTGGCGAGAAAGTAAAAATGGAGGGTTGTCTAGGGTTTATGGCACCTTGTGATACAAATAAAGGAGTACTTTTATTATTTTTAAGGATTTTTTTTTTTACTATTATTGTTTGTGTCAATGTGTGTGTACAACAGTGCACGCTTTGCCTACTTCTCCTACACTAGTCCAGCTAGAAGATATTATAAGCTCTGTGGATCAAATTCTTGTTCAGTTTACAATCCTTCAGTTTTGTTCCATTTTGAGCAGTGGTGTGTTTATTTCTGACGCTACAACAACGATCGGAATTGTTCGTATCTTAGATATCACAGAAAAATATATAATTGTAAAAAAAATTAGAAAAATCATGTAACGACAGCTGTATCAACAGATTATCGTTGCAGATGGCAAAATGGACGGTGAAAGTTTCGACGGTTCATTTTGTCTTTAAAAACATAAGTTGTTCACATAGCTATCGGTGTCCAATCAAGCTAAATTATTTCTTATGGTCAATCTATAATATGAACGATGTCGATTATTATCGTGGCCTAGATGGACACACAAAGGTTCAAAATTGAACAATACTAAAGGATTGAAACTCAAAAATGCTATTGGTACAGCAGCTGCGTACAGATCCCCTTTTGCGCCCGTCTCGGGTCCCGCAAAGATGATCGGAGCCGTTCATTTTGTTCAAAATACTTCGTTTAAGGTCCCTATAAGACTAAATTTTGAAGCAAAGTTGGATGATTCGTAAACACCCTTCCCGATATCGGATTGAGGTGATTTTTTACAGGGACCTTAAACGAAGTATTTTGAACAAAATGAGCGGCTCCGATCATCTTTACGGGACCCGAGACGGACGCAAAGGGGATCTGTACACAGCTGCTGTACCAGTAGCACTTCTCATTGAAACTAGACCAGAACTTGGCCCAAGACTGTTGTGTGGATGTAGTAGTAATTTTTAACTTTCTCACGCTTGTGTAATGCACCTTATAGTTTTAACGATGGCACTTCATATTTGGGACTTTCTTAGGAGAAATTCTTCAGTGCCGAGCGGGCACGGACAGCTGGTGCCGAGCACGCCTCTCGGCCGTTTTAACGTGTTTTGAACAGCCGAGATCTATTTGGACTTGAGGGGGTGTTTTGGTAATTTTACACTTAAAAATTATCCAAACAGATTTGGGCCGTCCAAAAGATATTTAGACGGCCGAGATACGCGCTCGGCACCAGCTGTCCGGTGCTCACCCGGCACTGAAGAATTTCTCCTTTCTTAGCCTATTCATACTAGCCAGTACAGTCGTTCAGACATTTGTGTGAAATACTTTCACTTTATTAGTTCACTTATCAATATGTTCTGTTCAAAAACACAAAAAGTTAACTATCAATGATTCATATGTTTTGTTCAGAGTATGCCAAATCTACTTCTTTGCAAATGACGCGCTAAAAGGTTCTTAAAACCGCCACCAGAAGAAACTAAAACTACTTATGGTGTGAAAAGAAGGGACAACGGTGTTAAGTGGGCGGGGGAAAGGGTGGGAATGAGATGTGGTGGTGGGAGAGGGAGGAAAGAGGTGGTGGAGGGCATAGATATGTTGGGAACCTAGTATACAGGAGATAAAAGTGCACCTATATACAGAAGATAAAAGCATAGATACCTGAGTTATCAAAACCTATATAAGATGAAACACAGGTTGGCCGGAGAGAAATACTTATGAAAGTTATTTGAATAAAAAGATTTGGAGATTAACTCTATCGTTTATTAGCAGAGATCCAATTAAAAATAATTACAGTAAAAAAAAAACACGTACAGAGAGTAGAAAAACAAAAAAGGACTAGACCTTTTATATGGAGGGTTTGATCTTCCACAACATGGGCTCAGGTGGCAAAATAATAACCGGTACTTCATCGATCATCATAGCCTGAATTTGACTGATAAATTCATTGGAGTCGGATTCGGAAGTAGGAGACGGCGGAGGAGGAGGAGGCCGGATTGCTGATCTCGTCCTCTTCAAAGTTCAAACGGCTCCTGGACGGAATTTCCTGACGCCACGCCACCTCTGCCGGTGGTTTGTCTTCGAAAGCAGCGATTAGATCAGGCAATTCTACAAATATTCCGGTTACCTCTTTCTCAGAGTCATCAAATAATCCGGTAGATAATTTCCGAATTGAGAACTACTACTCTTGTCGATACTACTACTCTTTTGCTTTTTCATTGTTACCAGTAGTATTTTGACGTCCTAGTCCTCAAATAAAGCTACTCTACGTATATTGCAACCGATAAAAGGAAAAAAAGAATACTCTACCTACTAATCTACAGGTCCTACATGATGAATGGTTCTGATATATGTGTATATACCGAGGGAAAAAAGAAAACCCACAGGAAGATCGAAGGAATTCTGTATTAGTGTTATTGTTTTGTTTTGTGTTTGAGTAGGACTTGAATTTCCTCCGGAAGGCAAAATAGGATGGCAATATTAATTGTATCAGAGCACAGAAATCCTGATAAGAACAGAATAAAAATACTAATTCTGAAAATCGCAGACAAATACAAACACATATAACACACGAATTGGGAGCATTGGTGATGTGCAGTGATATGCGCAGTATGGTGCTGCGCACCTTTGAGCCGTCGGATCGTGCATCTGACGGCTCGGATCTCATCTCGGCAATAAAAGGTTCTTGATTGTTGGTTATCAAGATGAGATACAAGCCGTCGGATGCATCATTCAACGGCTCAGAGATGCAGTGAGGTGCACACATCCGACGGCTCGGAGGTGCACAGTACGGTGCTGTGCACCTCACTACACAGCACCAACCCGAAGTCCTATTCTTAATCACCACACACTCTTGTGGGATCTACACTTAAAGACAAAAATACAGTCTTTTTATTTATTTTTGTTTATTTTTTAAATTATGAGTTTTCATGTATATACAAAAAATTGAGTGTTCGGATCAAGCACCCACACACGCATCGGATGCTATTGATTCTCTCATTGGTCCGCTCATTTTTTTTATAGAATTTTTAGATTGTTCGAATCAACCGTTCGGTGGCCGGAATAGGCCCGACATATCGTCGGGAGCCGATGGATATCCCTTTGGTCGGAACCGTAGACTTTTCGATACGATTTGGACCTTTCGGGGAAGTTTGGGGTCAAGGAAAAGTGGGTCCCAGTTTTTCCTAGTCAGCTGGCCGTACACATTGGTTTCTGTTTTGACTCAGTCCCCATCTTAAAATTCAAATTTGTTTTACTAGCATTATTATTTTCTTTTTCATTGATTGGTTTCCAGAGAAAGAAAAGGAAAAATTTTAAAAACCAAATTCAATTTTCTCTCCAATTTCTTCTTTACTTTTCTACTATAATCTCTCTCTTCATTATTAATTTATCCTCTTTTTTCATTTCTTTCTCCAAGTTTCAAACACACTCTATATAAAATCTTCTTCTACCGCTTTCTCTCATACTCAATCAAAAAAAATGCTTCTTATTTATCTTTTGCTT
Source organism: Rhododendron mucronatum var. ripense (assembly GCA_019656295.1). NCBI lineage: Eukaryota > Viridiplantae > Streptophyta > Magnoliopsida > Ericales > Ericaceae > Rhododendron > Rhododendron mucronatum. The sequence goes on along the minus strand of BPLT01000146.1, from coordinate 200,759 downwards.
CGTCTTCTCGCCCATGACCATTATATCAAATCTTCTTTCTCGCTTGATCGATCCTGAAAGTAATAGCCTTCCTTCTCGTGTTGGTGATCTTATAAACTCCTCCCGATGCCCACATATATTGTTCTGTTGGCCGAGTATCTGATGGATCTTTTGATGGCAGCAAATAAAAAGTCACATCTTTACTGTCTTTGATCACCTCAAGGATCTTTTGGTGTCTATTCATATACTTATATTTTGTCCTAACAGATTTATATATACCATTAAATTAGCGATGAGAGTTAAATTGGGCGCATTCATCTCAGCTTTTCTAATTGCCACGTATGATATTTTCTCAAACTCAGTGTGTATATTATAACATCCATTAGCGGATGCCATTAGGCACGTCGGAATGTATCATAGTCTAAACTTAAATAAATTGTCTGTACTATCCAATTGCTCTATGGGATAGTTCTTATCTCCACAAAACGACAGCTACCATTTTTGAGATATTTTCCTATTTTATCATATAAGGTAACATTATTTTACATAGAGATACATTGCCTAAAAAAATGAGGGTAGAGAGGTATGGATTTATATAAAACATATATTTTCTTTATTATTTAAAAAAATGGTCCGATGGCTACAAAGTGAACATGAGTTGATCTAATGCTTGCAGAGGTTGCTATCGTTTATATACATTGACATTTTTAATAGAAACGACATGTTTTATACTCCATATAGATTTCAAAAGAAAATATTAAACTCCTTTATAATTGTATCATTCCATGACGAGTGTGTCCAAAACATCAACCTAACAATTTTGTTTTTGGGTATATATGTGTTCCCATATATGATAGGTATTACATATCAATAAGAATAAATTATATACACTAGCGGATAAATATTTGTCTCTCAAATCAATTACATTGCGTCACGTCGTCAAAACAGTGATCTCAATTAATAGACCATAAGGACGTGGCACAATGTAATTGATTGGAAGTAATCAAATTAATATTTATTCTCGTTAATGAAATTACATAATTTAATCTCTAATATCAGCATAGTGATACTTCATTGAGCTTTTTCATTATACCAAAATATCCCACGCGAGTATGTGTTTCTTCACTAGAGGCGTTCACTTTAATTTTTTTAAAGAGGAAAATATCCCCATATATGGAAATTAATAGTGCAATCTAGAATTAGTCCTATACTAATTATTAGTAGTATGGAAGCCGTAAATATAACATGGAAATTACCATTTTCAACAATCTAACCGATTGATTTTCGATGATATCAATTGAAGCATGCCATATCACCCGATACTGCAATTTAAAAACTTGCTAAACGTCATTTGACGATAATTAAATAGTGAAGAGTGCTAGAGAGAGACAGGGAAAGATGAGTTGCTTTTGTGGAGAGAGAAGAGGTCCGGAGTGGAAGCAAAGCTGGGGAGAGAGAACCCTAGCCTCAACATTTGAGACCCCTATCGCTTCACTAGTCTTGTTTGGGGTCACTCTCCTCATAGTACTATCAACTTCATCTTACATAGAAGGCAAGGCAAAGGAGCAACAAACCATGTTCGATTTCCAACTATTTCTCATCCTGTGGGTAGTGATTTTTACCTTATTGTTCCACGTGGTTAACATCATCCGAGATCCCCGGCCGGTGTGTGATGCACAAAGGTGGCGGGATTGCGCCGATGGCTCTCCTTGGATGGTGGCGACGGTTGTGGTGTTCCTTCTGGTTATGGTGTCTTTTCAGTCTTCTATTCAGTCCAAGTTGTTCAAACTTCTTTAGCAGTTAATAGACTAAACCATTTAGTTTAGTTTTTGATGGTATTTCCTCATTAGTTAGCGTCAAGGATAAGTTTTAATCCGGAGTTTTTCTCCGTATGTTCTTGTTATGAATGAATTGATGAGAGAATATTACAACGCTAGACATATGTAAGCCCAGCGACAACGTACTACACGTTTTTAACGGGTCTGAAATTACAATCGCGGCAATGTGAGCAGTTGTAAGATGAGTTGAATTGAAAAGTGTTAGAGACAAATATATATAGATTCAACCACCGATTCGATTCTCGTATGCATGTGGAACCTTCGAGAGGTTTGTAGTTGGATTCGTTTGTATTATATTACTCGATCGAATTGAATTTGAGATATCCGAATGGTATAGAATCAATATTGATTTGCCAATAAGTTGCTATTTTTTGACCCCTTGTGGAAATATGGATACCCAAATCTTTCTATAATGTGTCTTCACTTCTAGCATGTATGTTCTTTGCGAAACGTTTGAAAGTGAAGTATCAGTTGAGAACAACCTGCATCCTCATGGAGGAGGTGCTCGGCTTCCGTTGTAATTACTGACCCTCTAACATCTACAAATATCATACCGCCTGGCCAAAAAAAAAAAAGCCGAAGTATCAGTCAATGTGTGCACCGATGGCAGCACGCATGTGAGGGAAGGTATTGTTTGGGCAGCACACATGTGAAACTCGAGATGGGCAAGAGACCGTTGACATACTTCAGGTTGGTGATGATCGAGAGCTGTTCATTGCCGAGTTAAGATTCGAGCCATCGGATGCACGATTTGATGGTTCGGAGATGTGCAGTATGGTGCTGCGCATGCTACTGCACACCACTATCCCCCAATTCTCGTTGACAGGGCACTTACCCACCAAACGGCTGTTTTCAGCCAACGTTAAAAAACCTTTCAAAAGGATTTCTGTGGGGGAATTGTAAAGCCAAAAATGTCAATGTTTCTGATAAGTAAAAAAACGAAAATGCTTGGGGTACCGGAAAATAGAGTACCGAAAATTTACGACCACATGTGGAACCCATTTTTGGATGCCACCTAAATAATCAAAATCGCAATTAATTTGAAAAAAAAAAATTTGAGTGACCTTGCAAAAAAAAGGGCTCAATTAGATATGCGTAAATTATTGATCAAATCCTCCAATGTTTTGCCCATAATTCAATATCCTAAATTCTGGATAAAACTTAAAAAATTGGATCAACCACTTATACATATCTAAAGTGAACCCCGCATGCCAGTAACCAATTTTTTGCAAGGCCACTCAAAAAATTGTTTAAAATTAATTGATTTGAGTTATTTGTGCAGGACCCTAAAGTGAACCCCGCACGCCAGTACCCAATTTTTCGGTACCATAGTCAGTCTTAAAAAAAACCTCCATGTTTCCAATGGACTTTAATCTCTCACTTGATTCTCCATGGAACCAGGGAAATGGGTTTTAATGATGTACGATGTTAATAGACCCTTTTCTTCCCGTTTACAATTCCTTCCCTAAACGAGCCGAACATGAACCTAGTAGTATTCGACTCGATTAGACTTGTAAACCTGGAATATGTGTATATCTCGTGCGATTTTTACTAGAATTTTGTATATGTACATAACAAAAAAATTTAGAATTTGTATAAGTATAAATGTTTACAGTTACTAAAAAACTTATTTATGTATATGTTTTTATTGTTTTATATATGTATGAATCTATAGTAAACTTTTATTTGCATTTCTAGACCTATATAAGAGCATAAATATATACTCCATTATTGGCTCGTTAAGACTTGTGAATAAGCTCGAGTTCAATTCAAACCTAGGCAAGCTCAGCTCGAGCGCTCGGCTCGTCAAATTTTTATTGAGCTCGGCACGAGTTCGAATTCACTTAAAAACTTAACGAAGAATGACTGAACATTCTAATATTTAGCTAGATTCGACTCGTGTACAACCTCCTGGGATGCCTTCAAGTTTTACATGATCTCCCTAGGAGAAATCCTTACACTATTGCAACGATGATAAAGGAGAGTATACAATCAATTAAACAGTATACAATCACCAAACATGGTCTATGTAAACAGAGTTTTAGTGGTCGTAATCACAAACCTATTCGTCCCTCCTATACTCTCCCTCCGTCCACTGCGTCCTCTGCCGCCTCACCGCCGCCTCCTCTCATACTCGGTAAGATAGTAAAAGATGGATCTTTTCCTCTGAAACTTCACTTTCACAGCCGTGACGATTATATCAAACCTTCTTTTTCGCTTGAACCTGGAAGTAATAACCGTCCTTGTCGTGTTTGTGATCCGAGCATTTAGACTCCTCCGGGTCCTCCCCAAAGACCGAGTATTTGATGGAGCTTTTGGTGGGAGTAATAAAAAGTTACATCTTTGATCTCTTTAATTATCTCAAGGGTCTTTTGATGTCTACTCTCATGGAACGTACTTCAGCTAGCCTTGCCTAACGGCCAACGGGTCAACAATCGGATCCAGAACTAATTGAGCAGACAAGGAATTCAATTTTTCGGCTGCTGAAAGATTTGGGTCAGGTTTTTTTTTTTTTGTTGCCAAAGTTTAGGAGATATTCCATTGCTAGAAAAGAACAAATACATCAGGGAAGTCGTTCATCCCCGAAGGGAGGATGACAACACGGGGGGAGAAAACTCCCAAGTGCGACATCCACTCCTTCTCACAAAACTCACCTCCAAACTCACCAAAACAACACATAAAATGATTAATTTTTGAAATCAAAACACCCACACTCGAATTAACTTCCATTCCCTGATTGTTGCATCATTAAGATAACCCGTTGACAATCACCTTCAATATGGATCCTTTGCAACCCAAGCTCATGAGCAAATCAGTCCTTCCCTGGCTGCCATAGCCTCCACCATCAACGGCTCCACTGCCATGCTCAAATGTATGGCTCTTGCTGCTCTAAAACCCCCGTCCGAGTCCCGAATTACAACGCCCAAGCCCCCACATTTCTTATGCAAGTCCAAGCCTTCATCCATCGATCCTTGACGAGGCTTTTTCCATCTCTCAATTGAACCTGTGGCAACCCCATTCGAACTCGTTCCAGCTAGAAGTCGCCACTTTTTCATTGGCTTTCAAGAAATGAAGTAATGAACTGCATCAATCATAGCCGTTCGACATGCCGCATCCGGAGTCCATCTCTTTTCGTCAAGGATCGCGTCATTCCTGCACATCCAGATTCTCCACATGATAGTACTATCATACTCACCGCAGCCCATATCTCTTTATGATTTTTCACCGCCTTCCATTTTTCCAGTAAACTTTCCCACCACGTAGCCAAAGATCCTGCGAAGTCCTCTCCCATAAAGTGTAAAGTATTAGGTTGTTTCCGGTAGGGTTTAACTTAAAGAATTTTGCTGATGTTGTTGTTGTCGTCCTCGTTCAAATATTATTGGTTTTTTCCACTAATCAATATATTTGTTGTTGAAAATTGTCGAGTTGCTTTCACTAACTAATAAGTTGTAGATGGGTATTTGAGTGAGAAGGGAGAGGATTATCCTTACTAATCTCCCATTCTCATCCCCTTCTCTTTTTTAACTATAGAAAATGTTGTTTTACTCTTTGAACTCGTCAGTTACCTTCCATATATAAACTACAAAACAAAGCAAAAAAAGATATGCATATCCCCTTTCTAATTACCATGAGCAAATCATAAAATCCATCATCCCCTAAATGTAATAATTTCCCTCCTACTTAGCTCCAGAACTTATTTCACTAACAAACAGTCATTATAAGAGTGATGGGCAAAAACACAAATAAGCCACGTGTCATTTTGGTGGTATTAACCCATTCATATATAACGGCTTGAGTGTATTCAAACGCTACAACGCTGAAGTAACACATGCCATACTCCTAAAAAAAGCTCGAACCAAACATATCTAATATATAATTTCTGGCTCGTCGCTTAATTATTTCACTTGTTTGGTAAAGAGAAGAAAAGTGCTTACAAGTAGGGCTTCTCCAAGGGTTGCAAGTTATTATTAGGACGACCAAGTTGCCTCTAGCTCTGATGAAAAATTGAATTACTAAAATGCACTCATCTTCACTGTCAAGATAATTCATCTAATAATATTGTTCTGATTTTGGAATGAAATTTCCAATGTAACTTACAATTGAGAACATATGTGGTCCCTTTGAAATGGATTCCTCTTCACTGTCAAGATAATTCATCTAATCTTGAGTTCGTGTCACCAATGGGGTATTGATGAATACTAGGTTTTTGAAAAGGTGGGCAGTTGTGTTGAATATATCTCATAATTACACCATTGGGCATTGATATCCAACTATTTTTTTTAAAAAATCGGGAACCCATACCTCCAACCGCAACCTTAAGTCATGTGGCCGCATTGTGAACCGGAATAGATATCGCTAGCATAGCAGCATAAGTCCCAAAATATCAATCGATCAAGGGACGGATACGAGATTCTGACCTTGTAACTGCGGCTTCTAAGACCATTTGATCATAGGAGTACGAGATTCAAGGAGTATTTAAAGATGAAACCTTACAACTTCACATTAATCATCATGAACATAAACCTTTAGGTGAAAGTAAATCTTTTAAGTTATTAACCAAAATGAATATGGCTTTTACCAACATATTGAATAAATAACTGATCGATATGACCAGCGCAAAGCTAGCCATGATTTAAGCAACTGTTTCAGTTGTTGAACAAGTATCTGTGGAATTCGATGTCCTTTAATTTCCATGACTAGTATAGTAACACTCAAGTAACTAAACCATTGTCTAGTAATGAAATTTTAAATAGGTGATCATTTACTTTTTATTTGGCGATTGACAATAGGGAAAGTCTACAATAGACACCCTTTAAAGGGGTGTATCAAATGCACCTATTTTATGGTTTATTCATAACATTTTAGCGTGTTTCGTAACTTTTGTTCTAAAATTTATAACTTTTTAGCAGTACAATTCGTAACATTTTCATCATGATTCATAACATTTTGGTGTATATCGTAACCTTTATACGATTCGTAACTTTTTAGCAATGCGATTCATAACATTTTCTCTATAATTCATAACAATTTAGGGGGTGCATATGATACACACCCAAATAAAGGGTGTGTATTGTAGTCTTTCCCCAAACAATATATATCACATACTGTTCAATATTCTAACATTCAATGGTGTTGAGAATATAAATAATAAAGTTGCCCCACTCTCCAAAAGCTTAAGCTTTTAGATAAGTTGGTGATTAATAATCTAATATGGTATCAGAGCAGGCAATAGATCCTGGGTTCGAAACTCACCGCCTACGTAATGATTAAAATTTACACGTGTTTAGCCCGCTTATGAAAGAAAGTCTGACTACACGTGAGGGGGCGTGTTGAGAATATAAATAATAAAGTTGCCCCACTCTCTAACAGTTTAAGCTTATAGATGAGTTGGTGGTTAATAATCTAATAAATGGGTACTGCTCATCTCTCTAACTCATCAATGCTGTTATTGCCTCCTGTCTCCAAATTCTCTTGCCTAGTGATTGTGTTTTTGTTTCTGTAGGTCTTCGTGTTACTTTTGAAGTATGGTTTGGAGATGCTCTTAAAAGTGTCATACAACGTCTATTGTGTAAATATATATGAAGAACAATCTTTATAATTTGGAGGATCCGATCTCCATATATAAAGAACCAACTGAATTCTTCATTTTGAAGATTTGAAGAATGAAAGTCATGAAAATTGGAAGTATGGTAGGAGTTCTCGAATAGCTACTGCCCAGCTAGATTTTAATGGATTAATGGACGTGTCCATTAAATTATTCTTCTATAAAACAAAAGAAAAAAGATAAGAAAAGATCGGAACTCGTTATCCTTTTTTTAATCGGAACTCATCTAGATTAATTTGTTACTGCCCAGATAGATTTTAATGGAATGGACGTGTGCATTAGATTATTTTTTCTCAAAAATAGAAAATGATCAATCGGAACTCATTTTAGAAATAGTCCCTCTAGTTTATATAAATTCTCATTTTCGAGAAATTGTCTAAGTTTAAATTCAAAAGTGAAGTGGCAAGCCTATAAATATATACTAGACTTAGAAGTCAAAACAAAGGCCAATCAATCTTCCAAAGACTTTTAATTTTATTGTCATTTACTTTTCTTTTCTTTACATTCCGGTTCTAGGAGTAGGAGTATTGTAGCCACCATCGACTATAACCTTCGACTGTAATCTTTGAAGTTTAATAAAAGTTCTCTTTTGTTTTTCATCTTTCCACTTTGGTTTGCTTCCGAAGAAATTCTGAAAATGATAGGGAACCAAATTCCACCTCCAAACACCCACATTCCAGCAATCCATCTAGAAACTTGGTCGATTTTGATTGAGTGAAGTTTTTAATACACAAATACTAGGGGCATTTTTGCAAACGCCGGGAAATTAAGCTAAATTCTCAGCCCTGAGGGATAAGCTCGTTGCTCGGTCCCTTACAAATATAAGCTTTGTCCCTATCAATTTTGAGAGTTGCCTAACAATGCGTTGCTTATGACAAGCTTGTCCTTTGAAGTGCAATTGGTCGGAGTAGTCGGTGCATAGTGTACGTAATGAAATTGACGGCATTAATGAAACAAACACAATTGAAGGGCAAAATTATCATTTTCTCTCAAAGAGGGACTAAATTGATATTTAATGCGAAATAGAGGGACTATTTTATAGAATTCTATCTTTTACTTTTATTTTTGCAAATAAAGAAAAAACATATATAATATATTTCGTACCTCATTTAGTTTTATTGAATATTAAAAAAACTAAAACTTTTATGATATTCAATATCACAAATATATTAGGATATCCAAAAAGAAGCAACCCCTTTATTAAATGTTTTGGTATCATATTTTTTTTTTCAATCGGAGTTTTACAATCTTGTAATGCGCGCAGGTGAATTATTGTGGTCTTTTATCCCAAGACAAGATAACGAGCAAAGCACTATATTATAATAGCCTTCCTGATATCATTTCTGACGGTTGTCACTTTATAGTTTATAATTATAATAAACCAATCACCAAACTCGCTTTTCATAGTGGAGTATCTCAAATGTTTCTATCACTTTTTTATCCGGTGAATATCTGATTTTTAATGATGAGCAAAGCACTATATTATAATAGGCACAGCTCTGATCACTGGTTTGGTTTTCCGTGGAAAAAAAAAAAAAAACATAGAACTTGAAGAAAAGGTAAAGGGTAGTATTGTAATTCAGGTCGATGGCTGTGAAAACGAAGTCTGTACTTGCAGCAAAAATAATTTGCTGTAAATAGTATGTCAGCGGAACAAGGGGTTAAGGTCCAGTCCAGTTTTTTTAACCGCCAGTCCGGTCCAGTTTTGGGCCTTTGTGGGCCCCTCCCGGGTCCAAGACAATAATCGGAATCGTTCATTATGTAGAGCTCGTCGAGAATGGTATCCACGTAAAAAATTAACTTGATCTAACATCGATAGATACATGAACAAAACAGATTTGTACAAGAAAAAATGGAGAATTATAAGTTTCAATTTAATTTTTGTCATCGCATTTTTCTTAAACAAATCTGCTTTGTTCATGTATTTATCGATGTTAAATCAAGCTAATTTTTTTGTGTGGATACCATTCTTGACGAGCTCTACATAATGAACGATTCCGATCATTGTTTTGGACCCGAAAGGGGCCCACAAAGGCCCAAAATTGGACCGGACTGGAGGTTAAAAAAACTGGACTGAACCTTAACCCCGGAACAAGACACTTGTATTGGCACCTATATAAAAAGCTACAGTAGACCTATATTACTCCAAAAATTATGCATAACGGGGTCAATCATGAATTTAAAATTCAAACGATGATTTTACATTAATCAATTCTAGCTTTTAAAGGGGTGTTCGAATAAATAAGTTAAAGTGGCTTATTTTTTGTCCTTATTCAAATTTTTTTCGTATCACTTGGCTTATTGTCAATTTTTGGGGGATTATTGCATTCTCATGACAAGAGGAATCTAAAAAGTAAAATTTTTTTACCGAAATCTAATTTTTTTTGAATAAAGACGAAACAATTGACTTATTTGCTTATTTTGGTTTTTCTTGTAGTTTTGTTTGGCTCATTTTTTGCGGGAAAACCATTGGCTTATTAAGAAAAACAACCCCTAAGTAAACGTGGAATCATAAGTGAATACATAACTCTCAAGGATACTTTTTTTTATTTTTTACTTACCGAAAAAAAAGTGTACATTTTTTTTTTTCAATTCCCGTATTTCTCCAATCTTTTTTTTTCTCAAATTTAAAACTAATAACCCTTGCATATTAGTAGTTGCATGATTTGCATCTAGGAGGGAGGGAGGGAGGGAGAGAGAGAGAGAGAGAGAGAGAGAGAGAGAAAAGTGGCCAAGAGACAGAAAAGTGGCCAAGGACAGACCTTAGGAACAATTATTCGGTGCAACTCTCATGGATTGGCAAGTTCATACCCCATAATATATTAATATGATGTCATCAAACATACTTAACGCGGATCAAAAAAAAAAAAAAAAACGTACTTAACCAATCACAGACTTCCCAAACTTAAAGTACCAAAATAGCTGACCGCACCTGTTTCACCGCAATATCAGATTACATTAAAATTCAAACGATGCAGTCAGCAGTGATACACTATTTTATACAATGGACTCTCCTAAACTAATGATTTTCAAGGATAAGGAGAATGCATTGTATAAAAATAGTCCTTGATCGTCATTAGAATAAACGGGGTTCAGATCCCGTCCAGTATGGTTACCGTCCAGTCCCGTCCAGTTCGGCCTTTTGTGGGCCCTTTCCGGGTCCACAACAATAATCGGAACCGTTCACATTTTAGAGCTCATTGAGACCAATGACCATACCAAAAATCACGTTGATCGGATACCGTTTGATATCATTTCAAAATGTATTAATGTTGTCTAAAAAAATGTGTGAAACACAGGATTACAACCGTTCAACACATTTTTTTGAAACTTAATACATTTTGAAATGATACCAAACGGTATCCGATCAACGTGATTTTTGGTATGGTCGTTGGTCTCGACGAGATCTAAAATGTGAACGGTTCCGATCATTGTTGTGGGCCCAAAAAGGGCCCACAAAAGGACGAACTGGACGGGACTGGACAGCAACTCATACTGGACAGGATCTAACTCCGAATAAACGAAACGGAAACTAGATGCAACCCACCCCTACTGAAAAAGAACTGCCGTTCTGGCCTCTCTAAGTTTAAATATAAATATTCACGTTTCTCAAAATTTTACTTTATTTTTTAAACAAAACAAAAATCACCAAACATGGCCTATATAACGCCTCCTAATTATCACCAAACATGGTATTCGTCGCTCCTAATTAACTCTTCCTCCTCCCGCTGCGGCCTCTGCCACTTCTCTGTCGCCTCCTCTCATACTCAATAGAAAGAAATGGTCCTTCTTCTCCTAAACTTTGTTTTCACAGCCATGATCATTATGTCAAACCTTCTCTCTCACTTGATCCTACAAGTAATAGCCGTCCTTGTCGTGTTTGTGATCCGAGCATTTAGACTCCTCCCCAATTTGTTGGCCAGGTATTTGATCAGACCATTTGGACTCCGCCCAAAATTGTTGGCTGAGTATTTGATCGGAGCATTTGGACACCTCCCCAAATTGTTGGCCGAGTATTTGACGGAGCTTTTGGTGGGAGTAATAAAAAGTTACATCTTTGATCTCTTTAATTATCTCAAGGGTCTTTTGGTGTCTACTCTCACGGAACGGACTTCAGGCTCTGGTACCGGGTCAGCGATCGGATCAAGAACTAATTGAGCAGACAAGGGATTCAAATTTTTGGGTTGCTGGAAGTGTATTTTAAGTGTATGTGTATTTTTTTTTTGGGTACTTAAAGAGAAAGTTTACCAACATAGGTAAACAATCTTTTATAGCTATTTTACCTATTTAAGTCCCTAAAATAAGTCCCCAAAATCTGGCTGCAGCAGATTAGACAAACAAAAAGTTATTTATCCTTTAGGAATAGTAGATCGCTACTTGTGCCGAACGACTGTTCACGAGGTAAGAATTAAAATACTATTTTCTTCTCTCTCTTCCCTATCAAACAACTTTTCTCGTTCTTTTCTCCTCTCCCTGCAACTCTTGAACGGGATCTTCAAACAGGACTAGGTTCGACGACCGACCGCATGTTTTAACAATCAACTCGTAAACTTGCTCTAAGTGTGTGTGTCTGTATAATGGTCAGCCAAAAATTTGAAGAGGAAATCAAAACTAAGGAAGATGGATTAGGAGCAACTAGGGGGAGGTGCTGTCCTGCGCGAGCGGAGTCGTGTTCTGATGATCGGAAACGTTGACTTCGTAAAACTCGTCAAATAGAACAACTATGTAAAAAATTAGCTTGATCGGATATCATTAAATGCGTAATCGAAATACATATAACTTGGCAATACTCAGTTCCAATGGATTTGATCTAGCGTTTCGCATCCATTCTTTTCAGGATAAAAATATTTCGATTAAGCACTTAATGATATTCAATTGAGCTAATTGTTGGCATAATTGTTCTACTAGACGAGCTCTATGAAATCAATGTTTTTCATCATCGGCTTGCGACCGAAACATATATACCTCGCTAGCCCGGGACAACTTATGCTGTCCTCTGGGGAGGGACAGCACCTCCCCAGTGGAGCCTTTTTTTTTTTTTTTTTGAGATAGAGTGGAGCCTCTGCATGGATGTCAACTTTTGGCATTTAAATTTTTGCACTTCGGGTGTTTGACCCTCCCTCCCCCTGGAATAAAAGTTTTCGATGGTGTTGTGCATTGTTGTGCGCAATACCGTACTATGCACTTCCGAGTCTTTGGATCTTGTATGCAACGGCTTGGATCTCATCTCGGCAATAAACGGTTCTCAATTGTTGGTTGTCGAGATGAGATCGGAACCATTAGATGCACGATCCAATGGCTCGGAGGTGCGCAGCAGCATCAACCCGAATTTCGAAAGATCCAATGAGCTCTTAACTCAATTGGCATCACTCATCGTCTTCCTTAGTGGAGGCTTGGGTTTGAGGCTCATGAGGGGCGTTGGTTGGTGTTTAGGGATATGGACAGTCTCTGAAGCCTCTATGAACTAATTTACTAACTTCTCGCTAACCTCTGCTGATGTATACAATATTAGCAAATAAATAAGGGTGAAAGAGAGGAAAATGCAAAATTAAGGAGAGATGAGCTTTTTTTACTGCCCTTTTTCGGTTCCACGTAAAAGACCCTTTAGCTGTAATCTTTTTTTGTTTGGGCAAACCAACGATGCATTAATAAAACACAATAAAGTGCTTACAATTCGGGGATATTCCATCCCAATCAAATCCGCATAAAAAGCAATAACAATACAACTAGGAATAACAAGGTAGATATAAAAATCTCCCACCGAAATCGGTGCATCATTTGGCAACGCATCTTCATGACGATTTGCCTCGCGATAGATATGCTTGATGGAAACGTCTTCAAATTCTTGCATCAGACAAATGCAGTCAAGTAGTAAAATATTACCTGAAGGATGATTTGCCGTGTTCTTATGATTTGGCAGTTGAATAACACCCATTGCATATAACGCTTCAATTTCCAGCCTTTGGAATATTTTGGTCCTTTGCGAGAAAACCAGCCCATCCCTTAATGCCCAGATTTCAGCCTTGATACTAGAATCAACAATGATTCTCCTATGGAAACCCCCTATCCAATTTCCACCATGATCCCGAATAATTAATTCCACCATGACCGGTTGTTGTAATTTGTTTTTTTTTGTTGTTCAAAATGTTACTGTAGTAGTAGATTTAATTATTTTGTAAGTTGTATTATGGTTGGTAGTTACTTGTATTACGTAAGATTTTTGATTTCTGTCCTCTATAATTTTATTTTCTATTTCCATAACAAAATAATGGCATTTCACATTTTTTTAAAAAGTCATATTAAACTTCCTACTTGGCAAAGAAAAATATTGGAGAGACTTTCAAATATGAGACACAAGTATTTGTGAAGTGGAAAAATCAAATGATATTTTAATTACTAATATCTTTAAAAATGTCTAAAATGGTTGTTCGAAGGCATTATAATAAACATATAAACAAAAAAGGGCAAAAGGTCAAAAACAAACTCCTAATCTATCCTGATGATTATGCTCCCAAACAGTCCTGCTATTGCAAAATATATTATGCACTTGTCATCCACATATTCTTCATATTCATAACACATTTTGGGGGACTGATTTTCATACTCCCCTTTTTTTTTGTCTTATTGTGATAGTATTAATTTACAATTTGATTCTTTCAAATGTGAAAGAGTAAACAAACAAAAGGTTACTGTAAGTTCACATCACAAGAGAACAAAAAAATGTAGTTTAAAAAAAAAAAAAGAGTAGTGTGAAAATCAATTACCTACATTTTGACAATACGAGGATCCCAAACACCCCGGTATGCAAGTTCTGATAAAGGGAGAGTAAACAAAACAAAAATAAGTCTGAGATTTTACTTTTTAGGACCATAGATTATGATTGTAATTTTCTAGTACTCCTTTCTTACTTTTGAAAGAACAACTGAAAATATAGCACCACTAAGCTATATTTAAAAAGATACTCCTTCCATCCCAATATAGATCATGTTTAATACATTTCGATTAGTTCTATATGACAATATTTTTAAAATTACACAAATTATAAATTACAAAATGTAATCAATTGAAAGGTATCATGAATTTCCAAAAAGGACTATTTACTCATTGAAGGAGACAAGATCAGGAGCTTACGCGAAGGACCAAAGTTCCCCACCACAAATCTGCACCCGCAACTGAACTTTAAACAAACAATGCCTACTAGGCTACTACTACCATGATTATGCAGATTATGGAGAACCTATCTTTCTTTCCAAAAGAAGAACACGAGGTAGTTTGCTCAGAAAGTGGTTGCGTAAGAAGTAACCAAGAACATCTATCGAAATTTTTGTCTACAATGTCAAAAGGTGATATTTGAATCACCAAAATGGAATACATAAATTACATTTGATCCCAAAACCGATTGCATAAACTACACAAAGCAAAGAAGAATAGACACATAAATTAGTTAACACCCAACAAACATATTACACGCATACATAGCTACTGAATAAAACAAACAGCGACCCGAGATGTCAAATAACACAAGGAGATCAATTCTTCAGTTTAGGAACTTTGAACGCTGATGTGAACAATTTTGGAGTCTCTGAAGTGGGAAAGGGTTCAACTGCTGTTCTCTTTGAACTTTTGCACCCCTACAGAATAGCAACATCTACCCTCAATAAATATAAAACCTTTCACAAAATGGAATAACAGATGCCTTAAACTTCATGCTTTCTTAAAGTACAAATAACGTTGGTGCTCTATGTCATAAACCAAAATCAATATGGCTTTTACCAACAGATTGCATAATTAACGGATTGACAAGCGCAAAGCCATGATTTAAGCATCAATTTCAGTTGCCAAACAAGCATAGGTTGCATGCGATATCCTTCCATGACTACAGTAAGTAACTAAACCATTGTCTGCTAATTGAATTTTAAAAACGTGATATATCGTTCGATATTCTAACTTTCAATGGACTGCTCATTTCTCAGACTCAACGCTGTCTCCAAATTCTCGTGCCTAGTGATGTGTTTTTATTTCAGTAGGTCTTCATTGTAATTGCCAATTGGAAGGTATGCCTTCCTGGTATTTCTCCGTAACGTTGTGTTCTTTGAATAAACCTTTCTGGGTCACCAAAAAAAACTCTGTTATTGCCCAGTGATATTGGTTCAAACTTAATGATACTGCAAGTTCTGTGAAGAAATCAAAACCACTATAACCGAAGCAAATCAAGCATTATCTGTGAACACTTTAAAAGGCTCATACGGGTAGTTAAACAAAAGCAGAAAAAAGGGAGTCGTTAGCAGAAAAGCAGTATGAATATAGCAAGACAACTCCAGAACACCCAAAGCACCAAGCTTATTATTTGAAACTCCATTATGCATATCATTCAATTACCTTCTCAACTACTTGCGAAGGATGTGATTCTCTCTTCAGACTGATATTTCTTGCATCATTGCCTTCGTTCGAGCGAGATCTTGTTGAGCAACGGTGTAAAACTGGTGTAACAGAAGCACTTTTACCCTTTCTTAACAACTCTAGTTCTCTTGAAAGCCTTGAAGGTAAATCTTTTAAGTTATAAACCAAAATGAATCTGGCTTTTACCAACATATTCTCTTGCCTTGTGATTGTGTTTTTGTTTCCGTAGGTCTTCGTGTTACTTATGAAGTATGGTTTGGAGATGCTCTTAAAAGTGTCATACAACGTCTATTGTGTAAATATATACGAAGAACAATCTTTATAATTTGGAGGATTCGATCTCCATATATGAAGAACCAACTGAATTCTTCATTTTGAAGATTTGAAGAACGAAAGTGAAAATTGGAAGTATCGTAGGAGTTCTCAAATAGCTACTGCGCCCAGCTAGATTTTAATGGATTAATGGACGTGTCCATTAGATTCTTTCTATTAAAAAAAAAAAAGAAAGAAAAGAAATGATCGGAACTCGTCATCCTTTTTTTTTTTTATCGGAACTCATCTAGATTTGTTACTGCCCAGATAGATTTTAATGGAATGGACGTGTGCATTAGATTATTTTTTCTCAAAAATAGAAAAAGATCGATCGGAACTCATTTAGAAATAGTTCCTCTAGTTTATATGAATTCTTATTTTGGAGAAATTGTCCAAGTTTAAATTCAAAAGTGAAGTGGCAAGCCTATAAATACTAGACTTAGAAGTCAAAACAAAGGCCGATCAATCGTCCAAAAACTTTTACTTTTATTGTCATTTACTTTTCTTTTCTTTACGTTCCGGTTATAGGAGTAGGAGCATTGTAGCCACCATCGACTATAACTTTTGTTACCTTCGACTGTAATCTTTGAAGTTTAATAAAACTTCTCTTTTGTTATTCATCTTTCTACTTTGGTTTGCTTCTGAAGAAATCCTGAAAATGAAAGAGAATCAAACTCCACCTCTAAACACCCACATTCCAGCAATCCAACCAAAAACTTGGTCGATTTTGACTGAGTGAAGTTTTTAATAAACAAATACTAGGGGCGTTTTTGCAAACGCCGGGAAATTAAGCTAAATTCTTAGCCCTAAGGAATAAGCTCGTTGCTCGGTCCCTTACAATATAAGCTTTGTCCCTATCGATTTCGAGAGTTGCCTAACAACGCGTCCCTTATGACAAGCTTGTCCTTTGGAGTGCAATTGGTCGGAGTAGTCGGTGCATAGTGTACGTAATGACATTGACGGCATTAATGAAACAAACACAATTGAAGGGCAAAATTATCATTTTCTCTCAAAGAGGGACTAAATTGATATTTAATGCGAAATAGAGGGACTATTTCCAGAATTCTACCTTTTACTTTTATTTTTGCAAATAAAGAAAAAACATATGTAATATATTTCTTACCTCATTTAGTTTTATTGAATATTAAAAAAACCAAAACTTTTATGATATTCAATATCACAAATACATTAGGATATTCAAAAAGAAGCAACCCATTATTAAATGTCTTGGTATCATTTTTTTTTTTCAATCAGAGTTTTACAATCTTGTAGATAATGCCCAAGGGTGAATAATTATGTTCTTTTCTTGCATTGTAATTAGCTCTAAATGTATTTTAGTTGATTCACATGCTTATGCTCTTCAAAGTACAAATATCGATTTTTTGGAAATATTAAGGGTGATTTCGTTTAATTGGTCGATCATATATGTTGATTTTTGAATTTTCTAATATATGTGTAATATGTAAAAAGTATTTATTTGAAATTCTCTCAACATATTTTAACTACCCAATAAAAAAATTTGAGGTGCCAAACATATTACGTACGGTTTTATTTATTGTAATTTGCCAAAATGAAGGTAAAATGTAAAATTTTAGAAATAGTCCCTCTAATATACATAAAGTCTCAATTTTGTCCCTTTGTGAATTAAAATGACCATTTTGCCCTTCCATTCTCCTTGTTTTATTGAAGCCGTCAGCATGAGGGATGAAATTGAGACGGAACTCATCCCTTTTTTAATTATCAAAACTCATCCTCTCTCTTATTTTTTTGAATAAGTTCCATATATATTTTCTACATTGACTTATGAGTTCCAATCTTCTGACAAACAATTATACAATTTTAAAACTGTAAAGTGACAACCGTTTCATACACAAATGATATCAGGAAGCGTATTCTAATATAGTGCTTAATTTGCTCATCATTAGAATAAAAGTTTCCTTCGCGTAGGATTATAAACCAATCACCAAACTCGCTTTTCATAGTAGAGTATCTCAAATGTTTCTCTCTTTTTTATTTGGTGAATATCTGAAATGCGGGATATATATATCTTTGATTTTTTAATTCATCTATTATATATCCACTCGGTCATAAACCAAATCTCAATCCCACCTATTTGTTCAGTCACATGATCGACAAAGAAATTAGGGAAAATGGGTGGAACGTACGTGGAAGTACTCTACATGCAGGGTTGGTAACTGAAATGGTCGTGCTCGAGTGTTTGAATATGGAATGTCATCACTGTTTACACCATATTTTACCGTCTGTCAATGATTGATCGAAAGGTGACAATCATGAGAATGCTTCCTATTTTATTAATTCGTATTAATAATATAACTAATTTTTATTTCTCTTATTTGTTTGTATTTTAATAAAGTGCAGGACACCTGGCATGCTCCTATACACTTTGAAGTTGAAGAGAAGTTATTTGAACAAGCAGAAGCAAAGGAAAATGAAGAGTATTGAAGAAGTTGGGAAGTTATTTCCTGCATATCTTTGTTTTCCAATAAATAGATTTTTTAGGCCTCATTGTAACCTCTCAATAAATCAAAGTCTTTATCTTTATTTGTTCTTAAATTTTTGTCTTACTAACCCACTTTTGGAATATAATTAAGAGTAGGAGTAGGAGTAGGAGTAGGAGTAGGAGTAATTTAATTCCATATATCGATTTTGTTCTTGAAGATTGGTGTGTGCTTTGCATCACCAATTTTCTTGTATGTATTGATCCACCATTGAAGATTAATGGAAGTCTCTTTCGTTTGTCTTCAATTTCGTTCTCAATTTCACATTTGACTCGACTGCCATTTCTCTTATGGTGAAGTCCTGGAATATAGCATGGAACCACGGGTCCGCCTTTGGAGACAAGCCGCATTCGCCCATATTTTTTGTTGACATTGTTTCCCGAAATCTCTATCAATTTCGATCGAAGGAAAAATTGGTAAACAATCACTACCCCTTATTTTTTTGTGGGTGATTTTGGAGACTGACAAATGTGATCAGTCAGCCATATTTTTTAGTCCTCATCAACTTCTGCTCTCCCTTTATAAATAGAAGAAGAAGAATAAATAGATGAGTTGAAATTAGTGGTGGAGCTAGGATTAAGATTCCCTAGGGGTCGGATAAAATTTCAACCTCAAACATCTTTCTTTTTCTTAGGGGTTGTTTGGTAGCCAAATGACTTATTTTTTTGTCCTCATTCAATTTTGTTTTTGCATTTGTTAGTTTTTTAACGATTTTTTTAGGATTACTGCTTTTTCATTGCAAGAGGAATCTAAAAAGTTAAAAAATTACGATTAAAATCTAATTTTGCTCATAAAGACAAAAATAAGCCAATTTTTTCGTCTTTATTCAAAAAAATTGAATAAGGACAAAAAAAAAAAAAGAACCATTTAGCTTATAATGCCAAACTAGGCCTTACTCAACAAATAAGTACAAAAACAACTACCAAAATCGTTGCATTCTATAGTCAAAGAGAAAGAGAAAGCAAAAAAACACATTTTCCTATATTGATCATCCATCAAAATATATATATAACAAAAGTCTTTTAATAATCTATCAAAACTGAAAACAAACGTTTTTTCAAATCTCAAAAATCATTTAAGATTGACTATGAACTGAATTTCATCACAACTTTCCTTTCAATGTATATAACTGAAGAGTCTGAGAGAAAATCATACTCCAATTTGTTCCGAAATCTAGTTTTGATAATCTTAATTGCCGAAAAAGATCATTTTGCCATTGCGGTAAAAATAATAATAGTAAACACATGTGCGATTACCTGATAATTTTAGAATAGATTGAGACTTGGGAGCCGATAATTTTTATTTTGATCAACTCAAAATAAAATTTCTCGTATATATTGAGACTTTTTTTAATGAATCAAAGGAGATCAGACGTGTTTGTATAGAAATGACATTTCGAATATGTACTAGGAATGAGGTGGAAGACTGCAATTTTAGGGGAATGATTTTTTTTGGAAGCAATGTAGTTTCCGAAGTAAAAGGATTTTTTGTTATAAAAAAAAAAACGTGGGGACAAATGATATCAGGAAGGCGGACTGGGGGGAGCTGCAATTACACAATTTTAAAACTATTGACTACCGTTCCAAACACAAATGATATCAGGAAGGCGGACTGGGGGGAGCTGCTGGACAGCAGCGTGCTGTCCCGGCTAAGGGGCTCTGCTCCGATTTTGTTCCAATGATAAAAAATGTTCACTTCGTAGAGCTTGTTGAATTGAACAAGTATGCAAAAAATTAATTTGATCGGATATCATTAAGTGCCTGATCGGAACACATATAACTTGCCAATAATAGGTTCTAGTAGATTTGATCCAGTATTTCTGATCTATTTTTTTAAAGACAAAAAGATTTCGATTAGGCACTTAATGATATCCGATCGAGTTGATTTTTTACATAATTATTCAACTCAACAAGCTCTACGAAGTGAACGTTTTCGATCATTTGAACAAGACCGGAGCACGACTTTCTTGGCCAAAACAGCAGGCTGTTGTCCCTTAAAGAGACAGTAGCTCTCCCAACTCCAAGATGGACATGCAGATGGAGCTGTTGTCCTTGATGTTAGACAGTTTTAGGAAGGCTATTATAAAATAGAAACCATGCCAATGCCTTGCTCATCATTATAAATTTATTCGTAGAATTATCGTAAACAAATCACCAAAGATTTAGACGGTTTGTTCTCATAGCTACCTCAAAAGAATTTTTTAAAGATTTAGACAGTTTGTTCCCATTGAAACTTAAAAAGAATTCTTTTTTAAATTCTTTTGCAAATTGTCATTTTGAAGTTCCAAGGAGAACGAACTGCAAGTGATCAAAATCGGCCCCTTCCTATCTCCGCCATTGGTTGAACTCTTCTGACAAACAATTATATGGAGTATAATTTTAAAACTAGTGACTACCGTTCAATGCACAAATAATGTGCATTGAACCCAGTGCTTTGGTCATCATTATAAATCTATTCGTAGAATTATCGTAAACAAATCGCCAAAGATGTTAGTGGTCAAAATAACGAACCCGCGGTAAACCCAAACATGGCCTATATATAGCGACGAAGTTTTAGGGGTTGAAATCACAAACCAATTCGTCCCTCCTAAACTCTTCCTCGGCGCACTGCGGCCTCTGCCACTTCTCCGCCGCCTTCTCTCATACTCAATTAAAAAAAATGGCTCTCTTTCTCCCAAATAACTTCATTTTCACGGCTATGACCATTATATCCAACCTTGTTTTTCGCTTGATCATGAAAGTAATAGCTGTCCTTGTCATGTTTGTGATCCGAGCATTTAGACTCCTCCCCAAATTGTTGGCTGAGTATTTGATGGAGCTTTTGGTGGGAGTAATAAAAAGTCTCATCTTTGATCTCTTTAATTATCTCAAGGGCCTTTTGGTGTCTATTTTCTCAAAACGGACTTCAGGCTCTACTATCGGGTCAACAATTGAACTGAGAACTAATTGAGCAGATATAGAATTCAATTTTGGGTGGCGATAATACCACGATTCCAAATATTAGTGACATAATGTTGTCATGCATGTTCTTTTACAATCATCTCTCTCTCTCTCTCTCTCTCTCTCTCTCTCTCTCTCTCTCTCTCTCAACTCTTATCTCACTGCAAAGCCCGTAACTCCCTCCCCCTCTTTCTCTCTCTCTCTCTCTCTCTCTCTTAACTCTTATCTCACCGCAAAGCCCGTAACTCTCTCTCCTATTCCCTTGTCTCTTAGTTGTCTCTTTCTCTCTCTTAATTCAATCGTTCTCATTTCTGCTCGGATCGTTGAGGCAGCCACTAGAGAGGGCGATAGATTTGTGATTCTAATACTATTTGGTTTGTCAGATATGGTTTGTAAGAAGTCTCGAACCTCGTTTCGTTTTGCATGTTTTTTATTTAATTAGCAGAACTATGTTTCGTTGGACTAATTAGATGACTTATAAGTGTATTTATTCTTCAATTCAAGCAGCACGATACTAGTCACTTCTTTTCTATCTTGAAGTAAGATTCTAATTCTGTGGGGAGACGAAAGAAATGGGTGAAATTTGATTTTTTGTGATATCGTGTTTAGAGTTTTTTCCTGTGCTAAGTTCGTTATTTTAATTTGTGTGATTCCACTAATGCAAATTTCTGAATCTGTCCCTAAAATATGCACATGACAATTAATCGAACATTGGAAGTTTTTGGACCATTCGACTTTCCATCCATTTTCTTCTTCAATAAGTGAAATTAAATGGATTTCTTTTTCCTCCTCGGCAAAAGAAATCTCTTTTTTGGTTCAACGTAAAAAGACCCTTTTGCCGTAATCATATTTTATCGAGAAAATTTCTCTTTCATCCCTTCGATTTTGACCAGAAATTTATTTTGGTCCTTCACCTTTCAATTTCGGCGTAAAAATACTTCGATTTTTCAATTTTTTTTAATGTCATCCTTAGGGATATATACATATATACACGAAAAATAAGGTGTTTGGATCAAGCACTTTACACACATCGGATGCCGTTGATTCCCGCTTAACCCCCTTGGTTTTTGTTATAGAATTTTTAGACGGCTCGGATCGGCTGTCTGGTGGCCGGAGACGGCCCGACGCGGCCATCGGTTCCTATAGTAGGACTCAAAGAAAACGGATTCCTTCTAAAGGATGATATTGAAAAAAATTGAAAAGTCGAAGTATTTTTATGCAGAAATTGAAAGGTGAAGAACCAAAATGAATTTTTGGTCAAAGTCGAAGGGATATAAAAGAAATTTTCCCTATTTTACCCCTCTGCAAGGTTCACTATATCCCTTCCTCTGCAAGGTTTTGGACAAAAATGGGAATTGGACATGTTGACCGGTTGTTGTAATTTGTATTACTTCTTGTTCAAAATGTTAGATTTAATTATTTTGTAAGTTGTATTATGGTTGGTAGTTATTTCTATTACATTCTAGTAAGATTTTAATTTCCGTCCTCTATAATTTTATTTCTATTTCCATAACAAAATAATGGTATTCACATTTTTTTAAGGTCACATTTAAGACTTCTTACTCGGCAAAGAAAAATATTGGAGATGTTCAAATATGAGACACAAGTATTTGTAAAGTGGAAAAATCAGACGATATTTTAATTACCAATATCTTTAAAAATGTCTAAAATGGTTGTTCAAAGCCATTATAATAAATATACAAATAACCTTTCACAAGTATTTGTGCATGAGTAGAAAATTGGGAGACACTTATCCAGTGCTCTCCATTCAGAGAGATTTTTTAGTTCTGAGCAGGTGTATCCCACATGATACCCGTTTGGCACATCCGAGCCGTCTGATACACTTTTGGACGGCTCGGATTGAAACTCTCTTTTTCCTCTCACCCCAACACTTTCTCTCTCCTTTTCTCTCTCCAAATCTGAGCCGTTCAAAAATGAAATGGACGGCTTGGATGCGCGAGCGGGCACCACGTGGCACCCGCTTGGCACTGAATTTTTTTTTCTCCCTTCATATCTAGAAGAAGATAGAGGAATAGGTGTGGGTAGGTGGGTTTGAAATTTACCAATTTGCCCTAAGAATTAATTCATGTTACGTTTGAGATAGTTGTAAAAGTATTTTTTCATTAGAGCAACATTGAAAATCACTTTGGTGACGGAGTTACACAAAAGTGTCCACCCCCAAAGAGCGGTAGCCAATACATGGAAGGGGGTGCTGTAGTGCACTTGTCGTGCCTTCCATTTCGGTACAAACGGCTCAGATAATTAATCCGAATTCTTACAAATCTGAATCTTCCATTGTGTGAATTAAAATTCTAGCCGTCCATCCTTAAAATAGACAATCGGATCGGCTGCTCTAGATGGTGTTGTGTAAGGATGCACTACAGCACCCCCAGATCCCCCGTACATACATATTTTTTGTATATTCCCCTCGTCCCACGTTTTTTAATCCCCTTTAAGAGTTCCTGCTATTTTTAAATTGATTATATCTATCTTTTAGTTGATTTTAAAATTTTGGTTTGAAAAAACTAATTGAGATTTATCAATTAAAATCTATATTGCATATAAAAGTAGTCTTACCAATTAAGAAATATAACTTATTTTCTATCCGGGTTGGATAGAACAAGAGGGGATAAAAAGGACGGAGCGATTAGAATAGATTGAAATAGATGTACCTGAAAATTCTTTATTCTTTCTCTTTTGGGTTGCTGTTTGGGGTTTTGTTCCCTTTTTGGAGGTATAAAACATTATTACTTCTTCTTCTTTTTTATCATGTGTCAAATATTAGTTAATATACAATACCAAATTACAAATAGTTTGTGTCAAGTATTGATCATCTCTCTCTTAAGTGATAATTTTCCGAATATTTTTCATTTTTCAAAGGCAAAAAATCAGGTGACACAGTAGAGACTAGAGACAAAAAAAATTTCCCAATTGGTGACATTCGGCATGCCCTGACTGTATGCGTCCCTCGCCAAAAATAAGATTACGCAATAGATCATAAAATAGATCATGGAAAGTGGAAAATTAACCAATAAAAAGATAAAAGATAAAGGGTATAGGAAATAGCTAGACGAACAACAACAAAAATCCAATTTGCAACAGATTATAACTAGCTAGCCTGCGACGTTGGAAGAAGCACGACAAGTCGTTGTTTATAACTAGCTAGCTTGTGAGGTTCGATGAAGCACAACAAGTTGTCGTCCTAAAGTAGGGCCAACTTTGAGTTTTTTTTGGGAATCGATGAGAACTTTTAAATGTGCCATTTATACAATTCACATATCAAACATTAAAAAGATAAAAAAAAAATACTTTAAAGAAAATAGTACAAACATTCAAAACCATGATAACCAAAAAAACAGGAATAATCACATCATTAATTTGAAATGCATTACTTAAACATCACTTTAATACATTTTTGTACCAAAAGCCAGCAGTAATTAAGCTCTCATAATCAAGTTTAGCTAGCCACCATTTTTTTGGCCTTTTGATTTGACCTTCCATTGGGCATTATTTTGTTGTCCCTCAATAGGTAAACTTGAGGCAGTTTTGATTGCCTTATATAACAAGCTTTTTTTGTTGTGGTGTCCTCATCCATGCTCTGCTTGAATTCCTCAACGAAACCAAGTATCCATTCTTCATCAAATTTAGACCGTAGGATTTGTACAAGGAAAACCATCAATTAGCCTTAGAATTTGCGGTTTTCGCCGAAAACCAGTTCGTGGAAGACAAGGGAGGAGTTCGATACACATTTTTAACAGGTCTGCCTTTTTTCTTACTCGAGTGCCGGAGTACCCTTTAATTTGTTCCGCCAAAAGGCACTATTGTTGATGTTCCTCATGCAATTAGCTCATCGAATGAGACTGGATCAGGAGCTTACGTACGCAAAAGACTAAATTTCCTCACCGCAAATCTACACGCGCAACTGAACTTTAACCAAACAATGCCTACTACCATGATTATGGAGAACCTATCTTTCTTTCCAAACGAAGAACATGAGGTAGTTTGCTAAGAATGTGGTTGCATAAGAAATAGACACAAACATATATTGAAAATTTTGTCTACAATTAGTGACGTAACCAGGAATATGCATTAATGGGAGGACTATAAAAAAAGTCCTGCGACGGCAAGGATGGACGGATGAATTATAAGTATCTATATTTTGTATTAACAATGAAATCGCTTATCGACTTTGATATGTTTTCAAAAATTCAAAGTAGGTGCAAATTCTCCTAATTAATATTAGGTGTGCAAAATACTTGTACAATAGTTTATACAAATGCACACGCTCTTATAGTAATCCACCTCCTCAATCAATAGCTACGATTATTTTCATTTAACAGCCCATATTCTCCCTTTACAATCCTACTATAAAATATATTTCTTTTTTCACATCTCTAGAATATTTTAGAACTCTCCATACAAGTTTGGGATACAATCATTTTACAATCACAAACACTTACACACACTCACATTCACATTAGGGCCCATACACTGGAAGTATATGAGTAAGTGTGTGGGCCTCACCAAAAGATGTGAGTGTATCTGTAAGTGTTTGTGGTTGAATAATAATGGGTCTAGCATATAATAGAGTTTTTTACAATATTGTACAACATTCCAAAAGAAAAATGTACGATAGTCTATTCTCATTGGAACAAAAGTTTCTGACGGTGCTGTGCATTGGTGTGCGCAGCAACGTGCTGCGCACCTCCGAGCCATTGGATCATGCATCTGACAGTTCGGAAATCGTCTTCGCAATGAACGGCTCTCGATCGTTGCTTGCTGAGATGAGATCCGAGCCGTTGAATGCGCGATTCAACGGCTTGGAGGTGCGCAACACGGTGCTGTGCACATCACTACACAACACCAACCCGAAATCCGAAAGATCTAATGAGCTCTTAACTCAGTTGGCATCACCCACCATCTTCCTTAGTGGAGGCTTGGGTTTGAGCCTCATGAGGAGCGTTAGTTGGTACTCAGGGATATGGACAGTCTCTGGAGTCTCTATGAACTAATTTACTAACGTCCCATTAACCCCCGATGATGTATATTATATTGGCAAATAAAAAAATAAATAAGGGTGAAGAGAGGAAAATGCAAAATTAAGGAGAGATGAGCTTTTTGTGCTTCTCTATTTTGGTTCCACGTAAAAGACCCTTTAGCCGTAATCTTTTTTTTTTTTTTTGGTAAACCAAATGATGCATTAATAAAACACAAAGTGCCTACAATTCGGGAATATTCCATCCCAATCAAATCCTCATAAAAAGCAATAACAATACAACTAGGAATAGCATGGTAGTTTTAGAAATCTCCCACCGAAATTGATGCATCATTTGTCAACACATTTGCACAACAGTTTGCCTCGCGATAGATATGCTCGATGGAAACATCTTCAAATTCTTGCATCATACAAATGCAGTCAAGTAGTAAAATATTACCTGAAGGATGATTTGCCGTGTTCTTATCATTTGGCAGTTGAATAACAGTATAACACCCATTGCATACACTTCAATTTCCAACCTTTGAATATTTTGGTCCTTGATACTAGAATCAACAATGATTCTCCCATGGAAACCCCCTATCCAATTTCCACCATGTCCCGAATAATTAATTCCACCATGACCGGTTGTTGTAATTTGTTTTTTTTGTTGTTCAAAATGTTTGTAGTAGATTTAATTATTTTGTAAGTTGTATTATGGTTGGTAGTTAATTTTTATTACGTAAAGATTTGATTTCCGTCCTCTATAATTTTATTTTCTATTTCAATAACAAAATATATAATGGCATTTCACATTTTTTTTAAAAGTCATATAAGACTTCCTACTTGGCAAAGAAAAATATTGGAGAGACTTTCAAATATGAGACACAAGTATTTGTGAAGTGGAAAAATCAAATGATATTTTAATTACTAATATCTGGAAAAATGTCTAAAATGGTTGTTCGAAGGCATTATAATAAACATATAAACAAAACAGGGCAAAAGTTCAAAAACAAACTCGTAATCTTTCTTGATGATTATGCTCCCAAACAGTCCTGCTATTGCAAAATATATTACATGCACTTGTCATCCACATATTCTTCAGAATCATAATACATTTTGGAGGACTGATTTTCATACTCCCCTTTTTTTTTGTCTTATTGTGATAGTATTAATTTACAATTTGATTCTTCCAAATGAAAAAGAGTAAACAAACAAAAGGTTACTATAATTTGTAAGTTCACATCACAAGAGAACAAAAAATGAAGTGTAGTTTTAAAAAAAAAAAAGAGAGTAGTGTGAAAATCAATTACCTATATTTTGACAATAATTCAAAAGGCCAAAAATGCAAAATGCAAAACGTAAAAAATGAGGATCCCAAACACCCCGGTACGCAAGTTCTTATAAAGCAAGAGTAAACAAAACAAAAATAAGTCGGAGATTTTTCTTTTTAACTCCATAGATTATGATTGTAATTTTCTAGTACTCTTTTCTTACTTTTGAAAGAACAACTGAAAATATAGCACCACTAAGCTATATTTAAAAAGATACTCCTTCCGTCCCAATATAGATCTTGTTTGATAGATTTTGATTAGTTCTATATGACAATATTTTTAAAATTATATAAACATTATAAATTACAAGATATAATCAATTGAAAAGTAACATGAATTCTTCAAAAGGACTATTAACTCATCGAAGGAGACGAGATCAGCAGCTTATGTGAAGGACCAAACTTCCCCACCACAAATCTACACGCGCAACTGAACTTTAACCAAACAATGCCAACTAGGCTACTACTGCCATGATTATGCAGATTATGGAGAACCGATCTTTCTTTCCAAAAGAAGAACACGAGGTAGTTTGCTCAGAAAGTGGTTGCGTAAGAAGTAACCAAGAACATCCATCGAAAATTTTGTCTACAATGTCAAAAGGTGATCTTTGAATCACGAAAATGGAATCCATAAATTACATTTGATCCCAAAGCGGATCGCATAAACTACACAAAGCAAAGAAGAATAGACATTGTAGATGCATTGAGAGTCGTTCATTGCCGAGTTGAGATTCGAGCAGTCGGATTGGAGATGCATAACATGGTGCTGTGTACACCACTGCACAACACCATCCCTTTGAAAATGATGTTGGAGAATTTTGTAAAGCCTCAATACTTTTAGTGCATAGTTGCCACCATATTCCAAAAAGCTAAAAAAGTAACTTGCGAGTATTTAAGATGTTATGAATACTGTGTACTTATATGCTATGAATATGAATCTTATGAATTGTTACTTTTGTATAGTTAACTCGATACATTTACAATCATGCAAGGGTTCTCAACACAATGAGACAAGACTTCACAAATGGTAGAGACTTGTGTCGTCCTGGCGTCACAAGGTTTGCTGCAAACTTTTTAAGTCTTCAATGCCTTCTAAATTTTAAGAAAGAGCTTAGACGAATGTTCACTGGTGACAAATGACTTTGGTCTCTATATGCTAAATGTAATGTCGGGAAAGAAGTTGCTAAAAGTATTTTGGAGGATAGAGATTTTTGATATAATTGTCAACTTGTTGTGAAAGTTAGTGAAATGTCCTTTGGTGAGGGTTCTCTGTCTAACTGATGGTAATGAAAAGTCTATAATGGGGTACTTGTATGAAGAGCAATGGATAAGGCAAAAGAAGCAATTAAAGTGAGGCTAAACAATAGGCTCTCTCTGTATACCCCATGCATTCGAGTGGTTGATGCTAGATGGCAGAGACGGAATCAGGATTTTGTAAATGGATGAGTCAAACTATGAAGATTAAGCACAAGTACCACTACTATGTAAATAAGTATGTAGATTGTTGATTTTCTAGTCTCAATCATTGATATAAACCGAAATTACTGATTTTCTAGTCTCAATCAACTATTGACATAGCCCATAAATACTTCCCAATTGTTTGGATTCCGGATGTTGATCAACATTATGCTCAAGTTGATTAAGCTTCATTCTTGAAAATGTTGTTTGAACCTCCCAATTCCTGAAAATACTTCATAATTTGCTGTGTGAACTTGAAGTATTCATACTAAAAAAAGGAACTGAAACTACGCGGGGGCCTTGACCCTCCATAGCCCCTTAACAGTTTCGTCTCTGCTAGATGGGAATAAGCAACTTCACAGCCCTCTTCATGCGGCTGGTTGCTTTCTTAATTTCAGAATATATTTTAGGCATTCTTTGACGAAGAGAAACGAAGTTGCTCGAGGAATGGTTCAAATTTCAAGCTCTTACAGTCTTGGTGCCGGATGCTTTTTTCACAAGACCAAATACGTTCACAAATGGAGGAGTACAAGCAGTCAACAGGTGACTTCAGTATGCCCATTGCTATTCGTCAACGAGAGAAACTAAGTCCAGTAATCTTATATCTTTCAAATTAATAAACCGGTAAGACCGGGATCATACCACAAGGAATTCGTAAGATACCTTGTTCGGATTGTAGGTTCATATGGTAGAATGAGACGTTCAAGACAGCCAATTTGATTTTGCTTTGAAACGGTGGGAAATGCTAAGGCAAAAGACTAGAAAATAGCTCAATAAACTTAAAAGAGACAAGTCTAGGGATCGTTTAACCCTTGACAAAGGCTGTTACCAGTTCTCAATATAACTCGGGCGAGAGTCACGACTGCGTACACACGCCTAAAAGATTTAGCATTAACAACTATGTTTAATGAAAGATGTGATTAAACGGAGGCGAACCAACTTATTTGA
The DNA here is from genome assembly GCA_019656295.1 of Rhododendron mucronatum var. ripense. Classification (NCBI taxonomy): domain Eukaryota; kingdom Viridiplantae; phylum Streptophyta; class Magnoliopsida; order Ericales; family Ericaceae; genus Rhododendron; species Rhododendron mucronatum. Next base: position 170,453 of record BPLT01000146.1, on the reverse strand, counting down.
CAAATTTATCAAACTCATAGAAGGCCACGAGCCCTCGGTGAGCCGCTTGCCAAGACTGCTTGACAAACGCTTTACCAAGGAGTTAACACCCCTTGTTTAGACCAAAAACGCAAGTTAGGCCCTTTTCCAAAAATCATGCTTTTAAGCCCGAAGATTCAACAACCAAATAACAACCTCAGTCCTCGGGAAAGATTATCCCAAGACTTAGCCAAACGACTACTCACACATACTTAAAGCATAAACCAAAGCATAAAAATGAGACATAAGTTTTAACCGATAAAAACGAAAATAAACTTGATATTAATAAGGATCTAAGCCGTATGAACAAGTTTAATAAACGAGAAATCAATAAACGAGAAAGACTTACTTGAGTTCTTAAAGAAATTACACTTGGAAAAGCTTGGAAGCTTTAGTGGAGGAAAATCTAAAAGTAGTAATGAGCTAGCTTCAAAGGGGAGAAAGGAGGACCCTATTTATACGCAAAGGGCTTTCCTCTCTCCTCAATAGTCAGGAAATATCCCAAAAAGTAACCCATAAAAAGAAAGTTTCCACAAGTGGAGAGTCTGGAAAAGTAAGAAAAATATCTGCCCGGGCAAATTGTTATCGATAACACTGAGGTTGTTATCGATAACTCTGCTCTGATGGTCACCCGTAGAAACAGTAATCGATACCCAGGTACAAATGTTATCGCTCCCCTTGTCTCTGGACAAATTCTGGACCAAGATAGTGCATAGGTATCGATTACTTACTCAATGTAATTGATAACATCAGGTATCGATTATTAATGTTATCAATAACATTCTGCAGAAATGCAGATCCAGCCTGCTGAACTGCTAAATCTTCCTCACCACCTCTCGAGCTTCATCCAAAACTTTGTCTCATGACTTTAGGACTTGGCGGTGACACTTTCTATGGCCTCGAGTGGTTGGACACCAGTTTTACTTCCCGGAACGTCCCTTGGCACGCAAAACCGCCTTATTCGCACGTTTTATCTGAAAAGCTCAACAAAACAGCTCATAAGCAATACTTGACTTAATTGATCGAATAAAGATGGAAACGTCCCAATTCGAAGGGTTTGAGCATCAAGATTGTACAATCTTGAGTGCTTATCACAAATCTAGGACATGCCTATTTAATTTTTTAGTTGGTAATCTTATATATTGTAAGTTGCTAAGTTTTTGTCTAGTAAATGGTCAAGTTTTTAATCTTTTAGTTGCATGGGAGCAATTCGGAGATGATTGTCCAGATTTACTAAAGTTTAATTTGCTCTTCGAGTACATAGCCAATTTTGCAGTGCAACTAGATGCGAAAGAAACTGGAGTACATTTGAATTTATCCATTCTAAGCGGCAGAATAGACTAGAGCACAAAAGACTCAGGGTGAGTTTGGATTGAAAAGTTAAGTAATGATAAAAATACATAAACACCCTCTCAACTATCACTTTTTTCAACGGAGACCTCCTTACATTTAAAATCGCCCATACAGACCCTATCAACTACTGAAAACGAAAAAAATGCTAACTCCGTTAACGGAATGGAGGAAATAACTAAGATACCCTTTTATTTATAAGGCAAAAGTACATAAACACCCCTTCAACTATCACTTTGTTCCATGGAGACCCCCTAACATTTATTTTCTTGTTTTTATTTGAATTTTTTTTGCATTTATTTGTTTTGTTTCAAATTTTTGTGACTTATTGATTCATCTCGACAAGAAGAATCGAAAAAGTAAATTTTTTTTATCGAAACTTGTAATTTTTTAAAAGAAGACAAAAATAAAGTAAAAAAAATTGAGTTTTGAACAAAAAAATTTTACTTTTCTGATTTCTCCAGTCGAGACGAATCAATAAGTCATAAAGTTTGACGCAAAATTAACAAATGAGAATTTTTTTGAATAAAGATTAAAAAAAAAAAAAAAGGTTATTATTTTACTTTTAAAGCCAAATCCACCCTTAATGATTCAGTCTGTGTTCGCTATAATTTGAAACTTCAAGAAAGGTACGTATTATTTCAAACAATGTTACTCAATTTATATTTAGGGGGTGTATGTTTTCGGTAGAGAAAAATTTATAGATTTTTATTTGTGGTTGAGAAGTTGTTAGGTGTTTTCTGTAGTGAATAGGTTGTTGAGAAATATCAAGTTGTTTCTAGTAGTGAATAAGTTGTTGATGGGTTTGTAAGTAGAGTTACTGCATGTAACAAAAAATGCTTTTGTTGACAATTTTTTTGTTAGTGAAAACGAGATGGTAAAATGCATTAAATTAATCTTTTGTGGTTTTTGTTAGTGGAAACACTCCCTTAATATGCTTTCAAAATGAATCCTATGTATTGTAAGTAATTACTTTTGTAGGAATATTAGGCGAAGGAATTAAAGATGCAATTGACCCGATTAGTCTTGAGAACAGAACATAGATGCGTTGGATGATTGGGTGAGTACTGAAGAACATAGTGGAGTACCTTGATGAAGAGGCCATATTGCATGGGAGAGTGTTGAACCAACCACCTTCTTTAGAGGCATTGACTTTGGAGGATGATCGTGAGCGTAACTTTATTAATGATGCCGCCCAAATAGGTTGTATCAGAACTTATTTTATGTCCAGACAAGATTCATATTTCGTACGATTGGCTTATGAGTTCAACTCTCTACAAGTTTCATATTTTGTACGATTTGGCTTGCTCGTAATTTACAATAAATTTCCTGACCGTCGGATTATAAAACAATAACCAAACAAGGTCTATATAAACGAAATTTTTTTGGTAAAAATTTACAAACCTGCTGGTCCCTCCTAAACTCTTCCTTTGCCACATCTCCGCCACCTACTCTCATACTCAATTATTAAAAAAAAAAATGGCTCTTTTTCTCCCAAACAACTTCGTTTTCACGGCCATGACCATTATATCAAACCTTGTTTTTCGCTTGATCATGGAAGTAATAGCTGTCCTTGTCGTGTTTGTGATCCGAGCATTTAGACTCCTCTCCACATTGTTGGCCGAGTATTTGATGGAGCTTTTGGTGGGAGTAATAAAAACCCTCATCTTTGATCTCTTTAATTATCTCAATGGTCTTTTGGTGTCTATTTTCTCAGAACGGATTTCAGGCTCTGTTACCGGGTCAGCGATTGGATCAAGAACTAATTGAGCAGACAAGGAATTCGATTTTGGGTGGCGATATAATGCCACGATTCCAAATGTAATCACTTGAATATTGGCACCGGCTTAATTAATTATTTGTTCCATTTTCTGACAGGAAATTGGGAAAAAAAGAATTTGATCAAGTTCTTATCGATATTCAACTGAGTTGAACTTTTACATAATTCTTTAAAAAAAATATTTGGTGACTTTAATCATTTGTATGGGACCGTGAACTGTCTCTCAAAACACAATAAGCAAATGGTGTACCGAGAGAAGGATTCGGAGGAAAAGAGGAAACAAGAAGGAAGCTGTTGTGGTTGGAAATATTAAATAAGATTTGTGAAACTCTCTCAAGTAGGCGGTGGAGCCATAACTTTCAGTACTCATTTTATTTTAATCTTTTACGAAACTCCGATTAACTGTGGGACCCACGATTCCCACCAAAACCCTTACAAATCAGGAGGGAATAGTTATGTTCCACCCGTCAAAGTTGCAACATTTGTATAGTGGGTAACGTGGTCTCGTTTGATTCGCAGATTGAAAATAATGAGATTAACAGTTTTGGAATTAATAGTCTTTGGACTATTTGTCATGAATTAATTTCATTCCTAATTTCACTCAATCCCATGTTTGATTCGGGTGATATTAATGATGGGATAAGGAATAGTATTGTTTTAAAAGAATTTTGGAAAACATTTTTCGAAAGAAAAAGTTTTGAAAAAGAAACATTTTTAAAAAATACGTTACAAATTCTGAAACAACCCTTACTGATATTGAATTGAGTTAATCTTTTTTAGGAATTCATAAAAAAAATATTTTAAAAATAACTTGTGGTTTGAAGGAGTATTTTGTAGAACTTGTGATGAGCCTCGGAAAAAAAAAATTCAACAGGAGATGTCGAGTACGAGAGGGAGAAGGGGTGATGGTTTGGGTTACAGCTCCGACTTCGGAGTTCCACCTTAGCTTTTGTCTCGTTTTAAGGTTTGGTTGTGTCTTTTGTATCCCTGCATTAGCTTGGCGGTTATCAGTTTTGGTTGTATGGTTTTGTTCTGTATTTGGTTATCTATCTGTAGATGCCGTATGGCCTATATCAATGAACTGGTTGTGGGAATTTATTTATATGGCATGTCCTATTCATATTTGAAGAAATTAAATAGACATCCTAGTTGCTAGACTTATTTAGGTGTCCATCCTCGACGTTTTAAATACTTATGTTGTCATCCTTAAAATAGCTTATTGCCCCATTATACCCTTCTACATATTATTACATAATTTCTACCTAATATTTTAAATTCCCCATAATATAGGGACATATACCCAAAGAGAAATAGTCCTATTATATAGGCACGTCCATTGACCATTTTAGTTCCCACTTAACTCGTCCAAGCCCATTTCAAACAGAATTTTAAATCCCACTCATCTCATCCAATCCCCAAACTGTGATATCTTCTATCCTAGAATTTGATTTTCAAACATGCAAACATGTTTTTAGGTCCTATTTATAAACACGTGCAATCCCCCAAACCTTTGAAGTGGGTTTTTTTTCCTCTTCCGTTTTTTTCTTCTCTGTATAAAATTCCTATAGTTTGAAGAGGGTCTTTCTCCTCCTTTAGTCAATCATTGTCTGACCGATCCTTTGAGATGTTAACTTGAAATTCTTCCACGGTTTGTTTGCTTTAGTCAAGGGAATGGACGATTTGGACTATTTCTTTAGTGGTTGGTCAAGATGTTGAATTTCCACCGTTTGTTTTCTTTAGTCAAGGGAATGGAAGATTTGGAGTATTTCTTTAGTGGCTGGTGAAAATGTTGGGCTGAAATGTCTATCAGTTTTAGGTACCATATTATGTTTTTCGATTTTTGTCATGTTTGTGAATTGATCATGTTTTGTTCATCTACCTCGATCAAAACCTACATTTCTCAAAACCTGTCATGTCCTTTCATATTAGTCGTGTTTGTGAATTGATCATGTTTTGTTCATCTACCTCGATCGAAACCTACACTTACCAAAACTTCTCATGTTTTTCGATTTTTGTCATGTATCTGAATTGATCATGTTTTGTTATGTTTCTGATTTTGGTCTTTGGCTACCATTAAATTTGTCATGTTAATAATACCTTACTATGCGCGCCGATATAACATTACCTGTGCAATTTTAGTAAATTTGTCAGCATCGTACTCACTTTTATCATGTTAGTTTTATCATCAGTAATCTTTTTTTTCCCCGGTGAATAAAAGGTATCATGTTTACTGTATACATATCAGTAATATATATCATGAATGTTGATATGTACACAGTGTAGCCTTCCTTATACTACATCACTATATTAAATAGTCGTATCATATTCGTATCTATAAATATCAAGCCCATACTTGGCTTACACATTCATTTTTGTCAATTGTTTTGTGACTGCAGTAAACATTTGCAAAGAAGGGTGGATTGATGTTGGAATGTAGCTTGGTACAATGAGAAGATAGCCGCCATAAGGATTAACAGTCGACGAGATGGCCGAACTGGACTTGACGTCCTTTTTTCCGTTTCCCCTTTCCTCATTTCTTGCGTCTTGAACGATAAGGACGGGGAACATGGGGAGTAATTGGGATGGTGGGACCCATACCAAACTTCTCTTACCGTGACCAAAGGGATAATAATTATCTACATCCAAATTCTAATGAATTAATATAGGATCTCCACCAAACAATTTTATTCAGGTTGTTATGGGATATTATCCATTAAAAGTTGTTTAAAGAAAAAATCAATAAAACAAATATTAAGGGCAAGATGGGCATTATTTAATTTTCAGGATGACGACATAAGTTTTCATACCCTATAGGATTAGAACATAAGTGTCTATATTGGAGAGGATTCCTACTTAAGTTCTCATTTTATAGTATTTATGTTCATAACTAAAATAAATATTGCCTAAATAATTGGTGACTATTCACAAAAGGTTTTGGTGACTATTTGTGAATAGATATAATCACTATTCATGAATGGGTTTAGTGACCATTCATGTGTTAGGTTGTAACTATTAATTAATAGGTATCTTATTACTTCTTTGATGAAAGAAAGTATGAAGGGTTGTGTCCATTGAAAAAGGGTCCCGATCTATCTATATAAAGGCCTATGATTACCATAAAGTTACATGTGTGAAGAACATTTATAATTTTATATAGATTAGATTAGATTAGAAATACTACCCATTGCTCTCCGAAATTAATTAGTGAGGATTTGTGTTGGTGGAGCATATTGGTTCAAGTTCGAAACGGTTTCTAGACTTCTCAAGACTTAGATACCATAGCAGAAGGTATGTAATTTTTTTGCTGCATATTTATTTTGATTCTCCCATATACGTTTATCACTGGTTTGGTTTTTTGTGGAACAAAAATATAGAACTTGAAGAAAAGGTGAAGGGCAATATTGTAATTCAAGTTGATGGCGGTAAAAACGAAGTTTGTACTTGCAGCAAAAATAATTTGCTGTAAGAACAAGACATTTGTACCGTGGACCTATACTTTTTTTGAACGGAAGATATGGATTCTCATTTTTTTTTTTTTGACTGGGATATGGATTCTCATTGATAAACAGAAGCATCCTTACATAGAATATTCAAAAGAGGAACAAAAGGAAAGGACACCCAATTACAACCTAAGGTAGAGGCCCTGGAGGAAGCTATCCAATGCGCTGCTTCATTCCCTTCCCTTGGCTTCCAGCAGAAAGATAACTCTAACTTTGCACCAATTTTGCGAATACCTGTAATCAGAGCCAACACCTCCCATGGTGGAACTAATTCCGAGACACTCAAAGAGATAAGACTCGCACAATCACTTTCAATCGACACATTACGGAGATTTAAGGCTTTGGCGAAGAGGCATGCTTCTCTTAAAATAGAGGCCTCTGCTACGAAGAGAAACAGAAAAACAAGAAGAGTGGAGAAAGGAGGAGAAAAAAGAGATAACAGGAAAGAGAAAACTAGCTCGAGAAGAGGGTGAGGAGGGTAAAGAAAAGAGGAGGGGGTCTAGGGATAAAGGCGGCACAGCCCTACCCAAGGGATGGTTCTCACGAAAGTAGAGAGAGAAGCTCTCATTCTAGAGAGAGAATTTTAGTGGACCTAAACTTTGACTCCAGAAATTATGGACGATTGGGTCAATCATGAATTTGACATTCAAATCATGCATATATTCATATCACGAATTTGACATTCAAACGATGGTTTTACATTAGTCAACCCTACCTTCTAAGTAAAAAAGGAATCTTAAGTGAATACATATACTACTAACTCTCAAGGATTTTTTTTTTTTTTATACTTATCGAAACAAAAATGATACTCACACAACAATTCAAACACAATCTCTCACATACATGTGGGCTCCACACACATTACTATGTATGGGCCCCACATGTATGTAGGAGGTTGTATAAATTGTTGTATTTGGATTGTTGTGTGAGTAACATTATTTTATCAGAAAAAAAAAGGATACTCCCTCCGTCTGGATTTAATAGTTTTTTTTTGGAGTTCGCGCTATTTTTCAATCTATTATATTTTCCAATTTATAATGTTTTACGTGATTTCAAAAGTATTGTATTATAGAACTAATCGAGATCTATCAAACAAGATCCATATTCGATATGAAATTCATTACGGATTCAAAGATATAATCCGTTTTTTTGCCGGTTAGAATAGAACTAGGGACAATTTAATCAAGACGGAGGGAGTACATTTTTATTTTTCAATTCCCGTGTTTCTCCAATCTTATTTTTCTCAAATTTAAAATTAATAACCTTGCATATTACTAATAGTTGCATCTAGGAGAGAGAGAGAGAAAAAAAAAGTGGCCGAGGACAGACCTTAGGAACAATTATTCAGTCCAACTCTCATGGATTGACAGAAAAGTGGCCAAGGACAGACCTTAGGAACAATTATTCAGTCCAACTCTCATGGATTGACAAGTTCATACGCCATATTATGGTGTCAAATATACCGACCAGAAACTTCCCCAACTTCTTGTACTGCACCATGGCGGTATCTAGTTTTTCCCATTCTTAAAAAAAAAAAAAAAAGTCAGACTACAGTTCTTGACCGGGGAATTCCCGACTGAATTCCCGACGCCGCGGCGGGGCCACTGCGGCCATCGGAAGGCTGATCGGATCCGACCAAAAATTCTAAAAAAAAAAACCGAGTGGGTCTATGTAGGAATAAATGGCATCCGATATGTGTAGGTAGCCGATCCAAACACTTCATTTTTTTGTAAACATTTGTATACAAAAACATGAAGTGTTTGGATCGGCTACTTACACACATTGGATGCCGTTTATTCCCGCGTGGGCCCACTCAGTTTTTTTTTTAGAATTTTTGGTCGGATCCGATCAGCCGTCCGGTGGCCGGAGTGGCCCTGCCGCGGTGTCGGGAATTCCCGTCGGGATGCTCAGACTTTCTGATTCTTAAATTAGTTTGATGCGACCCCCCTTTGGAACATTTCAAAATGCAATGCATTACATAATTTCGCGAGCTCTTGAGGCAAATGGCTGCGCAGTTGGATGGACCGCGGACGGTTTGACAAAAATGGGGTATTGATTTTCAAGGATAAGGCAGGCTGAATATATATCAGTACTATAAAATAGTCCTTGCTCGTCATTAGAATAAACAAAAATCACCAAACATGGCCTATATAAACCGCAAACCTATTCGACCCTCCTGATTAACTCTTCCTCCTCCCGGCCTCGGCCACTTCTCCGTCGCCTCCTCTCATACTCAATAGAAAGAAATGGCTCTTCTTCTCCTAAACTTCGTTTTCACAGCCATGACTATTATGTCAGACCTTCTTTCTCGCTTGATCCTGCAAGTAATAGCCGTTCTTGTCGTGTTTGTGATCCGAGCATTTAGAATCCTCCCCAATTTGTTGGCCGAGGATTTGATCAGACCATTTGGACTCTGCCCCAAATTGTTGGCTGAGTATTTGATCCGAGCATTTGAACTCCTCCCCAAATTGTTGGCCGAGTATTTGACGGAACTTTTGGTGGGAGTAATAAAAAGTTACATCTTTGATCTCTTTAATTATCTCAAGGGTCTTTTGGCATCTACTCTCACGGAACGGACTTCAGGCTCTGGCACCGGGTCAGTGATCGGATCAAGAACTAATTGAGCAGACATGGAATTCAAATTTTTGGGTTGCAGAAAGTGTCTGTGTATTTTTTTTTTTGGTACTTACGTGTATGTGTCAGTATAATGGTCAGCCAAAACTTTGAAGAGGAAATCAGAACTACGGAAGATGGATTCGGAGCAACTAGGAGGAGGTGCTGTCCCGTGTGAGCGGGGTCTTGTTCTGATAATCGGAAACGTTGACTTCGTGGAACTCGTCGTGCGCGGTACCGCGCTATGCGCCTCTGAGCCGTTGGATCGTGCATTCAATAGTTCGAATCTCATCTCGGTAATGAACACCCATTGCATCAACTTCAATTTCCAGCCTTTGAATATTTTGGTCCTTTGCGAGAAAACCAGCCCATCCCTTAATGCCCAGATTTCTGCCTGCCTTGATACTAGAATCAAAAATAATTCTCCTATGGAAACCCCCAATCTAAATTTCCACCATGTCCGGTTGTTGTTCAAAATGTTAGTAGATTTATTATTTTGTAAGTTGTATTATGGTTGGTAGTTATTTGTATTATGTAAGATTTTGATTTCCGTCCTCTATAATTTTATTTTCTATTTCCATAACAAAATAATGGCATTTCACATTTTTTTTTAAAGTCATATTAGACTTCCTACTTGGCAAAGAAAAATATTGGAGAGACTTTCAAATATGAGACACAAGTATTTGCGAAGTGGAAAAATCAAATGATATTTTAATTACTAATATCTTTAAAAATGTCTGAAATGGTTGTTCGAAGGCATTATAATAAACATATAAACAAAAAAAGGGCAAAAGGTCAAAATCAAACTCGTAATCTATCTTGATGATTATGCTCCCAAACAGTCCTGCTATTGCAAAATATATTATGCAGTTGCATGTCATCCACATATTCTGCAGATTGTTAATACATTTTGGGGGATTGATTTTCATACTCTCATTTTTTGTTTTATTGTGATAGTATTAATTTACAATTTGATTCTTCCAAATGTGAAAGAGTAAACAAACGAAAGGTTACTATAATTTGTAAGTTTACATCACAAGAGAACAAAAAATGAAGTGTAGTTTAAAAAAAAATAAAAAAAGAGTAGTGTAAAAATCAATTACCTATATTTTGACAATAATTCAAAAGGCCAAAAATGCAAAATGCAAAACGTAAAAAATGAGGATCCCAAACACCCCGGTACGCAAGTTCTGATAAAGGGAGAGTAAACAAAACAAAAATAAGTCTCAGATTTTTCTTTTTAAGTCCATAGATTATGATTGTAATTTTCTAGTACTCCTTTCTTACTTTTGAAAGAACAACTGAGAATATGGCACCACTAAGCTATATTTAAAGAGATACTCCTTCCGTCTCAATATAGATATTGTTTGATACATTTCGATTAGTTCTGTATGACAGTATTTTTAAAATTACATCAACATTATAAATTACAAGATATAATCAATTGAAAAGTGGCATAAATTTCCAAAAAATACTATTAGCTCATCGAAGTAGACAGGATCAGGAGCTTACGTGAAGAACCAAAATTCCCCACCACAAATCTACACGCGCAACTGAACTTTAACCAAACAATGCCTACTAGGCTGAGTTTTTTTTCTTTTTATCCCCTAAACTATGCACACTTTCTCTACTTAGTCCCTGAACTATCAATTTGGCAATTTCATCCCCTCAACTATCATTCCGTTACCTACTTAGTCCAATAGATAACGGAAATTAAGAATTTGGACGGAAAATGTCACATAAGGCCCTGTTTGAGACCCTATAGAGCAGATGCTTGATTATGATGCCCTAGAGATAAAAATAATTATGACCCTTTAGAATAAAATGAACAAAGAAATAAGACCTTCGCACCGGTTCAAACGGATTGAAAATTGGAGCACTTAATTTTTTTAGAAGGTTTAAGTGCTTCAATTTTCAATCTGTTTGGACCAGCGTGAAAATCTTATTTTTTTTATCATATTATTCTAAAGGGTTATAATTAATTTTTTTCTCTAGGGTTTTTATAGTTAATTATTATTTTTTATTTGGGATCCTTTAGAGCAGATACTTAATTATGAGAGCTCTACAGACAAAATTAACTATGACCTTTTAGGATAAAATGATAAAAAAAAAAGATTTTCGCACCAATTCACATGGATTGAAAATTAGAGCGCTTACTTTTTAACCATATTTTTAATATATAAACAGTCTAAATTCTATATAAGGAGGTCAGTGTTTTTGGAAAAAATATATAAAGTGCCACGTAAGATCTTGATATATGAACCTTGTAAAAAAAATTAAATGCTCTAATTTTCAATCTGTTTGAACCGGTGCGAATGTCTTATTTTTTTGATTATTTTATCCTAAAGGGTCATAATTAATTTTTATCTCTAGGGTTGATATAATCAAATATCTGCTCTACAGGGTCTCAAATAAAGCATTACGTGGCATTTTCCGTCCAAATTCTTAATTTCCGTTATCTATTGGACTAAGTAGGTAACGGAATGATAGTTGAAGGGATGAAATTGCCAAATTAATAGTTCAGGGACTAAGTAGAGAAAGTGTGCATAGTTTAGGGGATAAAAAGAAAAAAAACTCCTACTAGGCTACTACTACCATGATTATGCAGATTATGAAGAACCTATCTTTCTTTCCAAAAGAAGAACACGAGGTAGCTTGCTCAGAAAGTGGTTGCGTAAGAAGTAACCAAGAACATCTATCGAAAATTTTGTCTACAATGTTAAAAGGTGATCTTTGAATCACCAAAATGGAATACATAAATTACATTTGATCCCAAAGCCGATCGCATAAACTACACAAAGCAAAGAAGAATAGACACATAAATTAGTTAACACCCAACAAACATATTACAGCATACATAGCTACTGAATAAAACAACAGCGACCCGAGATGTCAAATAACACAAGGAGATGAATTCTTCAGTTTAGGAACTTTGAACGCTGATGTGAACAATTTTGGAGTCTCTGAAGTGGGAAAGGGTTCAACTGCTCTTCTCTTTGAACTTCTGCACCGAATAGCAACATCTACCCTCAGTAAACCAATATAAAACCTTCACAAAATGGAAAACAGATTCCTTAAACTTCATGCTTTCTTAAAGTACAATTAACGTTGGTGCTCTATGTCATAAACCAAAATCAATATGGCTTTTACCACCATATTGCATAAATAACGGATTGACAAGCGCAAAGCCATGATTTAAGCATCAATTTCAGTTGCCAAACAAGTATATGTTGAATGCGATATCCTTTCCATGACTACAGTAAGTAACTAAACCGTTGTCTGCTAATTGAATTTTAAAAAGGTGATATATTGTTCGATATTCTAACTTTCAATGGACTGTTCATTTCTCAGACTCAACGCTGTCTCCAAATTCTCGTGCCTAGTGATGTGTTTTTATTTCAGTAGGTCTTCATTGTAATTGCCAATTGGAAGGTATGCCTTCCTGGTATTTCTCAGTAACGTTGTGTTCTTTGAATAAACCTTTTTGGATCACCAAAAAAAAACTGTTATTGCCTAGTGATATTGGTTCAAACTTGAAGATACTGCAAGTTCTGTGAAGAAATCAAAACCACTATAACCGAAGCAAATCAAGCATTATCTATGAACACTTTAAAAGGTTCATAAGGGTAGTTAAACAAAAGCAGAAAAAATGGAGTCGTTAGCAGAAAAGCACTATGAATATAGCAAGACAATCCAGAACACCCAAAACACCAAGCTTATTATTTGTAACTCCATTATGCATATCATTCAATTACCTTCTCAACTACTTGCGAAGGATGTGATTCTCTCTTCAGACTGATATTTCTTGCATCATTGCCTTCGTTCGAGCGAGATCTTGTTGAGCAACGGCGTAAAACTGGTGTAACAGAAGCACTTTTACCGTTTCTTAACAACTCTAGTTCTCTTGAAAGCCTGGAAAGTAAATCTTTTAAGTTATAAACCAAAATGAATCTGGCTTTTACCAGCATATTCTCTTGCCTAGTGATTGTGTTTTTGTTTCTGTAGGTGTTCGTGTTACTTATGAAGTATGTTTAAAAGTGTCATACAACGTCTATTGTGTAAATATATATGAAGAACAATCTTTATAATTTGGAGGATTCGATCTCCATATATGAAGAACCAACTGAATTCTTCATTTTGAAGATTTGAAGAACGAAAGTGAAAATTGGAAGTATCGTAGGAGTTCTCAAATAGCTACTGCCCAGCTAGATTTTAATGGATTAATGGACGTGTCCATTAGATTATTCTTTCTATTTAAAAAAAGAAAGAAAGAAAAGAAAAGATTGGAACTCGTCATCCTTTTTTTTGACGGAACTCATCTAGATTTGTTACTGCACAGATAGATTTTAATGGAATGGACGTGTGCATTAGATTATTTTTTCTCAAAAATAGAAAAAGATCGATTGGAACTCATTTTAGAAATTAAATAGTCCCTCTAGTTTACATGAATTCTCATTTTCGGGAAATTGTCCAAGTTTAAATTCAAAAGTGAAGTGGCAAGCCTATAAATACTAGACTTAGAAGACAAAACAAGCGCCGATCAATTGTCCAAAGACTTTTACTGTCATTTACTTTTCTTTTCTTTACATTCCGGTTCTAGGACTAGGAGTATTGTAGCCACCATCGACTATAACTTTTGTTACCTTCGACTGTAATCTTTGAAGTTTAATAAAAGTTTTATTTTGTTATTCATCTTTCTACTTTGGTTTGCTTCCGAAGAAATCCTGAAAATGGTAGGGAACCAAACTCTACCTCCAAACACCCACATTCAAGCAATCCATCCAAAAACTTGGTCGATTTTGACTGAGTGAAGTTTTTAATAAGCAAATACTAGGGGCATTTTTGCAAACGCCGGAAAATTAACCTAAATTCTCAGCCCTAAGGGATAAGCTCGTTGCTCGGTCCCTTACAAATATAAGCTTTGTCCCTATCGATTTCGAGAGTTGCCTAACACCGCGTCCCTTATGACAGGCTTGTCCTTTGAAGTGCAATTGGTCGGAGTAGTCGGTGCATAGTGTACATAATGACATTGACGGCATTAATGAAACAAACACAATTGAAGGGCAAAATTATCATTTCTCTCAAAAAGGGACTAAATTGATATTTAATGCGAAATAGAGGGACTATTTTCTAGAATTCTACCTTTTACTTTTATTTTGCAAATAAAGAAAAAACATATGTAATATATTTCTTACCTCATTTAGTTTTATTGAATATTAAAAAAACTAAAACTTTTATAATATTCAATATCGCAAATATATTAGGATATCCGAAAAGAAGCAACCTCTTTATTAAATGTTTTGGTATCATATATTTTTCCAATCGGAGTTTTACAATCTCGTAATGCCCACGGGTGAATAAGTATGTTCTTTTATTCCAATGATGAGCAAAGCACTATATTATAATAGCCTTTTTTTTTTTTTTGCTCGGCAAACGAAACAATTTATAAAACTCGAACGGGGTACATCGAGGAAAAAGAAAATTTACAATCACATCCAACCGATAGTTGAATGTCCACCTAAAGACTATGTTACAATTTTAATTTTCGGATACCATCTAAGAAGAACTTGAACTCCTCAACGGTGTAGACCTTGATATCAAACTTTGCCTTCATCCACATTGCAACTCTAGTTTTGACTAGATCCCCCACCTCCCAAGCTTGTTTCGAACAGTTATTGAAGATATAGTCATTCCTTACCAACCATAGAGACCATAGTGTTGCATAGAAACAAGCTTCCCATACATGTTTCTCGAGGTTGTAAAATCCATTATCAAACCACCAATTAGCTAAAACGGGAACCGATCTTGGACAAACCCATTTAATGTTCCACCAATCTAAAATTATCGACCATACACTCCATGAGAAATGACAATGGAGAAACAAGTGCTGATGGGTTTCAAGGCTCAAAGAGCAAAGGGGGCATAAAGCTAGTTGAATCTCATTGATCAGGTTTCTACTAAGAAGGACTGACCTGGTAACTGCCCTTTCCTTAACAGCCATCCAAGCAAAGATTTCCACCTTGGGGGGGCCCAAATTCTTCCATACAGAACCCAACAGTTGACTGCTCGAATGGGTTTGCTGTTCCCAATGCCCATAAGCTGACTTGACAGAAAATATTCCATCACCCGACCACCTCCACTGCAATGTATCAGGCTTCAACGGATTTAGAATAACTCGTTGGAGTCTCTGTTTCAAGTTATCCATCTCTTGCTTCTCTCGACCAAGCATGTCTCGCCTAAACGTTAAATCCCAAGACCCCTCGGTCCTCAAGTTACAGATCAACATCTCTTTTTGGGTAGATAAAGAAAACAGCCTGGGATAATCTTGTTTCAATGAGGCTTCACCTAACCAAACATGTTCCCAAAAAACAGTGGCATCTCCGGAGTTTACTTGGACTCGAAAGCTATCTCGAATGGAGAAACCCAATTGGGATGATGGGTTTTCCAGAGAGCAAATATCTGACCAGATTCTTGATGTTGAGCCAGGGCTGAGAGCATAGGGCAGCCAACAGTTAGTATTCAGACCATATTTTCCTCGGATTACTTTCACCCATAAAGCTTCTTTATCCTTACCAAATCTCCACCACCATTTTGTCAAAAGAGCTAGGTTCTGTTGAACTATTTTTTTGATCCCCAATCCTCCATTAGATTTCTTCCGAGTAATCTCATCCCACTTGACCACGTGCATTTTGTTTTTGTCGTTCGAGTCACCCCAGAAAAATTTTCTTTGTAGTTTCTCCAATTTCCTCGCAACAGCTGCTGGCATTTTAAACAAAGACATAAAATATACGGGGATGTTTGCAGTGTTGGAGTTAATAAGAGACAACCTTCCCCCGGTAGAAATACATCGATTACGCCAAATACTCAACATTTTCTCAGTCCTTTCCAAAACGGGGTCCCACGTTTTGATCCTTCCTGGATTAGCACCTAACGGCAAGCCGAGATACTTGATCGGAAGCTGCTCCACTTTACAACCCATGATCTGGGCTAAGGATGAAGTTGCTTGAGGTGAAATGTTAACTCCACAGAGGGAGCTCTTCGAGAAATTAATTCTCAGGCCAGACATCAATTGAAAACATCTTAGAATTCTTTTAATGTTTGCCATCTCATCTGGATCATTATTGCAAAAGAGAATCGTATCGTCCGCAAATTGTAGATGAGAAATATTGACTCCATTACGACCCACTTTGGTTCCTTTAATGATATTTTGATTCTTTGCTCGTTCTAGCATTATATTGAGGGCCTCCACAACAATATTAAAGAGGAATGGAGATAAGGGATCGCCTTGTCTCAACCCTTTCTGAGTATAAAATTCCGGTGACGGTGATCCATTGATCAAGATAGACATTGAAACCGAAGAGCAACACTCTAAAATCCAATCCCTCCATTTGTCCCCAAAGCCCAATCTTGATAGCATACTACTGAGGAAGCTCCAATTGACGCAATCGTATGCTCTTTCAAAGTCCAATTTTAAGATGAGGCCCCCATGCTCCCTAGTTTTCCAACTGTGGATAGCCTCATTGGCTATAAGGACTCCATCCAGAATTTGTTTCCCATAGACAAAGGCAGCTTGAGTCTCCCCAATAACCGATCGCATCTGACCCTTAATTCTATTCGCTAAAACTTTGGATAAGATTTTATAGACCCACCCCACCATACTAATGGGACGGTATTCCTTAAAAACAATAGGGCATGCTACTTTAGGAATAAGAGAAACAAAAGTGGAGTTGATACCTTTGGTAAGCTTCCCATTTGAGTGGAACTCGCCAAAAAATTTGATGACATCCTCCTTCAAGAAGACCCAGCCTTGCTTAACAAAAGAAAAATTAAAGCCATCGGGACCCGGGGCTTTGAAGTTGCTACAATCTTGAAGGGCTGCCAGGATTTCCTTTTCCTCAAAAGGTTTCTCAAGCTGCAATGCTTTCTCCTGATCGACTTTCCTGGGAAAAAGACCTCCCAGGTCAGGCCTAATTCTTCTTTCTTCTGTAAAGTTTGTCCGAAAGTATTCAGTTGCTGCTTCTTTGATCTGGACTGGATCCACCAAAAGACTTCCATTTACCCATACCGAACCCACCAAATTCCTCTTGAAACGGTTATTTGCTGAGATTTGGAAAAACCTAGTGTTTCTATCCCCGAGCTTCAGCCACTTAATACGGGATTTTTGCTTCCAAAGTGATTCCGTCAAGTTAGAGAGCCTCCAAAACTCAGACTTTAGGGAGCACCGAGTTGCTTTTTCCTCTTCATTTAGCTGCCTAGTTTCAGATAGGGTATCAAGATGATGAAGTTTGGCTTCAGTATGTTGGAGAGCACAATTGATATCCCCAAAGTCTTGTTTATTCCAGAGTTTCACTCTATCCTTCACTGCCCGCAATTTCTGAACGATAATATAGCCTTCCTCTTATCATTTCTGATGGTTGTCAGTTTACAGTTTATAATAAAGCAATCACCATACTTTTCATAGTGGAGTATCTCAAATGTTTCTATCTCTTTTTTATCCGGTGAAT
Organism: Rhododendron mucronatum var. ripense; assembly: GCA_019656295.1. Taxonomy (NCBI): domain Eukaryota; kingdom Viridiplantae; phylum Streptophyta; class Magnoliopsida; order Ericales; family Ericaceae; genus Rhododendron; species Rhododendron mucronatum. The sequence continues at coordinate 152,688 of BPLT01000146.1, read as the reverse complement.
CTCTGATTTTGCGGATCAAAAAAAAAAATCTCTGATTTTTAATGATGAGCAAAGCATTATATTATAATAGCCACAGGTCTTATCACTGGTTTGGTTTTCCGTGGAAAAAAAAAAATAGAACTTGAAGAAAAGGTAAAGGGTAGTATTGTAATTCAGGTCGATGGCTGTGAAAACGAAGTTTGTACTTGCTGCAAAAACAATTTGCTGTAATTTGTATGTCAGTGGAACAAGACACTTGTATTGGCACCTATGTAAAAAGCTACTGTGCACCTATATTACTCTAGAAATTATGCATAATGGGCTCAATCACGAATTTAAAATTCAAACAATGGTTTTACATTAATCAACCCTAGCTTTTAAATAAACGTGGAATCATAAGTGAATATATATAACTCTCAAGGATACTTTCTTTTTTCTTTACTTACAGAAAAAAAAAACGGTACATTTTTTTTTTCAATTCCCGTTTTTCTCCAATCTTTTTTTTTCTAAAATTTAAAACTAATAACCCTTGCATATTAATAGTTGCACCTAGGAGAGAGAGAGAGATAGAAAAGTGGCCAAGGACGGACCTTAGGAACAATTATTCGGTGCAACAATTATTCTCTGTTTATATGGGTGTTCTTTTTTTTAATTTTTTATTAGCAGTTGTTCATCTCCTTTCCTATATGGGTGTTCTTTTTCTTTTTTTTTAATGAGCAATCCTGTTGTTCATCTCCTTTTCCTTGATGTACCCCTTCGAGTTTTTATATAAAATATTCATTTGCTGAGAAAAAAAAAACTCTCATGGATTGGCAAATTCATACCCCATAATATGATGTCATCAAATATACCACACCACAAACTTTACTTAAAGTACCAAAATAGCTGACCGCACCAGTTGCACCAGAATATCAGATTACATTAAAATTCAAACGATGCATAAGCAGTGACACACTATTTTATACAATGAACTCCAAGACAAGTGACAAATAATTATAAACTAATGATTTTTAAGGATAAGGAAATTAGATGCAACCCAACCCTACTCAACAAGATCTTCCGTTCTGGCCTCTCAAGTTTAAATATAAATATTCACATTTCTCAAAGAAGGTTGCAACAAATTTTATTTTATTTGTTAAACAAAACAAAAATCACCAAACATGGCCTCTATAACACTTCCTAATTATCACTAAACATGGTATTCGTCGCTCCTAATTAACTCTTCCTCCTCCCGCTGCGGCCTCTGCCACTTCTCCGTCGCCTCCTCTCATACTCAATAGAAAGAAATGGTTCTTCTTCTTCTAAACTTTGTTTTCACAGCCATGATCATTATGTCAAACCTTCTTTCTCGCTTGATCCTGCAAGTAATAGCCGTCCTTGTCGTGTTTGTGATCCGAGCATTTAGACTCTTCCCCAATTTGTTGGCCAGGTATTTGATCAGACCATTTGGACTCCGCCCCAAATTGTTGGCTGAGTATTTGATCCAAGCATTTGGACACCTCCCCAAATTATTGGCCGAGTATTTGATGGAGCTTTTGGTGGGAGTAATAAAAAGTTACATCTTTGATCTCTTTAATTATCTCAAGGGTCGCTTGGCATCTACTCTCACGGAACGGACTTAAGGCTCTGGTACGGGGTCAGCGATGGGATCAAGAACTAATTGAGCAGACAAGGAATTCAAGTTTTTGGGTTGCTGGAAGTGTATTTTAAGTGTATGTGTATTTTTTTTTGGGTACTTAAGAGAAAGTTTACCAGCATAGGTAAACAATCTTTTATAGTTATTTTACCTATTTAAGTCCCGGCTGCAGCAGATTAGACAAGCAAGAAGTTATTTACTCTTTAGAAATGGTAGATCGCTACTTGTGCTGAACGACTGTTCACGAGGTAAGAATTAAAATACTATTTTCTTCTCTCTCTTCCCTATCAAACAACTTTTCTCGTTCTTTTCTCCTCTCCCTGCAACTCTTGAACGGGATCTTCAAACAGGACTAGGTTCGACGACCGACCGCATGTTTAACAATCAACTCGTAAACTTGCTCTAAGTGTGTGTGTCTGTATAATGGTCAGCCAAAAATTTGAAGAGGAAATCAAAACTAAGGAAGATGGATTAGGAGCAACTAGGGGGAGGTGCTGTCCTGCGCGAGCGGAGTCTTGTTCTGATGATCGGAAACGTTGACTTCGTAAAACTCGTCAAATAGAACAACTATGCAAAAAATTAGCTTGATCGGATATCATTAAATGCGTAATCGAAATACACATAACTTGGCAATACTCAGTTCCAATGGATTTGATCTAGCGTTTCGCATCCATTCTTTTAAGGATAAAAATATTTCGATTAAGCACTTAATGATATTCAATTGAGCTAATTGTTGGCATAATTGTTCTACTAGACGAGCTCTATGAAATCAATGTTTTCCATCATCGGCGTGCAACCGAAACATACCTCGCTAGCCCGGGACAACTTATGCTGTCCTCTTGAGGGACAGCACCTCCCCAGTGGAGCCTCTTTTTTTTTTTTTTGAGATAGAGTGGAGCCTCTGTATGGATGTCAACTTTTGGCATTTAAATTTTTGCACTTCGGGTGTTTGACCCTCCCTCCCCCTGGAATAAAAGTTTTCGATGGTGTTGTGCATTGTTGTGCGCAATACCATACTATGCACTTCCGAGTCGTTGGATCTTGCATCCAACGGCTTGGATCTCATCTCGACAATAAACGGCTCTCAATTATTGGTTGTCGAGATGAGATCGGAACCATTAGATGCACGATCCAATGGCTCGAAAATGCGCAGCAGCATCAACCCGAATTCCGAAAGATCCAATGAGCTCTTAACTCAATTGGCATCACTCATCGTCTTCCTTAGTGGAGGCTTGGGTTTGAGGCTCATGAGGGGCGTTGGTTGGTGTTTTGGGATATGGACAGTCTTTGAAGCCTCTATGAACTAATTTACTAACTTCTCGCTAACCTCTGCTGATGTGTACAATATTAGCAAATAAATAAGGGTGAAAAAGAGGGATATGCAAAATTAAGGAGAGATGAGCTTTTTTTACTTCCCTTTTTCGGTTCCACGTAAAAGACCCTTTAGCTGTAATCTTTTTTTGTTTGGGCAAACCAACGATGCATTAATAAAACACAATAAAGTGCTTACAATTGGGGGATATTCCATCCCAATCAAATCCGCATAAAAAGCAATAACAATACAACTAGGAATAACAAGGTAGATATAAAAATCTCCCACCGAAATCGGTGCATCATTTGGCAACGCATCTTCATGACGATTTGCCTCGCGATAGATATGCTTGATGGAAACGTCTTCAAATTCTTGCATCAGACAAATGCAGTCAAGTAGTAAAATATTACCTGAAGGATGATTTGCCGTGTTCTTATGATTTGGCAGTTGAATAACACCCATTGCATATAACGCTTCAATTTCCAGCCTTTGGAATATTTTGGTCCTTTGCGAGAAAACCAGCCCATCCCTTAATGCCCAGATTTCAGCCTTGATACTAGAATCAACAATGATTCTCCTATGGAAACCCCCTATCCAATTTCCACCATGATCCCGAATAATTAATTCCACCATGACCGGTTGTTGTAATTTGTTTTTCTTCTTGTTCAAAATGTTACTGTAGTAGTAGATTTAATTATTTTGTAAGTTGTATTATGGTTGGTAGTTACATGTATTACGTAAGATTTTTGATTTCTGTCCTCTATAATTTTATTTTCTATTTCCATAACAAAATAATGGCATTTCACATTTTTTTTAAAAGTCATATTACACTTCCTACTTGGCAAAGAAAAATATTGGAGAGACTTTCAAATATGAGACACAAGTATTTGTGAAGTGGAAAAATCAAATGATATTTTACTTACTAATATCTTTAAAAATGTCTAAAATGGTTGTTTGAAGGCATTATAATAAACATATAAACAAAAAAGGGGCAAAAGGTCAAAAACAAACTCCTAATCTATCTTGATGATTATGCTCCCAAACAGTCCTGCTATTGCTAAATATATTATGCACTTGTCATCCACATATTCTTCAGATTCATAACACATTTTGGGGAACTGATTTTCCTACTCCCCTTTTTTTTGTCTTATTGTGATTATATTAATATACAATTTGATTCTTCCAAATGTGAAAGAGTAAACAAACAAAAAGTTACTATAATTTGTAAGTTCACATCACAAGAGAACAAAAAATGAAGTGTAGTTTAAAAAAAAAAAAAAAAAAGAGTAGTGTGAAAATCAATTACCTACATTTTGACAATATGAGGATCCCAAACACCCCGGTATGCAAGTTCTGATAAAAGGAGAGTAAACAAAACAAAAATACGTCTGAGATTTTTCTTTTTAAGTCCATAGATTATGATTGTAATTTTCTAGTACTCCATTTGAAAGAATAACTGAAAACATAGCACCACTAAGCTATATTTAAAAAGATACTCCTTCCGTCCCAATATAGATCTTGTTTAATACATTTCGATTAGTTCTATATGACAATATTTTTAAAATTACATAAATTATAAATTACAAAATGTAATCAATTGAAAAGTATCATGAATTCCCCAAAAGGACTATTTACTCATTGCAGGAGACAGGATCAGGAGCTTACACGAAGAACCAAAGTTTCCCACCACAAATCTACACGCGCAACTGAACTTTAAACAAACAATGCCTACTGGGCTACTACTACCATGATTATGCAGATTATGAAGAACCTATCTTTATTTCCAAAAGAAGAACACGAGGTAGTTTGCTCAGAAAGTGGTTGCGTACGAAGTAACCAAGAACATCTATCGAAAATTTTGTCTACAATGTCAAAAGGTGATCTTTGAATCACCAAAATGGAATACATAAATTACATTTGATCCCAAAGCCAATCGCATAAACTACACAAAGCAAAGAAGAATAGAAACATAAATTAGTTAACACCCAACAAACATATTACATGCATACATAGCTACTGAATAAAACAACAGCGACCCGAGAGGTCAAATAACACAAGGAGATGAATTCTTCAGTTTAGGAACTTTGAACGCTGATGTGAACAATTTTGGAGTCTCTGAAGTGGGAAAGGGTTCAACTGCTGTTCTCTTTGAACTTCTGCACCCCTACAGAATAGCAAAATCTACCCTCAATAAATATAAAACCTTCACAAAATGGAATAACAGATGCCTTAAACTTCATGCTTTCTTAAAGTACAAATAACGTCGGTGCTCTATGTCGTAAACCAAAATCAATGTGGCTTTTACCAACATATTGCATAAATAATGGATTGACAAGCGCAAAGCCATGATTTAAGCATCAATTTCAGTTGCCGAACAAGTATATGTTGAATGCGATATCCTTTCCATGACTACAGTAAGTAACTAAACCGTTGAATTTTAAAAAGGTGATATATTGTTCGATATTCTAACTTCATTTCTCAGACTCAACGCTGTCTCCAAATTCTCGTGCCTAGTGATGTGTTTTTATTTCTGTAGGTCTTCATTGTAATTGCCAATTGGAAGGTATGCCTTCCGGGTATTTCTCCGTAACGTTGTGTTCTTTGAATAAACCTTTTTGGATCACCAAAAAAAAAACTCTGTTATTGCCCAGTGATATTGGTTCAAACTTGAAGATACTGCAAGTTCTGTGAAGAAATCAAAACCACTATAACCGAAGCAAATCAAGCATTATCTATGAACACTTTAAAAAGTTCATAAGGGTAGTTAAACAAAAGCAGAAAAAATGGAGTCGTTAGCAGAAAAGCACTATGAATATAGCAAGACAATCCAGAACACCCAAAACACCAAGCTTATAATTTGAAACTCCATTATGCATATCATTCAATTACCTTCTCAACTACTTGCGAAGGATGTGATTCTCTCTTCAGACTGACATTTCTTGCATCATTGCCTTCGTTCGAGCGAGATCTTGTTGAACAACGGCGTAAAACTGGTGTAACAGAAGCACTTTTACCCTTTCTTAACAACTCTAGTTCTCTTGAAAGCCTAGAAATTTCTTCACTCTTTTTCACCGAGGCTTCTTCAAGTTCGGATTTCAACTTTAGTATTATACGGTCTTTCTCACTGTTTGAGGACTGCAATATCTCCATACTTGCAAGAAGTTTCTGTATCTTCTCATTTGCCTGTTCAACTTCAGTACTTTTACTCTTCAACCGGTCAGTGAGGTCGCTCTCCCTCTTTTTATACTGGTTCCAGACGAAGTCCCTCTCTGCCAAGAGGGCTGTCACCTTTGAACTGTTCTCCTGCAGATGCATTAAAATAGAGGGCTCTTTTTCAGAGGAAAACGGAAGGGAATTTTAACAAACATTTCCGACTTGAAGAAGTGACACATACATTTGCATCACTGCACTTAGAAGAGAGGTGGTCAAACCATGCTCTAAAATCCGCCAATTCACTGACTGCATCATCTGTACTTGTAATAGAAGATACTTCAGTATAAATAGTTTGATTCTGCAACAGAATTAAATCAAGTCCACATAAACTGAATGCCAAGTGCCAACCATTCCCAGAACCCAAAAAGGGAGGGAATGAATACAAACCAATCAAATAATTCACTCACTATAGCAGCATCATAGAACTGATAATTTACAAGACAAACTGTTTATTCGTTTCTTCTAACAGATGATCATTAAGACCTTATTAATGATATCAGAAAGCCTTCAAATGACGAGAAATAGAATAGAAGATGCAGTCAAACCTTCAAGGATACATGAGAAACATGTATATATTCTGATTGAAATTTCAAATTATCACTATTTAGCTGTACTCCTGCTAAGACTCTAAGAACATAAGGTGGCCCCTTAATGCCTTGTATCCATTCCCATACAAACACAAATGCTCTACTTGCTCACTTTACGCAGGGTTGCATCATTACGATGAGAACGAATGAGGAACTTGGTGGAACTTCATTGAACATAGAAGACATATTCGCAGTAAAGCTTGCACTACTTAGCACACACAAAAGGGAAAAAATATAAGCTTTCCCCCTCTTTCCTAGTTTCCTAGACTTCCATTCATTTCCCACTTCTTATGTTAATGCCAACTATCAAAATATTGAACTTTGCAAAGACACATAGATAAGGGGGTGAATGGGAGCGAATACATGATCCTAATCCAAAAATTTCTAGTTATATCATCACAGTTCACTCGCAACCAAACCAGAATGATGCGTAAATTTCTCCTAAATGCTCATTCACAAGAAGAAAAAGAACTAACCTAATTTAAATTTGTAGTTAAAAGCATCTCTCTGCTTCTGACCCAACGTCAAATCCCAATATGCTGCATCAACATCACGCACCATCTCTTGAACAACCATTTCGCTTTTCATCTACACAAGGAAATCAAACCAACCACTTCTTGTCAGAAAAGCACCCTAAACCAAAATACTACTCCAATCAGAAAGAAAACTCAAAAATTGACACTGGTTATTCATTGATGGGTTCCCGAAGAAACAACCCTAAATTATAAATAAAAAATTGAATTCAGTAAATCTCAATAAAAACCCAAAACCCTAAATTCAAGAAAAAATACACAAAATTTGAAATTTGCGTTCAAATTGAGGGTTACCCAAGACATAATAAAAACCCAAAACCCTAACTTCAAAAAAAAAAACACAAAATTTGAAATTGGGTGCAAATTGATGGGTTACCCGAGAGATCTTGTCTTGAAACCGTTCGCGCTGCGATTTAAGTCGATCTTCAAACATGTCTGTTTTTTCAAGGAGATATTCGATCTGGGTTTTCTGGGTTTCGATCATGTTTAAGAGGGAGATGAATACCTCACCCCATCGTCTACGAGCGGAGGCAAAATTATTGGAGCCTTTGAGGGTGCCCATTGTATCGTATTGTATTGTACTGTATTGTAGTATAACTGTAGAAGAAGAAGGGATTCAGGTTGAAGGAGAAATCGGATTTGTTACCGTTAGGTTCAGAGTAGTGGCTCAACGGTCTACTGGTGAAATATTTTTGGAAGGAGCCTTTCTCGACTGCGTTGTGTGCTTTATTCAGTTGCCGTGTATTTGGGCCCAATACAAGCCCAGGTTAGCAGCCCAAGCCTATCCCCGGATGAGCACCGAAGTATGAACGGTGTCGATTGTCAGAGCCGCGACGAGGAGTTGGCTAAGTGGTGGAAATTCAGGACCTGTTTGAAGACTGCGGTTCGAGTCCCCATAGTCAATTAATAGGGCTAAATATACTCATAACATCAACAACCCGTGGTGGGACTTTAGTATTGGTCATGCCATAGTCGCAGCGGGTCCTCTGCGGTGGTGGTATGGTGTGGTGAGGCAATATCTCTGGCGGAGTGATGAGTTACAATATTCTTTATCACTTTTATAGTATTCACCCAAAAAAAAAAAATTCGATCAATAGAATGGCGGAGCCACATGCGAGGGGTGCGGTAGGTGTCACCCCAACCTTAGTCTCACAATTCGTCAAGCCTAATCTCAAGCTAATGCTGTATTTTAGAAGGGAAAAAAAATATGCGTATCCCCTTTCTAATTACCATTAGCAAATCGTATATCCATCATCCCCTATGTAATAATTTCCCACCTACTATATAGCTCCAAAAATTATTTCGCTTACAAACGGCCCTTATAAGAGTGGCGGTAAAAACCCAAACAAGCAACGTGTCATTTGGTGGGTATTAACCCATTCGCATATAAGCGCTTGAGTGTATTCAAGCGCTACAACGCTGAAATAACACATGTCATACTCTCAGGAAAAGGTCGAACCAAACATATCTAATACTATATAATTTCTGGCTCTTCGCTTAATTATTTCACTTGTCTGGCTAAAGAGAAGAAAAGTGCTTACAAATAGGGCTTATCCAAGGTCTGCAAGTAATTATTAGGACGACCAAGTTGCCTCCGGCTCTGATGAAAATTGAATGACTAAAATGCACTCATCTTCTGCTTTTGAAGTGATGTTTCCAATCTATTTAAGAGCAAATTTATCGGTTGTTAAGTAAAAAACTAAAAATGCTAGTAAATAGTATATATTTTTTATTTTATCTACTCACGTCTTTTTTACCGCCACACCAATACTATTTATTTTACATATTTTTTATTAAAATATTATTCTTTTTTTTTTTCTCTTTTCTTTTCTTATTCTTCTTCCTCCCACTTTGGGTTTGAACCCTTAGAATAGGCACAAGAAGCCTTAGAACAATCCCACACCAGATCTGGATTTTTGGAATCAAATGGCCAACAAAAGTTCCCCTACTTGAGGAACCACAAATTTATAGGCAGGCTTATATACGATACTTTATACATGAATATACATGGACGGACTTAGTTTTCATCTTCTTAGGCACTTTTTCACTGCCCATGTTGACTGGTCTTGCAGGAATTGGGCGATGTCTTGGTCGGCGAGATCGAAGATGATCGTTCCAAATCCAAGCCTTTCTTCGTTCCTTCCAGACCCATTTCTTTCTTCGTTGGAGAGAGAGAGAGGAAAAAGAATAAACTATGAGAACCAGGTGAATAGTTCTTAGGTAGAAGAAGCGAAGAACTGTTCACATAAGCACTCTACCGAATTATTTACCTATGCTGCTGCAGATTAAGATTTCTCACTTTGGTTAGGTAAAATAGTTTTTCGCCTCTTAGCCATGCTGCTGTACTTACTCTTACAATTAAGAATATCTGTGGTCCCTTTGAAATGGATTCGTCTTCACTGTCAAGATAATTCGTGTAATCTTAAGTTCTTGTCACCAATGGGGTACTGATGAACACTGGTTTTTGAAAAGGTGGGGCAGTCGTACGTGTTGAATATATCTCCTAATTACACCATATATTGGGCATATCCAACTATTTTTTTTAAAAAAAATCCGAAACTAAGACCTTCAACCACAACTTTAAGTTATGCGGTCGCACTATAAACCGGAACAGATATCTCTAACTACAATCTCAAGTCATGTGGCCGCACCGTAAATTGGAGACTAGCTCCTTCTATAATTATTTCTTACAAACTTTTTCTTTGCGATAGAAGTGGCCCAAACAATTTGGCTCTTAATGAGAGTCGAACTACAGACTTGTGAGTTGTGATTGTAAGCTATTTGTCTATTCCATCTTATCCAACTTATGCTATGGGGTTTTGATGTTTTTTTATTCCTCACTAATGTAACAATATTGGACAATTTAATTTCCAGAAATTGTAATGTTTTTGGATCATTTTCCAGAATATTTTTTCATTAAAACGTACCAAAGAAGTTATCCCGATATTGTACAGCTGTCGGATTATAATTAGCTTCCTTTTTTAGGCCTTCTACCATTGCCATCCCTAGATGGGGGGCGGGGATGGGAAAGATTTGGGTTCGGGGATAGTAGTATCCACCCCCGACCCTCCCCATTACCATCCCTAGATCGGGTTATTGTTTTGGGCTTTTTTGTAAAGAGGCAGAAAGGCATTCTTAGCGAGCAAGAGCGAAGAGGGAGATAGAGATGGCGCGGTTAGAGAGAGAGAATGTGAATTCTTAGAGATTTGAATTTTGGTGTGAATTTTTGGATGTGTTGCAGAATTCACACCTCATTTTTACTATTTACATTCATTTACAGAATTCACACCCACCCTCCAAAAAAAAAAAAAACCCACCCAAAATTTTTGGGAGTGTGAATTATATCTTTTTTGAAGGTGTGAATTCTGTCTTTTTCGAACATGTGAATTCTTCATTCGGAGACATCACACCCTTTACAGAATTTACAATTATATTCACAATTCACACCTCTCAAATTACACAATTCACACCCAAAAATTCACAATTCACACCAACAAAGTTACACTTTTTACACCCATCCTCTTTCTTTTTCCTTCATTCAGAACTTTAACAAAGTGGAAGTAAAACTATTTTTCGTCTAACAAAAAATAAAAGCATCCAAATAAAGCAAAAAAAATCCACCCCTCTGTGTTCTGTCAATGATCGGAGCCTTAGCCCTCATCGGCCGTCGCCGCCAACGTCTTCCTCAGCAGACTCTTCCACCACTCCTCCTCCTCCTCCTCCTCCTTATCTTTCTGCCACTCCTCCTCCGCCGTCGATGGGCCCCAACATGGATACGGGTCCCAACTCTCCCTCAATATCTACATCTACGACGATCAAGCTCGAGATTGGCAGGCTCACGTCGTTGATGTACAGCCACGACGGCACGATCTCCCCCAGGACGATCACATCGCAAATTCCAGTGCATCTTCCATTGTCCATTAATTACAAACTTGGAACAGATTCACAAAACACAAAACACATGTTACTCGTTCAGTATACAGAATATTCAATGTGACTCCAAGATGATTCACTTCCAACCCATAAGTTACCAAATATGGTTTGGGAATCATGAGAGAGAGGATTTCACGCGAAATCAGCTAATTAAGCGTCCAATCTCAGTAAATGATCGAAGATGTAATGGTATGGGTCCTATGGGATAAAGGAGGAGGGATGTCAACACCGTGAGCACTCCTGCTGGCATTTGTTGGGCTTTGCAACAATATTAGCTTGCAACCTGGCTAGCCTGCCAGCTACGTGTATTTAGTTTGGGTGTTCAGAAATGGAAATTTTCTTGAATAGTCCGGTTCCCATAAGGGATCCTGCACGGGCTTACCGTCCGAGACTCCCATTTCCCAACCAAACTGCTACGATTCGAGCCGTTCAAAGTGATCAGAATGTGATTTTAAGGGTACACAAGAGAAATTAGCAAAAAAAATGATCAGAAAAGGCTTGATCTGAACAGTTTTTTATTGAATGGTTCAGTAAAAAACTGATCGGATCAAGCCCTTCCCGATCATTTTTTTTTGCCGATTCCTCGCGGGTACCCTTAAAATCACGTTCTAAACACATTGAGCGGCTCGGATCGTTGCAATTTCATCGGGAAAGGGGAGTCTCGCACGGTAAGCCCGTGCGGGATCCCTCATTGGATCCTCATTGTTTTCTTGAATGCTTTATATCGTCAATAGTAGCTTCTTCTTCTCTTTTTTCCCCACTTTCAATTAAATATCATGGTGGGTGGGAAAATTTCTCTGGTCTTAGGGTCTGTTTGGTTAGAGAAAAATTTGTACAGGAAAGTGAAAGTGAACGAAAGGCAATTTTATTTTCTTACATGTGATTGGTTAAAATTGAAAAGTTCGTAAGTATCTTGCCAGGAAAAATATATTTAATAACTTACCCTAAACATAAGTTATGGAGACGATAGAAAAATGAAAGTTATGGACATAACAGTAAGTATGATTAAATGTGGTAACTTTCACAATAAAATTAAAAAGTTTGTAAGTATCTTGCCAGGAAAATATATTTAATAACTTACCCTTAACATTAGTTATGGATGACGATAGGAAAATGAAAGTTATGGACATAATGGTAAGTGCCATTTAATGTGGCACTTTTCTTGTGATTTTAGTGAGAACGTAGAAGTTATATACTCATGCTTTAATGAGTTGTACAAAAAAAAATTCATTTTCTTATACTTTCTTGTAGTTTTCATGATAATAAAATACCAGAAAAGTATCAATGTTTAATTTTACCTTTCTTGCATTTTCTATCACTTTCCATACTAGCCAGGTTCCACTGAATGGGTTTATGGCCGGATACTTTGCTAGCTTGATCTTGGAAGGCTTCCTGAACACACCATGCGACCCAGGGTGTCCAAATTGACCTTCTAATCCTTTCTATCGTAGATACTCGAGCTCAAATTTTCCTACTAGCTAGGTTAAATTTGTGCATTATCAAGTTTAATTAATCAAATAGTTTGAATTTGAGATTTTGCTAACATGACACCAAATTGCTAACTTTTCAAAATCATTTTTATCAATTAGTATACTGGTAAAAAATTACTCCAATAAGGTATTTAAAAAAAAAAAGAGCAAGTGGCTGGATAAGTTTCAAAGTGGAGTAAAGAAAACTTTCTAAAATCGACCTTTTTAAAGTGGAGAATAAATTATATACACCGGCGGTGTCAACTTTTGTTTTCTCTAAATTAATTACATTGGACCATATCGGCAAAACAGTAGTGAACAAGACGACATAATTAAAATAATATAATTGATTTAGAGGAAACAAATATTTATGTCGGCAGGATAAATAATTTAATCTCTTTAAAAGTGACCGGTATCGTTTGATCATCAGCGTGCTCAAACTTGAGACCGGTTCCGTGGCCACTAATTTCCCGCCCTCGACCATTTGGGCAAGAGTCCTGGGTCTCTGAAATTGACCTTTGCTTACTTATAAGAATGAAGAATCGATCTTTCATCACCTATCAAATCTGATTGCATTTGATATTACTCATCGTTTGAATTGGCACATCGGATAAGGAGCTGTGGGGGGCCCCAACTTAGCTGGCAAATTAATAGAGCGAACGCGAAATTTTTGGGTGCCGACCGGGTACTATTACGTGGCAGTGTCCGTTGGTGATCCCAATCGTCCAAACGTGTAGCTTAGATTTAATTCTTCTCTCTCCTCTCATCCCACCACTCTTTCCTCTTTTTTCTCTTTCTAATCCGAACCGTCCAAAATATGTTTAAACGACTAGAATTGCAGAAGGATATCACATGTGTGGTACCATCCGACACCCAAAAACTTCTCGAGGTCGAACCCGTTGGATTACAATTTGGGCAGGTGAAAACAAGCCTTTATGTTTTTTGGTAAGTGAAAACGAAGCCTTTACGCGGAAGAGAAATGCATCTCTCTCTTTCTCTCAATAATTCCAAAAAGAGATTAAATTTTTTTCACCGAAAGTGGAAATTTTCATTTTTTTACCATCACCTTTTTTGGTCCTATCGTATATTCAATGATGATCTAAACTATTTATCTTGTAGATCCCACATTGTATTGTATCTAAACAAAAAATAAATTTGATCGGACATCAATAGGAGTATCAAAAATTGAATTTTACTTTGTAAAATGGATAGTTTATCTATATTATTATTAACAAAAATCAGATCGTTCATTTTACAAACCAAAATTCAAATTTTGATATATCTATCGATTTCCAATCAAGCTGATTTTTTGCATGACAATACTATGTTGCGGGTTTTAAAATATGAATGGTTCATATCACAACAACAGACATTCGGTAAGACCCATAATAAACAGTAGTGAAAATATAAAATTTTAGACCGACGATGAATAAAATTTATTCTCAATTCTAGACTGTTCCTTTCTCTCTCTAGATGGCATGGTTTCTTTCAATTCCCCTTAGCTAAGCCTACGTCCAGCTCGAACGCACCTAACCCACCCCCTCTCTCTCTCTCTCTTGAACGCACCTAACCCCAACCCCCCGCCCCCAGCGCGCGCTCTCTCTCTCTCTCTCTCTCTCTCTCTCTCTCTCTCTCTCTCTCTAAATACACCACATATTTTCTCTCTCATTTCACAACAAAGAATTAATTCAGATAGATATAGTTACCAACTTTAGAAGAAAATTTTGGTATAAAAGCCTTGGCCTTCTATACTGATCACCATGGCTATCTCTAAGGCTGTGATTGCTTCACTTCTCGTTTCTCTTCTCATCTTCCATCTTGTTGAAGCTGATAATCATGAAATGGTAAGAGCTAATTTTCTCCTAATTAACCAATAAACTTTTTATGTGGTTGAATAATTCTGTTCTTAATTTGTTTCATCTTTCCTCACGTTAATTTCTCCGTTTTCTAACCTTAGAAACAAAATCGGTTTTCCATTATACAGGCGTCCGGGCGCAACGAAGGCGGCTTAGCTCGCTCTCTCCTCGAGAAAATAGGTTCTCTTTCCTTTGTGTATATACAATCATGATTCTATCAACTTTTGAAAAATAAATTTGTTCAAACATATTAAATTCCAATTCTGTGTAGCTCACTTAATGCAAAAGCAATTTTTGTTTTTCCCTTGCGTAACGGTGGGATAGTAAATGAGATTACTCAGTAGGGTTGATGTTGGTCTATCAACTCGAACTCAGATATCCTAATCTAGTGGAACTTATCCTCCCGCTCCTAAGAAAATAAAACTTTTGGAAAAAAAAAAATTTTTACTCCGTATGGCACTTGTTCGTCACCCTCGTATTTCATCGATGAATCGAATGACCATTAACTAGTTCCATGTTAGAGAAAAATTAACGTAAATAAAGAAGCAAGGTGATTCAGATTGTGACATGAATGTATGGTGAGAGAAAATAGTGTTAAGAAGAATTGGTACTTTGTCACCCTCTAGTTTAAAAGAAGCATAGGGTGTTTAATTAATTTCATTTCGAACTAAAAACATTTGTTAACATACAATCGATCTTATAAGTACAAGTGCCACATTATTCTGAACAAGTAATTTATTTAGGAAGATCTGTTTTATGGTACTTTTGGAATAACTAACTTTGGTACTGTGTGGATCGATATATCGGTTACGTTTTCACGCAGATTGTGCGGCAGCGTGCAACGGGAGGTGTAGGTTATCGTCGAGGCAAAGACTGTGCAACAGGGCATGCGGAACATGCTGTCAGCGCTGCAACTGCGTGCCACCAGGCACTTCTGGTAACACAAAGGTTTGTCCATGTTATGCTAGCTTGACCACCCACGGTGGCCGGAAGAAGTGCCCGTGAATAATTTCACCAAACACGGTGGCGGCCCCGGGGCGGCGGAGGTGGTGGGTGAATCTTGGATAGATATATGGCTAGTCCTACGCGTGTTAAGTATTTTGCCATAAGAGGAGGTTGATAATTAAATAAAGATGTCTCTGTATGGCAGCAATGAAATACGGGATTTATTTAATTTTATGTAATTTCCATTTTATTCGTGTGGGCTTGTTGAAGGGAGTTGTTAATTGACAATAAATATAGTACTTTAAATATTATTTCTACGTTTTTTTTTTCTTTTCAAGATTGCAAAAAAGGAGTGCTTTTTGGAGAAGGGGAAAAAAAAAAGAGAGAGAGAGAGAGAATAAGAATTACTAATAACCTAAAAGTGGACTGCCGACATATTTTTAAAAATATTTATAAAGGACAGAGGAAAAAGATAATCCCAAATAGGCTACAAAAGGAGTATATTTTGTTCGTTACGGCAACCACAGTTATAACATGCAAATTGGGGGATGATGTCGTTCAATGGTGTGCGTAGCAGTACTGCGCACCTCTGAACCATCGAATTGTGCATCTGACGATTAGAATCTCATCTTGACGATGAACGGTTCTCGATCGCTGGTTGCTGAGATAAGATCTGACGGTTCGAGGGTGAGCAGCATGGTGCACAGCACTTCTCTAACGCCACTCTCTTTTGTGTTTCTATTATGTGATTTGTTTTATGAGAGAAGAAAAATGCCGTCAGAGAAAAAAGAAATGACAAAATCAATTCTCTTAAATTCACTAAGATGGAGTCGGACATAAATAAAGGAAAATGAATTTTTTAATCAAAGGAATGATTTTGGCACTCTAACTTTTTAAGATGGAACTCTAAAATTTGTCTTTTAGTGTGTTTTGCTATATATGTATAATATGTAATATGATTTTTACACTTGAAGAAAAATTTTAAAGTGTCATCATAAAAAAAGTGAATGCCAAAATTATTTTCCTAAATAAAATGGAAATTGAAATTTACACTCCCTTTTTTGACATCTACACTCCTTTTTTTGTCTTCTAGCAAAAAAATTACATACACTTTCAACACTAAAATCCAAAAAATGGAGTGTAGATGTTAAAAAAGGGAGTGTAGATTTCAATTTCCAATAAAATTCTCCTAATCTGAAGGCTATTTAATTTCTTTACTCACTTTACCTAACCTAAGTATTAGATAGTCTAGATGGTAGAGATCAATGATTGCACGTGCAACAAGCATGCTAGTCCGAGGTTTTGGCTTTCCCGAGTGGGATTTGCTTTACTTTTCCCTGCACAGTGAAAAGTACAACAGAAAAACTCTTTTTGCGGTCTTCCCTGAAAAACGATTAACAGAGTCCAGATCGTGCGCGTCTACAGTGAATTGGACAGTCCGAATTTTAATGAATCTTCAGAAGAAAAAAAAAATGAACTCTGGACCGTTTAATTGTCAAAATATCCGACTATAATTTGACGTCTCCGCAAATAATTTGTTTTTTATCTCAAAGTACAACGGCTCTCTAATTCTTGAAACAAGTAGAATTGAGGTTCTAGAGAGCACGAAGAAGAAGAAGATGATTAAATATTCTCTCTTTCTTGTGTTTGATTAATAACAACGTGGTCATGAGTGGAAACCACGTAATTTCTTGTATGCCCACCTATGCATCTAAACTGTTCAATTTTTGGGCAAAATTAGATAGCGAAAATCTTACCATGCATTACTAGCTTAATTAACGAACAATATATACACGATTTTTTTTTTGGTAACTATATACACGAAATTTCATGTTGTAGAAAAAGAAACCATAAAATACTACGCATGTAAGATTTTGCCATTGGCCTCGACCATCGTAGAAAAAGAAGCTAGACAGAGCATAATATAGAGAGTAGTTGTGGTAAATTAGATTCTTTTTTTTGTTCCCCCTTGAATTTCTTCGTTAAATCAATGTAATTAATGTACCGGACCAAAGGTCTCCAAATTAGTATTCAGGCTACCAATCTTTTTGTATGCGGCAGCCGCTAACTTACCGTGTTTTTTTGCATAGAGGAACCACCCGAACTTATCGGACTGTATATTACATTCCTTTTTATTACCATTAGGAAAGGCTAGTGCAATCCTTGGACAAAATTGCCTTAAGGGCGCGCGAGAGAGAGGCAAAGGAAACACCCAGTTTGGGTTTACACAATCAGAATTTGGGGAAGGTACCGATCGAATGGGTAGATCCATTGACAACTCTAGGCATCCAACTTATAAGAGATACGAAACGTACTCTGCAGCAATGGCTTTGATGTCTTGAATAACAGCTTCACATTCTCATGGCGGGAACTAGCTAGCTCTGAGACGTACACAAGAGTGATCATGAGATGCTTATTATTATCATTTTCCACTTGAGTGTGATGAAGGTTCGAGGATTTCGCCATTAATATTTACACGCTTCTTGAACCGTTCGGCCAGGGCTTCACAGGACAAAAGGTGATCGAGGGTCCTGAGGTTTTCTCTTCGGCCATGAACAAGATTTCCCACGCTGTCACAGGACAAAGCTTATTACTATCATTTTTACTCTTCCTTAACACAAAGTTTTGTATACTTTAGGGTGAGTTATTGCTATATTTTCGTCTTCATACTAATATCAAAATATCAATTATTTCTACTTAAAATACCATTTAGGCCATGTTTCCCAATTCAAAATAAGTACTTATTTTTTATTTTTTCAGAATGCAATTTCAAACTAAAAAATCATGTGATTTTGCAAATAATTTTTCTATCAATATGGATCTTGTTGGATAGATCATAGATCTCATTAAGATCTTTCAAACGGTGCAAAAAAAAAAATTGAAAATTTATTTTTATTTATATTATTTTTTTAGTTTGAAAATGTGAAATAAACTGTTTATTTTTTAAGAAGATTTCTGGAACGGAGCCTTAGTCCATTTAGTTAAGAGAAATGAATTATTTTGAATAGAAATTGGTTTTTAACCAAATACCTAAAATATCGAAAATACCGTTTAGTTAAAAGCGTGAACTCCACGTCCAATGAAATTTGCAGCCCATAAACATGTCAAGTTTTCATCCTCATAATTATGATTTATGTGGTCCCCAAAGTCATTGCTGAGAAGCCCACAACATCTTGTCGACTTTCCTACCAAAAAGAGAGGCCCAAAGGCCTTCAATCGTGTGACGGAGATCAAACCCGTTAGCTCTAATGATATTTGTACTTTCGAAATTGACTTTCGCGCTCCACTTTTGTACGTATACGCTCCACTTTTAACATGAAGTTAGCGCCTGCGTACAAAAATGGAGCACCAAAACAGCATCCTTTGTACTTACATCGTTCATACTTTAATGTACAAGTGCGATAGATCCTTACTCTGATAAATATTGACATCCGATTAATTTCAATTTTTAAATAAATAAATTTCTTTTCCAAACCTACAAGCAGTGCCGGTCCACCCCCAAGGCCCAAGAGGCCGGGGCCTCGGGCATCTCAAAATTTTCAAATTTTAGGGACACTCTAATATTTTTACTACTTGGGTTTGAGTATAACTCTTTTAATACTTTTGCTTCTAGAAATGCAACACAAGTAATATTTAAGTGATACTCATGTGTTCTTTAGATAATATTTATTTGCCTATTTAGAGACTTTGTATTTTGTGTTCATTTGTAATGATTAGTAGAACTTTATATTGATTTGGTTTTTTCGTATTGTGATTATTGTTGTAAAAAATGTTAAGTATTAACTCTTTAATGGCACATTTTTTTTTATTAAGTCTTGAGCACTAAAAATCCTTGAGCCAACCCTGCTTACAAGATAGTAAATGATTTTGATAAACGAACGATGTACTCGAGTTTGACCTCTTGTTTGCTCAATAAAGTTCATTTAAGATCGATTCTTCAATAAACTAATTAAACTTAATTTTTTTCCCCCTGAAGCTCATGAAAATTCAAATCAAACTTGAAATAGTTATTACTTGGCTCGTTCCGGGTATGACACCTGAAAAACTTAAGTTACTCAAGATTAGCTCAATCAAATAACTCATTTGACTTCTGTCAGATAAACAAATTAAGTTTGAATATATTTTAAAATTGGTTAAATTTTCAAATTAAAAATCAGACCCCCATTACTGATTTCGACAAACTCAGGACTCTGTTTGGTAATACTGTCACTTTTCTGTTTTCTGTTTGCTGAAAGCAGTTTTTACTTTTTCTCAAAAAAAAGTGAAAGCGGAAAACATGTTATCAACCAACTCCTCCATAGGAGAAATTTTTGAGTGTCGGGTGGGTACCACGTGGTGCTCGCTCGGCACGTCCGGGCTGTTTATTTCGGTTTTGGACGACTCAAATTTGGAGAGAGAAAGATGAGAGAAAATGGTAGAGTGAGAGGAGAAAGAGAGTTTCAATCTGGGTCGTCGAGAGAGACAGTGAGCAAAGATCTGTCGTGGAAACCAATTTCCGGTTTGGGAAGAGATGGATCTGGTTTGGGAAGAGATAAAGAGAACGAAAAAAAAGCCCTCCGAGGACGCAAACCAACTCCTAGTTGGGTTGCTTTGGCACGGTAGCGGAATGAAGTTGGCAGCCAGAATTTTGTTTTTGAAAATAGTGGAAGTTACCTTTTGTTAATTCCTCAAATTATGAAAATAGTGAAATGCGATTACCAAAATTTGGAAGTGAAAATAGTGCACGAAACAAACTTCTAAGATTAATTTTTAAGAATTCTGAAAATGAAAACAGAAAATATAATGGCTACCAGACCTGAGTTTAATTCTCCATAAATAAAAGGAAATAAGAGTCACGCAACATGCATGACTGATGACTGGCACCACGCCAAAAGGCTCAGAGAATCAACATCATTGCCAATTCTGTACATTCCACTGGCCGACTTGTTATCTTATTATAATGGAGTAAATTGACCAATTCTTTAAAAAGAAAATAATTCACCAAGGCTTTTTATTTTAAAAATAACTCACGTGTGTGGACTTGTTTTTTGCGCACCCAATTCACTAAGGTTATTACTTAACACTTCTATTAATACGTTTTGATTACGACACTCTTATAACGCTGGTGAAATAGTTCATGAATCGCAGGTAAGTATTGATGTGACCAAGATTCCAAACGAGTTAAGGCGACCTTAGTTGAAGGGAAATGCTAACGTGCACAAGCTTGTATATTAGTAAGTTTTTAGAAAATTCAACTTCTCAATATTAATAAATATTTCTTATTTCTTTTTATAGCTCAGGTGCTCGAATCATCATCGCTTATGGAACACCTCAACTAAATAATAATCAGTTAACGTGCCCAGCCCAAACCGAGTAGGCCTAAGACTTGAGTCTAGCTCAAAATAGTTTACGAGCTGGGTAAATTGCGTACAAATATCCTTGACTATGCTCAAGGGAGTAACTTTATTGTTTGCTCCTATTATTTATTTTTCGGTATAAATTCATGAAACTCTCATCATTAACTTGACGAGTCCTCTTCTTATAAGGACTACCTTATTTTAATAAAATGTAGACCTCCATTTTTCGATCGAATTTCGATGATCCGAGTCGCTCAATGCGTTCAGAACGTGAATTTAAGGGTATCCACGAAAAATCAGCAAAAAAAAGACCGGGAAGGGCTTCATCCGAGCAATTTTTATTTGTTTTTTATCCAACGGTTCAAATAAAAACTGCTCAAATCAAGCTCTTCCCGGTCTTTTTTTTTGCCGATTTCTCATGAGTACGCTTAAAATCACATTCTGAACACATTGAGCGGCTCAGATCATCGAAATTTGATTGGGAAAGGCGAGAAATGAGAGGTCGACATATAAAATCCTTACCTGAAATTTCTGTTAACTTGTAATATGTGTTTTTGATATGCAAGTTGCTTCAGAATTCTTAACGAAGCCAACAGAATAAAATAGTCTGAGTAGTAGTACATATCTTCTAACTGGTATAATAGCGATCCAATGTCTAGCCAATTCGAGCTCGTTTACTTAACATAATGATTGAACTGAACTTCGATAGTTCAATGAGCCTTTGTCGAGCAAACACAACACGAATGCTGTGTGCACAACATACCCCTCGCTTTCGTCAAGTCGAGCCTCAAAGTGGTCCAGAAGAGCTTGGTCCATTTGCATTCTTAAAATTGTGAGAACTGTGAGTAGCACTTTAGCCAAATATAGAAGGAAAAAATGTTGGAAATGTGAGGCTCCGGATTATTTTTGTTTCAAAACAGAGTTTAATCAAAGAAAATTGGAATTTACACGAGTTATAGTTCCACGTGGATCATAGACACGGTGGCAAAAAGTGGCGGGTTGGCCGACGTGGCTGCCACGTGCAATCTCACCCGAGTAATCCAACGGTTACCACGTGCCGTAGCGTCGATCATCGAATGACGTAACGTGGGACCCTTCATCTTGTGAAATTTTTGATTTTTCCATCTCCATAAATGTGAAGAGAGAGTGAGAGAGAGGCCGTTTCTTTCGGAGAGAGAAAGCTTCGATTTTTGGGGTCTGTTGGTAGGAGTGAATCTGAGCTTCTCTGGACAGTTGGAAAATGTGAAGAGAGAGAGAGAGAGAGAGAGACAGAACTGAAATACACAACAAATTCTTTATTCTTCTCACAAATTGGAAGGTTATTCTCAGACTCGCGCGTAATTTTCTATGCTTGTTCTTATTCAATCGGTCTTGCCTCAAAATTCAATCATAAACCAATTTTCATCTGCTTCAATTGTTCATATTTTGCTCGTAACTGTTCTGGGTATGTTCTTTCAAAATTCCAATTAACGATTCCATAAATATCTGAAGAATCATAACAAATGTGTAGTGTTCTTATCTGTTG
Source organism: Rhododendron mucronatum var. ripense (assembly GCA_019656295.1). NCBI lineage: Eukaryota > Viridiplantae > Streptophyta > Magnoliopsida > Ericales > Ericaceae > Rhododendron > Rhododendron mucronatum. Next base: position 130,364 of record BPLT01000146.1, on the reverse strand, counting down.
GGAGAATATCTGTAATTTGTTTGGTATATCTCTAAAGAAAGACTTATGCTTACTGGATTCTGTGATTTGGGATTCGTAGATTATACTCCTGCGTATTTTGAAGCCGTACTCTGATGATCTGTTCTTGATCCCAATTCCACTGGATTTCTCGAGAATTTAACGGGTGCTTTTTTATTAGTATGATTATTTTTGTTCGGTTCATCTCCCCCTTTGTTTACTTTCCTGCGTGTTCTTTGCGTGCCATCTCTCTCTCGTGTAGATGAGTTTTATTTCGTGAAGAACCTGATTCTCTCTGAGCACGCGGGACGAATTCGCTTTTACTTTTAACCACCTCTTTACTTTCCACTGGTATCTCTTTAAGAGAGAGAGAGAGAGAGAGAGAGAGAGAGAAGCAAGACCCAGAAAGATGCGCAGAAATATCTGGCTAATTTAATTGATCCTCTTTCTTCGTTTCCTATTTCTGGACCAGATAGAAAAAACCCAAAACCCACTCCCAAGTCCCAACTTTCTCGCTCCTCTTTCAGCCGAGCTTTTCGTTGCCAAATCCTGATTCCAATCAACCGATTCAGCTCATACTATTATTATTTTCTTGGCCTAATTAATTACTACAAATTTGATTTCTCTATCCTTCTGATGACATTGTACGAACTCAGATCGTAGAGAGAACAAAGGATATCAACTCTGCTCTTTTTTTTTGATAAACATCAACTCTCCTATTTATTAGACGAGTTTTTCGAGCTGGGTTTGATCGAATTTGGGCCGCTTTCAAATGCTGCTGTTGTTCTTGTTGTTGTCGTCTCAGAAATGGACAGGAGTCGAGACGTGAGGCGTGGAGGAGTGAGTCGGTTCTCGCCTGCAAAACGACACACTATGAGCTACTATCTGGTAACCGTTGATTGTGGATTTACTGAATTCTCCTCCATTCCTCAACGAATTTTCATTTTCGCCCGTGTAAGGTTTTAAATAACACTAGCTGACCGTGTCTCGGTCACAGTATCCATGTATCGGTAGCGGGAGGATAGAACGATAGTAGCAAAAATTGGATGTAGCGGGCGTGAATTTTTAAAAATCATTTTGTACGGCAAAGCACATGAAGCGGCCGGACCTAGTGGTCTAGTATCGCGGCTATAAAGTGGGGAAAAAATCGTGTGATGAGTGTTTTTAATTGGACGATGCAAGTGTGAATTTTTATTATTATATTGGAGTTGGAAAATCGAAAAACTGCTACGCAGCAAGCAGCCAATATTTATATCCCTGTGGCTAAACAACAAAAGCTCATCAAAGGTTGTCTTCATGTGTGTGGAAAATTCTTATTGTTTTCTTGGTTTGTGATAAGCCGCTGCAGATAGTGCATTGCCTTCTTATTATCTCTCCCCTTTTTTTTCCTGGATTGTTCTTTGTGTTGTGTTCCTCTCTTCATTTGATTACTAGCAACTCATTTTAATGTGAGCGATTTGATTGAAGGATATGAAGGGCAATGGGAGAGGGTCTGTTTTTGCAGAGAAAGCGAAGAAAGAGAGAATGAGAAGATTGAGTATTGTTAGCAAAGCAAATTCGATTAACGAAAACGGCGAAATGGGTTGTGCAGCAGCTGGGTCTGATGGTGAATATGAGCTTCGTTCAACTACTAGTACTACCAAGAGATTTAAGCTTCCCAAAAAGGTACAGTAATTTTTTTGGTTATTTACGTTTATAGATTGAGAAATTCAATTGGATTGGATTGTGATTTTGTGATTCTTTTTCATTTTCAGTTCTTTTATGATTGCAACACAGTGGATCATGTTCCTCGGAAGCTACGGTCAGGTGTGCAACTTTTTAATCAACTGTGGAAAATATATTCAACGTTGTGCTTGATTTCCTTTCCATTGGAGTGATTATTTGATTTGGGTTTATCTTGTTGGAGCCCACGGGTTTTTAGTTCGGCTCTATCTGGTGGGTCTGGTTGGAACCTTCCTTACTTTTTACGCTTTGAAATCCTGGAATACAATTTTGCTTTTGCCTTTAGTTTCTTTTCAAGGGTGAAAGATTCTCTAGTCTTTCAAGATTGAGATAACTATTTAACGGACCTCCGAACACAGGTGTGTTTAACCCTTTGAAACATGTGGGACCCATGTGCATTGAACAGCAAATTTGTGTTCGAAGTATTTTTCCATTGATGTTGCAATTTCGCGGTGTATGGATACATGATTGTTTCCTCTTCAGTCTTCTGTACCTCCAATGAGTTTGACGTCAGTTTGTCTTTATGATTAAAAAGCATATTTCGAGCATAGCATATAAGTGCAAAAGAAAGCTGATTTTTTTTTTTTTTTTAAATTTGGATAAGTAATGTGAAAGAAAGCTGAATGATTGATAGATTCTTAAGACATCAATAATCCACAAGTGGCTGAGATTTTTTCTGGATTCTTATAATGCTGCGGAACAATTCTTTCACATTTACAGCCATGAACAAGCGCAATCGTGATTCGATATCGCCACCGTTGCCAGATGATAAGCCAAACCATAGGATCAATGGAGATGGCTTCCCTAGAAAGATTGGCACAAAGAAATCCAGAGTCAATGTATTAATCATCTCTTGCCCAAAATTTCAAGTTTTTTTCTTTTACGTACACTTTTTCCCCTTGACAAGGCATTAAATGTTGACAATTGGAATTGCATTTGCAGCAACAAGGAGGAGACTACTCCAATGGGTCCCAAAGCGTAGGGCCAATCACAAAAGACGAGGAAGAAGTGGTAGAGACTCTTTATGCTTTGGCTGATATGTTCCCGAGCAATAACGAGAATGGTTCAGATGGTGAATTGACAGAAGCAAAATCTTGGCCTTTGCCGGAGGGAGAAAATTCAAAGCCTCCATTTGAGGGTTTGATTCTTACATATGTCATGATACTACTCTTACTTAATTGCCTTCTCTGTTGAGCTACGTTATATTATTTCATTTAAATGATTCTGCAGCTCCTGAAGAAAAGGACTCAAAATCAATTTGCCCCTCAAATAAGGCCGAAGAAGGATTTTTAGAAGGATCAGATCAAGAAACTGTAGAAGTCAAATGTTCGAATGGATCATCACCGCTTTGTTTGTCCAAAAGCATACAATTGCAAACAAATTGTGAAGATGATATTTCTCAAACAAATGGCCAAGCAATGTCTCAATCTGAATTAAGCCAGAGAATTTGGTGCGCGGCGTTTAGCTTTGATGCATCAAATAATTTTTTCTGCATTTTCCGGATTTGTTCATCTCTCTTTTAATGCACTTCCTGCAGCTCTAAGCAGACAAAACACGAGGAAGCTGCAGCTTGTGCGAGAAAGCCAGAGGTTGAGGTCCGGGTTAATAGTAACTCAGATATTGCTCTCTTTCCTTTTGTAGAACTGTAAGCATGTGACTCAGAGTGGACTTGGGTTTTTGTTTAGGCTGCAGGTGTCGGTGGTCAGAGCCAGCTACAATACATCCTCAAGGAGAGCAGATATAGCAGTACCATTCTCGAACTTTGTTATTTTATCGTCACCCGCAAGCTTGCTATTGTGCGTTATGACATTGACTTAAACATTGGTTGCTGATATGGATGTTCGGTGTTGTGGCCAGGCTTGCCTTTAGCAGGATCCCATGGTGTTGGGACTCAAGGACCTTCCTTGCAGTAAGTTTCTTTCTTACCTTTTCCAATCTGCCATAGATTCAATCTCGTTGCCAGTCCCTCATGTAAGTTGTTTCAGGTCACCCAGCAATATTACTTTCTTAGGTACGGCTGTATCTGCAACTCCAACTGGTTCAGTGAACAATTGTCCTTTAAGCAATAAGGTAAAGACTCATCCCCTAGTCTACGTACGGCTCTGTTCCGATTGATGTAGATTTCAAACGAAGGGATTTAGAGGAGTGAATTGAAGTCCTTCAAGTTAAGGATTTTGGACGTAAAAGGACCCAACACAAGCCACCTGGTGCTAAACCTCTTATATTATTGGTGAAATTGAAACTTAAAAAGCCAGTCATTTGTAAGTCACGTCTATTCAAACAGAACCTAGGTTTCATTCGACATGCATTTACTATTTAGTATCATGATCATATGATATGGCCTACTGGATATCACTGATAATACAGGATTCAAGAGGTCCAGTTGCAAGAAAAAAGACATGGAAGAGATGTTCAGCTCATGTATACATAAGTCGTCTCATTAAGGTCTTGCAAATAGCTGAGAAAACAGACAGGTCACCTGCCCAGTTGACATCCAATGAAGAATCTAAACAAGGAGTTCGTTTAACAACTGAGAACCTACATGGGGTGAGAAATGGTTTGAATGGATTTGTTTCTGGGCACAGTGTAGTTGCTTCTGCTGCTGAGAATAATACCAATGAAGTTAGAAATGAAAGTCTTTTGCACAAGAGGCTCCTTCTTGATCAGCAGCAGGCTTCCACAACATCTCCCTTTTACGCTTCACAGAAGCAGGTAAAACCTAATATCTATACGTTATTAGGAGTGTTAGTTTCTTAAGTTGGGCTGTTCTAAACAATGTTATAGCATTTTTGCAGAATTTTGACTTCTTGTCCTTGTCAAATGGGGGTAGTGGGGTTGAAGCTTCCAATAGTTTGAGTAAACTCGGAAACGGGCTGGACCCATCGACACAAATTCAAATCCCTTACCCATTCATGCCATTCTCTGTGTCCGAAAATTGTTTTTCCTCAGCCCTTTCCACTTACCATCTTCAAGTAGCTGCAGCAAAGCAGGTGATTGCTTCTTAATTCTCTTGTATTAGTCTTCCTTGAAATGCTACTGGAAATTTCATTTGAAAGCATGGTTTTTCAATGCCATTTCAGATTAGTTTGTTTGATTGAGCTATTGAGTGAACTCTATAGCTTCTCAAACCAGAAATTCACCATTTTAGGCCCATCGATATTGCAATTCACTCAAACGCTCTGGATCTTGCATGCCTTTTTCATCATGATGCATAAACAGAAAATTTTGTTGTTATGGATGACAGGTCCATATACAATCACCACCGTATATGGGAAGCCAACTTTTGGGCTCTCCTCATTTGAGTAACACTGCTTCGCCAAAACAGCAGCAGCGATGGATTTGGACACCCCAGCTAGCAGCAGCTCAACAAAATCCAGTGGGGTCCTGTATTCCAAACTGGCAACATGGAAGACATGAATACCCTTCTTCCACAGTCCATTATGCTCAAAATCTTGCAGGGTCTCAACCAATTCTTCCGCCTTCATATTCATCACTAGAAGTACTTGGACCTAAATATGCTCCACTCTCCCAACAGCAGCAGCAGCAGTAGTTTATTTCTGTTACTTCTTCACCTTTGCACACTGCCAAATCTAAAAGGCAATACCAACATCATCTCCCTTCCGTGTGCGATATAATTGGAGTCAGTTCCTATTCAGATGCTGCACGGCCATTACAATTAGTCTGCAACGATCGCCTATAAAGGAGATGGGCAATAAATATTGATATCTTGTTTTTCGGTATATTGGGAAACAAAGGATAAACAGAAAGAGTAATTCAGGCGTAGAGGCAGATCCAAAACCATCCTCAGGTGTTGCGCTATATGAGATTAGTAAGGAAGTGTTTGTCTGCGTCTGCATAACTTAGTGTATTGCTAGGCTTTTGGAATCTGTGTTTGGATTGGCTTCATGTGTGAAGCTACAAATCCAACCCATGACAGCCCATGTTGTGCTAATGCAAAGGGAAATAATGGAATTTTATTTCTTCTCAACGAATTTTACAAAATGAACGATTCCATTTATTTTTTTTTAGTCTGAAATGAACTCACAAAAAATGAAAACCGGAGGGAACTGGACCTCAAGTACACTGGACTGGAACTCAGTCTGTTCGTAAGAGGCCCAGTGGAGAAAAGAGGTCGAGAAGATATTGAATTATAGAGAGAAAGAGAGAAGAAGAAGAAGAAGAAGAGTGGATGGTCAGTATAAAACAAAGGCATTTGTATGCAAGAGACACGGTATAGATCAAGTTCTCTGATGAGGTAAGAAACAGTTCAGTCGGGTTGGACTTGGTTCAGAATTTGGCATAACTCCACTCAAAAGCAGCCAGTGTTGGTACACACGTTTCGTTTCTTTTTTTTATTCGTTCAAATGCAAAGCAAACTTCACTGCTCGAGCTCAAACCGAGCTGAAAAACTGGGCTTGAGCTCAGTTCATCAAGGATTTGCAAAGATTGAGCGCAGCTCCTGAATAACACAGGAACGAGCCACCTCCTCTTGAGCTTGAGCTCCAAATTACTTTAGTACATTTCTAACCACCAAAGTAGGAAATAGTACATGAATCACCACAAAAATAGTGCAAACTCAGTACATAAGATTCCCAAATCCATCAAGGTTGACCACAATGTGGAATCTGACAAAAAAAAAAAAGAAAACAGCCACCAGAAAGAACAAGTCTTTGCTTCCAAACATCTAAAGTAGCATGACAAAATGGAGCAATCCATCAAAAAAAAAAAAACACAAATGCCAAATGTCTCGAGTTGATAATGCTCCAAAAACTGATTGTCCGTATCATCTGTGCTACTTGCAAAACACCCACATAACCTGATGCAGTAGACAAATGATACAAGAATTAGGATCCAAACAAATAGGACATCCCAATCTCATACTGCATCAAAACAACTGAACACGGTCACACAAGGTGATACTACTTTTGTTCTCGTACACGTTGAAACAAAACGCTTGCTATAATGAACCAACTATGTAACAGCGCATTATTGCAATGTTAATTGTCTATCCAATCGCGTTGGATAGAGCCATTGGGATTCTAGTAGTTTAGGAACCTCTTTAAGTCAAAGACAAGTATCTGTAAAACACATCATTCAAACAAAATATAGTAATGCTACAGAGGAATGCTAATACAATCCCTCTCAAGAGTTTCTCCTCATCTAACCTGAAATTAGAAGAGGGAAGATGGATAAAAGTAAAAGAGGTGCAGTGGTAGAAAATACTAGCGGTGATCTTGTGAGCTTAGAAACAATACCTGCTAACATTAAACAACACACACACACACACAAAGACTACTAGTTGTATATTCTTTCAGGAACTTAACATAGCAAAGTGAAAATAAAGGAGGCATAATGCTATAGAGACAAAATCTAAAAAGAGGAAAGTCCACTTTCACCTCCTGTGGTTATCGCCATGTGCGGATACCCCCTTGTGGTTTAAAACTGACCACATAACATACCTGTGGTTTTGAAAATGTGCGGATAGACCCACTGCCGGCATTTTTTCCATCCATATTAACGGACACAACATTAAATGACCGTTATAACCCCATCACGTCCCTTGATTCTTCTTCTTTTTTAAATCTAACCACATCATCCTGTATACCAAAAATTGAATCCAAACCGTTAATATTGTAAATTTTGACGAATACAACGTCTATGCCAAAATTCAAGTTAATCAAAAAATGAAAAGCTCGCGGTCAAATCGATTTTGTTATGAAATTAAAATTTCAAATTTGAATTTACTAAAAATTAGATCACTTGGTTATTGATGCCTGATCGAGATGATTTTTTACAGAGATACTCTATTCTTTATTTAATACATTATGAACGACTCATATTACATTCTAGAGATGTGTGAGATATACCTCCGTTAATATGGACGGAAAAGATGGCGGCAGGAGGTCTATCCGCACATTTTCAAAACCACAGGTAGATTATGTGGTCAGTTTTAAACCATAAGGGGGATATCCGCACATTGCGATAACCACAAGGGGTGAAAGTGGACTTTCCTCATCTAAAAACAAGCAGATGAGAAGAGAGAACAATGGAGAAGTTGTTTTGCTCTTAGAGATAACCATTCCTATTTTTAGCTCTTCTTACTCTCGGTTCCTTTGGACGGTGAGAAAGGGTGAGATAAAAAAGGGGAGCCTTTTCTCACCAATTCTCACAGAGCCAAAAGAAAGAGTGATTTTCTCTCCATTTCTTACCAAACCAAATCGAGCCTTAAATCCCAATCACTTGAAGTCGGCTACATGAATCATTTTTCTCCATTGAGCTCTGTCAAGGGCCATTTAACACCAAAATAACCAATTCAAATGAGTGATTTGGCTAAAAAAATTTCTTCTTTTTATGAAATCCCTCGATCCAAAGGGACTGTAAATGTGAAAATGACGAAATAAATACTTAAATAATATGTATTTTTGATCTACTTTTGTGAAACTTTTTTTAAGCTTTCAAGACACTACTTTTTTTACTTTCTACAGTCCGAAGAAATAAAAATCCACAAAACTTTGTCTTAGAAACAAAGAAGCTAGCAACCAAAAAAATTTGGGAAAATTTCAAAATGAGATCTGAACTTTGCCCCAAATGTCACAGAGACTCCTGAACTTAAATTTATTTCAATTAAACACTTGTACTACCAAAATCTCCAAATTTAGACACTTGAACTTAAGTTTATTTCAATTAAACGCCTGTACTAACAAAATCCCCAAATTTAGACCCCCGCCGTTATATTTCATCCCAAAAATTGCTGACATGGCATCTCCAACCCGTTTAAGTTGCTCCAATGCACATGTTTCCAACAAGGGACGATGCACCCAAGCGAAACCCATAGGCAAACTTCATCGTCCCCTATTAGAAACAGTGCAATGGGGCAACTTAAACAGGTTGGAGATGCCATGTGAGCAATTTTTTGGACGAAGTATAACGGCGAGGGTCTAAATTTGGAGATTTTGTTAGTACAGGTGTTTAATTAAAATAAACTAAAGTTCAGGTGTCTAAATTTGGGAATTTTGTTAGTACATGTATTTAATTGAAATAAACTTAAATTCAGGTGTCTCTGTGACATTTGGTGCAAAGTTTAGGTGCCATTTTGAAATTTTCCCAAAAAAATTTTAAAAAGTCATCGACGAAGATTATAACGAAGAACATAAAGAGGAAAACAAAAGCATGTCAGTGATCAGTGCATCTATCATGGATTTTCAGCATTAAAAAAAAAAAAAAGGCACAAAGAACACAATGCATGAGAAGAGGCAGTGAAAAATAGAAGAAATCTCGTGGTCTGTCCTTTTCTCAGAACACAAAGAACACAGCGTGCCCGTCGGTTTCCAATCAGTGCTCAGGCCGACGGTGGCCTTAGCATTTTCGTAAAAATAAGGCAAAGTGACGGAGGAACGGAGGAAACGAAAGGAACGAGAAGCAAGAGACCAGACACTAGGGGTGTATACGAGACGAGCTTCGGCGAGCTCGAGCTCGGCTCGTTTCCTTAACGAGCCCAAAACTCGAGCTCGAGCTCGGCTCGAGCCTTAACGAGCCGAGCCCTTATCGAGCCGAGCTTAGCCATTTACTAAACGAGCCTCTCTTAATCGAGCCGAGCCTCCCTTAACGAGCCGAGCTTTTGTCGAACGAGCCGAGTAGAACTCGGCTCGTTTAGTAAACGAGCCGAATACTCGAGCTCGAGCTCGAGCTCGGCTCGTTTAGTAAACGAGCCGAGCCGAGCTCGCGAGTAGCTCGGCTCACTTACAGCCCTACCAGACACTGAGGTAAGGAACAAATCGAAAATGCAGAATGTGTAAAGAGTAGTGTGTATCTATATCATCTTCGGGAGAAAAGAAAAAGACCCAGGCTGTAATGAATGCATGCAGGCTCTGAACCAACCCCAAAAGTCTTTGGGAAAATCCAGCAGAAGAGTGCAGAGAGCTACCTGCGACGCGTTGGCTAATCTACGTAATGCTACTACCAGACACACTTAAGCATACAATTACCCAGAACATATATACATTGATTTCTTATTGTTAATACTTGTAAAAGTGTATTCTGGGTATACTTTCTTTGTACCTAGCACTTAGCTAAAAAAAAACAATGCGTCTATAAGCTTGTGTTTCGCTAAAGGGTTCTTAAAAAATAAGTGTATTTAAGCTCTAAAGGTTCTTAAAAATTAAATATTTATTTGTAATTTTTTTAAGTTTAAAAATAATAAACTTACTAAAATAAATTTTTGTGCAATATAGAAGGGACAAAATTAAGAAATCGAACCAAAATGGTTAAAGCTACCAAAATCGCTCCTTATTACTCAAAGGGAAGAAATGGTTAAGCAACCAAAACCGAGCAACTACTTCTTGAGGTGTGTTTTTAGTAGTAAATAAGTTTTGAGAAAAATTTTGTTAGCTGTTGAGTACTGTTTTCGATAGTGAATAAGTTATTGAGAAATATCAAGTTGTTTCCGGGAATGAATAAATTGTAGATGAATTTATGAGTGAAAAAATAATTGAGAAAGAAATTGTTGTTGACAAATTATTTGTTAAAACCTTTATTCGGATACAACCTGAAGTTCATGGAATTCACTCTCTACATTAAACGCCAAGCTCTACCTTCAATCACACAAACCTTAACTGGAAAAGAAAAAGGAAAAATCTCCGTGGTGACCACTTCACATCGTGTTCTAAAAATCATGTTTGTACTTGGAGTTTGAAGCAGCCAAGAGAGCAGCTCCGATCCCAGAACCGTCTTTCGTGTGTTCTATGATTACGTTCTTCGAAATTTCCGATCCTAGAAGTTCCGTGACCGCATCTTGGAGGTATCTTCTGTACTGGGGATAGTGCTCATACAAGCCTCCGTCCATGGCTACGACTGTCCTCTTTCCATAGATTTGGCCTTTCGTATCCTCCTCCATCTTTTGAAGTATCCCTACAATGCCAGCACCAGCCAACCGCCCACCCCGCTTCACGATAGTGTCACAAACTTCCAATACTATTTTCCTTGCATTTAAATTGGATTTTACCTGGTAGGAGGATAGATAAAGAGTGCAAATTGATGTCAATGTCACAAACTTCCATCACATGCTTTTATTACCAACATCTTCCATTGTCAATGTCACCATTACATTTAAGTAATTGAGAACTCATGATTATTAGTGTGGAATTTATCTTAAATAATCATACATTGATCACCGTAATACTGTAAATAACCCCTGACATGTAGAATATGAATTGGTACCTAAATGTCCCATGAGATTGAAGGTTGCCTAAACATTTGACGACGTCGTAGGTTGTTGCTAATACAGGCCGCCTTTGAACTAGATAAAAAAATTTATATTTCTAAACTTTTGTTAGTTTTGCATCAATTTTTGTTTGCTTTTCCAATTCGTCTTAGAGAGAAATTTAAAACAAATATCATACCAAAAGCATAAAAAAAATAAATAATAATTAAATAAATAAAAGAACTCGTCAAAGGAAAATTTAATTATACGCAGACAAATTTGTTGGATTAGACTACCCAGTGTCAATGAGGACTTACCCCAGCTACATCATATAGCATTGCTTCAACAGCTTCAAGATCTTGAGAATTGTCTTGTTGCATAGCACATATATGTGGGGTCCTAGAGGACAAAGTTCGGAGTGTATTTAAAATATATGGTACAAAAAGAAACATAATGTGTTGGTGACAAAGACGCTAGCAAAATGTTTAAACTAGTTGTCGGTTCCTACTATGAAGCACCGACACTCCTAACTCTTGCCGCCCCGTACCCGTGCTGGACACTCTTGGGATACACAACACACGGGGACATGTCTTGTCCCTTGTGTGTCCGCCAAGGGTACAGCAACCTCCGAGGAGTGTGGGTGCTACATAGTTGAAATAAATACGAACATATTTCCCCAAATTCTACTCAAGTGTTGTAGCCCACATGACTAATAACAAATGTAAAAGGAAATTCATGAAATGCAATACTGATCCAGAAAGTTGCATGTCATATATGGACAAAATGGTACTTAAATCATCCATACGTCATGTATTTGAATCCACTGATTCTGCCCATGGGGATTGAGTTGTTGAAGTTACTACACATGATCTAGTGGTCTTCCTACTTCTCAAGTTATTTAGCTTTTGTGTGCGTACTACCCAATTTATTCTACTGAGAGATCCACTCTAGGTCCGGATAAGTGGAAAAAGACAAGATGATTGTTAATACCAAAGCACAAATTGAGTGGATAATTTCTCCATGTTAGATTCCCCAAATAAATCACTTGCTTCAGCCATCTTTAGTAGCACTCGTCTTACAATTTCACCAAGGTACATACCAGCTATTGTCTTCTCAAATATCTGTTTCCATATAATGCAGCACAAAAAATATTTGAGATTCAGTTTGCACGATGTTTGAATAACTAACGCAACTTAATTAGAATACAAAAATATTAGTTCACCTGCTCACCAGGATTGATACTCGCAGCATCCATGTCCCTGTCAAACTGAGTTAAAGGAATACCATTTGAAAATGCTCCCCACTCCATATTTATGATCTGAAATCAAGCACATCAATCAAGACATATGCTAGAACTAAAGCCCATGGTTATTAGACCAGGTAGGAATATTACAAACCGTTCTTCCAGAACTTGAATTGTGGCTTTGTAGCTTAGGTATAGCATCGACACATTCTACATAGCATGCATTGGTTCCAGTTCCAAGAATGACGGCAACCATGACATCATCATCCCAGTATCTTGCTCCCGCTAGGGTTCCCACAGTATCATTCACCTAAGTTGCGCCAAAGTAATGGTAAATTCCTAATACAATATTCAGCAGATCAGAAATTGATAATAACTCATTTTGAATTTCGATTGAAGGATCCTTCTACATGTGAAGCCAAATTCGACTATAACATACCAGGGCAGACACCTGCATATCCACTCCTTGTCTTTCCATAGCTTCATTCAGACACGCTACAACATCTTTTCCAGCCTATAAAAAAGTTTCAAGTTCTCAAACAAGTTAAATGAGGAAGAGCTAACTTGAGGAAGAGTTTAAATAGTAAGAGTAAGGACTATAATATAAGCAAAATGACTTCTGCTGTTTTGTTTTGTTTTTTGGCTATTGTGTATAGCTTCAGAATCTTTTGAATTCTTGGAAAAATCTGTTTATGTCCAATTTTTTGCACCATTTATGGTACAGGGTCCCAGATAGAAGTAAAACGAAAACAGTGCTGCCGTGATGACTTTGAAATGGCCATCCTATAGGAGTTATTTGAAATCCTTCTATTTACGCATTGTAGCTACACAAATATACAAAACAAATACCTATCTTCTACCTCATATCTATCTCCTCCATAATTTGACAAGCTAACTATAGCTAAACAACTAAAGCTCTTGTATTTTCACTTAAACTGAACATTAATCACCTATTAGATATCCACACCTCTCCAAATAAAGCCTAACTTCACAAAGGTCCACGCACGCATTAAACTGATAAAACCAGGTTTACCCCTGTAGAGACGATTGGTACAAGTTACAACCATCATCACTAGACACCCATCCCAAAAATAATTCAAAATCTTCCTTTTCCTAAGAAGCACGTACCTAGTTACATAGTAAGTTGATGCAATCAAGTTGAAATACTACAGATGTATAATGTCAATAATATCTGCTTTATTGGCTAAGAGAAAAATAAGAAACGCCTACCGTTCCAGAGACAGCAAAACCTTTAGTCCACTTGATCAATATCCCAGAATTGATGGACGTCTGCCTAATGGGGAAAGAAAACGTAAATCCAATTTCCTTTTTCGTTCCATGAGGCAGGTGATATTTTGCACCCTCCTTTTCAGCAAATTTCGCCAGCCCAGAAGCTATAAAATCAAACAGTTCCTACACATACCACAACTTGCATCAATCACCGAATGAAAAAATCAAGAAAATTGGCAAGATCAATTTGGGAAGATGATGAATAAACAGACCTCAGAGGTACCAAACATAAGCCCTTTCGGGATCGACACTTGCTCGAATTCAGTGGCGACCACGCGCTCATCCTTCCCTCCTAATTGCACTCTCAGCACTCGAAAATTAGTTCCCCCAAGATCCAATGCATAAAACAATCCTTTCTCATTCCTTGTATAAAAAAATAAATTGCGTTTGGCATAAATTAATTTTTCTTAAAGATAATCTATACTCCTATTATTGATTTTTTGGATATTTATTTAGTCAAGAGATTCAGCACCCGTCTCGACTCGATGAAAGTAATTAGAAAAATAAAACATATAGCACGGACTTGGAAAAAATTCACATAAGACATACTGAAGACAATAAAGATAGTTGTTTCAAACTTTTTTCATCTCCGGTGAATTTTTGTTCCTTGATCGTATTTTTTTTACTTTTTCTATTCATCTCGTGAAGATAAATTATCGATTCAGACAACTTGACTTTCAATAAAGACGAACATAAGTACCAAGATCAAAATTTTACGTCAAAGGATTGCAACTAATTTTGAAAACATTCAAAATCATCTCCAAATAACTTGGTGCAGTGATAGAACCAACAAATGCCGGGTTTTCCATTTGAAATTTTGGACCAACTTCACTCAATGAGTCAATCTCTTGATTGGGAAGGGATATACAAACTATTTTGATCTCTCTTTGTTTGATAAGTCCGGACAAGCTTACTCGCACCTCAAATAATCAGTGGACCAATTCCACCCCAAACTTGCCTGGATCCTAATTAAAGCGTAAGCAAAAAATTCGTCAAAAAAACTATTTGATCCACCACATCATACAAATATTATCTTGTTTTGATTAGAAACATACCCTTAATTTCATCAGAACCAGTGGAAAATTCAAAAAAAAAAAATTAGAATACAAATAATTGTACAGTCAGCTACAAGCAAACCACACAAGACCAAAGTCTCTTTTTTTCTTTGTTGCTCAATCAGAATGTCAACGAACGAAAAAAATACTGACTGAAAAAGGGGTAAAAAGAAGGAAGTTTGAGATATACCGAGTTGGCAAATTGTCGACAAAGCTGAGGATCATCGGGAGATCACTGCCGCCGTCGGCGGCGAGGCCGGCGCGCATGTCGGCGGCCATGGCGTCGGCCACGTGGCGTAAGACGGGCAAAGGAGTGGCACACTCTTTCTGCAACTTGGTCAAGATGGTTGGAGCAACACAAACGACTTTTTTGCACCGGACGGCCACGCTGTGACGTGGGATCCCGACCGGTGATCGCGAAATTCGGAGAGATCGGACGGCCGGTGGGCTCGCGGGGGCCGACATTTTCGGTGGAGGGGAAGATCAGGAATCCTGGAGAGAGAATTGGAGTTGAAACGGAGAGAGAGAGAGAGAGAGAGAGAGAGAGCAGAGTGTGGCTGATGATTCGTTTAATTACAACTACTCTGTTCAAATTGTGTTTATTTTGGGTTTTTTTTTTTTAAGATGGGTAAATTTCACTGACGCCCCTGAGGTTTTCTTTGATGACAAAACGCCCTCCAAAAATAACAATGAAACCGGTTGTTTCTATGTGTGTTCTACCAATATTCTAAATCAATAATTGTATGTACAAACACGTGATGGAATGATTCAAAAGTGACTTGTATCTAAAAATTGACGCCGCTTAATCAATAAATAAATTATCAATTCGTACTTATATTTGAATTAAAATGAATAATTTTTCATTGAAAGTGATGTTTTGATAATAAAAAAAGGAGTAAATTTACTAATAATCCTTCATTTTTTGCTTGTTGTAAGATTTATTTGGTCAGAAAGAATCAATTTTATTAGTTGTTGTTCCGAAAAAATAGAATTGAGAGCTTACTATTTACTTTTTTTTTACTATAAAAAAATGTGAATTTGTCAATACAAGCCACTTTTGTCTAATTCCATCAGGTCAAACAATTGGTGATTGAGTGTCGGTAAAACGAACATTAAAACTACAAGAGCTTATAGTAATTTTTTATACGCGAAGAGTATTCATAGAGAAAACCTCAAGGGTATCGGTGAAATTTACCCTTCGAAGATTAGTGAAAGATGATGTTCACACAGCATCTCTGGCACCCTACTTTGTTAGCTATATTGTTTGGTGAATCAGATTCGGATGTCTGCTTCTCTTTTATTTGCCCAATTTTTTCCCCCAGTAAATAAGGAAGTATATTCGGCTTAATGGTCAGACGAATTTGGGTCAATTATTGAGGTTTTGATTTTTGAATTATAAATTAAGTATAACTTTTGGAATATATACTCAGAATTTGTAAAAATTATATAAACAATTTATGCATAACGGATTTTGCAGAAGATTGTGGTTTGGAAAAATAGTATATTGCGAATCCAACAAAATTATCTCGAGTTGATTTTTTTTTGTATTTTACGTTGCGCCATTCATTTTCTCACATGCATTACGATAAAATGCATTATACAATTCGCTCGCGGGTCGCATATTTGTTGCATTAAGCTTTTAATTCTTTCATGTTTAATTCTTTCATGTTTTACAAGTGTTTTGAAGAGTCACGTACGTAAAGTTGCCAAGCACTTCACTCTTTCAAATTTGTCTATTCAACAACCTCACTTTCAAACGGTAGTCCGAAGGCTCTCTCATGAAAATAAATAATAATTTTAGCATAACAAAACTAGGTAGTAAAAAACTTAAGTATGAATAGAGGGTTGAATTCGCAAATTCCAAAGTAAAATTTTAATAAGAAAATAACACATTGCATTCATTTCACTTTTCAATTGTACATCCAATATCACTATAATTTAGGTCATATACCCATCTAAAAATAGATGATAGTAGATGAAAAAAAATTTGTATGAAAATTTTGGTGGTCTTTTTTATTACTCCCTTCGTCCCAATTTAAATGTCACTTTTGAGAGTTCGTGCAACTTTTCAATTGATTATATCTTGTAATTTATAATATTTTAGGTGATTTTGAAAACATTGTATTATAGAACAAATCGAGATCTATCAAACAAGATCCATATTAGATATAAAATTCATTACCAATTTAAAAATATAACTAATTTTTTTATCCAGTTAGAATAAACTGAGACAAATAAATTGCGACGGAGGTAGTATTAAGCAGATAACTATTAAACTCATCAAAATTCAACTTTCCATTGCACAATCAATACTTGAGGATTGGTCCATGGAGATCTTTTGCTCTGCTTTTAATTGACACCCCGTAAGTAGATGATGGGATTGATTCACAAAATTAATCGAGGCGCACACAAATTTGTCTTATCACCTGAGTTGTAAAAAAAAATTACTCCGTATAAAAATTGTGCAGTCAATATACGCCTATACGGTCAACTGGAGGTCCCACCAAAGATTGCTCACAAGTTGTAATGAACTCACTGGTCCCCTGCGTTACCTTGCCTATGGTGAACATGAGAAAGGACATGTGTGCATACAGATGGCGGTCAAGCTAGTAGAACGAGGTTTACATGGAAGAGTTGTGAATAAGATTTATGGGACTCAGATAATAAATACGATTTACGATGTTCAATTTGAATCATTCAAAAGTCAAATTAAAAACGATCTATTATTAACGAAAATGAATTTCTTTTATGCAGACACGAGCTGATGAGGAAAGCCATCCTCCTAATCATTTTTTCATCGGCAATTCACAATTATCTCTCACCATTTAAAATCTTATCTCTTATCTCTTATCTTATTTTATTTTTATTTATTACTAAAAGAAGAGCTTTTGCGAGGACATCTCTACTTATTTGTTTTTGGTCTCAAAATTTGTGCGTACGGTCCTTACTATATTTTCTCTATCTATATCTCTCTATTTATTACTCTCAAAAATCTTGGTCAAAACTCAAACCAAACTTTTGGGCACTTACTAATGGGCTTAAAATTCTCTTACAACGGAACATTACCTTGGTGGAGATTGAAACGGATCCTTCAATTTTCATCCATCTTATCAACATTGTTATGAGCACCCATCATCTCTACAATTTAATTTTTGATTGCAAATTTCTTTTGCACACCCATCGTTGAGGCAGTAAACAAGTGTGTAAATCGTCTAGCGCATGATGTAAGATCACATTTTTTTGCCTTATTTAGTGTATCTTTGAATTTCGCTTTGTATTACTAAGTCCCAATTTTTAGAGGATATGAAGGGTGTTACTTATCTCTAGACCTTGTATTCGCTTTCGTAAATTAATCTATTTTAAAAAAAATTAAAATCCCAAACCCATCAAGTTACTCTTTGCTTATATTGACAGGAGAGAATTTTTTGGATGCAAATTGGGTACTATACGACGGTACCTAGTATCCATCCGAGCCGTCCAATTTGTGTTATGAACAGCCTAGATTTAAGCACTCTCTCTCCTCTTTCCCTTTGCTTGAATTTGAGCTGTCCAAAGCTCGAATGAACGGCTCAAATCGGGTACTGAATACCACGTGGAGTCGTGGACTATATATTGTATTTGCACCAAAAAAATTCACACTGATTGGGCTTAAAATGAAAGAAAAGGCGCCAACGCATGGGCATCTATTGGAGCTTTCCAAATTTGTATACTGTACATTTTTATCGTACGCCGCGCACGTGAAGTGGCCTCAACGCACGAAATTCGCGGGCCCAAAACCCTAATCTCCAAATCAAAACCCGATTTCTTTGCTCAGTTGCTCTCTCGTATCTAAATTTTATTCAAATTTTTCGCCACAAGATTTATTCTTTTTGTGGAAAACAAAATAAAGATCAAAGATGTCGCAGAATAACAATCTCGCAGACGATCCAAATCAAAACCCTAGAGTTACTTGGGAAGGTTGCAGCGTCTTGCTCGACATTAACGACGGCGACCGCCTGGTTTTCGCTCGTCTCACGGCCGCCTCGTAACTCTCTCTCTCTCTCAATATATATATATGCATATATGTATACATATATATATATATATATCTTTCTATATACTCCTATATACATATAAGTACATACACACGTATATCTATACATCTGTATGTGTATATGTATATACACATCCGGGCAGGCGTGATGCATGTGCAAACTGCGTAGAAAAGAGGGTATATTTAGGGTTAGGGTGGCAATTGTTTTTTCATTCTTGACAGTTTTTTTTTTTTTTTAAGGCAGTTAAAGGGGTTAATTTAGGAAGCTAAAGTGTGAGCCAGCCTATAATGAGGCCTAAAGTGTACCTAATGCATATGTGAGGATAATGTGATTGAATGTAATTGCAGGACTTTGACAATTGGAAACAAGAAATATCCCCTGCAGCCGCTGATTGGTTGTCCATTCGGTTCTTTGTTTCAAGTTGAGAATGGAAAGGAAGGGCAGTACTTGTCTCGCGTTGTTCCAACTGCTGAAGGTTTGATTTACGACGTCGGCTTTCGTTTTGTTCTTTTACTTGTCACTTGTTATGATCTCCTGTAGTAAGTGTTGAAAATTTGAGATTGACTGAGAAAGGTAGCATCTTTCAGTGTTGTTTGATTTGAATGAATTTATGTGGGTGACAAATTCTGCTGAACTGCCTAAATGATCAATGTCTGTAGATCCAATTGGTATTTGGATAAGTTGAGACTTAATTAGGATATTTTGTTCAATTTGGAATTATGTTTGTCACAAAATAACTAGATTAATGCGATAATTTGGGTTTGATTGAGACAAATATCCACCTAGTTTCCATTGGATATGTGCATACCTAACAGCTTATAATTCACCGGCTGAAAGAGTCCAATTCGAATTTCCCCAAGAAGTTCTTGCACACAACAAGTTGAAAATGTGTTCCCCGAAGGTTGGCACTTCGTGGAAAAAAATACTGGGTCTGCCCCTTATCGATCTTTCTACTCTTCTGCACAGCTTGACTATTTAACTCAAGATTTGTTAAGGTTGGCACCCATTTTAGACTTATGCTTATATCATACTTGATTTTCTCTTTACGACCTATTCTTTTTAGTTATTACTTTAATACCCTCTTCTTCATTATGGGCATTATTTACATTGTCTCTGTTGAATTTCTTCTACCAGGCGATAATGTTGAAGAAAAAGGGTGTTGCCAAATAAAGGATGAGTCCAAAGACAACAGAGGATTAGTTGATAATAATACTGCCCAAAGTCTCTCTAGTGAAGATATAGATTCAATGCGAAGGTTAGAAAGTTATGCAACATGTTCATTTATAGCCCTATTGTGCAGAACACATAATTAACATCACTTTTATAGCCTCTTGAGGCAGTGTTCTAAAACAAGGAATTAATCAGTGATTAATTGCTGGCGGGGTCTATCCGATTCGGTCCGACTAACGATTAATTGCTGATTACTAACTAATATGCACCAATTAATTGCCGATTAATCCCATTAATTGCTCGAAGGTGGCTGACTGCTCGACTTGCGCCTAGCAACTTTTAGAACATTGTCTTGAGGGATGCAAGGTTGAATTTTGTCAATTGTGTTAGCGACTTAGCGCCCTCTCTCTCTCTCTCTCTCTCTCTCTCTCAAAGAGTGTATGTGTGTATTTGCATGTGAACTTCTAAGAGCAAGAAGGATATATTAATGTGAAGCTTAGTATGCCTCTAGAAGTTTCTACATTCATGTTTTCTCCTCATGCATCTTTTCACTCAATATCTATCAGGTCAAACTTACAGTTGCAATGCTTATGTTGATGTGTGATAAAGGTGTTTGGTTAAAGCTGTTGCTTTTTTGTGGTATGTATTAATGTGTTGTTCTTGTTTAGACTGATGTTTCTTATCTTTGTGATCTCTAGTGTGTTCTTTGTTGATACTTGTTGTTCAGTTTATTTATTTATTTATTTTTAAGAAGGTAATACGAGGTAGAATACAAATCCACCTACTTTGTTTGTGTTGTTTGTTCTGAGTACAAATTTGGAACAAGCCATGTGATTTGGTAGTCAATTTTTCTGCATTTGTTAGGTGTTTAATCAAGAGAGATGAACTTATACGTGACAAGCACTTGGAAGAGAGAACTTTGTGTTTGAACTACTGAAATATCTTTTGATATTTTGAGAAGGTGGTATTAGGTCCGTATTTGGTCAACCAGATTATAAATGGCTTTTAGCTCTTCTGTTCATTTAGACGATCGTTGATTTGTGAAAATCAAGCAGCCAATTAATATTTGTCCCTGATGATATCATTCTCCTACATATCTGTTAGCCATCATTTGCCTTCTTTAGATGTTTCTGCAAGGAAAGTTTGGCTAATGAAAGGCTTTGATACAGACAGGGTGCCACCGGGGATGAAATAGTTCAAGCTCTCATTGCTAATAGCACAACATTTGAGAAGAAAACATCATTTTCACAGGTGAGCTTCTGTTAGGAACTTGAATATGGGATAACATCTATGGAAAATATATGCTGAAATCTTGTATGTTGCAGGAGAAGTATAGACTTAAGAAGCAAAAGAAATATGCACCCAAGGTCCTTTTGAGGCGTCCTTTTACACGAAGGTAACTTGTAGCTTTCTTTCATAGCCCTAGTAACAATTTCCAGGTTATAAATTCTGTGGAACATAAGAGTAAAAGATTTAAGGACATGGAGCAGTCATATCTTTGTTATAATGGTTGCGTTACCCTTTTTTCTGCTCTATCATTCTGGCCTATATTACTTCATGGCATAAACGTCTCTATGGATACTCTATGGGTATTGTTCCCTCTTCTCTCTCTCTCTCCCTCTCTCTCTCTCTCTCTCTCTCTCTCTCTCTCTCATAAAATGCCGTTTTACATCCTTTCACTAACCTAAAATCATCACAAAACTGATGGTAAGGCAAAATTTGCTTAACCTCTAACCTGCAGCGTAAGTCTTTTTATTGCATAATTCATGATGGTACTTGTTTTTGTTTGCTGACTTGTTATGTTTTCTTCTTTTCAGTATATGTGAGACATACTTCAAGAAATATCCGGAAAGAATTGGGTAATAATATCACCACTCATGACTTTATGATATCTATTTCAATCATTTGGAGCTTTTAAGCAAGTTTCTCTCAGGCCAAACAAGCCCATGCAGACCGTATTCAATTGAGAATGTGTTTTTCTTTTTGAATGTATTTTGTGCATTGGCTAGTTTTGGTCTCTTTGTTATTTGTGCATTGCCATCATTTTTAGTTATACCCTCTCTGGCTGTGGGTTGTTAAGATATGAAGTTGCAGTTAAAGATTAGTTTTTCCTTATTCTGGATAAAATAGGTGACGTCAAATTGAATCCGTGGCGGTGATAATTTTTTGTGACTCTTTCAGGTTTTTGCGGGTGGACGCTTTATCTCTTCTTCTCTCCATGGGGAATGTTGGTGCACATTCTGATGTCCTTGTGGTGGATATGGTTGGTGGTATTCTTACTGGTGCTGTGGCTGAGCATTTGGGAGGTCTGCTCTTTGGCTTCTTTATGACAATTGACCACTCTTTTACTTGCTCCCTTGTGGCTTATGTGCTTATACTAAAGTAACTAAACTACTACCCTAAGTCCATGCTACTAAGTCTTTTTTTTTTAAAAATTAAATTTCAAGAAAATTCCTCCCCTCTCTCTCTTTCTCAATGTACAGTTATAAGTCAGAAAGTGTAATAGACTGCCCAACTTGCTGTCTGCAGAGTAGTTGCTACTCTATCTCTTAAATAAGGAAACTATTCATTTTGTCAAGTAATTTACAGGACTCTAAAGATGTCCAGACTCCAGGGTATTTACTCACTTAGTTAGATGATTTTTCTTGATCTGTTGTATCGTTATTTGGATAAAATAAAAAGCACGCAAATTCCTGCTATGTAATCAGCTGTGTTTGTCTATGTAGCACGGACACGGATACGGATTCGGACACGGATACGGACACGGACACGGGACACGGCAATTCTAAAAAAATGGGGATACGGACATGGCGGGGGACACGCCACGTGTATAAATAAATAAAAAATAAATATATTTACATATATATATATAATTATAAACCATTGTATATGAATAAGTTCACAAATTGTATAACTTTTTTTTAAAGGAAAAATTACAGTTTAACCCAAATATTTTGAATAATTTCATATTAACCCCCAAAATTTTAAAAAATATTACATTTTGACCCCCAGCCGTGTCCCCGGCGTGTCCCCCGCCGTGTCCCCAGCCGTGTCCCCAGCCGTGTCCCTGCCGTGTCCCCTATCAAAAAATAATAAAAATTATTGGACACGCCACGTGGCGTGTCCAATATTTTTCCCCGCGTGTCCCCGCCGTGTCCCCGTGTCCCCGTGTCCAATACGTGGACACGGCGCCCTTTTGGAGTGTCGGTGCTACATAGGTGTTTGTAAGATTGGATATGTCAGTGTCCATGTCCTGATGATTCTTAGCAGTTAGGACAAATGATGGGACTACTAGTTACATCTATTAAAGCCTGAATTTACCCCACCCCCCAACTAGAAGAAATTAATGGCAATTGGGGTATCCTGTTCTTTGACATGGTCGTATTTCAAAGTTAATGGAGATTGGAGACTGCTTGACCTCCAATACTCCAGACCTATATCTATGCTACCCCATTAATGTTGTAATAGTAAGGAGATGTGAACAATGCAGAAGGCATTCTTTGTTATTGGCTACTGTCGTGCTAGAGCTGTACTTTGATGGTGCTTTGTAGACAAATGTATCTTTAATGGAGAGGGAACAAGATGGTTGCATTGTCTTGTAATTGTTAAATGACATTGTTGTATCAACAGGTACAGGTTATGTGTGCAATTCATATCTTGGGCTTGCACCATATCCTATGGATATTATCAGAATGTTCAACTTCAGTACTGAAACTTGCAGAAGGTGCATTTTGTTTAAAGCTTCTAATTTTTGAAGTGCAAGTATTTTAGACCATCTACCCTATTTCCTCTTTATGGGAGCTTGTTGACATTTAGCCAGATGCTTACCAGTGTAATTGGTTCAGGATCGTGCGGTGTTCACTCACTGACCTTTGCTCATCTCAAAATGGAACTTGTGTTCCAGTCGGCGAACCTGGAGAACCCCATAACATTGAAACTCAGTCACAAGTAAGGGCTACTCAATACATAGATGCTTATTATCCCATGGTTTTCTATTATCATCAGGGGGCCATTTTGTGCAGGAAGAGAGATCTCCTATGTGCTCAGCAAGCGTGGATGAAAGGGCAGTTTCTTCTGAAAACGGGATGCTGGATCTTGTTGCAGAGACATCTACCTCTCCAGTTACTAAAGCATCCAAAACTCCAAAACCTGGAGAGAAGGCTTCACAAGAGCTCATTAGCTTTTGGAAAGAAAATGGCTTTTCAAGGTTGGTTGCTATTTCATGATCACTTGGTTTACGATTTGAAAGGCATCCCTAAGGTTACATTCTTAGTTGTTTACATACTTTGTGCAGTCTAATAATTGCTGCTCCAGATGTTGATGCTTGGAGCATTGTTAGCGAACTCCTCCCATTTCTATCATTTTCTGCTCCATTCGCAATTTATCACCAATATATTCAGGTGGGGGGACTTTGACTTCCTCATGTTCCTATGGTATTTTTTTGTAATATTTTGAAGCTCTTTTGCTTCTCTCTCTGCCTTCTTTTCTTTGCTGGAAGACAGTGCAATTAACTTCATTTTTTTACCATGCCATTATTTAGCTTGATTCTTCTTCTTTTTCCGGATAAAAGCTCCACGTAGTTCATATGGTTTTAGCAAACCAGGAATTAATTCTGCTGTAAAATATATTTTTCAGATGCTTGTTATATTGGTTTTTTCTGCTAATGAGGATTTTCACTTTTGGACTAATGTCTTTTCGTTGACCAAGTTGTGACCCTTGGCAAAGTTGTCATACCTCTGCACGGTCAATGAAACAGTCCCCAGGCTTGTCTTACACTAAGTCACACAAAGCATGTGCGTGTGCGCGAAAGCATCTAGTGATTCTATATGTTGAAGAAGTGTAACGTAGAGCGTCTCAGAGCATCTTCTCTATATATTTTAATTTATAATTTTCATGTGTAAGTTTTTGTATATTCAAGCAATTCGCCATAACATTTTATATATAATATTCAAACAAAAGGTATGATTTATAATTTATAATACCCATTATATAAATATGTAAAGTCAATTTACATTTTAAGACTAAGAAATTTCGAGTTTCGATTTTTTTTCTTTTAGTCTAAAAGTTTGGAGGGCAAGGATGTGTCCAGCCACGTGAACCACCAGTAAGCTGATATAGCACTTTTGCAAGTGACAACTTTTAAATCGTGCATACTTCAACTCTAGCTCTGCTGGATTCTTCCTTCCTATCTAGTTACTAGTTAGGTTTTGTATTTGGCATATAATGGAAATATTCTTTCGATGTGTCAAGTAACTATTCGTTACCAGTCTGCGAATTGCACAAAAACAATCCACCAATTTCCCTGCAAATTCTTCTTCAGTTCGCTGATCCACGCGCTAGTGCGCAGTACGCTACCTTGGGGCATGAAGTGTGTGACTAAGGTCTTACCTTACCTACTGAAGCTTCAACTATAGGATCCACAGGGGTTCTGTTAGCTATTATTGGAGAATCTATATGTATCAAATTAACTCACTCCGAAATTTGTGAATTTCATTGTTAAATTTTACAGTATGAGATTGTCCTACTCATTATATGTTTCCTGGGCTTGTTTTGGGTATTGATACTTCAGTTGGTAGAATTACAGCTTTGCCTTTGCAATATATTGTCTTCAAGGCGAGAAAATAAGTGATTATAATTCGTGCTTTATTTTCTGCGTGAGTGCAGCCCCTTGCCACTTGCATGCACAATCTACAACTGCGGAAGATGGCAGTTGGTTTGCAAATATCAGAACCTTGGCTTCGTGAATATCAGGTTTTTTAGATCTTATTGTTTTTATCAATGTAAAAACCTTGTTTGGGCTATTTTTAAGATGTTACATTTGTGATCATTGTGTGAAATGATCTAAGTATGTGCAAAGGAGGTAGGGTGCCCCACTTTCTTCACATGCTTATAGGAAGGAACTGAAGTTTGAATATTAAGCTCACTTGCTCAGGTGTAAATCGCCAAGTATTCCGGAGGGAATACAAGCAAACCTCAACTGCTCTCTTTGTTAAAATAAGTAGAACTTGTAAATAGCTACATGACAGGTTCTAGAGAGTGTCAATGTGGTCCACTGTCGATATTTTGGAACTCAAGGTGGTTGTGGGCAATGGACATTCTGAGTTTTCTTAAAATTTCCTTTTCACGGAAGATCTTGTGAAAATATAAGTCTGCCTTGTGCATTCATCCATCTATTGACCCCAATCTTGATTGTTTGCATGATTTCATATTGCATTTATGAAGCGTAATGAGATTTACTTCGCCTTTGCCAATCATGTAGGTTCTTCCATCAAGAACACATCCGTTAATGCAGATGAGTGCTTTCGGTGGTTACATTCTAAGTGGGACCAAGATACGTACTGAAGATCAGCTCCAACCGAAGTGACTTAAATTATGCTCAGCTTCTCAACTTCAAATTTTCCCTTTTATCTCGCTGGCAATACCTTAACTCGTAGTGTACACTAGCTATTTCTCCCGTAAGGATGTACACTAGCTTTTCAATCTTGTTTTGCTAATTCAGTGCTTCCATCTGAGCAATAAACCATGCTCTAATGCTGTTTGTATGTCAATTCTTTCGTCCTTATTTGTAACCTTGGGAGGCTGCACCTGTTTGATGAATAAAATTTTGCGCCGGGTTTGCGATAGTTTTGTGTCATGTATTTTCCATGGAATTACCAGAATGACATTGTGGACACAAGGAACAACCCTGCTGAAGCAAGGTAGTTTCTGAAAAAATTTGGGCAGCAGCTCTCCTGTTTTTTGTCCTAGCTCGACACATAAACAACAGCAGGTTACGCACAAGCCCATGCCGGGCATTTCTCATCCTAATTACTACTGTACCATTCACAAAGCCAGAGTCATAAAATCCTAAACGGAACGATCCAATTCAAGCAAATAATTCATATTCGAAACACACCCCAGGTTGTCATTTTCCATCCACTATTCATGTGTAAACCCTCGCTGGGTCATTCTCATTACAATCATCTGTCACATTCAAATTTAAAGCTTTAAGGAAATTCAAACATTGTTTTGAGCAAGCGTGGTACATGTGTTGTGAGGCTTCTTTGAGAGAGGTTCCATCGCCGCGGTCTTGCGGGTATGTTTCTTGGAAGTCCTCTGTGTCGTGTCTTGACTCCCCAAATCTGCTACATCCTCACCCTCCGCACCCTCATCTCGGGTACTACTCGCACTCTCTACGCCTAAACAAAGAATGCCGCTAGAATTCGAAAATATAGATCGCGATTTTCGAAAGACTGTAGCAAAAGATTTAACATGCAGGCAGAAGTTCCCACTGGAGGGGAGCTCCACAAATAATCACTGGTGGTGATTCACAACTCGAATTTGCAAGAACCCAAACCTTTATTTCAATCAAACTCAATATTAAAAGGAAAATAAACTTTTTGAGGTAAGGACTTCATAGTGTTATTAAAATAGTCATAGGAATATTTATCTAGGTTACTAATTCCTAGTTTATTGATACTTCTCTCTATTACCCTGTAACATAAATAGTGCTAAAATTGGAGTACAAATAGATATGTCACAAGCATTCATTTGATCCTGAAAAAATACAAAGTAGAATAGCAAAGCAGAAGTCATTTTTGCCTCCATTTACCCCCCTTTTTTTTTGGGCAACGGAGGAACCACCCTACGGAGGGGCAACTAATTGGATCTCACTATACACAATTTCATATTCAAAATGGATCTTGTTTGAAAAAACTCGTCGAGTAGATTACATTTTTTTTTTCGATTCGTTTATGCACAACACCATTATAATTGTTTGAAGTTTTAGCTATAAGTGAATTGTGCACCACAATCTAATGTTCGATCCGCATACGACAATTTTTCTAATGTTAGCGCATGTACATTGGATAATGTTATAAAACAGGGCCGGCTTGGAAGAAGCCCGTACATTCGAAACTCACGGCCCAAAGTCAGGCCCGTGAACATTCGAAACTCACGGCCCTTCCCGCTCTCAAACAAAACCCTTCCCCCCCGCTCCCTCCCCCAAAAACCTGCCTTTCCCGTTTCCTTCCTTCCGGGCTTTCGTCTCTCTCTCCACTTTCCCTCCAACGCATTCTCTCTCTCTCTCTCTCTCTCTCTCTCTCTCTCTCTCTCTCTCTCTCACTCTCTCTCTCTCTCTCTCTCTCTCTCTCTCATATGCAATGGAGGCCTGCGGAGAAGATGCAAGTCGTTCATTCCAACAAGCCCTATCTCAAATTAAGACGGAGCCTCAATCTCTAAATCAATACCACCCCTTCACCTCCTCCTCCTTCCGCACACCTCATCCTTTCGCTTTCATTCCTCTCTCCAACGCCTGCACTAATTCCTCCTCCGCCCCTTTTACTAATTTTCCGGTAAGCCTTTTGTTTGTTAAGCTTTTTTTTTTTTCCCCCCCCTCACCGCTTGCATATACGAGGACATTTTTTTTCACCTCGACTAATCCCGGGGGCTAAATTCCACCGCCCACCTGCGGGTAGCCCAATCAAAGAGCAATCGCTCCATATGGACTGGCCATAGAGGAGTTGGGATCTTAAGAGGGAGCAACCCTCTTGACCATCAGTCCAACCCCTTGGGGTTCATCTGCGGACATTGTTTACGTTTGTAAACGAAACTGAATCCCTGCTTTGTAGATAGGTGTCCGATTTCGGAGGTTTCTTGTTCCCTTTAAAACTTAAAATGAATTTTTCAAAAAATTCCCCCTAGATTACTCCTAGATTCCCCATACTTTCAACATTTCTCTCTCTATCTCTATCTCTCTCTACTCATTACCCCTATAATTTTTCAAAATAATTTTCAAATTCCAATCCAAACAAAGCAGACTTTTTTCTCGGTTTTGATCATGTTTATAAGTTGTGTAGTATTCTTTACTTTTGGGCCTCTCAGGTGTATGATTTCTTTTTCTTTTTTTTCTTTTTTATTTATTGTGGTGTTGTGATCAACATGACAACATTGATGCTTCAGAATTTGTTTCCTAGGGGACGTTTATGTTTTCATTTGTTTCTGTATATGTCTTTTTTTTTTTTTTTGGATAACTTAGGTGTCCGGGCCAGTTTACGCACACCTCAACTAATCTTCGGGGCCCAATCCCACGGCCCACTTGCGGGGAGCCCAATTAAAGTTGGAACAAAGCTCCGTATTGACTGGCCTCAAAGGAGTTGATAACAACTGAGAGGTTTCAAACCTGAGACCTTATGAGAGTGCAAACTCCTAAGTCCCAAGCCTTGACCACTACCCTTTGGGGTTTTGTTTCTGTATTTTTTTTTTTTGGTAATACGGAAACTTAAACATGAAACTGCCATTTTTGAGGTGACTTTGTCATGTAGTGCCATTGAAGTCTGGCAAAGTTAGATGTATAGATTGTGCAAACAGAATTGACTTGCATAACCTAGAAGCAGGAAGTGGTACAAACGACGAATCTATCTTGGATTTGCAATGCTTCATTCGTCAGTGCTGTGGTCTTGCTTTTTGTTTGATTAGTTGATGACTTTCAATGGAGGACTGTTTGGCATGCAAAGAATTTTAACTTTTCAGGGTGGATAGCATGTACACCAATGAAAATGTAAAAATGCTGATCAACAGTGCACTTTTTTCATTTTACCTACTCATATCTCTCTCAACACTACACCAATATTATCTATTTTACCTAACTCCAATTAAAATATATATTTTTCACTCATTTTTTTTATTATCTTTATTGTTTAAAGAGAGGAGAAAGGAGGGAGGAGAGAGAGAAAGAAAGAAATAATAAAAAAAAGAAAGGAGTATGAATAGTGCATAGGTAAAAATAGAGAACAATTATTCACAAATGCATTTTGGCTCCTCTTTTAGCTCATTTGGTGTAGACTATTTTTTATGTTTCTCTTAGGTAAAATAGCAAAAAATGTATTTTTGCTCATCTAGCGTTCTTGCTCTTAAAATGAGCCAAATGAATGTGTGCATGGTAAGGATGGTATGCGAAAATCCTAATCTCAAGGAAAAACTAATGGTAAGCGAATACTCATAAGTTTTATAAGATCATTTAGAGTTCCCACAAATGAAATCGGAATCTTTTTGAAGCTTTAACTTTAATGTACACCAAGCAGTTATTTTGTTACCCTGGTAGCAAAAATTGGAGGTCACATTCCAAAGTTCCATTGCACATTCCTTGCCAAATGAAATGCTTCTTGAAGTAACACATTAACTTGTATCGGAATAAAGTAACTATCCGAAAGTTCTTTGTTTAGGCATCACCCTTGTAGCTGTGTCAAGAAAAAGCCTCTGTTTGAACTGTGAACATCAAGAAAAAGCCTCTGTTGAATCTCTCTCTTATGTAGTATACATCATGAGTATCGAAGAAAAAGTAGTGTTCACTATGCTGTTGAATATAACACCGGTTTGACAAAATGCTCGTGTAATTCCTTTTATTTCCTTACATTTTCTCTTTGTCTGATATGTTCTTTGATTGCTGCGTAACTGTAATTTCTCTATGTTTTTTTGTTAGAATTTTATAATTAAAGGACAATAGAAATTTGGAAAACAATTCCAAAATTTACCAGATTGGTGAAGTTTTTTTTTTTGGATAAGTAATTAAATATATTAGAAATAAGGCATTAAGGGAATGCCGCCCGTATACAAAATAGGCCATAGACAAAAAGGCCCTATACACGACTATGTGAGATAAACAATTCGAACCAATCTAGAAATTGATCAAGGGAAGGATTACATTCTCCCTTGTCCCAACTATACAAGCTACTACCAACAAAACTTTTGATTTTAAGTTTAACCCAGAATAAAGTAATAACCATATAAATTGTGAATGGTTGCAACTAGTATAGAAGGCTCCCTCCTTACAACTGGAAGGTCTAAGAGAGGTAGTTCGTTCTCTCCTTCCTCGACTCGTACCCTGGCTATAGCCCTTGTTCCACTTGTCAAAACACAACTTCTCTGTGCAGAAGGTTGAAGTCTGACGACCTTCAACATGCATAGCATCATTGTTGGTACCATAATGAAGAATCTCATGAATTCCCTTTTGCGCTAGCTGCTTCATACTTGGACATAGCTGAAAATAAAGCCATGCTGCATAACCGTCGGTAAAGTTGTGGTGAAGTAAGAAAAAGTAAATGCCCAGAAAAGTTTGGCTAGATATTATCACACGAACTAGAAGGTAGCTAGTTTAAGAACTAGATAACAAATGGTATTGTTGCCCATTATGTTTTTTTTTTAAACTGCATTATGTTTGATTTGGACTTGCATTTGGCTTTGTTGCCTTCAAATGCTAGTGCACTTATATGCTGTAATGGATTGGGAATCTCTGAGTTGAATGGATAACTCGTGGATCCTTTTTACACAGCCGATTTCTTTATGTATTTACTATTTTTACTTTTAGCCTTGTCTATTTCTCATCTATATTCTTGCTGATCAAATTGTTTTGTAGTTGAAGCAAGCCAATGAGAATGGTAACTGCAAGGCTAATGCTAGAGCACAGGCAACTATTCAAAGATGTAGCAAAGCAGAAGCAGAAGCAGTTGACAGTGCTGTGCTTGGACCGGAGTCTTGCACGGGTGCCAAGCCGTACAATAAACAAAAAATTGCACGACATAGCAAATCAGGGACTCAAGTTTCAAATCCAGGTAATGTATTTCCAAACACATTAATTATCTGCTGATCTGCTAAGGGTGGTTGTCAAATGTCTGGGGAATTGTTTCATTGATGATTGATATGTCTTGCAGACCCTCCTGATGGACTGAATGTAGCTATTGCTTGCCGTTATGACAGTTCTTTAGGTAAGCATCATCTATATGTATCTTTAGTTTCCATTTTAGCATACATATGGGATTGATTTCTCTAATAAACATGCTTATTGCTATTTAAATTTTAGACCATGAATGTACTATGTTTTGGCAGGATTGTTAACGAAGAAATTCATTAAGTTGATTAAGGAGGCAAGTGATGGAACCCTGGATTTGAACGAGACAGCTGATCTGTTGGCAGTATGTTTTGCCATGTTTTCTTAATATGTTGACATTTTATTTGTACAATTGTTTTGGTTTCAAGGCTATTAACTTTTGCAAGTTTCTCATGGAACTTGAGTGAGATAAATAAGAATCCATGACATGTAGAATTAGGAGACAGATTATTTTAACATAAATGGGTAAAACCTTTTTGAAACATGTTTAGCAAGATCTTCCCTGAAACAGGAAAAAGTTAGAAAACATGAGATTTTGATCTCAAAGAGCAAATTTGATGATGCGTTCTTTCTTATGTCTTGCTCATTACTCATATTTTTGTTTGGTTACAATATTTTCTCACTTTTTTACAGGTCCAAAAGAGGAGAATATATGACATTACCAATGTTCTTGAAGGGATAGGATTGATAGAGAAAACTACAAAGAACCATATACGCTGGAAGTAATATCTTCGATCTTAAAGTTGTTTTTTATGCACCTCTTGTGTGTAATGAGTCTAATGACCAGTGAACCTCTTTCAACAGGGACCATGAAATGCTGGCACGTAGTGAGGTGGAAAATCAGATTAATGCATTGAAGGTGCATATAGAAGGCAGCCATTGTTTTTCTTTATGATTCTGTTACTTCCATTCACTTTGGTTGGTTTAATCAGAAGCCCAGATCAGGAAATGTGAGCGTATCTTGTATAGCAGATTTTTTTGGGATGGTAGTTATTAGGGAGCGGAATTAGAAATTTATGTTTAGTGTTAAACCTCCCATTAGAGTGGTTTAAAACCAACCATAACTAGGTCTTTTAGGAACTGGGATTAGTAACTACAAGCTTGTTACTTCTCTGGGAGTAACATTTCCAAGATGCTCAGATCTATGGTATTTTTTTACAACTCAAAGCTAATTCTCTATTTCTCATGGCAGGTTGAAGTTGAAAGCTTATATGCTGAAGAATGCAGGCTTGATGACTGCATAAGGTTGTTAACTGGTCAATGGCAGCGATATTCTTTGTAATTAACTTTTCTAGAATTCCGAACTAACATCTGCTCCTTTTTTTTTTCAGGGAAAAGCAAGATTTTTTGAGCACCTTGGAATTTGATGAAAATTGTCAAAAGTATAAATTCTTTCTTCTGATTATTTTGTCTTGCAATATGGGATCAGCTCTTCTAATTGATGTCGTTTATTTGAACTATTCCAGGTCTCTCTTTTGACAGAGGAAGATATCGTGAGCCTGCCTTGTTTCAAGGTCTGTTTTTATGAATTCAGAATTCCTTTTCGATCAATCTGTTTTATGTGATGATCCTTGCAGCTCACTGTGTTCATGCTGTTAAAATCATTGCAGAATCAAACCCTTATTGTAATAAAAGCTCCGCACGGTAGTTCCCTGGAAGTACCGGATCCTGATGAGGTATGGAGTTTGCATAAGTGGGTGGCTGAAGAAATAAGGTTTGTAGTAGTACCTGATCCATTATTTACATGAGCAGGACATCAGTTATGCAGAAAAGCAGTTTAGACTTATTGTCAGAAGCACCACAGGGCCAATTGATGTGTATCTGCTCAGGTACTTCTTCATTGCCCTTGCATGAATATCTGAGAACAAAGATCTCTCTCTCTCTCTCTCTCTCTCTCTCTCTCTCTCTCTGCTCAGGTACTTCTTCATAGCCCTTGCATGAATATCTGAGAACAAAGATCTCTCTCTCTCTCTCTCTCTCTCTCTCCAAACACAATCACAATAGCCCGAAGAATAAGCGAGCAATCACAACAATAAAGCACGACGCAGATATTGTAAGTGGTTCGGCAAGGATGCCTGTCCACTGCTAGATCTCATTATGTTTTTGAATGATGAAGAAGAGTACAAGATAACGACTAGCCAGCAATATGTTGTAGGGTTTTCATACAACGAATCACCACACCCCCTGCCAACTCACCAGAGAGTTTGGCCTCAACTCTAGTTCTGATTAGGATTCATAAACCATCATATCTCTCTCTCTCTCTCTCTCTCTCTCTCATATGTGCATTATGCATGCTCTAACTGCTTGTTCATTATGCTTGTAGTAAACATGAAGGGCAAGATGGCGACGCTAATGTTAAGCAGGCTAACTCAAGACAAAGTGCTGATAATACAAAACTAGCTTCAGACTGCTCAAACAATCATACAATGCGATCTGATACGTTGAGTTCAATAGGCTCAGGGATTCAGAAAATTGTTTCACCAGACATCGATGTAAGATTGTCTCCCCCATGCTTTTAATTGGTTAATGCTGTGGTTTTCTTCAACTTTTATTTCTCTGGATACTACCATGTTTCTTTCTGGCCTTTTCTATCTGCAGATTGATGATGATTATTGGTTCCTATCAGATCATGAAGTAAGTGCTACTGACTTATGGGGTATGCGATAACCTTTAGCTGATGCTAATGCAGGGAGTTTTGATTCCTCTCCCCAGTGTCAGGCAAAACCGTTTTCTTTCTTTTTTCAATCTTTGTTACTCACAGCAATACAAGAAAGAGCCGGCTGATCTTGTCCATAAACTAGATAGATACAAGAAGTTTGTAGTCGGCGATGACCATAGGCTTCTCCTTGGCGTTTTAAGTTAAAATTCTTGTAAATACATAAAAGAAGTTATTTTCATAGAGCTACAAAAGCCAGTTGTAACCTAATGTAGCTGCCAGCTGGGTTTGATCCGAAGCATTATGCAGTTCTTCCCCTTAAACTAGGCTAGAGACGTAGAGTGGGATTTTCCCCTGTAAAAATTTACAGCTTCATATGAGTACTGAGGAGTTCTTTTTTCCCTTACTGTTTCTCTTTTTCTTACCCTGTTTCTCCTACATGTGTAAAGTGGTATGATCTTTTTCTCCTTTTGAGAAAAATAGTTCAAGGACTTTCCTCGGGTTCTCTCTAAAAGTACTGCAAATATTTTCCCATCCGAGAGAACCGAACATCCTGTAATCTTCTCCAAACATCCAAAGACTTTAACAGTAACGGGTCGTTTGCCAATCGGATTAGTTTTGGGTGGGTATAATAAGATATAGATGGTTTGTGCCAATCGGATTAGTTTTGGGTGGGTATAATAAGATATAGATGGTTTGTTTAAGTAATTTATACAAGAGGGATACGTATATGCTTGGTTTGTTAGGGCTGGATATGAATAGATGAATATAGAATTAAAAGAGGATTGACATTTTTGTAATTAAGATGGATATTAAGGCAAATAAGTATAAAGGGATATTATATCTGTGATTTATATTCGGGTGGCAAACATCAGATATTAGTAATTTGAATATTCTATTCGGGATTATAACATAACTGCCTCCTATATCCGTTGGCAAACGGGCTGTAAGGGCATGTTTGTTTTGGAGGATTGACTATGGAAACAGGCCGTAAGAGCTTGCGCAAAATAAGCAAACACAACCTTAACAGGCCCTTAACGTCACTCCCAAACACAACCTTCTCTAATTTTATTATTATTATTTTTAACGAAGCATAACATGCCAATGTGTGAACCTACTCATTGGAAAATGAGTATTTCAATCCCAGATTGACATATTGAGCATAATCCGGGCCAAATTGTTGTGCTTGTAGCATAACTCTTTAAAATATGTGAACATAAAAAAGTACCATGTGACTCAATATCGACACCTTATAGAATGAAGATCTCAAGAATACCCAAATTGCAACCACCATTAAAGAGCTTCACTCAGCTAACTGTACATTCAATTCAACACCAACCCACTTTTGCATGTGGCGTACAACTGGTGATCTGGAAGGCACTGGATCGTACCAATAGTTACTTCAATTATCACCATCACCAGCTGCACAATTATTAAAGGCCGATCCATCCCTTCAACCCTACCAAGTTAAAAGCCCCTAAACTTTCGAAAACCATGTTCAAAAAAGCATGGACACATAACATAAAAAGGAACAAATAGAATGGGAAAACGACAAATGTACATAAAATCAAAAACCCAACATCCTTCTAAGCACCTACATGCCCTGAAAGACTCCCTTATTTCAAGCTAAAGGGGTTATTTACGATCTGCTGGAGCAGAACGTGCTTTCCTCAATCTGGTACGCGTAGACCTAAGGGCTTCTTCCATAACAGTCTCTTTCGCTGGAGGAGGATCCACATTTTCGTTTGCTGAAGATGACACTGGTTCAATCTGCATTTCATCCGTTTCATTTGCATTCACATGGTTGGATGTTTCAGCAGGTGGTTGAACAGCAGGTGGTTTTGGGGCATTCAAGACAGTCGTCACAGGAGGAGCTGCTGTGAGAGATTGAGAGGTACCGGGTTCTTGTGCATCCTCTTGTTCATCTTGACTTGAGGATGCGCTAGAAGAAGAAGCGGGAGAAGGTTGCTCGTCACTTGGACTTGGCACTTTAGAAGTTTGTCTGCGATTTGGCGCAGCAGCGGGTTTGCGTGCTCTGGTACCTTGCTGCTGCGGCTGTAATGAATGTTTGAAAAGTAGAAAGGTACAAGAGGGGGGAGAAAGGCATAATTTAGTTGCAAAACACTCAATCAACTGAAAATCAAGATTATGGTCGCTTAATGAAAGTTGAGAGGTGGCAATGTGGGTTTGACAGATAGATTGTTGTACTAAAATTTGTTGATGTCAATGTGAACTGATGAGAGCTATCACTTCTACCAATGCTTAGGCCTTTCCCCCTCCGTCCTTTAATAAACTTATTATTTATGAGTTGGATGCCTTCTTCACAGAAAGGCAGCAAAATTTCTATGCAGTAATAAAAGCCTGTGAACAAAGTTAAAGATTACTGGAACACATCCTCCTATCATTTTGCTTTTGCATAATTGGTGTTTCTGTCTTTGTTTCCAATTTCCACGTATTTAAATCAAAAGGTACTCTCCTTGGACTTGCAAAAGACAAAACCAACATTTTATCCATTTCCCGTAACTGAATACATTGGAAAAATTGTGATACATTGATACTGAAACTCGTGGATCAAATCGCTTAGTGGTATACTACTCCATCATAACTTTAGAATGATGATGCATAACATCAGCAATACTAATAGTCCTACATTTCTAGAAATTCTAGTCTAGGCAGGATTCGCACAATTTTAATTAACTGGGAAGAAAAGGCAGTAAAAAATGATCACGTCAACGGTCAAACATTATTGCAACACAACCTCCACAAGAACCCTTCTCAGAGTCGGGTGAGTTTTACACACTTCAACCAAAATTTCAAAACACACACGAGACTACAAGGAAAACCATGCATGTTATGTACCAATTGGATTTTCATGGAACAAAAGGAAGCAGAAGACCAGATAATTCCAGTGTCCACAACACATACCTGGGCTGGACGAGGTCTTGGTGTAGATTGTGCAGCCACATATTGCAGAATATCAAAAACTCTTGTCTGACCATAGCTCGCAGCTCTTTGCCAATACACCACTGCAATATCTCCTGCCCTTGTCCTCAGTTCCAACAGATTACGATCAATTTCAGGCTCATGCTTAGCAATGTATGGTCGGAAGAAAGAATCATAGACGTATGTTGTTCCCTGAAAGAAGTAGAGGACAAGTCAAGATGCTGTTCCCCCACCCCCCCCCCCCCCCCCCCAAAAAAAAAAAAAAAGAAGACAGCCAGACATTTAGATAACCACAAGTCGCAGTACCTTCGTTCTAGGGTACCACAAATATATAAAAAACGCCAATTTAGCTTCACTGTACATTGGAACCCTTCACAGCGACAAGCAAGAAGCAATCAACCATGGAAATACGAAGGCAACCATTCCAAGCGTAAATACATTTTCACACCCAAATAGAATACCTTACCATGAGACAAAGGTGTCACCAATTCGCTCGCAAACTGTCAAAACTGCAACTAAGATCCTGAAATTTTCAAAATACAAACTTCATGGTCAGAGTTTCCATATTACAGTAGCGATGACAAAAGCTGTAGCAAGTAAAATACCAATATTGGCACCAAAAACGAAGTTGTTCAATGTCTGGTTTATTCATTTCCACTGTTTTGAAGCACTCATATGCTGGATAAGCATAACCAAAAGCCATCCTGCACAAGAAATGTATAATCAATATTAAGATATCATGAAATCCACACCAATTCGTGTCCATGACAAAGAAATGCAGGTCTGATGGGAACTTACACAAGTCCTCTGGTAAGAAAGGATCCAATCATCTTGTATGCCTATCACAAAAAATAGGAAAATTAGTGCCAAAAACTCATGACTCAAAAGCAAGAAATTAGCGCCCCATTTGTTTACACGTCCAAGTCCTCGTATTTGGTTGTAACCCACCCGAAAATGATGGTGCTAGTGACTATGGTTGGTGGCAGAGTGGTGGCAGGTGCAGTAAGCTTTGTTATGTAAGATAAAAGCTGAACGAAAATAAGGACATCAACAAGACAACAAGAAATCTAGCATTGTACGCTACCTACTTCCTCAAACATGTGCGACTCTTTTTTCATCCTCGGTCCCAAAGTCTTAGTCCATTGGGACCATTACAAAAAGTCGCGTCATTTTCACATCAAAAGATAAAATCACTTTCATACATAAATATTTAATCTTCCCCGCATCAATTTAACGCTCTCAATTAGTTTTTTTAATTGCTGAAAAAAAATTCAAAAATTTATAAGCGAAAGTACTTTAATTACTGTATGAAAATTAGAACGCGTTTTCGTAATGGACAAACGTTGAGAATAGAGAGTACGTGAATTGTGGAACCAATAAGAATTATACCTTACACGTTTTATTCCTTTATTTTCCTCATCAACCAAAAGCATACAATAACCAAAATCCAGAAAAGAAAATTAAATCCGTTAACGAGTGTCATCTAGAATCACACATTTCTGACCATACGCAAAGCTAGGGGAAATTAATTCCTAAATCACTCAAATTAAACCGATACTACACCAAAAATTGCACAGAAAAAGCCTAAAAACCCTACTTTAAACCAATCCCAAGCCAAACGAACCAAGTAAACTTAGGCGTACAAACCAATTCATGCGACTAGAGGGATACAAGCAAAAAAACAACCATCTATTCTCAAGAGCACGCGAGAAAATGAGAAGACGGGTGAGAGACATCGATCCGTACCCTAGAAAAGAATATTCAAGCCGGAAACGTGAAGCGAGTAGGGAGAGATCACGGCGGCGAGACGATCGACGGCGTGCGGAGAAGCGTCCCGCCGGTAGGGACGGCGAACCGTTACGAAGGCGGCGGAGAGAGTGAAATGTAGAGAGAGAGAGAGAGAGAGAGAGAGAGAGAGAGGCGCTTACGGTTTATGTCTGTTTTGAAATTCTTCTGTTTGTTTTGTAATCGATTTTATCTCTCTGGGTTCGGATTTGTTTAGTGGAGTTTAATAAATAGTTGGAAATTTTTTGAGTTCCGTAATGACTGAGGAGGGGAGCAACTACTGTGTGGTACGGAGCTGGGAGCGAGAGTGTTCTGAGACTAATACTGGGGATTTATCACCGTTGGATTCGTGATGTACGGTTATCGTGCTTCGCTGCATTCGAAATCAGGAGAGGTGTATGGAAGAGTTGTGGTACCGAGTTGATATCTCCGGTTAACGTTACTTTTCCTTTCGGTGATTGTTTCGGTCACCACACCGAGAGCTGCTAACTCCCCCCCCCCCCTGACACACCCCCCCCGCGGGCCCCACCTCCCATTTCCAATATTACCCCGCGCCCCCCCCCCCCCCCCCCCCCCCCTCTCTCTCTCTCTCTCTCTCTCTCCCCCTTTTCTTTCTTTCTTTTCCGACTGTTTGCTTCTTCTTTTTTTTCTTTTTTTTTTCCAGTTTAGTTTTCTTTTCATTTTATTTCATTTTCTTTCTTTCCGGTTTGAATTTTTTTTCCTTTAATAAAAGGTTCAAGTCTAATTCTAGGCTTTGTAAAGTAATTGAGAGAAAAAAATGTTTCAATTGATCATGTTTATCCAACTGTTTTATTTTTATTTTTTGTCCTTTATAGATTAAAAAATATAGTTACGAAAATAAGTGTTTCAATTTTCAATCCGTTTGAACCAGTACAAAGATATTATTTTTTGATCATTTCATCCTAAATGGTCGTAATAAATTTTTTGCTTCAAGGCCTTTCAATGGACACCCTAAGAGAGTCTTGAAACTAAATAATGAGTTTTAGGGTATTTGTTTAAAGACCTTAAACCAAAAAATTCATTATGACCATTTAAAATAAAATAATAAAAAAATGATCTTTGCTCTGATTTAACTGAATTGCAAATTAAAGCACTTAATTCTTGAATTATATTTTTAGATATACAAATGGTGTATTTATAGGGATTAAATAAATAAGATATAACTAATTAAATAAAAAAATAAATT
Source organism: Rhododendron mucronatum var. ripense (assembly GCA_019656295.1). Classification (NCBI taxonomy): domain Eukaryota; kingdom Viridiplantae; phylum Streptophyta; class Magnoliopsida; order Ericales; family Ericaceae; genus Rhododendron; species Rhododendron mucronatum. Next base: position 90,419 of record BPLT01000146.1, on the reverse strand, counting down.
AAAAAGTAGGGGGACCCAAGGGCTCTGCTCCCCTCATTGGCACAGCAGCCTCTAAAACGTTTCCGTTTTAGTTAAAAAAAAAATAGAAACCAGCCATTTGCAATCCTATGAAGTAGAAACGTGATTTGAAGCAACATACTACTGAATCAGTTAAGAGGATCTATGCTAAATAATGGTTAACAAATATATTAAATTATACTATAGTTAAAAAATAATAATCCTAAATATAACATTTGTATTCTGGATTAGTATGTCGTTTGCAAAATACATTTCGTAATTAGTTCCTGAACACTAATTGTAATCTTAATGAATTTTTTGTTTTACGGCCTTTCAACGAGCACTCTAAGACTTATTATTTAGTTTCAGAACTCCCTTAAGGTGTTCATTGAAAGGCCTTGGAGCAAAAAATTTATTATGACCATTTAGGATGAAATGATCAAAAAAATAACATCTTTGCACTGGTTCAAACGAATTGAAAATTGAAACACTTTTTTGCATAACTATATTTTTAATCTATAAAGGACAAAAAAAAGAAAAATAAAACAGTCGGATAAACATGATCAATTGAAACACTTTTTTTTTCTCAATTACTTTACAAAGCCTAGAATTAGACTTGAACCTATTATTAAAGAGAGAAAAAATTCAAACTGTAAAAAAAGAAAAGGAAATAAAATGAAAAAAAAGGCCCAAACCGGAAAGAAAAGGACAAAAAAAAAGAAAAGAAGCAAACAGTAAAGAAAGAAAAGGGAGAGAGAGAGAGAGAGAGAGAGAGCGCGGGGAGGGGTAGTCCCGGAAATGGAGGTGGGGCCAGGGAGGGGGGGTGTGTCAGGGGGGGATTAGCAATTTACCACCACACCGTATGATTTGACCTACTAGCCCTTGAGATGAAGCGAATCGACTCAACTGTTCCAAGTGAAGGAAATAGGATTTCTAGATCCGTGAATACGACATTCACGGAGGAGCGCGATCTCGGCCGTTCTGTTCGGTTTTAGACGATTTGAATTTAAATAAAAAAAATTCTTTTTAAAAAAGTTTTATCTAAATTCGAACCGTCTAAAATCGTAAAGGACTCATGCAATTCACTTTCGTTATCAACTATTCACGGAATGCTCCGTTAGAAAGATGGGTATTCAAGGTGGGCGAACATTCATTTTTATACTACAATATATGAAAGCCAACAATATTTTTTTTCAATATATGAAGTAGTACAAAAATACTACCAAATCGATTAACATATATATCTCCGATCAATTTATTCAGTCACCCTTAAAATGTATAATCATGTGCATCCCTATTAATTTTATACTAGTATTGCAAAATGTAAAAGTGTTGCTAAAAACTACTCTTACATTGTCAAAATTCTTAAATGGACGGGAGTTGAATTGTTCAAAGTGATATGAGCGGGCAAATTTATGTAATTTTTAATTTTTGACAAAGGCACTTTTACAATATTAAAAAGTTTGAAACGTGAGTATGTTGGCCGACGGGTTCATTCCGATAAAAATTAACATTTGAGGTGACGTTGTTTGGTCACGCCAAGGTGACCTGGACAGTACCTGGTTTCGTAATAAAGTTGAAAGTAGGGATTGGTTGCTGAATATGGAGGAAAGTATCGATCTACGGGCCGGGCTATTCGCAGCCATATATTTTCTCCCATAATTCATTCTATTTCGGTAAGTGGTTGTTGAAAATCATAAATAGCATTTTGGTAAATAGCTGTTGAAAATAAGATTATATTTCGGTAACTACATGTCGAAAATATATTCAACTTTCGATAGACAACTGTCAAACATGCATTTTCGGGCATTTTCTATTGAAAAAATATCATATTTCGGTAATTTGATGTTGAAAATGTATCTTAATTTCTGTAACTAGCTGTCGAGTCTAATTGAAAATTTTTAACGGGCTGTAGAAAAAAATACGTGGCTGCGAATAGCCGCGCCCCTATCTAGTCGGGTAATCGGTTGTGGATAATGGCAAAATTTTCCATTATAAGGCCCCCAAAAGAATCACATATTTCAGAATAACCCCAAGAACTCTTACCCCCTAATTCAAAATTTTTCCATTATAAAAAAACCATTTGTATATCTTTCTTCTTTGAGGCCTGCCCCAGTCCCACCTTTTACTGGCTAGTTCCTCTCCTTTTGCTTTTGCCGTCACACTGTCACCCACTCTCACTTTCTTTGGTACATTTTTAGTTAATGACAAGTACATAATCCCAAGGACTTAAGATTAGGTCAATTATAGTAATTCTTGAATTTCTTCAAGTATGAAGTTCAAGAAAAAGATTTGTTCTGGCAGATGAGGCACTCCTGAAGTTCCCTTTATACCTGTTGTCATCAAGCAGTAAAAGAAAGAATTTGTAAAGGTTAGGATAAACGAGATACTACTACAATCATTCATGCGGCGGGGTTAACCCCAAGGGATTTGATTAATGGGCAAGCAAAAGTTAACAAGTGTTCGAATCACAAGAAAATATTTGGGGTCGCTGGAGCTAAGGTTTGCCCGGTCGTTATCCTCGGGGTTCTGGAAATGACAAGCTATGCCCTTTGTGTATAAAAAGTCAAGCCGGATCCATCATAAAAAGTCAGCAAATTCACGTACAGAAATTATTGAGACGCCAACTAAACGAATCTGAAAACCCAACAAAGTGGACAATTCCGGTCCTTTGCTTATGGAGTTCATTGCTTGGGCTTGAAACCATCAGACCTGACCTTCCACATAGAGAAACAATAATTATGCCAGCAATCTTGAAGAGGGAGTATAATAAATTAATATGGTTCAATTGATATAAAGGTGTCGATAATCCCGTTGGGCCAGGTGATCGAGACTTGGGACATAGCTAAAGGTTTCCTTCTTCTCAGGGTCGGCTCAAGGAATTTGAATGTCTAAGGCTAAATTGTGGGATGGTGCCCTATGTATTTTTAGAATTAAACAACAATGATATAAATGTTTCTGTATATAACTACTTTAGACTTTATAATGCATGTTAATTGCTTTGTCATTAGTGGCCAAAGTGGTTGGCTTCAATTCTACTTGACTTGGTTTTGAAACGTGGCAGTTACAATAGCATTATTTTAGGGGAAAAACATTTCAAAAAAAAAAAAGTTGTCTAGAAAATTCGAACTTGGACTCTCCATAAGGACTAAAATCAACTTACCACTGAGCTAGCAAAAACATTTGTGTTATAATATGAACAAGTAATATATATACTATTTTAAAAATAATATTGGAATGCCCCTAAAATTTAAAAAATTTTGGATGCCCAAGAGGCCTGGGCCGGCCTTGCTTCTTCTTACGGTCTTAGCTAGGTTCGAATCTTCCAAGGTGATATCAACAATTTTGTGCCATTCTCATGCAATGAGTTTTAGTTGGGGTCTCCGCCGGTGGACGCGTGGTGAAATTGGTTTTCAGGATTAATCAAGGTGCATATAAGCTAGTCCGAACACAGAATCATGAAAAACAAATTGATTGGTGTGGATTGGGATTGGCCTTATTTGGTGCAATTTTTTCATATCTTCCGTCCAACTCATAAAATTGGTACTACTAATGAGGATATATTCATGAGATTTTTAAATTGAGAGTCATATTAAATAAATGTTTCATATGTTTACAAAATTCATAATTAAAAAAAATGCTAGTAACACAATTACTTTTTTCTTGATATCTCTTAATTGGTGCCTAAGCCAGTGTAATTACACGCAACTCAACTAATCTCAGTAATAGACAAAGTGTCAATGAGTTGATGGACTTGAAGAGCTCTCTCTTTTTTTCTCTCTCTCAATTTGGAGAGAGAGATGTAGGGTTGGGTAGCTGTAGGAGTTAAACCCGTAAAAATATAGTAAGCAATCTAGAGATGGAGCTCAAAGCTCAATTTCTCTCCTTTTGGAAAATATTAATCCTGATAATTGTGATATATAATTCATCAAGGTCGCTTAGATTACATAACTATATTCTCCAAGGTGATGATGACCGTGTTGACACATGATTGTAAAAATAAGGTAGTAATATCTTTTTAACCTGAGAGGTTTGGCTAAGTGAGTATGAGAAAGGCAATACGTGCTTATGCTCCATTAGATCACAAGTTTGAATCTCACAAAGGCAAACATTATAAATGTTTGCCCGATCGTTAACTTTAGAATCCCGAACTTAATCGATGTGCGTAAAAGCTGGCCTAGGGCCAGACATGCGGTTCAAAATGAGAGAGGTAATAGTAATTTTTTCTCTCCTTTTCAAAGAAGCCAAGGGAATAGGATAGGAGGCAAAAATAAACTAAATACTTCATAAACTAGGAATGGCAACGGGGCTGTTTTTTTTTTTTTTTTTTTGGGGTACCCGGCCCCCGACCCGAAATTATTACCCGACCCGGTCCCAACCGGGTATTTTTTGAATACTCCGTTCCCGCCCCGATTAGGGAATGGATTTACCCTCCCTGCCCCGCTTCGTAAAAAATTAAAAAAATTGCTAATTTATAAGCAAAACAAAGTGTTTGTTTAGTATAATGGTGAAAATATAAAGGTAAGAATATAATGATTTTTTAGAATAATGATAATAATATTAGGGTAAAAATATAAAATTTGAAGTATTAATGATAGTTAGATTAAGATAAAAGTATAATTTTATAAATAAATACATTTCGGGGCGGGTAATATCGGGACGGGTTTAGGAACAGGATACTATCACCCCAAATCCGACCGAATTTTAATATTTTTACCCGACCCGACCCGACCCAATACCCGAAAAGACAGTGGAAACCCCGTCCCGTTCGGGGGGATCCGATTGCCATCTTTACATAAACCATTAAAAGAGGAAACGTGTGGGACTCGGGGAGTGGGCTCTAATTTCCAGTTTCCAAGCCTTGGATCCGATTTCTAGATCTAGAGTTAAAAAAGAGTCCAATGCCACAGTTCAATTTGTCATGTTCTTATTTCTCAATTTTTACCGTTGTCATGTGCCTTCTGATAATGACGATGACACTTTTATGGTAGCTTGTCACTCTCACTCTCAACCGGCCCCATCCATTCCACAGTACGGAGGTGGGGGAGCTGCGGCCCCTTAAAGGGGCAGCAGCCTGTTGTCCCGGTTGAATGGGATCCGGTTCGATCTTGTTTTGATGATTAGAAACGTTTATTTCGTAGAGCTCGTCGAATAGAACAAGTTTATAAAAAATCAGCTTGAACGGATATCATTAAGAGCCTTATCGAAACAGTTTTATCTGAAAAGAATGGATCCGAAACGCTGGATCAAATTCATTGAAATTCATTATTGACAAGTTATATGTGTTCCGATCAGGCACTTAATGACATCCGATCGAGATAATTTTTGGTACACTTGTTTCACTCGACGAGTTCTACGAAGTGAACGTTTTTTATCATCAAAGCAAGATCAAAGCGGATCCCATTCGACCGGGACAGCAGGCTACAGGGGCAGCAGCTCCCCCGCCTCTCAACAATACCATGCTCAACGACCACAATTGACTTCTTTTCTCATCATTTAAGTTTGGCAAGTCGCGCTCTAAGGTCTTGTTTGATTACGTGAATTGATATAGTAGGAGGGGTTTTTCATCAACGGTTTCAGTTACCGATGGTTCAAACGCCGGATTGGTCGAGAGTGGGTGGTCATCTGGTGCCAAGGGATCGAGCATATGTGTTTTCATCATTGGTTTGAATAAAAATGGGGTTTTCATCTCCTCCGTCCTCGCAAAATGAAGGGGTATTTTTGTCTTTTTTTGCATACCAGACAAAGGGTTTGTGGGCTCACAAAAGTTCATCCTCCATTTATCCTCTCAACAAACAGCCCTCTATGGGCATCCACAGGACCACAACCAACAATCCCGAGTAGCATACCTAGTGGAGTAGTTAAAAAAGTGATTTCTTTATTCAAGTTAGGTGATTTTTACTTTGATTCACAGCAAACTCTTGAGTTTTTCCTAATTTGGTCTTCCAGCTATTATAGTACAGTAGATGATCAAAAAGAGAAACAAATACTAGCAAAATAAATGCCTTTCCAGGCTTGGGATGCATAACCTATATTAAGAAAAAAAGGGTAGGAGTATTTTCATGATATATGTTCCAAATAGGACATGATTTATGTTTTCTATCTTCAAGTGCAGAAATTACGGATGCAAACAAGCCGAGCTGAGCTTTGCAGTGCTCGAGCTAAGCTTGTTTATGAAACAAGCCTAAAAACTAGAGCCTGAGCTCCTTTAACGAGCTGAGCCCGGTGGATCATTTATTAAACGAGCCTCTACAAATGAACTGAATTTTAGAGTGTTGAGCTTGGCTCGTTTGCTCCATGAGTCTGAAACTCGAAATTGAGCTCGAGCTCACCTTGATAACTAAATGAGTCAAACGGAGCCAAGCCCTAATGAATCCATCTTCAAGCTGCTCCGACGTTTGATTTCACGCTTTTCTTTGTATTTTGTTTGGTTATTTTACTTATACTTTATTTTCGTATTAATATAATTGAGATAATTTTGTTTGTTAAAAAAAGAAAAAGAATATTGTTTCCAAACGGGTTGACACTAGAGCTAGGCAACGAACACGAAGCACGATAACACGACACGAACCAGACACGAAGTTGGCGGGTTAGGGTTGAACATTATTGACACGAAACACGAAAATGACACGACTTGAGAAACACGAATTCTAAATGGGTCGGGTTTGGGTTGAACATGCGAGATATAAAATTGACACGACCAACACGATTACTAATCTGTGTCACCCATTAACACAAACATATATATATATATATATAATATGATATATCTCTAATTCTATATAAAGTTGGGCAACGGACATGATAACACGACATGAATCGGACAAAAATTTAATGGATTAGGGTTGAGCATTTTTTACATGAAACATAAAAATGACACGACTCGAGAAACACAAATTTTAAATGGGTCGGGATCGGATTAGGTGATTTGTGACATGAACCCGATTAACTCGACACAGACACAACCCAACACGACCTGTTACCAGGTGTAGCCGACGCCAAACAACCAAATTCGAGTGGTTGAAATGGATTCTAACCCCACATAATCCAAAATCCCACCACTCCAAGTTTTCCTGAATCCACAATGGTGTTCATTCCCTCTCTACTCTCAGAATCCAGACACCTCCATTGCCATAACCCATCGAAGAATCGAACCCATAATCACACAGAAGTAAAAAGGAAAACGAAGCAATGTTAATTTGCCACTCACTTCTTCACATTCACTCTCCGTTCCTCTCTTGCCCTCTCAAGCTCTCTTCTTTCTCTCTCCCCACCCACAAGACACGACCATCTTTTCCTCGGATCAAAGCTCTTGATCTTGATCAAAACACGGTTATCTCTCTATACCCTCCTCGTCGTTTATGGGTTTTTCTTTTTCAAAATGATTTAGTATTTGCTAATGGGGAACAACAAAATTTGGCAGATAGTAGCGGTGTCAGTTGGGGTTGCGAGCATTGCTATAGGGATTGGAATTCCGTTTTTCTATGAATCCCAGATTGACAGTGCTGTAAGTGTTTTTCCCTTCATTTCGTTCATACCCATTTCATTTTTTCGATTTTCATTGAGTTTGAATGTGCCGCGGAGTTGTCCCAATCTAAGTCACATAATGCGCGTGCTTGAGCGGGAGCTTAAGGGCAAAACTGTCTTTCAAAGCCATCACAAACTACTGAAATTCGCGAGAGCGAGGATGAGAGTGCGAGCGCAGAGTCATACCGAAAGATTATGTGACTAAGATCTGCACAAGCATATATGCATATTTAAATGTAGGTATTTTCAGAGTGTTTGATTTATTTCTAGCTGAACCCAAATTAAACATGGTGCAGGCAAAGCGAGATAACACTCAGCCATGCTTCCCTTGCGATGGCTCCGGCGCTCGTATGTGACTACTCTTCATCTCTTGTGCATTTGCTTTATATATTGAATGTATCAACATCATTTAGTAGACTTGGGTTTGGATTTTTTGCAATCGAATTGGAAAGACTTATTGATTAAACACAGAGCGTTTCAATAGACTTAAGGCCGTCCTTTGTTGGGTCAGTCCCCATGGGGCTTTGCCTGACTGTGATTAATTGGCCCACCTATTGGACTGTGAAATTGGTCCCAGGTAAAGCGGTCCACTTGCTAGATACGAGTTATCAAAAACTGAACGCCATTTGGTTGGCATCTTTGTCATGTTTCAGCACAACCTTAAATTTTTGCGTTTTCTTGTATTGGGAATTAAGAGCGCTGTAACATTTAAATTTTCCCTCTTGTACTTTTGTCAGTGGACTCTCTAACTCTCTATCACGCCTATTTCTTGTTACTAAAATGTTTGACTCTCATCACGCCTATGATTTAATCACGTCAGTTGCTCAATCTCATTAGAGTTGAGCATTTCTAGTCGTTCCTCACTGATAGAAAGTGAAAATTTCTGAAATTCAATGATAGTATAGTGGGAGGTACTTTATTCTGGGGGTGTCTAAACTAGGGCCGTATGCCCAAAGCTCACTTACAACAGGGTTTGGGAGATGTAATAGGAAGGCAACCTTCCCTGCACTGCAGATATTTAGTTAGATCATTCATGCATTTTGACAACGTTGTTGACATAAATGTGACTTCAATGCTGGAGTTTGAACCCCTGTAAATGTCTTGAGTCTATCTGCCTTCTGCTGTATTTTAGTGCCCACATGAGACACCCCTTCAAAGTTAGGGTGTCATTTGCTTTGTGTTATTGATTTGTCCCTGTGGAAGGTGGCATAACTTTGGTTCTTGAAAACTTGCCTCCCAGAGAAGTGCAGATTTTGCCTGGGAAGTGGCAGTGTGACGGTGGAGCTTGGAGGGAATGAACGAGAAGTCTCACGATGCATAAATTGTGACGGTGCTGGTTCTTTGACGTGCACCACATGTCAAGGCAGTGGTATTCAACCTCGATACCTTGATCGTAGGTATGAGACTTCTAGACTTGGAATTCATCAAGCTCATATGATTTACTCTATGCCACATTTATTTGGATTTGAGCTCCCACAACTAACTGAAAACTTTGATATTAAAATGTGAATACCGGTGGCTATTGCTGCAAAACAAAATATACACAGAGCGTGACAGTTTCTTCTGCACTGTCTGCTACTATGATATGGCAAAATCACAGAACACGAGTTTCAGGCTTTTGTACCATGTTTCCGCTGGATGATGCCAAATTTACCAAGAAATGTTTCCTTTTTCTTAATCAATCTATGATTTTCTGTTGTTGATGCAAGCATGAGTTTATGTTGAACAGAGAATTCAAAGATGATGACTAAGTTTTTGAAGAAGCTTCAGTGAGAGATCCTGGATTGCCGTTGACGGTTAATTCATTCATTTGTTCTGTGGGCACCAAAGAATCAACACAACTTCTTGAAAACACTCCTGTAGCATATATTTTTCTTTGCCTTCCCTTTTCTGATGATGAATTGTTTTGCATGCCTTCATCTGACTTATGATTCTGCTAACAAGTAATACAAGTCCTTTCTGTAAGCTACAATATTTTGTTGATCTGTAAGCTACAATATTCTAAGAGTGATTGTTATCTGAGAGACAACGCGATGGATCACGTGAAAAAAAAAAAAAAAAACTGCAATTGATCTGGGAGATGATTTTTGAGCCTAAAATGGACATAGCTTCTGATTTCTTCCCTCCTAATGAATCTTGGAGGCCATGCAAATAGCAAGCTTCTCGCTATTTTGTCCATAGAAAGATGTTACGCGGATTGCTTTTTGCTCTCTTTCTGTGTCTTGTATTTGCTTTGTCCGAGTCAATTTGGCAAACAAGGCGATAAAATAGAAGAGAATTTCGCGGTTTTTTCTCGCTTATAATTTTTTCTTTTGGTAAGTTAAGATTTTAGTGAAACAAGGATTCAATACATAATCCAAGGGGCATGCCCCAGGCAAAACGAAAGCAGACCTATAGCCAACTCACAGGAAAAGGAACCGGAACAGGGACACAAACAAGAAGGATACAGAAAAACTAGCACACCCCAAAGACCCTAAAAGAGATGTTCCAATCCATAGAAATCAACAAATTGTCATCAGATTTTCTCAACTTCCTCCAAGAGCTAACGTAGGCTCGAATATCAGCAAGGATCCCATGAATGATTTGTTGAACATCGAAACTTTTATTCTGAAACGCGCGACCATTCCTTTCCTTCCATAGGAGGCAGATAGAGAAGCAACACACGATGGCTTAGAAAGCAGATGCTTCAAATTAGAGCCATTTCTATGGCTTGTCAACCTCTCGAACTCATTCAGCAACGAGAGACAGGGTCTGTGAATTTTATTCTGCCAGACCTGAGAAGAGAAGGGACAAGAGAAGAAGAGGTAAACATGAGTTCCAACATCTTGGATGCTAAAAAATCAAAGAATGTGATATAGTGTAAGGGATTTCTTTTTCTCGAGTTGTTTCGGCAGGTGGTCTCTCTAAACACACACACACACACACACACACACAAATCAACAACCAATAATTTTCATCTCTCACATTTTTTCACCAAAATTTATCCAAAAAATGGGGAAACAAACATGACAAAGTATAATAGTTCTCTTTGTACCACCAGGGGTGGTAGCCTAGTGGCCCATGGCTCAGGTTTACAATAAGAGGAGCCCTCCCTTTATAGGCGTAAGGAGGGAGTGCTGACCTCACTGATTACATCACAGCATATAATTAGACATTACTGTGGCATACTGTTTTGCCACACATAATTAGTACCTGCCATTTATTGCCAGGAAAGTGTTGTAAAAGTCTTAAAGTTGTACTCTAGTTTGAAATAGGTGGGTAAGTTAGTCTACGGCAATAAATGGCAGGTACTAATTATGTGTGGCAAAACAGTATGCCACAGTAATGTCTAATTATATGCTGTGATGTAATCAGAGAGGTCAGCAATCCCTCCTTACGCCTATAAAAGGAGGGCTCCTCTTATTGTAAACCTCAAGTAAAGCTAAAACTAAATAATATCAGTGTTTTCCCCAATATATCCTATGTCACTCCCACAGGGTTTGGGTGGCCAGGAGGTCACGGGTTCTCGTCATGCTAACGACACCCTCTCGAAGTTGATTCTACTGCAAAGTTTGGCTTTGGTCCACTAGTTCACTTTGTCTCCGTTTCGCACACTAACTCTACATTTCTCACGTAATTTGATAACGTAACAAATTTAGCACTCAAAGATAGTAGGATGCCTATTTAATTTCTTAAATTTTTTTACAAATGTGGCCTCAATGATGTACACTTACACGGTTTCGGTGTTTAAAAGGAGGGCTGGCTCTCTTTCCTTTTCTTACCAAGGTGAAGAAATTTGCCATTAAAAAAGACAAATCGTCGACAGCAGGGTTCGAACCTGCGCGGGCGAAGCCCAACAGATTTCAAGTCTGTCTCCTTAACCACTCGGACATATCGACACTTGTTGTTTGATTATTCTTTCTTCATTATATAACTCATAGAATTTGAACTATGCAATTTCTTTCCCTCTAGGGTTTAACGTTCGTCCGTTGCCAACCCTTCCCGAGAAAGCTAGGGTTTTGTTCATCGAGGAGAGAGAGAGAATTAAGGGTTTTAATTGGGTTTTCAGAATTAAGGAGAGAGAGAGAGAGAGAGAATTAAGGGTTTTTATTGGGTATTCAGAGAAGAGGGTGGGGATGTTGTACATAATTGGTCTGGGGCTGGGAAACGAGAAAGACATCACATTGAGAGGTCTTGAAGCAGTGAAGAACTGCAGTAAAGTGTACATAGAGTCCTACACTTCTCTCCTCTCTTTTGGTCTCTCTTCTGATGGCCTCTCCACTCTGGTTCGTACCCACATTCCAATCCCCTCTCTCTCTCTCTCTCTCTCTCTCTCTCTCTCTTTTCTGCTGAGCAATTTTTAGGAGAAAATCAAAGAAAACAAATGGGTGTTGGTTTTTGATCAATTCGTGTTTATGTGGTCTACTTGGTGTGCAGGAAAAACTGTATGGGAAGCCGGTAACGCTGGCGGATAGAGAAACTGTGGAGGAAAAGGCAGATGCTATACTGGAAGAAGCCCAGGGGTCTGATGTTGCTTTCCTTGTTGTTGGTGATCCTTTTGGGTATTGAACTAGGCTTTTTTTTATTGTAACTTTGAATGTGTAAGTGATCCTTGCCCCCATGTTACTACCGTGGATGTATTCCTCTTGATTCATGACACGTTTGGATGGAGAATTTATCTTTTAGTTTTCCAAATTTTGTTCGTCACAAACATCTTTTTCAGACTCATACCATTCACGATTTATGCAAAAACATTTTTTTTTTACTGGATATTCAAAATGCATGGATTTCTGTTCTTTAAGTTATGAAATGTTTGACTGAATCGTTTCAATTCCTGATTCCTAAAAGGGCCAATCCGATTCTCGATCCGGTTCATGGTTTGAATTGTCTGATGCTTTAAGTAAGTGAATTATACTGGTTTATTGATCAGAGACATGGAGAGAAACTAAGCAACTAGTAGTTAGACTAATTTCAAGTTTCATATGATGAGATGTTTGGAAGATTACCTCCGAAAGATGGGGTGTTTTTTTCGTTATATTGGTATTCATGCATGACAATTAATTGTGGAAGGGACACAGAAAGAAAAAGGAAATATTGTCCGAGAACTTGAAATTCTACACGTTCTTCCCTATTTTCCTCCACGGGTGGTTCGTTATTGACTTCACTAACTTCCATTTCTCCCTTGCATGTTGGATGCTGATGGTAAACATAGAGCTACAACACACACTGATCTTGTTGTTCGAGCGAAGAAACTAGGAGTGGATGTCAAGTTGGTACATAATGCATCAGTTATGAATGCAGTTGGAGTTTGTGGTCTACAACTCTACCGGTATGGGGAGACAGTTTCCATACCGTTCTTTACGGAAACATGGAGGCCCAGCAGCTTTTATGAGAAAATTCAAAGAAATCGCGCACTTGGATTGCACACTCTATGCTTATTAGGTAAAATTAATGTTGTTATTTTGTATGGTGATGTTTACATGTTACTGTGGTACGTCCCGCTTGTACCATCAAAAAGAAGACACGTGGCACTAGGGGTGGGCACGGGTCGGGCGGGTCGGGTATGGCCCGCCACCCGAACCCGACCCGACCATGTCGGGTAGGGAAAAAACCCACCCGAACCCGAACCGAACGATGGTGTACACCCGCCCGTGTGCCCGATTTTTTTGGTCGGGTCGGGTCCGACCAAACCGAAGTAAAGCTACATGAATTGTTCATGTTTTGGTCGGGTTGGTCGGGTCGGGTCGGGTTGGGAAAAACAGCACCCGAGCCCCGAACCGAAAACTTATTTTTTCGAAAAATTGAACCCGAACCCGAACCCGACCACATGTTCGGACCCGCCCGAAACCCTTCGGGTCGGGTCGGGTCGGGTCCGTCGGGCCTCGGGTATTTTGCACACCCCTCGGTGGCACTTTAACGTTTACCATTATTTTTGTGAAGGTGCTTGCTGCTATAAATAAATTCAAATATCTTGGCTTTCTTAAATCCTTCACATAGATGCCGTCGGTGGTTCTGAATCATTACTGTCCCACCCTCTTTGTATTTTCCCCCTTTGTTTTAAATCATTAGAGTTCTCAACGCTTAATGAACTTGATGTATAGGTAAAAACTTGGATATCCAGATCCGAGAATATTTGTTGTTGAAGGACTAAGGAAGTATGAGTTTCCTTTTATCATAGTAATTTTGTGATTTATTTGTCTGGCTCCATAGCTTCAGATGTTGGAAGTTTGGAGGAATGAATATCCGTGTATCTCAGTAATGTATTTCTAAGGTGGTTGATATTTGGATCCAATACCTTCGTTAACTTGGCTGTTTTGAATAACAAGATTTCATGTCTTTATTTTGTCACTCGATGAGCACTAAAAATGTTTTACACTCTGTGGAAAAGAGAAAATGATTTCCTCTATAGATCTTTGCTGATTTTCTGGTAATGCACTACTTTCCCTTGAAATTTTGTGCCTATGTATAACTTTGCCAATGTCGTAAAACACAGATATACGAGTGAAGGAGCCCACGATGGAATCTTTATGCAGGTCAGAACTCAGATGGATTGTATGCCTTCTATAGTTCTATTAGGATATTCTTTCAAGCTGCATCACCAACTCCTCCTTTTATTTTGTCTTGCATTGTCATATGGTTGCCATACGATTTATTGGACTAATTTCTATAACTGATCTTCCCTTATTATATCTCCAGAGGAAGAAAGGAGTATGAACCACCAAGGTACATGACGATAGGCACTGCAATTGAGCAGCTCCTGGAGGTGGAACAAATGCGTGGAGAGTCTGGTAGGTCCAACATTGCCCTTTTTTCCCCTTGCTCAATGTCATTTAGCATCTCTTTTCTTGATGTTCCTCAAATTATTAGTTGGGCTGATTAAATGACTTCATGGAGTAAACTTGCCATATTGATTAAATCGGGCCATAAATCAAACGAAAGTAGTAGTATTACGCGGTTTTTCTATGGAAGTTTTTTGATGTTATTTTGACAGTGTTGATTTACTTATCATACTCTTATGATGACAGTACGCAAAATGCAAGATTTTCCTTTGCTACAATATAGTACTACATAGAAAACACAGGAATAGGATCCTCAGATTGTCATCATATTCTAAAGGAGGCTGTGTCAACTGATGGAATAGATTGTGCCATGAACATCTGATTGTGTCAAGTAATAGTTTGTTTTGATGGGCTCTGTGCCGTTGTTCATGATCCGACATTGGTCGATCGCCTTTTCTTTCCCTTAAATTCATGTGCTCTGTGTTCTCACTCAGGATAGAAGCCTTGCATTAAATCTGTTACTATGAGTGATGGACTTGCCCTCATCTTGATTCTTGAGGGGGAAGATGAGCAGTGAGGACAACTGAAGAAAAAAAGAAAATGAAAAAACGAATACGGGAATAATGCTTGACATTCTAGTTTGAGTTTCTTCAAAGATATATTGTTTTGTTTAGGTTGTTTAGTTCTTGCAGAAGTCAAGAGAATAAGATGAATCTGCTGTACTTGAAAATTGTTTTTGTGGCTTGCAGCATACAATGAAGAAACTCTTTGTGCTGGTTTTGCCCGATTGGGAAGCGAAGATCAGATGGTTGTTGCCGGATCGATGAAGCAACTGCTCACCATAGATTTTGGGGCACCTTTACATTGTCTTGTTATAGTAGGTGATACTCATCCGGTGGAAGAAGAAATGCTGGGTTTTTATACACTTGGAGGAGGAAACTAGTCAAGGACCGCATTGTTTTCTGTCCGACAGCGATTGACTTCTTCATAACTTTATTGTTGTATTGTTTTCCCTTGTCGAAAATCGATTCATTTTTTCTCCATGTATGAATGACTAGTTTCCTGATATTCCAGTGTCCACCAAAGAGTTGTTATCGAAGCCCGCCATATTCTTGCACTATGGTTTGAAATCGAATTTTTAGTCAATAATACATCCTTTCTTCGAATCGTGTAAATGATCGAACTTAAAATATTGACCAAGTGTCAGCTAAATTGCACCCTTATAAATCGCATAGCTAACCGGTCATAAAAGGTACATGTATAAAACCACTCCAGCAATTTTAGACAAAACGAAGAACTCCAGTGCATGTGTGCAATTAGATTATGTACACTTCAAAATGCAAAGAGAAAAGGAAGACAAAATAACAATCTCAGTCAAAGTTACAAGACTTTGATCACGAGTAACGGGCAACCGGCAACCTATATCTTAGTTCCAAAAAATTGCAGGATCATGCACAAATTTGCATAAAAAGCAATCTGCTGCTGTGAGCTCTATCCTCTAGATCAGCAATTTACCAAAGCAAGTTCAGAAAAATTTACAAAAAAGAAGCAGCAGCAAAACTTTAGTACTAGAAGGATATCTTTACACTATAAAGTAAGCTCAAGTTGTCAGCTTCAGTTAAGAGATGGCGGCAGTGCCACATTTCCCCTGCAACCATGTCAACCTAACCTTGTTGCTTTTAAGAGAAATAAATGTCTCTCTTAGATTAGGGTCCTCAAACAGGTCCAAGGCAGCAAAATAGAGACGGCCATCGATTCCTTCCATTGTTTCAATCTCATCCAAGGCTTCTATGCAATTAGTTATCTTAAACCTATCATCTTGCTTGGATATTGCAGCTGCCCTCAACTTTGAAGCAGCAACCATCTCTAACATTGCTCCTGCCATGGCTTCATTCAGTTCTTGATCCCTCTTGGTTTGTCCAGAAGCGGGGCCTGCCTCTTCAGAATGCTTCCTCTTTCTCTCACCTACGTTCTTGCTTGATTTTTGCGCTGATGGAGCATTTCCTTTTGTAAACTTTGCGGATGATGGAGTTTTAGCTTGTGGGGTCCCACTATCCGGACACGAAATAAACTTTTCAGGATCTTCTGTTCCAATAGACTTGTCGAATTCTTCATAGTGACTTGATTGGGCATATTTTCCGTCAGCTCCTGTGTCTGCAAATATCGTGCATAGTTGCTCGTAGATGGGACAATCCTTGATCTTGGTTGTCTCTGGCTTAGGTTGCACCTGCTAACTTCAAGTTTGTCAGAAAATGACATGAATGTCATTTATCTAAGGATGAATTGGTGAAAGGAAATTTACCCCTATGTCCTCCTCCCAAAGGTCAAACGCAATGCAACAAGAATCGTCCATAACAAAGTCGGTTTGATCAAAAGTAGACTTCACGCTATAGTAACGCGTCCGAAGAACATCCAGATGCTTCCTCAATTGATTGTTATTGAATTTGAGATCTGTTTGTTTATTGAATTCGTCCCGAATGAGGTTCCAGGTTTTCTTGTCAAAGACATTGTTTGGTCTATTCCCCAGTTGGATCTGTTCGACAACCAAGTCTGCAAATATCTTATCAAGGGATGCTGTCCATCTAGTCCTTAAACGTTCTTGCCTGGGTTGGCGTTCATAGACTTCAGGATCCATCTACATCAACAATAAAATGGTTAGAGACGAGGAGAAACAATTCTGAAAGGAGAGAGAACCACAACAGAGCATGGTCTCTATTTAAAGACTAAATGGGCCCTCTATTTCCAAATCCAGAGCACCAAGTAAGAATTACAACAACAAAAAAGAGCAAAAAATTACCTCTTAAGAAAATAATTTTCAAGAGTTGTGACTGCCAGCAGCAGGAAGGTTACACATTCGAGTTTTATATAGGCCCTTACGTGTTCTATATCATCACATTGAACATATCCAATGACCACTGTTCATGCACATTTTAGTGAAAGGAGGAGACAATGAAATACCTAAACAAACAAAACTACCTGATTGCCAGTCACAAAGCCTTGTTTGGAATTTACACTCACAAATGCAAACTAAATCAACTAGACTGACAAAATACAACATTCAACACATGTAATCGGCCAAATGAAAAATTTGGCCGAGGATTTAGCTTCAAGCATGATGGACGCATACTTTATTATGGCAAAATGGCAACCCCATTTGTTTTTTTCCTCTGTGTTCGAGTTTGGGATAAGCTAGCTGATTGAAAAGTTAAACTAACAAAGGTATGCAACAGACTACTAAAATACAAGCTCTTTATCACCAGTAGAACAACTGCGTCGAAAGATCTATAAAATATCGTCCAGCCCAAAAGATCAAACTCTTATACAGCTTGGTGACATTAGTATATACACCATACATTTGGACAAATGACCAAGTATAGGACAAACTAACGAATGAAGCTCATACACGTAGGAGATGTATAGCTTTTCCATCTAGCAGCATGCTAGAATATTGTTTTAGGAGTATTTCTGAACAATACTAGCAGACTAGCAGTATGTTAAGGACTTCATGGGATGGCAATAAGCAAAACAGAATGCTGGGATTTTATGACAATTGAATCCATTGGATGAGATAAGGCATAAACGGGGCAGAGTGCCCTCATAAGAAAGTCACAAACCCATTGAAAACCATGTTAATATTAAGATATAGGTCCAACACATTGTCGTTGAACATAACATGGGAAATGAAAGGGAAATGGAACCATGCAACGTGGTCCAAGAATACAATTGGGAAAGGCAAATGCTATTGAACCGTGTGTATTGCAGGATTCGTTAACACTTCCTATGCAGAAACACATATCTAGACATAGAATTCTTCACCTAAACTACTGGAAATATGAAGGATTTGACCCATATCTGTGCAAAACTAGTGAATGTGAACACATAGCGAGTCAGGGACTTGTCTCTTGTTCAGGAAATGTGTTTTCAGTTCTGTGAAATACAACAGTACTATGAGAAACAAGCATTCAAGTTCCATCATAGAACAAAACAAGACGATCTCTTAGCATCTTGGAATGTGTGAAAAGGAGACTTCTGATGTGGAATATGTACACAATACAAACTGATTTTCAAGTCACTTAACCAAGAGTGTAACAGATATCGACACACATCACAGAGGATGCAGAGGCAGTGGTACCGGTACTAACCTCTAAAGTCAAAACCCTAAAAAGGGATTTTGGCATTTCATTTTGAAGAGAACAGATACATTAAAAAAAGAACAGACGCTTTAAAAAGAGAGGATTTTTATGGCTGACGAATTCGAAAGACCAAGAAAATTAAAAAATTTGAGGGTTCGACTCAAAATAATGTCATCAACAAGAAAATTAAGCATTATGCGCAAATTTCTAAATGACAAAAGTGTTATTGGAAAACGGAAACTATATCATAATCAGTGCCGCCAGCGCTAGAACAAAACCTATTAATACCACCGCTTCACGCTCCCTAAAAAACGCTAAGAAAGAAGGACATTCAATTTACTTGGTTCAAGAGTGCACCTAAATTACACATAAGAAGAAAAATAAAGATTTCGAACCCAGGAAAAAAACAACAAACGGAGAGAGAGAGAGAGAGAGAGAGAGAGAGAGAGAGAGAGAGAGAGAGAGAGGTACCTGTTCTGATCGACGCCAGAGCCGGCGATCGTCGCCGGAGCTTTGTTCAAGATTGAAGGTTAAGATTTTAGGGTGGTTCTGATTAATTTAGGGCTAGACAAAAGTAAACGTATGTTCACAAATTTTACCGAAAGAAAAACAGAAGAAGTAAACGTACAGTACATCTTCAAAAAAAAAAAAAAAACGTACAGTACATGCTTATGTTCACAAATTTTACCCTGCAACTTTTAAATTATACAGATTGACCCCTAAAAAAATAAAACTCAATTTAGGCCCGCATGTTGAAGACATGTCCCATCCCAGGGCGCGGCTATTCGCAGCCACGTATTTTCTCTCACAGCCCGTTAAATTTTTTTAATTAGACTCGACAGCTAGTTACCGAAATTAAGATACATTTTCAACATCAAATTACCGAAATATGATATTTTTTTCAACAGCTTTTTACCGAAAATTTCCGAAAATGCATGTTTGGCAGTTGTCTACCGAAAGTTGAATATATTTTCGACATGTAATTACCGAAATATAATCTTATTTTCAACAACTATTTACTGAAATGTTATTTATGATTTTCAACAATCACTTACCGAAATAGAGTGAGCTATGAGAGAAAATACGTGGCTGCGAATAGCCCAGCCCCCCATCCCAGCATTGTGTCTTTTTTTTTATAGGGCAAATTATAGTTATCCCTCTAACTAAGCCTCGTGTACACTTACCCCCTCTAACTTTTCTTTTTGGCACTTAACCCCCTCAAACTAACTGAAATTCAAATGGTCATAACTTCTTCGTCCAAAATCGAAAATATGCAAATTATATATCGATTTCGAGGTCTTGAAGTTAGCTTTCTAATGACACCAAAATCACATCACGATTCAAAGCACACAAAAATTTATGATCAATAGTGTAAGGGTTGGTTTGCACACATACGACACATTTTAATAGTGTAAACGTATAGTATTAAATATCAAGTATTTGGGTCAGTTTGCACACATACGACACATTTTAATAGACTAATTCCATCGTCCACTAGCAAGGGACTCAATTAAAATTGATGCAAAGCCCCATGTAAAATGACCTTATAAAAATTGATAGTACCTAAAAAATTTCAAACATAAAACTTAAGAGGGCATAAACTCTTAGGTTCCAGCCCGTGATTACAAGGCCAACCCATTGGAGTTTCCCAATTTGAGCAAAAATCTGAATGAAAGCTTTTAAACACTTCAATTAATGGACAACATAAGTATGACTAAATGGTATACTAAGTATGACTTTTGTGAGGAAGGAAATAATCTTGTAAAGTCAATTCCCTGTTCTCTTGAACTTAATTTAAATTTGAACGTTTTATTTTTATTTGAATTTTTTTTACATTTATTAATTTTGCGTCAAATTTTTGTGGGTTATTGATTCGTTTCGAAGAGAAGAATTAGAAAAGTAATTTTTTTTTTTACTTTTACCCAATTATTTTGAGAAATAACCATTTTTTAGCAAAAAAACTTGAAATTTTAGCTCTAAAAAATGGTTATTTCTCAAAATACTTGAGTAAAAATAAAAAATAAAAATTACTTTTTTGATTTCTCTCTTTGAGACGAATAAAAAACACACAAAAATTTGATGCAAAACTAATAAATGCAAAAAAAATTCAAATAAAGACTAAACTCTCAGATTTAAATTATATATAGGGAAAATTTCATATTAGCATCTGACCTTTCACACAAATCACACATACACACCTGACCTTAACGAATATCACATAAACACATGATGTATTAAATAACTCATCAATTAAACCCATACAGTCAATCTCCGTCCAAAAACAAACGGAAAATGTGTTTTTCTCTCTCCAAGTTTGCTACCTGGCCGACTTTTTTTCATAGATTATGCACATTTTTTATGGGGCCCATTTTTGGGTCTCCCACATTATCTGATTTATTGATTATGTCAAAAATATTTTTTTGAGACCCTTGCAAAAAATCAGCTCCATCGGATAAATGTAAGTATATGATCCTATCGTATAACTTTTTATTCAGAATTTCGAATTAAAATTCTGCATGAAATGTTATAAGATTTGATTTAACACTTACATTTACCCCATTGAGCTAATTTTTTATAGGGTCGTGCAATAAAAAGTAAAGATTAATGAGCGAATCGGTTCACTTTGGGTCCCCACAAAAAAAATTGTAACGCAAATCTTTTCTTCTACATTATTATTTTCCTTTTTTCTTTCCCACATAGTGCTGAGTTATTTTTTTTAATTTATTTTTTGCCGGAACAGCTAACACTACCCAGTGTATCCACACAGATTAGTATATAGATTTTTTGTGGGGCCCACTTTTGGATACCTAAAAATGATCTAATCATTTTATTAGTTTTAAAAATATTTTTTGCGTGACCCTCTAAAAAAATCAGCTCAACGGGGTAAATGTAAGTGTTTGATCAAATCTTATAACTTTTTATTCAAAATTTTAATCCATAATGAAAAGTTATACGATTGGATCATACACTTACATTTATTTTATGGAGTTGATTTTTTGCGAAATCTCTTGAAAAAATATTTTAGAATTATTGAACAGATCGGATAATTTGTGTGGGATCCAAAAATGGACCCAACAAAAAAATTGTGCAAAATATGTGAAAAAAAAGTCAGTGTGGGTAGCAAAATTGTAGAGAGAAACATGTTTTCCGTTAGTTTTTGGATGGAGGTTAACGGTAGGGGTTTTATTGATAAATTTTTTAATACACGTTTTTACTAATGCCTCTGCTGAACAAGTGCAAAGCGGCCGATACCATGTGAAAACTTTATAACCAACTCAAGTTCCAATTGGTAATGAGTGGAGAAGTTTCAAATGTTATTAAGTGATCACTTATTCCACTCTCAAGCAATATGGGACTCTATTTTCTTAATATCCCTCTTACGTGCAGTTGTGTTTGAGGTTTGTCACATGGCCACCGTGCAGTCGCGTTTGAGATTTGTCACATGGCCACTTTTGCTAGTCTGTTATCGTGGAGTGTGGATTGTAAATTTTTAAAATGTGGGGTGGAATGGGCCATGCTCTGATACCATGTTAAAACATTCAACTCCAAAACTGGCAAAGAGTGAAGAGGCCGCACAGACTCATATACTAGTTTTGGAAGAGATAATCTATATTATAAAACAGAAGGGTGTGGGGACAAATTGTTAGAACGGCTTAGATTCATTTGATCCAAAGGCTATAGTGCATCCTCCCAATTTCCAGTTAAGTGCCATGATTTTCACCTAAATTATATAACTGTCATCCCCTTCCAACAAAGATACGTAGTGCCGTAGGCATGGGTAGGCACGGGTTAACACTAGTTAATTGATGTGGGACAAATTCCAATACAACTGTTCATTTCAAAATGAACGGCTCGGATCAAATCTGGAAGCATGCAAATTTGACCCTTTCATTAGTCGCTCGATTAAAATTCGAGCCGTTGATTATCGAGATGAACAACTGATCTATACCACTCTGCCGAGAGATGCTTGGCCATCCCCATAAAAAAAAAAAAAAAAAAACGCAAGCAAATGCGGCCAAAAAGTAAAAACACGGAAAGGAAAGAAAGTAACGGAGAGGTAATCAATATTCATGAATTGTTTGTCACGCTACCTTGGATTTTCTGAAAGTCTATAAGATTACCATATTACCCCTGGCGGCCACTGGCGACTGACAAGAATGTAATTGCAGGTGGTGGGTAAGTGAAAGTTTATGGATGAGTGGTCTCAATCCCTACCAATTCGTCGGTGGGATGGTTTAGAAGCGTCTGGTTCACTCAAACATGCACAGTCCCAAAGGTGATTCACCAATTACTGTTTTTCTAGACCAGCACAGATGAAACATTATTGATTGTTTATGGGACACCGTCGTGTGGTGCTTTAACGCTGCACCAAACAGTTATTCACGACTGAAAGTATATAAGTCCAACATGAATGTGTAGTATCGAAGAGCGTTATGACACCACGTAATGGTGTCCCTGAATCACTATAGTTATAGAAAGAGAGGAGCTCCCCTATGTGCGCAGTTACTAACTACAATAATATCCGTGCACTCCATCATGAGCCTGCAACTATGATCCAATCGTTCATGACGTAGGTTTAAAACAATGCTAGGTAAAATTATTTTGATTGAATATTGATTTATAGTATCAATTATTTTGTGAAATGTACTTGTTGATAAATATGTATGTGTCTTTTTAGCCTGGTCACTTTATCAAACAAAATTTAATTGGCCAACGTACTCAATTGATGTTCGCTCATCTTCTAACGTTGAGTAAATGATTTAGATAAAATGTCACATAGATGGGTGTTGAAGGGTTAAAACATTAAGTGCCACTTTTTTATGGTGCTCTAAATACTTTCACTGCTATACATTCACGTAATTTCATAATTCAATGTATGAACTCCATATCAATGTGTGGTGATAGAGGCCGTTAGAGCTTCAAGTGCTCTATGAGTATTGAATAATCACTTATTTGAAACGAAGCCGATCCACATCCAAAAAAGAAAAAGAAAAATGCTAATAATAGCCTAATAAGCTGTCAATAAGGTAGAAAAAAGAAAAAAGACACAATTTTCTATTTAAAAGTGCATAAAAAACTATACTACTGTTTTTTGTTTCTTGCCTTTTGACACACAAATGGACTGTCAAATAGCATAAGGGGAAAAAAACAAGAAGAAGAAGCAAATCCCAAAAGAGAGAAATTTCGGATTGAGAGATGTTGCCTAGCGGAGGTGCTTGGCACGCGATGCCGAGCGGCTGATCCGACTGTTTATGTCGGTACGAAATTTTAATTGTCCGTTGTTAGAATTAAAATCCGAATCGTTGATTGCCTAGATAAACGGCCAAATCAACTGTTCAATACTGCTGTCTAGCATCCCCATTCTGAGAATTTCACCAAAGGGGCGGGATTTTTGCTTATTATCCCACATTACCAGAGTCAAGATTCTGGTCTCCCCGCACGAATCTCCGAATTGACTACTGCCCTCGCACAATCATTGGCCCACCTTAAAACGACACGAAACCATCCAAAACCCACAAAATCCAACAAAACCCAAAACAAATCCACGAAATCCAGAGGGCATTCCCGTCTTTTCAACCTAAAGTATGGCAGGCTTCCCGTTTGTCGGTGGTTTTTTTCACCACCTTCATTATCAACCACATTCAAAGACGAACAACCCATCCATCCCTCTGCTTCAAATCAAACAGAGGCCAATCCCAATTCGCATTGTCCCGTATCCCACTCTTTTCTTCCACATTTACCCCTCTCTGTTTCAAAATTCCGATTAATTTCTTCTGAAAATTAAAATGGGGGAGCGTTCGAGGAAGAAAGGGTTCTGTGGGTGGTTCCTTGTGTTGTTAGTTGCAGCTGTAATCGCCATTGCCGTTGTGATTACAGTGAAAAAGAGGAGCCAGAATTCTGAGCCCGAGTTGGGCCCAGTTCCTGGGCCTCCTGGCCAAGTTCAGAAGAAATATGGCGATGCTCTGAAAATTGCAATGCAGTTCTTTGACGTGCAGAAATGTATGATTTTCTCCCCTAACGATTTCCCATTTCTTGTATTTGCGTTTCCGATTCATTTTGCGTTGCGGGTTTTGGTGAATTCATGATCAACTTCTCGTCATTGCGAATTTTGTTTTTTTGCTTTTCCCCTGTTTCAATTTTACTTCTTGATTTGGAAATTCTCTGTTTTTTTTTTTTTTTAATTTATGAAAATGTACGTAGAGGAGGTGAATTTATTGGTTCTTTTCATTTTGTGATCCCTGCTCTGGCACTTCCTCTAATGTTGGATTGTGGGTCAAAAGTAATCTGAAATATATTTTGAAAAACTGATTTTGAGGAGCTCTGTTTTATTGGCTTTTGAAGATGGATTCATGAATACCTGTAAGTACCTCAAGCCACATGAGTTGGGGTTTTCCCCTCGTTAAATTCTGTTCAAAAGACGAAGAAGTAAAAAATGACGGTTTGTTGATTAATGTTCTTGACCAGCTCTATTAAGTAAACGGTTCCGATCTGGACCGGACTGGTTGGAAGAAACTGGATGGGATATGACCCTGCTGCTCATGTATTTTATAAACCATTTGTTAGATAACATAGTCCCACATTGGTTGGATATCAGACGGGTGAACGCTTAATGTGATGTACACCTAATAGTTTAAGTTTTGAGTTTGATCTAAAAGTTTAATATGGTATCGAAACTGGTCTCATTTCTTCTCACAATTCACACATCACAGTAATAGAGGCAACAAAAAAGTTGCACGATAATAGACTGAAAGATAGGGTACTGTTACAGACTTCAAAAGGACTACACATGAATACATGAGAAAAGGGTGTAAGATAACAGTCTGACATCGATTAGATATGAAATGGGTGATCACCTAACATAATGACAAACGCAAAATCTTATACCGGGAGACCAAATCACTTGTATTCGTGTATTAACAACAAAATATCATTCTTATATAATAACAACATAATTTTGAGGGCAGATTTCTTCATAATGGATTCCTGATTATGGGTTCAAATGTTAATTTGGGCTTTTTTTTTCAGCTGGTAAGTTGGTAGATAACAAGATATCATGGAGAGGCAATTCGGCGCTTAAAGATGGTAGTGAAGCAAAGTTGGATCTTTCGAAAGGAATGTATGATGCTGGGGATCATATAAAGTTTGGATTTCCATTGGCTTTCACAGCTACAGTGTTGTCATGGGCAATTCTTGAGTATGGGGATCAGATGCAAACTGTTGATCAGTTGGAACCTGCTCAAGACTCTCTTAAGTGGATAACTGACTACCTTATTGAAGCTCATCCTTCAGAGAATGTGCTCTATATTCAGGTCACCTTGATCTCTATTTCTATAAACTGCTCTTATCTATTTGCAACCCTACATCCGTACAACTGTAATCCTTGATGGTCATGTTTTATTAGTTTATTATCACCGTCTAACATGGATATGGACGTGAGACTCTAATGCCAGGCAGACATGCTGGTTTTTCATAAATTAGTTCACAGATACGTACAGTAGAAGTTATGCCTATGTAATAGGTTTGTTACGAATTCAGATCGAAATCAGAATATTATTTCTATTGAATAAGGATAAAGAACTGAAAACATCTACATGAGCATATAAATCAACAGTTAATAAAGAAGTAATCATGAATTAAGCATCTTATGAAATTTTGGCTCTAATACCATTGGCATTTTGACCACCCCGAACATGTGACTGGCACGTGTCGGACATGGCAACGAAAGGCCGGTTGATGTTTCCGTGCTTCTTAGTTTGAAAGGTCACATTGTTGGATTCTAAAGCTTCTAACTTGCAAAATATCTACTAAATCTGCCTGTGATTTACGAGGATTTCATGTCAAGAACCCTTGAAAGTGTCTAGATAGTTCTATTGTTTTGAGTTTTGTAAATTTGTAAGAAATCCAATTTCTTTTGCGTGGACATGAAATACGTACGATGGGAAATGTGTATATATACAATGGATGTACTCGGTTCTGCCTGTTTGATAGATTTTTCACCAGTGAATTTAGTGCTCAAAACATCCTAGTAATAGCTAAGCTAGGCCAATAAATTCACATTTTTATCATTTTTTAAACTCTTATTCAGGTTGGTGACCCTGAAACAGACCACGGATGTTGGGAAAGACCTGAGGCCATGACAGAGAAAAGGCCTCTCATACAAGTAAACACTTCTTCTCCTGGAACCGAAGTTGCTGCTGAAACTGCAGCAGCAATGGCATCGGCATCCCTGGTTTTCAAGTCCTCCGACTCCACCTATTCAAGCACCCTTCTCAAGCATGCAAAACAACTGTTTACTTTTGCCGACAAACACAGAGGTTCTTACAGTGAGAGCATTCGTGAGGTCCAGACGTATTACAATTCAACAGGTTATGGAGATGAGCTGTTGTGGGCGGCTAGCTGGCTTTATCATGCTACCGGGGATAAATCGTATTTTGAGTATGTGACTGGGGAAAATGGTAATGATTTTGCTGAGTTCGGAAGTCCATCTTGGTTTAGTTGGGATAACAAACTTGCTGGAACTCAGGTATATGTTCATATATCATAA
Organism: Rhododendron mucronatum var. ripense; assembly: GCA_019656295.1. Taxonomy (NCBI): domain Eukaryota; kingdom Viridiplantae; phylum Streptophyta; class Magnoliopsida; order Ericales; family Ericaceae; genus Rhododendron; species Rhododendron mucronatum. Next base: position 63,459 of record BPLT01000146.1, on the reverse strand, counting down.
AACATTGATTTTAAAGCCTATCTAAGAATACTTTGTTAAAGCATGTTAGATTCTTTTTGACCTCAAATATACTTTATTTGATGTAATTTTTACGTTCTTCCATTGTGATTTGAGGCTACGTAGAGCATGATTGTTCAAGAAAAGTTTTTGCATCGAATATATGCGATCTAGAACATATTTAGGCTCCATTTGAATAGACGTTGATTTTAGACGAAAGGGATTTACTGTCCAATTTTTTAAAAAAGCTATTGAATATCCAGTTATGCAATTTAGAATTGGCATACACATTGCTTTTGGACTGAGTAACCACTTATGCGACTTTGATACAGGTATTGTTGTCCAGAGTAAGTTTTTTCGGTGAGAAAGACACCTCTAACTCAGATAGCCTCAACAAGTACAGAAAAACTGCTGAGGCTGTCATGTGTGGGCTCCTGCCAAAATCTCCATCAGCCACAAAAAGCAGAACAGATAGTAAGCTCATTTTTTCCCTGATACTATTTGAGTAATTGTGCTTAATTTCTTCTCTTCTCATTGCTCTTCCTGTTATTTTGAAAAAACCTGTAGAGGTACTCAAATTGGATCAACGGTCGATTTCCATGTTTTTAACTCTGGTTGATTGGAATGGACAGTTACTGACGGTTTCACTGAGAAGTGGAAATTAGTTTGAGTTGTGGGAGAAAACCAATTGAATGATCTTACTTGAGCATTGCAGGATCATTTTTAATTCACAGATACATGCCATCGGTGGACTAATCCTTCCATATCTAGTGTGTCACCTAATCCCATCTATTCTAATATATAACGGGGGAGCACCACTTTGTGTCTCCTGTCATGTATTTTTCTTTTCCATAAATACCCTCTTAAGAGAAAAAATACACAAAACAAAACATTTAATAGTAAGGATAGATTGGACATTTAAGCACAAAAGAACCACCTAAAAACAGTTATACAACTTCCGCAGTTCTTCTCAGTTCCATACTTGCAACTTCTCTGCATTCTTCTTCATCTTAGGTACTCCAACAGTGGCCTTTCCTTTTCCACTTTTCGTTCCTTTCCGTAATTACACTGCATCCATCAATGGCACAACTGCCACTTACTTTTTCTACTTCATCTATCGAAACTGCTACAAATTGTTTTGTCTTTTTTATTTTGTCTCTTATAGATGCTTATTTTTTATATAAAAAGTTTGTTTTACCTCTTACACATGCTTTTTTTTCTCCCTTCCATTAAACTGGTACGGAGCAGTAAGCTCATTTTGTGGATTGCCTTATGTTTTTATTCCCCGAGAGAATTACCTTTGCCCAAAGGCATTGATTTGGTTTTTTTTTTTAAAAACATTTACCTTAACAAAAAAATACATTCATTTTGAGCGAGTTGGGTTCCGTTGGAATGGTGGTTTGGTGATGGGTTTCATTAAAACATTTACCTTAACAAAAAAGACATTCATTTTGAGCGAGTTGGGTTCCGTTGGAATGGTGGTTTGGTGATGGGTTTCATAACAATAATTCTTTGCCACGTAGTCAGATGATTTTGGAACTTAATTTGCCCAGGAGTGCATTGCTTATAGTGCTTTATAGGCAAATTTGAATGCATAGAAAAGTTAGAGCCAGTTTGTAGCTTCGTGCTTATTACAATAGACTAGAGGCTGGGGCACACGAAGTCAGATTTTCACAACATTTTTGTATAAATGCTTCCCCACTTATTGTTTGATCAAAATTTCACAAATGTTGTGAAATTCGACTTGCACACGCGGTGCATGTGCCCTGGCCTCTAGTTTTATATAATGAACCACCATTAAATTGTGGTAATATAGATTGTCAAACCAAGGGTCATCGTATAAAGCCTTATAGGGGCATGAGGTTTATCCAATGTTGACATTTAACTAAATTATTACTTAGGTTTAGTCCTGGAATCTTCATGACTCACCACCATAATCTGTTGATGCAGATGGCTTGATATGGGTCAGCGAATGGAACGCGTTACAGCATCCGGTGGCTTCCGCATTCTTAGCAGTACTTTACAGTGATTATATGCTCACGTCTCGTACTGCAAAACTATCTTGCAGTGGAGAATCCTATGGACCATCAGATATTCGAAAATTTGCCATTTCGCAGGTGTGCTTTGTGTCTCCATTTACCCTGTTTTTTGGATCCCCGATGTGTGTAGGGACTTGTGGTGAGTAAATAAAACGAAATGGACTCGTGGATATACGTTTTTTGCCCCCTCTGTTTTTGCTTTGCTTTACCTTTCTCTTCGTTAAGACCCCACAAAATGCAAAATCCAAACGTAGCCTTCTAACATTGCATCATCTTTTTCTAGGTTGATTATGTCTTGGGCGATAATCCGTTGAAGATGAGTTATCTTGTGGGATACGGGGATAAATACCCAGAATATGTACACCATAGGGGAGCCTCAATTCCAGAAGATGCAACCACAAGTTGTAAAACCGGTTGGAAGTGGCTCGAATCAACTGATCCGAACCCAAACGTTGCAGTTGGTGGAGTTGTGGGTGGCCCTTTCCTAAACGAGACATATGTTGATTCGCGGAACAATTCAATGCAGGGGGAACCAACCACGTATAACAGTGCGGTTATGGTTGGCCTTCTTTCTGGTTTGATCACCACCTCCTCGGTGGTTCAATCTTTCACCTAAGGTGGCCTTAAAAAACAACACGGTTGATTTTATCGTATTGTAGATGCAGTTGTACGCACTATCTCTTCTTGTTGTGAGGTTGCATTGGAATGGTTTGATTGACACAGTGAATTGGTAATTTGTATCTCCATTTATTGTAGAGTGTGTTCGTTAATGAAATCTACGTGTCATTTCTTTTGCGTAGCAGCGAATCCAGTGATACGCTAATCGATGCTTATTAGCAAAGCTTGAGAATGTAAATGGAATCAAGGAGGAGTAAAGTCAAAGGTGTAACGATGGTGTGCTTTGCAGTGGGATCACTGTGTGAGAGAGCGAAAGGGCATACGGGCGCTTTTAGGTGCACTTTGGGCTTCACTTCGATTTGCTCCGTTTGTTTCAGATGCGTAAACTGGTGCCAAAAGTTGGACCGAAAATGAGTTCCAAAACCTATTTTGGACACCGTTTTCTGTGGTGTCTCTCGTCTTCCTCTTCTCATTGTTTTTGGCATTGTCCAGTTTTGCGTACACGAGTGTTCTAGGTCCGGTCAGAGTGTACCTACTATGAACTACGCTCCATTGATTTGGATGCATTGGATACAGCATTCCTATAACATGCACGCCTTACAGAGATCAGGACATCAAGAATAGGAGAACTAAATCGTGAAAATAAACACTGAGATCTCCAAAAATAACCCAGGACTACATGAAACAGAATGCACACGACAATGGCAGTACCCGGCTAGCCTACAGAGTGATGACTTGCACCGGCAAGGGAACGTTGCCATTTCTTGACATTACTATCCCCATTCAACACGAATCGCAAAAGCAAACCGCTCGGAGTAACCCAGAAAGCAACCTGTTTCTGATCAGTCACTTTCTTAAGATGATAGATGTGAGGTGGGCTGAGAAAAAAGTTATTACTACACATGTTGCATAATCGAACATGAGTCCCACATGGTCAGTATCACGATAGTGTTAACCCGAAACAGGAAGGCATTGCCAACAAAAAACAAACACAAAGGCCAATTTTAAAAAAAAACATGCTTTTCTTTTGTCCCCACCTCTTTTTGGTCCAAACAGAAACTTCTAAAATGGCATGTGCAATACCCACATCAGCACATGCGCTACTTTGAAAATACATGCGCCACTTTACTAGGAGTAGTACACACTGTCCCCATGGCCTTATCTACCACCTGAGATCCTATGAGAAATTGGTGTACCTCTTTACGAGATGTTTTGGGTTGTTAGATTGTGCAAGTTTTTTTTTTTATGTTTCAAAATTTTTATGCGATGCAATAGCCGAAAAAGCACCGGTATAGAGGTACCGAGAATTTTGGTATTGGGGATTGGATTCCCTTATCTACAAGAATTGAGCTTTGGTTGGGGTTTTTATGGTCTAGTCCTGTCCAATTTTACAATTTTGTCAGCGTATTCTAATTCAAAAATGATCAGCACCGTTCAATGTAGACCTCACTACAAAGGTCATCCATGCCAGAAGAAGTGTAATCAAACATGGTTTGACATATGAACAAATCACTTGTACTAGAAAAAAATGAGCAAGTTAAAATTCACCCCAAATTTAGCCCCTAGCGCAAATGAACCGAGCTGCTCGCGAGCAATTCGAGGCTTGACTTGGTTCGACTCGTTTAGTAATCGAGCTTCGAGCCGAGCTTAAGCTCAAGTTTTAGACTTGTTTAAAAAATGAACCGAGCTCAAAACCCCAAAGCTTGGCTCGTTTGTATAGACTCGATTCATTTATAAAGGGCTGTTTAGTAAATGAATAGAGCTCAACTCGTAAAGGGCTCAACTCGTGTTCTAGTTTGAGGCTCACAAGCCGAGCTCGAGTACTACAAAACTCGGCTCAGTTTGCCTTGTTTGCATCCCTTTGTACTAGCACAAAAGTTATCTAGTACACATTGTCCCAATGCCCTTATCTACAAAGCCCCACTACGCCTTATAATGGCAGAGGGAGGGGAGTGCCACTCACCCTCCACCACCAATTTCTCACTCAAAATTTTTTTTCCCCCAAAGGTGACACCTGTCTAGGACTCTACCATGTTTGTTTTGGGATTTTGGTTCTGAGATTTTGAATAATGAGTGGAGAAATAGATAGAGAAATAAGAATAATAATTGAGAAATTTTTTATTAAAAATCGTGCGCAGAGAGAAAATTTGAAAACCCAAAATCCAAAACGAACAGAGTCGAATGCCCCTTCTGGACTGGTCAATGTCAGGTCGTCTTTCTGCAATTTCAATCAATCAAACTTCCTCAGTGGTAAAGACCTAGACCCACCTCCATCATCCTTATCTCTCTGTCTATCTTGTTTGATCAGTTTTGCAATTCTGAACAGTTGCCTTTGTTGCTGTCTTGCCGACATTCCTTTTCATCTGTTCCTATAATTGTTGTAATCAACAAAAAAAAAAAAAAAAAGAGGACTCCCACAAGATACGTAGGAGTAGATGCCTTGTGGGCTAACCTGCATCTATATCTAGTTAGTAAAACGTCATTAGTGGAAAGTTCTTTTTTTCATGTCAAAAAACAAAAAGAAGAAAAGAAGAGTCATTGGCATCGTTGCATATGAAATGGGTTCTTCTTAGCATGACAGCAAATTTGTTTGAAAAAAAAAGAAGGCGTGACGGGAAACATTCGAAGCTAAGTTACTATATTGTAGTTCGCAGCCAATACTTAACCGTTATGGTTACTCTAGAAAAATTCACTTCAGCGATTTCTAAAAGTCCACGACAATCGACATGATGTAGTGAGCCAAATGACATAAACATGATTCCTATACATGACATAGGTTGAGTCAAATACTTGTACAAACCCAGTTGATCTCATATATATACCGACATTACATTAAAATATATATATATATATATATATATATATCACATGAGCAAGAAACACCTGACATATGAGAAAATAAGATGTGAAATTGCTATGCACTGTTTATTCTGGTCAGCCTCTGCTTCAAAAATCAGATGAGAAAAGAAACGACTCAACGAGTTTTACATTTTTTCTTGAATTCAGGTGTCCGAGCCACCTTACACCTACCCAACTCAATTAATTCTGATGCCCTAAGGTCGACAAACAATGGCCCAAGGGGTTCATTTTCTAATGAATTGAACATCGTTAGTCCACCGTAGAAACTGAAGTCACTGTGGTGGAATGATCCGGTGGAGCTCGCATCTACGTGGTTGGATGTATTGTTTGATGAGAAACATTAGCCAGGTCGAATCTACTGTCATCATCGACGACCAAATTACGTCAACGGGCTATGTCTGACTTGGTGGTGTAACCAAGTTGTTGCTCCATCTCCCAGGTAACCTTTGATGCCACACCAGAGTGCTCCGGTACATACTCCTACACACAAAAGTAAATTTGCAAAATAGACGGCTCAGATCTTTCGCAGACAAGTGATTTTGTTTGTGTCACATGTGTTTGGTCTACCAGAAAATTATTACGTGGTGCTCCGCCCACCACACATGCACATTCACGTCAGGTTCAAACTCCTATCCTAGTCCCTGCGTGAATGTGCAGTGGTAGATGCCCTTGAAAGGTCACGTGGCGGTGCTTCAAGAGCAGTACTGAATAGTCGCTCGAGGTCTACCTCAAGGTTGGACATGAGTTCATGGGCTGTTTGGGCAGAAACGATGATGTGGCGGGCAGAGGGGGCAATGAAGCCTTCATCAACGGCTTTGTCTATGAAAGACAGCAGCGAGTTGTAGTAGCCATCAACGTTCAACAAACCCACCTGCACAAAATTGAAATATTTCCAACCTTAGAATGAAAAAATTGCGATAAGTGCCGAGTGAGGCAGCGTCGATGAAGTACGAGGTCGAAAGAAAACCCATTGGTCTTAAAAGAAAGTTAAAATAAAATTGTACTCCGAGAATAAAATCAAGATAATTAGTTACCGGTTTGTCATGGATTCCGAGTTGAGCCCAAGTGATGACTTCCAAGAGCTCTTCCAACGTTCCGTATCCACCTATGTTGATGAAATTATGTGCACGAAATCAGCATGCAAAAGTAATGATAGGAGAGAGGGTGGAAGTGCAATTTTTGGTCATCAATAGATATACAGATAAAGCTACTTCATATATTCTTTTGAGAATATTGCTCTCAGCGTCACATAGCCATCTATAGGAGATTCTACAGCATCCACCGCTATGACGATTCTAGTAACAAAAACAAAAGTTATAAGTTTCTGAAATTCTGATCTATTTTTGAGTTGTTTTTCTAGTTGAATGAAAACATTCATATTCTCAAGAAGAAAGAAAGAGGGAGGGAATACCTGGCAATGCTACGAAAGCATCGGCTTGGCGAGCCATTTCGGCCTTTCTTTGGTGCATTCCAGCCACAGGTCTCACTTCTCCAACTGTCTCACCAGTTATCTAAAACGTGAAAAGCACCATAATTACTTGCACAAAGAGGAAAAAAAGAAAAGAAAAAGAGCCTCCATTTTAGGAATTTCAGATTATACAACACTTGATGGAAAATTAAAAATTCTTAGGGGATAAATGCAATCAATTTAGTACCTCTCTGGGCATAAGAGTTTTCGGAATCACCCTGCCAAAACCAATGAAGGGAAAAACAAGCACATGAGTCAAGAATGCGAGATTGAAAGGCGAAAGGACTTCTTGCAACAGTGATTCTACATCAGTACATAATGTGGTGCCACCGAACCGTTCATATTCGGCTACATGTGCTCGAGGTCGGATCTGAGGCCGAGTGGGTCGACCCCTCGACATTGCACCCCGACTTTGGACCCGAGCACATAAGAACGAGCATGAAGGGATCGGTGACACCATGTTGTCTCAATAAACACTTTCTTTGAGAGAAAAAAAATGTGAGGTACCCTAACACGTGGCGACCGCCGTCATAGACAGCTTGGGAGACGAGACCCATCAAGCCAATGCTTCCTCCTCCATACACCAAGTCGATCTTCCTCTCCACCTGCCCCCAAATTATTATTACTAGACAATATGGTCCTCTAATAAAATAAAACACTCTTGACCATATTCCATAAAATACACAACACGATAATCTTACTAATCAATAAACAAGTTGCACGAATTATCAGTCTCAATCAATCTCAGTATTTTTAATTCACTTCAATAAACACCATTTGATCCAACGTTAATGCTAGGTACCCAAAAAGTACCCCGAAAAGGGAAATCAAGGGTCCAGACCATCTTTTGAGTTGATTTGGAACTTTGATTTCTTGTTTCGGAATACTTTTTGGGTACCTAGCATTGTTTTTTATCCAAACCCAGAAGAAATACCAAGAACAGAGTCCTTTTGATCCCCTGTTTTCCACTCTGCTACCACCGAGGTTGTTCATCAATCTTTTTGTTTTTTTTCCTACTGAAATTCATCTACAGAAACCCAAAATTTCAAAGCCTCAAAACAAAAAAAAAAAATCTTTAGCAGTTAGCGGTGAAGATATTAACAAGTGTGCCCGTTTATTTGACAAATATGAGCATCGGATTGTACTATATGTTGAGTCCGAGATATATACTAATGAAGTAATGAGTATGCCGTTCAAAAAAAAAGAAAAAGATACATAAATGACTATGGATTTATAATCTTGCAAAATACGAAATATTATGCACTATCAATGGATACGGTATCATTAATGTCATCACTGCTAACTCGATGAAATTACATAGTATTTCGTAAAAACTATTAGTACTGTCGAACAAACGGGACCTCTAATTAGTAAGGAGTGAGGAGTAGAAATGATACCAATTCGTTTCCTAGCTGAATAGCAGCGAGCTTGTAGCTCGGACTTTTGCCCGGGCTGCTACCGCAGAATACACAAACCCGCTTGAATCTTGATTTCAACGGCTGAGATTGGTGGAGGAGGTGGTGGTTTTCCATAAGACAGGAGTGGGTTTTGTTTCCCCTCCAGTTGTTTTTTTTCTTGAATTGGAGAGAGAGAGAGAGAGAGAGAGAGAGAGAGAGAGAGAGATTGAGTTGGTCGAGAGATTGTGGGTATAATGTAGGTGTGGGCAGGCAGACAAAGGGGACAAAAGACAAAAGAGAGGGAATTGGAAGGTCTGCTGGGGAGATGTTGTCGATTGATGCCCTTTTTATATACGCAGGGTGTACATTGTCCAGGTAAATTCCTCCCTCACGTGGGAAAAAAAACAAAAATGATATTCACACAATAATCCAAACACAATAACTTACACAATCTCTCACATGCATGTGGGTTCCACACACACTACTATGTGTGGGCCCCACATGTATGTGAGAGGTTGTGTAAGTTGTTGTGTTTGGATGGTTGTGTGTGTAGCATTATCCGAAAAAAAATACTACATCCAATGCTTATTATGGGAATATATGGAGCATCTCCGTCACGTGATGCCTCGGATTCTTTTCTCAACACACACGAGCGTGACACTCGAGAAAAAATGATTTGGACTTGCATGACCGAGCAAAAATTTAAACATAAATGTGTTTAGAATGCTGTTATAGTGTTATGGTAGATTAATTGTTCAATGTGTGATTCTCACATGCATATTACAAGGGTCCATGTGTATCGGAAGGATAGTCCGAACATATCTCTGTCTAGATCTGAGTTCGTATATATATATATATATATATATATATATATATATATATATATATATATATATATATATATATATGCGTTTGTAGCATTACTTGATGATGGAAGAATATGGGGCAGTGCCCTATAGTAGTGAATTATTACTCTTCATGTGGACTCCCTTGTTGCTGTATTTTATCTCCTGATTTTATTTTTTTTTCAAGTGAGCTTACGCATATCTCGTGTTCGTGTACATATAAAATGCAATGGAAAGAAATGGAAACAGAGAAATGAAATGGGACAACGAGAAACTGGAAATATATATAGTACTGTAGCATATTCACAGGAATTTGGAATCTCATGGGCCATGCAACCAACGGCGGTCCCCCGGTAACAAAATTCTGACTCCGCCACTACATGCAACATGGACCGACTTGATTGATGATAGATCATGAATGCTGTGACGGTGGTTCTGCGGGCCCCACTCTGGTTTAGGGAAGACAATTTTCTTCACCCCACCCCCACCTTGAACCTCCCCACCCGGTTCGTGTTCCTCAATCCGATAAGGAAACCGGGTGGGGATGATATTTACTTTCCCTTTTTACTGAATTCGTCCACAATTATTACATCCACAAAATTTTTTTGGATCTATGCAGATTTTGTATTTTTAAACATAATGAAAGTAAAATACCGCCTGAGGAAATACAATTTAAATTTCTCTGTTTTCCTTCTGTTTTTTTTTTATAAAATCTTTTGAACTTGCATAACTCCATCTCCCCTCTCCGTCGATTTTTCCACTTAACAAGAACAAAAAAAAAAAACTTGTACACTTTTTCTACTTTTCCCATTTACTTCAGGGTACTTATCCGATGGGGAATCGAATCTCAGGCCTTAACCAAGTACTCCCAAAGCCTGGACAACAGCCTGAACCACTGGAGCAATTCTTGAGTTTGTAAGTGTAACGTGGGCTTGTAACAAAGTGGGACATTAAATTGATTGGATATATGTTATTTCGTTTGCTAGTATGGCTTATGTGCACGAATGGTGCGCACCCAATTAATCCATCATGGATTGATTATCAATATACATCTCAAATGTTTTGGAAAATGATAATGCCAAAATTATTTTTGTTGGTGCCAAAACTCTAGTGTACAAAATGTTTGTACGATGTGCCAACAAGACTTTTATGCACTGAAATTTTGACACCAACAAAAATAGTTTTAGCATTATCACTGCCAGATGTTTTTCGTATATTATATGCTCATTGTGTGATTAATTTGTGTCATCTATGATGAAACTTTAAAATGTAGACCTAGTCACCTAGTTGACATATGTTTATATGTCTTCATATCCACATGTATCTATACTTTAAATGTATGCGTTATGCATGCATATATACATATATATAGAGTCCCTTTTTACTAAGGGCGCCCTTAACTTGTTAAGTTAAAGACCTCATGAGTTTGACATTGTTTCCGATTAAATTTTAATAATCCGAACCGTTCAATGTGTTTAAAACGTGATTTTAAGGATGCACGTGAAAAGTTGGCAAAAAATATAACGGAGAAGGGCTTGATCCAAATAGTTTTTTTAAAAGAATGCTATAAATGCATTTTTATGACAAACTGTTCGGATCAAGCCCTTTCAGGTTATATTTTTTGCCGATTTTTTACTTGAACCCTTAAAATCACGTTCTGCACATATTGAACGGCTCGGATCATTAAATTTTGATCAGAAAAGGGGAAGTCCTTAACTTAACAAGTTAAGGGTGTCTGTAGTAGAAGCTTGGTGTCTATATATACACGCACACACATTATATATTTGTGTGTGATATATATACACACACTTATTTATTCATACGTATCAATATATCGTATGTTATTTTGGGAGAGTGATTCCGTGAGCTAAACGAGACTGTATTATTAATCTAAATAGTATTAGAAAAAAGATCAATAAAAAGATCTCCATTATTAATCTAAATAGTATAAGAAAAAGATCAATAAAAAGATCTCCATCTGAATAATAAATCATCTAGTGTGCAACATGAATTGGTATCATGCTCTTGCCATATTGATGTCACCCTATTAGAGTATCCACAATGTTATAATCAAAAATTGATAACCAAAAGATGCCACATCAGCTTTTGATTATTCATCTAAGAGATTGCTAAGGTTAGCAATGTACATGTCTACAATGGTATAATCAAAATTGGATAACTAAAACTTGTTACATCATATTTTCAAACTACAAAAAACTAAAAATTGTGAACAATAGAAAATAAATTTTCTAAAAATAGTTTTGAAACTAATAAAAACTATTTACTAGAAATAGAAAATAGTTTTTGAAATTTTTTTTGGAAAAAACTATTTTCGAAAAAAAAAATTAATTTTTTAGTAAAATATTTTTTTTCCCAAAATATTGTTCAAAAGAAAGAGAGAGAGGAAAAGGGAAGAGAGAACAATTTTGTATAATAATTGGTGTATTTGATTGAGAATATGTAGGGTCTATTAAATTTGGTTATTGTCAAAAAGTTGCTAATTTTGGTTATCCAAAGCTCAAAATTTGATTATTTCTAAGGAGGTTATTAAGTTTGATTATAGCATTGTGAGCTATATTTTGCACAAACATTGTTAACTTTAAAAATATTTTACTTTTGATTATAGCATTGTGGATACTCTTACAAAGTTGGAACACCAACTGTAATTTCGAATCTATAATCTACGAAATGTGAATATAACAGGTATGGTATTATTAATCTCACCACTATTAACTTGATTTGATTAAATATCCCAATGAATATATATATATATATATATATATATATATATATATATATATATATATATATATATATATATATATATATATATATATATATATATATATGGTTCTTCATTGTTAGTACGTCCTGTCAAATAAACGAATCGTAATAGTTCATAATCCAAAATGCCGAACGGAGGCTAGTTCCACCTTTCTAAAATTGGACTCCACTCGACCCTAATTTATGTAGCAAGCTAACCTGTCATAAAAATAGCTTTCAAATCTCTCCCTCCGCAAGTGGAGTGGAGTGCAGTTGGTGCCTCCCTTATACTTTCATGCACATGGGCAGAGTTCAATTCCCCGTAAGCACCCATTCTCCTCCCCAAGTCTCTTAGGATAAAATAGATAATAATTAACAAATGGAAAAAAAAATAAAAAAATCTCTCCCTCCATTTATTGTACATTCTGAATAATTACTGTAAATTTTAATCTCAGCACTATGTGGCGTCTATTTACCTAAAGTCATACTATTCGGCGATCGACAAAGTTTTGTATGTTTATTAGTATCATGTATAGCTTTTGGAAAAGATATATAGTATATATAACCATCCAACCAAAAGAAATAAATATGAATTGATCGTTTGATCAATGGATTGCTGGATTGCAATCTCTTATTTGATTTGAATGTGTTAGATGCAAACGGTACGTTTGTAATCTCGTTCGTTATTAATGTATATTTCTTGCATTTCCCACAAAAAAACAAAAAACAAAACGAAAAGCCAGGCACCGGATTAGACTCCAAATGGTCATGCATATTCCAAAAAAAAAAATGTCAATTACTTCATTTCATTTCTTTTCTTTTTGGGTGGTTAGTTTGTGTTCGGGTTCTCTCCGGTCCAAGTTTTGAACTGCACAAACAGAAAGAGTCTTCGAGCAAAATCCAAGTCATATATTGTAGCAATGGACGATCCGGATTTGGACTGTCTCGTCCAGTCCAAATTATCCAAATTAAGAACCGCAAAGGATTCAATCCCTTTAGATTTTTCATTCTTTTCTACCTTCCAATACACTAAAGCCCCATTGGAGATGTGCTCATTTCTCAACCACAGTATTTAGAAATGATGACAAAATCTTAATCATTTAATAATATATATGGGGGGTATGTGCATTAAAAATATGATTAGTCAAAAGACATGGGAAGTGAAAGCCCCTCAAATTTGTGACAAAGACATTATTTGAATAAAAATGGTCCTACCAGCCAATTTTTAGTCGGCAAGTCATTTCATTGGTTTCAAATTGCTATAATATCGAGAGATAGATAAGATGGTCTGATCAGATCATTGTTATATGACTTATGTGCATGACTTTAAGCCACAGAAGGCTAATCAGAATTTAGAACTAAATGAAAGAATTATTATAAACTTAAGTAATGCTTAATCCCCTTTTATAGCTTAATAATAACAGTTCAGTAAGATATGCCTAGAACACGAGGCAACCACCAACCCATGCCAGACGAGTTCGGAGATAAGGCTGATAAACGAGCCGATCGAAATCTTATGAGCTAAAAAATATGCGAAAGTTTGATTAGCTTGTGAGGCGAATTGGTCTCAAACAAGTTTCAATTAGTTCGACTTCAAATTTTGAATGTTCTTTACACATCACAAGTTGAATGAGTCAAGTAATATATAGCTTATTCAAACTTAATTTAAAATTTTAACAAGCTTCAAATCTTGTCCAAGATCGGTTTATTATTTTAGATAACAAATCGATAACGAACCCTTAATGTGTAAAACACGAGCACAATCTCGAGTAACTTAGATTCCTTTACCAACCCTATTAATAAAAGTTCCAAATTTCAATCATGCACTATCTAATGTCTAGTGATGTGATATGTTAAATTAAATGAATCAATCATCATGCATGATTGGGACAAGATCCCCAGTATTCGAACCCAAAGATGTGAGGAGAACAAAGAAGGATCCTCCTCCTAGGCTATTCACACGAGAGGCATCACAAAGCAAAATACTACAAGTATGATACCCTTATAACTAACAACTATGGAAAAAAAAAAAATTGGTTTTGGCCTTCTCTTAAGGTTGTATTCTACAAAATATTTCATGATGGATGTGTCTAAAACTGTTCGATACATGTAAATCATCACGATGTACGTACGTACATAGGACTCAAGGATATTGAACGTCTACAAACATATATGCCTCTGAAGTATTTTTAACACAAATAACTCAAACTTGATATTCAAACTTGAAGATTAATGAATTTTTCTTGTTCCCTTTAGTTTTTTTAAATTTTTTTTCCAAGATTAATGAATTTTCTTTGCCGTTTAAAAAAAAATATTCAAACTTAAATCACCGGTCATATATATCACTGTCTTGAGAAAACATCGGTTTATAAAAGCATTGGTGGTTTTGGTGTTCAATTAAAATGAAGAGGAGATCGAAAGATCGACACACTCCAATATAGATATATTCAAATATATAAACATGTAGTTGTAAGTATTATTGATAGTTATTTGCATATATATGGGAAACAAAAACAGTTGAGAATCCAGGGGTTGCCCAATGGTTCGGACGGATGTCCAGACTTTGAGAATACCTCTCAAGGTTTAAGATTTGATTTCTCACCGGATGAATACATACAATGACGTAAGTAGGGGGCTGTGACTAGTGTGGTCGCGCTAGTTTTTCCAAAGATTTTGATTGTGCAATTGAGTCCATATAGTGGCCTAGCTGTAGGGGCGCGATACCAAATACAAATTAAAATCCAAAATAAAAGAAATTACAACAAAAAACAGGAAATACTTTCGTGGCAAATGTGTATATATGCTCCACGTGCACCCTGTCTCATACAATCTTAACTTCAAGTCCACCTATTATTATTGGGCCTCATTGAATTCTTCATATGATGTGCTTCCATTAATCCATTCTATAGGGTAAAATAATTTTTAACAATCATCTTTCTTATAAACGTACTCTAAAATTAATCTTTTAACGTGCAAAATTGTGTTATGTGTAGTTCTAAACATTGAAGGACAAGATTTAGAGTTCGTTTATAAGTACGTGTAGTTTGAAACACAATAGTTACAAAGATATAGAATGTGACTACCTTGTAAGGACATATTCAGTCCTCTTGGGCCATTGCTGCGAGCCCTTTTTCCATTAGACATTATTATGTACTAGATTCACATAATTTGTAGGGGGTTTGAGTATCAGAATTAAATCATGTGATATATGGACGATTCTCTTTCAAAAACACATGCACTTCTATTCAAATATCCAATTTGGTAACGGGTTCTTTTCAATAATATCAAGGCAAGATATTCACTCGTTATGATTATGACTTACTAGTAATTACGGAGTAATAAACTTTCTAATAAATAGGGCTAACAAAATAGACTATGTGTCATGCATCGTTTTGGTCACTCTACATGTCGGTTCGGGGATATATACTAAGATGGGTTGAAAAGATTAAGTATGAGTTAACGAACTAATTATACTATACCACTATAAAATTTAGAATTACTCCTATACAGATGCATATATATCAACTCAAATGATAAAAAAAATTAGGATCCTAAAATATATGGTAACAAAATTTTAGTATACCATGTATTATGAGTGTCGCAAAAATATTTATTTCAGTGTAAGAAAAATGTAAAGATATGAATAGGTTTAACAAAGGTGTGGACAACCACGACAGATAGGTGTGAACATCCTTTAAGAGCGATCATAGTTTAAAAGCTCATTGCTCTTAAGGAAAACAGGGTTCATTTCAAATGGATACCAATTTGTCCAATCAATTTAATTTTTTTGCATGAATAACAATTTAGTAATTTACATCTCACATTAATAAGAACCATATGAGAGATCGTGGAGAATCTTGATTCCATCATTTGGCTCGATTGTCCCAAAAGCGACAACCACGCCAACAAAACTCGAGACAATAATCTTTCATGTCCCATTCCTAGTAAACAAGCAATTCAATTCAGTCAACAGAGAAAGCTATCTCGACCACCTGGTGCACGACTGTGCTATTCTTTCACAGGCTCGATGGAAAGCTTCCCTTCCTTCTCCAGGGATCCCTCAACTGTAACAAAGGCGCGCATCAACTAAATTCTAGCAAAGATCATGCTCAAACCATCAAGTTCCATCCTCAATGACGGTTTTCTTTGGCCGCACGAACTGTCCCAAATCAACGAGCCCAAAACATTTGAACAGTCATTCATTAACCAACCGAGATATTCCTTGTATGGTTCTGAGAGAGAGAGAGAGAGAGAGAGAGAGAGAGAGAGCACCTAGCTAGCTTAGAGAGAGAGAGAGAGAGAGAGCACCTAGCTAGCTTAAAGTTTTTGACTTTTGCATTATCAAATTAAGGGTAAGAGAATACAGCATTTTCTTTTCTTCTACAAATGCCCACCACTATCAAATGAAATAACAACCTAGTTCGAATCTGCTGACTAAACAACTAACACAAAAAGAATAAAGGGAACATGATGGTAAAAGCTATTGGACACTAGGTGACAAGCTAATGTACAACAATTCCATATGAATTCTGGCCTTTAACGGTTGTACCTGGGAGGTGGTGGATTTCTGCTTGCTTGCTGATCTAATGCTGACAACTGACCGTCTACCTGTTGAGGACGAATACCTTCTCTCCCACAACTCTGGTTTGCCAGAGGGACCCAGGTAGCACTAGCTCGGTAACTATGGTAGTTGGAAGCTCCATATTGTTGGTAGGTCCCATAGTTGTTGTATCCGCCCTGTTGGTGAAATTGGGCTCTATTTGGAATGGGAGTTGAGACCCCACGATGAGGCGGGCCTTGTCCAGCATATCTGTTTCCACCATATTGTTGGAATTGCAGCGGATATCCACCCTGTTGTTGAAACTGGGCCGCACTCTGCACAGGACGTTGGACCCCAACACGAGGAGGGCCTTGCCCGGGGTACCTGTTTCTACCATATTGTTGGAATCCTGATGAATAGTCCCTATTTTGGTCAGTAGAACGATTGTTCCTTTCGTACTGAGAATGGTACCCACTGTATGCATCATGAGAAACTAAGGAAGCATGCGGACCACGAGAACTTTGGTTGAAATGAGTTTGTACTGGAGAGGGATTTTGTGGCCTGTGGTGACCATGGGAAGTTTGAGGATGATAGCCTGTCCTAGGTGGCACCACCTTGTTCCGTTCGTTATCGTGGTATCTGTTATTTTGATAGGAAGATAAAGGTCGGCCATGCTGCTGATTGCTAAAACCTTTCCGATCAGTCCTTAATTGTAAGCTATTTACTACAAGGCGGTGTGAAGCCTCACCAAGCTGCCGACCAGAAATAGTTCCATTTGGGAGGTGCCTAAAAGCAAAAAAATAATGCAAAAACAACTTTTAATAGCATGATAAACCAGTATCAATAACAAATCAAGGAGACAGCTTATTAGAAATGGCACTCAATGAAAAAGGCATATTTTGTGCACCTTCCATTTTCCCATGGCCTCTTTCCAAAGTCCTCATGCCATAAAGGAGGCTCAGCTTTTAGATCCCCCATCGTAACAGTCTAGGAAAAAATGGACAAAAAGTAAAAGAGGGAGGTCCATGAGTTTATTCAGCCCAAGGTAGAACCACAAAATAAGGATGTTTGGCCACACAAGACCATCCATTAGAACCCAAATAATAGCTTAGAGTAGGCAACAAATTTTCAAACAAAGCCACTGCAATGCCCAGAAACACATGGGAAAAAATGCGGGTCATAACAGGCCACCATAAATGTATGCCAATACTAAGTGTGGCCATGAAAATCAATAGCAAAGGAAATAAGTTGATTACGAGACAAGGTTAAAGTTTGTTTCCATAAACACCACTCCTAGTTCACATTAAATAACTTTAAATGTTTGGCCAATTTACCAGAATAAGCTAAAGTATGCACCAAATGTTTTGCATCTGGCAAATGACACTATTTACGTTCTACCAAACGTTGATTTTTGCAATCCATTTTCATATAAATGTATTGCAAAATTTGTTTTATATTGTGTGTAATTTTAAGCACCAAAGGACAAGTTTTGGAGTGCATTTACAAGAAAATGGAATGCGAAAATCATTACCCCTACGAAATGATGATTGAACATAGCTGGGCCTTTTTGGTTCCTCTAAACGTTGATTGACTAAGCATCTTTTATAATGTATGTCGTATGTTCTATTGATCAAACCACGTTACATTATGTAATAAGTAGAAGGGTTTTTAAAGGGGTTCACCGCAAAGTCAAAAACTTATGCATCTGCCCAATAGCTGCCCTATGGGTATAGGTGCCAATAGAGGTGAAAGGAATCAAGATGACAAGCGGAGGAACATTATGAAACATACCTTCTCCGGATATATAACCCCTGCAGGTGGACGAGCGATGTGTTTGTGGGCATCTGGAAGTCTGTAAATAGCACTTCTGGAATGGCAAAGGGGAAAGTGAAGTCAATACAACATCTCTAAGATAAACACTGAATTTAAGGAACAAATACAAGATAACATTTTAACTCACATGACTTGATTGTTCATAACATCTTCCATTCCACCAACAGGTGACCTGAAAACTGGGGGGCAAGGATCTCCAGCACAAAGGGATATATACCCATTCATCCCATCGCTGCATGCACCACAATATAAATAAGAAAATAGTAGAAACAAAGCTCATAAATTATACTACACCAAGGATGCATCGGATTCCACATGAAAAAGAATAAGGTGGCTACTGCAGAGGGAATACTTTCTAAGCAGAAGATTTTGCAATGGGATGAGGAATAAGCTCCACTACGACTAAAAAAATACTGAATCAGACCCAACCTATGAACTGAATTGGGTATAATTGTATAATAACAAAAAATAATAATTCAGGACTGGCCACAGTGGAACGCAATAGGCCTAGTAATGACTTTGGGAGAAACATGGTGAAAAAAAGGAAGATATAAATCAAAAATTGACGTCCAACAAAGCAAAAAAGCACTTGTCCCTAGTAATGACTTTGGGAGATACACAGTGAAAAAAAGGAAGATATAAAACAAAAATGGACGTCCAACTAAGCAAAAAAGCACTTGTTAGAGCCACAAGAGATGGGGGTGAGGGGAGCCTTCTCTTTCCATTTCTTTTAATTTGAGAATGTCATAAATTAAGTATGTTTTACTTGGTATATTTCGGAGTTCAGACACACCTAATTAATGAGTGAATTGTTGCAATTCACCTGGCTAGACCCGATTTTAACCCAGTATGATACCATTGAGCATATTCGAAAATAGTTGGAGAATTTACTAATATGCTCGCCAAAGCTACTTCGTAGTAGAAAACGATTTTCATTGAAAATAACCAGTACACATTATTAATAGTTCACAGGCTCAGATAGAAAAGCAATCTCATATTAAAAGCTCCAATTATGACATCATTGGCATGAACTAGCAAACCACAAACCTGGCCCTTGGATCAAGTTGCTCCTTGATTTCAGCTCTTTCCTTGTCTGTCAACTGCTTGCAGCGGTCATCCAGAGAGAATATGTAAGTAGATAAAGGGTGAGATAATGCCACGTAAAGCATGTCAAACATCATGCTATTTCTTCGCACTTCTTCCTCCTGTACAGAAAAATCGTGCATAATGAGAAAAATTATCATGCAAAAGCAATTGGTAGCCAAGCACATATCAGAGGCTGACTTCAACTGTTCATCATATTCCGTACCGTCAAAGTATGTTCAACTTTTGCGACCTCTGCAAGTAGACGGGCTTCATCAATGAAAGGCAACTTGGCCACACCCTTTACAACCATGAAAAGGCAGGCAAATTGTCAAGTACAAGAAACAAACATTAATCTCCCATAAGTAATATTTTCCACAAGCAAAACCAAGATGCTAGTGTGAAAAAAACAAACCTGCCAAGCATACCGCTTTCCATTCATGTCGACTTCAAAATCTAAAAAACATCATGGAAGAAAATAAAATTTGTATAATGTTTCAACTCAACTACAAAAAACTGTTCCACCAGGAAAGATCATTACAAAATCTTACCAGATGGATAAAAATCTATGATAGGTGAATTTGGATCAGTCATCAATCTCCTATAATGCTCTGGAAGAGCATGAGCGCTGCAAAAAAATCCAGTTAGAACTACACAACGAGAGAAACTTTTCAACAGAACTAAAATAAGGAAAAAGAGTGGCCAGTGGAACCTTGCAGCAGGGAAAACCCCCAGCAGCTGATTGAATGGCTTGAATGGGGAACCCAGTTCAAAGCTTATGCTCAGCTTGCCCAGATCCTTGAGATCTGAAGCAAATGGTGCATAATGATAAGGATAAAACCTGCCGACAAAAACAATTAAATGGTAGAATTATTTTTTTGGTGAAGATGCAAAAGAGAGTAAAACAAACAAGAATCATAGAGAGCCATTACGTGGGGGAACCACTACCCAAAAGAAATATAAGTTACCGAAATGATGCAGCCCCACCATTGAGGATGAAAAGAATAAAATGGAAAGGATAAAGGAAAAAATGTACGAAGACACAAACATTCAATCTCTTAAAATCAGAATATTATAGGCATGGAGTACTTCATTTATGGAGGAAAACATCATAAAATAGCCACCCTATTCCACCAGAAAAGAACATACAACTTAACATATACTTGAACTCATGCATTTTTAGACAATGAGTGCACATGGATCCAAATCAAGAAAAAGATACTAAAATAAACCATCCAATGAAAGAAAAAGCTAATAAGAGATATGAGAAACTATTCAAGCCTGGGATTGTTATTTGGTGCTTCACCCACCTAGATGCGTCCATGCATGACATCTCTCAAAACAAGCATATCTCATTCTCAGGCCGATGAAATACAAAGAAACACCTAGGTTAATATTTTAAAATTCACACATCCACAGAGATATAAAGAGATCACGAAACTTGAGTACATATAGAGCAAAATTCACTCAAAACATAACAAGAACAAAAACAGAAAATGGGAATTAGAGGTAGGGGCAGCAGCAGGAGTGACAATGACAGGTCAAAAAAAGAACATTGCCCAGAATAGAGGTGGGGAAATTACCATTGCCAGGAACAAACCCCTTCATAGTAATAGTGCATAACCCAACACAGACCTTCTGTGTACCGCAAAACCTACAAAGGGAACGAATGGGAACTTCTATTAGTCCCTTTACCTACCATAAAAATAACTTTAAGTAGCTTCAGATAGATGAACTAGAATGAAAGCTGCACAATTCCATAACAAAGAGACACTCAGAAAAATTACATAACCTGCTGAGGCTTGAAGAACTAAAGTGACACTGTCGATTCCATCTAAGTACAGTGATGTAGAAGACGTTGCAGATGGCTATGTCGAAAACATAAATATTACACCGAACCAATTTTTTCAGACCAAATACTCTTATGATGCTTCAAAATAACAGAAAAGACATTCCCCCCCCGGAAAAACTGCTAGAAATTCACCAGGATCCAGAGTTTCCTGATGCGGATAAGAATGAGGCAACGGCAGTTTAGTGCCGAAAAAGGTAAGAGGAGGTCCAATAGAATAAAAGGAAAGCTTGGGCACACCAAATTGAGATGTTTGAACACACCTGAGACGGTCATTCTCTTAGTGTTGTGTCCCCATTATCTTGTCAATTTTGCATGGGTAGTTAACTTACATAGTTGATAGTTCTTGAACCGAATTCTAATCATATTGACTCACCAAATAATCTAGAACAAAATTGTTTCTTCAATGGAAGGAAATATTCTCAGATTTTCACACCCTTAAGATGATACGTAGAGAGCAGAAAGTGAGACCCACTTTCCAGAGTGTGAGAAGAGAGAATTAACATACAATGTTGCAATATTTAGGAAACAAAATAAGAGAAAGAGGTTCAGAAAGAGAGGGAAATGGAAGTTAAATAGAGAACGAGAAATCAGGGAAGATGTCTTCTCAAGATTGTTATACCATTGTTATACTCACTCGAGTTTCCATGGAAGGGAAGAGAGAGGTTAGAAGGGTTGGTCATTGGAGATGAGTGCATGGCTGTGGGACGATGTTTGTATGTACATAATTGTTTTATGTACATGGGTTTTGTTCACAAAAGAGGATTAAGTTGGGGACATTTTTTCCATATACAAGACGTCAAGACCAATAATGAAAGGTAGCTGTGCGCTTTAGTCTATGAAGCATAAGGGGGTTAGGTGGCTATTTCAAATGGGAGGGAGGGTAATTCGCAAATGGCACAAACCATGAAGTGGGTTTAGCTTTGGTTTTCTCCGCCTAACGGCTAAGCGAGGCGGTGGAGGTGTGGTCAGGCCGCTTAGCGGCAGCGGCTGGTGTGTGGCAGGGTGGGGGGAGGTGGCTGCTGGGATTTTTGTAGGGTTAGGGTTTTTTTTGGGCTTTAATGTTGGGTTTACCCCTTTTATTTGGGCTTTTAGGCCTTTTAGGTGTTTGGGTTGTGTCCCATTTGTGCTTATTGTTCTATCTGGGCTTTTAGGCCTTTTAGGTGTTGGAATCTGCTTTGTATTGCTTTATCTGGGCATTTAGGCCCCTTGGGATGTCTCCTTGATTGGCACCTTGCCAATTAAGGGTTTGCGTCTCGGATGAGCACCTGTTGCTTTTCTCCTTGCTCCATTTGATCTTTGTAATCCTTCAAAGATTAATAAAATTCTTTTTCGCCGTTCAAAAAAATTAAACAACATCAATATGAGCAGGCAGACGCCCAAAGATAGACTGAGAGGAATCCTTCCAACGGGGGCAATAAGTTGACTAACTAAGGAAACCTTCCACCATCCACTTCATCTTCCATTAAATATTTCAATGATTCGAGGACTGAGGGCTGATACAGTCACTTGCAGCCCCGCAGGTATCAAACTGTAACACAATGAGACATCATGTAGCTGAGGTGGAGAAAATATTACATTTCCTAGGATTTAGGACCACTACCTCAAGCCACCATGCACTAGGCCAACAGAGGAAAGCTCTTTTAAGGAGCCACTCAGCTATAAGGTGAAAGTGATGCTTGATTCGTATCAGTGCACAAAATTGACTAACCAAATTAATGAAGGCTCCTACGTAGATGGTGTAGGGAATTATAAAAATCACTGGTGCAGCAGAAACTAAGTCAGTAAGTGGACACCAATCCATTCATTTAAACCAAGTCGACAAAGGCATCAGCAAGCCTAATGACAACCATAGCCGCCACATTTCTGACAGAATGCATCAGAAATATCAAAGGAAATTTACCAAAATAGACATATTGCATATAATGACAATTCTCCTTCTTGAATGGGAATGGAATCAAGAGCAAAAGTTCCTTTACAAATTGAACACGGAGGCATTTAGATAAAAAAAAAACTTACAACATCTTTTCGCATCCGTTCAAGTTCCTCGGGAGATTTTGCACTAAACTTTTCTTCATAGTACCTCTCTTTCCAGCCTGGGTCTCCCAATTTGATCTGCAACAAGAAATGTTAAGATGATTCATCGGAAGCTACAAGAATTTTAAACAACCTTTATCTTTCATTCATCCAATTAGTGTTCCAGGCAAAAGAACCAAATGAACAAGGAAACAAGTATATGGAACCAATCAAAAAGCATCTTGATGATCAAACCTTGTCCTCGTCTGGACTTTCGGAACTGTATACATCAGACTTCTCGCGAAGCAACTCCTTTAGCTTTGTTTTCAATTCTTCTTTGTTTTCATGCATCTGAGAATCAATAGAGAAAGTATATAAAATATTACAAATCGATATTTTCAAAGGCAATTCAGGGGGTCGCCTTGAGACGAGGCACAACAAAAAAGCTCCTGGGCATTGATTTCTGACCAGGGAACCACAAAGATGTGCCCATCAGTCAAATGCCTCGGGAGGCGTACGCATTTCACGCCTTTTTGGCATAGATGATGAAGGCGAATGCATCAGAAAAGTAGGTTCTTTTCTTTTGGCAAGTGAAGAGTAGATCTATTTTTTGATAAGTAAAGAGTTGGGTAAAGAAGCGTTTATGCGTACTTGTGCAAGACAACTTGGAGCGCTTTTAAACGTTGGATATATTAATGCACTATGGTTTTATGCCTTAGCATGCTCTTTCATGAATTATGTTTACTATTTTCTTATTTTGAGTAAGGCACCTTTGTATGCTCTTTCATTTATGTTTTTTATAAATGAAAATAAATACTCCAAAGGCTAACACCTCAACACCTATGGTACATGGACTCGGGTGTGAGTATCGGGTGCAGTTGCAAGTCCAAGTGTCGAACCTTTCTAAACTTAAATCTTAGGATACGTGGATATGTGTCCCCAACTTGGGTATGGGTACGGGGACATGTCCTAAACTCTTGTTTGTATTATATATTGCATAATTTTCTCAGATTATGTACCATAAACTATGTTTACAAATGTATTTAAACAATAAAGGGTTAAGAAAATTATGTTTTGGCTATTTCTCTATTTCTTGTCTATGTGAAATACTCGAAATACCGTTTTTCTAGCTAATTTGATATTCCTTTTCTGCGAGTATCTTAACAATTAGAGGATCCGAGTGTCCAAAAGGATACAGGTGTCGGACACATCGATACGGGTACTTGAGCCAAAATGAAGGATCCATGTAACATAGCTCCACACCTTGAGGCTTACGCCTCACCTCAAGAGAGGACAACCGCCTCGCCTTGCCCATTCCAAACAAGGTGACAATAACAATGCGATTGTTTTCTGTTATTTTATCAGACAGAAGGTCAACGGTCATGCCAACAATAAACACCAGATGACAAACGCACACTATTACTCTCGCACACTCAAAGCATAGCCCACAGACAATAAATACCGAAAATGCGATGATGAATTAGAGTTGTATAAAAGGGCCTGTCCTAAAGCATAAAAACATACTTCTATTTCAATACTATTCTCTGCCTCAACAACAGCAGCACCAACAGTAGATCCAGATGCCAAACGTGCGCTTTTTCTAGCCCGGAAATAGGTTTGTTTATCATCATATGTCTCGGGCTTCTTGTTACAAATGTCGAGGACTGATACATCCATAGTGACCTGCCCAAGTAAGTTTTCATTTCTAACAGATGACGTGCTTGCTGTACTGTAACCAAATGCCTTATGCTGATATGGTGAAGGTGACGAAGCTGAAGCAAGACGAGAACCATGATAACGAGCAACAGGTACAATAGAATCGGGTTTAACTTGAGGCTCTGTATCATCTCCTCTTTTTGTTTGGGCCTTTTCCCGCTTGATTCTTTCAGCTTGTTTCTGAACATTGAAAGCAAAACACAGATATTACCTTGTGGGCTAGTAGCAGGAGGGTGGGTGCTGAACAAACGTTATGAAGTCCCTACTTATGTCTCACGAGGGACACATGGTGTATGAACTTAGAACTATCATGCACTTGTCTGCACTTAAAAATAACAAAAATAACTCGAAGATGTACCTAGTCTAGATCACATAAAACTTGTTAGCACATACACGTACTTCAGAGTTGAGTGGAAGAAAATACATAGTATCCCTGGGAGTAATATTAAAATCAAACTAACCGCCCCAACTCCGCTCATAACCTTCCAAACAGGGAGAAACAATTCATGACTTAAAATACAACTTCACCACCACCTTTTGTACAATCAAGTATAGGAAGATTATCCTACAATAGTTGGCAGCAAAGTCAGCCCTGAAATAACTATGATAAAGGCACCCACAAATTTATGAGGATATGCACGATCTAACCAATGGATTTAACAGAGCAGTGTATACCCAGAATGTATTTTCGTTACTTATAACAGAAATTTCCAGACAGTACAGAAAACTAAGGTATGGACCTCCAAGACATGAATTAAGAAGTAAAATAAATATCCACATAGAGACCCACAACACAAAGTCACAATCATTTACGTTGTACATCCATCAGAGGAAGATGATCATGACTAAGTGTAGTAAGTGTACAAGTGGGTGTCGAAGGGTCAGACGCGTCCATTTTTCTGTCAAGTAAGCTGGGATTCAACACAATAGGAAAATTTTAACCTACTCTTCTGTTCTCTAACATAAATTGTACTTATAAGTTGTCATAGGCCAAGTCATCCGTCATATTACATTTGATGCAGAATTCTTCAATAGACTTAAAAACTTAATCTGCTTAGTAGGTGAGTTTCAAGATACAGATGTCAGACAAATATCCCACACCTTTACTCAAGGGTCAAGTGTCCGAACTGGGTACTTCATGTCAAAGAGTCCATGTAACAAAGTTGTAAATCAACCAGAAGAACATGATTATGCAAATGGAAGAACAACACAAACCTGATGCAGCCGAGCTCTTTTCTGGAATATCTTATCCTCATATGATCCCACAACCTGGATGAAGTGCTCCACCCTGCTCAGATTAGGCTGAGAAATAATGATAGGGATTAAGAACAATCTGCTAAATGTACTCAGGCCAAGCTAATAACTCATTACATAACTCAACCACAGAAATCAACTGGATACCTTGCTCGCATCAGTCAAATACCCGCCCAATGCCCTAAATTCCTTCTTATACACAGCCAACAGCAAGTTAATTGCACCCTAAAAAACAAACCAGAAGAAAGAATTTAGAGATAACAAAATCATTACACCTGTATTTCTTCCACATTAAGTCATTTTTAAGTATGAGAAAAGAAGTTGTAAATGGCAAACTTAGTTGGCAATCAAAACCACTAAGAAAATGTTTCTGCTGTCTTTGAGATTGCTGGCATGTCCATCCTCACATCCATGCCATGTGGAACCAGTCAACATTGGTCTGAGAATTTTTCTCAATTAGCAAAAGATATGTCGCCATATATATATATATATATATATATATATATAATATAACCGAGACAGCATAGATCTCCAGAAAATACCTTCCCATTTGTAATGGTAATGCACAGCCTCACATATTTACCATTATTGCGTTCGTACGAGGCACATAAAGGCAATTTAAAAAATGTAAGATGCCGCAGTAGATAGTGTTCCCAAACCTATGTTGATTCTGACCAGTTACATGGATATAAGAATCAACATCTATTTTCCTACATTGCTTTTCATCTTAAACTTTATGATTTTTTATACACTTGAACATCTGAGTGGAAACTTTCAATAGATAGATTAGCCTACAATTAAAGGTCTGAAGCC
Organism: Rhododendron mucronatum var. ripense; assembly: GCA_019656295.1. Taxonomy (NCBI): domain Eukaryota; kingdom Viridiplantae; phylum Streptophyta; class Magnoliopsida; order Ericales; family Ericaceae; genus Rhododendron; species Rhododendron mucronatum. Next base: position 36,369 of record BPLT01000146.1, on the reverse strand, counting down.
TTCATTCATAATTTCTTCTTCTTTGTTTTTTCTTTCTTGGCTTCAAAAGAAGCTTCCTAGTTAAATTCAGTTAAACTCAACCATAGGCTAGAAGTAATCTATTGAACAAAGTTGACTGTATTCTATAGTTATTCATGTACATGGTGGATCGCCCTACTTTTGAACTTTCCAATGAATTAAAAAAAAATTCCACAATAAGGAGCCTGAAAGGAAGAAAACTATAAAACATACCTCACGAATCTCCAGCGTGGGCATATGAGGCAAAAAGTCATTGCCGACAAAGAAACACATGAAGATGAAATCATCGACAATGCACTCGAGATCAATCTCGAAAGGAGGATTCGGTATTCTCATTTCATATTCCAAATACTCCCGAAGCGTCCAAATGTTGAGAAACTGCAATCACGAACAACTCAGGGAAACAAGGACCAAAAATAGCCAATCAAAAGAGGGGATTACCCTATGCGTACTTCATTGAAGGGGAAGGTAAAACGAACCTGGTAAGGCTTTTTGGCCACAACATCAGCATCACCGTTCTCATCAAATTCCCCTGCCTTTCTCTTTGCCTTGCCTTCACAGTCTGCTGCCAAATGGCCCATTTGACCACATAGAAAACATTTGTCTTGTTGTCCCGAGGTGAATACAACCTGAAAAGTTTGGGAATATACCATGTCACTCGTTAAAACTTAAAAGTAGAGAGAGAGAGAGAGAGAGAGAGAGAGAGAGAGAGAGAGAATCTAGCACTTATGAATCCATCCATTCAATAAAAGAACATAGTTAAAGGAGTGAGAAAATCACAGCCAATAAAATACTCCAGACAGTTTGCCTACCCTGTGCTTCTCAGAAACAGAACATAACCTTTGTTCCAACTTGAAAATAATGTTAAACAAAAATCTTACTTAAAAATATTACTTTTGAAGGACACTGAAATTCTAAAGTAGTAAATCACTGACCTCCCTGAGTATTGAAAAATGGACTTCATGAGTAGCTAAAGCCAACATGATTAGATCAGCGTCCTGTTGTCCATCACCAGTTAAAATTCCACCAACAGATAACTTATTAGTTGTAAGGACATTGTAGAACCGCAATAACAGTATTAAGTAATGCGCAGGTATGATGGAAGAAAATGCATACCAAGCCATTCAAGCAATGGCGTGTATTTGGATCATGACCAGGAAGATTCCTTTGAAGCCGAATATGTGACATTATTTTGTGTTCTCCTTCACCAGGAACATTTGCATCAGAAAGAATAACCTTCAAAAGAATTGAATAATGAGCATAAACTAGATCACTCAGCCTTCACCACAATGCCCGACAAGAACACATACACCACTATGATGGAAAGATAACCAACCACGACTCATGGGACCTTGACATGAATAATACCTTAATAGATTTCCATCCAGGATCATTGTTAAGACGGAGATGGATATAGTATTGCAAAGCTACGGATAAGACGCCCATAAATTCAGTTCCAGGAGTGATCACATTAGAGTCGAAAACTTGTGACTCCTGTATCACAGGGAGCTTTCTGCCTTCCCTCTCAAACTCCTCGCGCAACTTTTCTTCTTCAGCTGCCTGCAGAAGAAGAGGTCACTGATCGAATACCCACACCAAAGTTTTAGAAGTCACATAGGTTCTACATGCAAAAGGCACATACCGCATCTGCTGCATCTTTAGCAGCTCTAAAACGCCTAGATCGCTGTTGATTCATTTTTGCTCTCGGGGCTACACCATCTGCCACACGTTTCTTCATAGTCAGTATTCCAAAACAAAAATGATAGTTTATCAACTCAGTTAACACTGGGGAGAAAAAGGCCTGTCAACCTTCTTACCCACCAATAGCCATGTATAGTAGCTTTCGGGGTCGCACCATTATGAAAAGTCTGTCTATATAGTCAAACATGCACTGGAACACCTCATCGAAAGTTCTAGGAGAGGGCTACATGGAACAAAAAAATATGTCAAGCCATATTTGTCTAAGTTATAAAACAGCAAGGCAAACGGAACAATCTGACAAAGGGGTTTACAACTGGCAACACACAGAAAATACCAAACCAAACTGAGCACATGAATCTTTTTTCTCCATTGAGCTCTATAAAGAGCCATTTGTTCACTCAGAAAATACAAACGGACAAATTTTCTTTAAAACGCCAGTGAGAGGAAAATACAATTCTCTAAAACATCATCGCTCATGGAAAAGTAAAAACGACAATGCAAGCCCTATCGACTTGCCAAAAACAGCATTATGCATCCCATACAGAAGGAAACTGGTTCATTTTACTCCTTTTATCTTTTCCATTTTCCTCTTCTGCTTTGCTGCCCCTGTGTCTGCTAGATCAATTTTCAACTTGAGGAAGAGAAAGCACGAAAGCTCATAAGTCTAAACATACACTTTTGAAAAAACAGACATGATATGCAGGAGGCCAATGTCAAATAAACTACCTTAGTTAAGCTACAAGGGAAAAAAATATGTATCCTCCAGCAATAAAAGGCAGGGAAACGTCACAATCACACAGCCATTTTCTCTTGCAATGGTGCACAGTGATAAATAACATAAATTGTTGATCCTTTTGAGAATAACTCAACTAGGAATAAAGAAATTACTCTCCCTGGAATAACACTCTATCAAAGAAGCTTGTCCACTCAAATTTCACTGATATCTTATTTAGTGGAGTAAGAGAAACAAAATGCGATCACTTCCAAATAAGTAGATTCATCACCATGCTATATGATTCTCAATCACAAATCTCATCGACTTTGCGATACTCTGTTACAATTTTTTCTTCTCCGCTTATAAATGACAAGTCAATGCACTAAGGCGGAAAAAAACTACACCTTCCTGATGGCTTTTTTAACCTAAAACCTCAGTACTCCAACAGAGGCAATCAAAGAAACGGTTGACACTCATAGATCCACTAAGCCGGAAGATGGAGATATGGACTAAAGCATTTATATCTGGGTATGGACTAGAAAAGCGAGAAGATCGCTTGCAGCTCTTTCATTCATGTTCAATTGGATTAATGCATGCATATTGCATAACAAACACTAAAATGTCTTCAATGTTCATAGCAATTCCCTACTCCAACTGCCTGTTCACATCTACTACCACCAGAGGCCGAAGGAGTAAGGCACAAGCGAGGTCACTTGACCCCATTCACATCTACTACCACCAGAGGCCGAAGGAGTAAGGCACAAGCGAGGTCACTTGACCCCATTCACTTTGATTTTATGCCTTTTGAGCCCATAAAAAATCTCCCAATTGCCCAAACTTGCTTCAAATGTATAAAAAAAAAACCTAGCCCCTTTTTTTTTTTTTTTCAAGAGTTGATAGCAATATAGCATTACGAACGAGGCTATCATGCATCATTCTCAACTTTAATAAGTCTTTGGACCGATTGTAAAGTAAATTTACATTTGTCAGTGGATATATACTTTATAACTTATGATATTCATTTAGTTATATTTTTGAATTAGCAAGTAAGAATAAGAATTTGCATATGGATCTAATTTCTGCCACACCAACCAAAAATTCTAGCTTCGCCGCATATTTAACACATTCAACTGGTTATGCGAAACAAAAAGGTCAAATTAGAAGAAAGACAGTTGAGAACATAAAAATTGGAAACGTACGCGGTCCTCGGGATGAAAACAAGGGTGAATAATCCCGTTCATATCGAGATAAAGGTTGTCGAATTCAATACTGTTGGGATTAGGTTTACTCGTGTCGACGGGAATCTTGACGCCCTCGATTTCGACAGGTTCTTCCTCGATTACATCCACCACCACCAACGGATACTTCTCCGCCAACCACCTGTAAAATGCTGGAACTCCCATTGCGAGTCTCTTCTTCACTTAGATATGTTACAAAAACATTCAAACAAACAACATACAGATAGACTTTAATGTATAGCTAGTTAGATAGAGATGAGTTGTGTATATACGCAGAGAGAGAGAGAGAGAGAGAGGGATTGGAGTGTGGATAAACGATAAACCAAACCCTAACGGAAACTCTGAGAGAGAGAGAGAGAGAGAGAGAGAGAGAGAGAGAATATGCGAATAAGGGAAACGCGCGCTAGATTTCGTGTCTGCGGGAGCGCAAGACGCAGTCACGCAAGTAATCGGATTTAAGCGACGGCGGGTTGGAGTAAGGGAGAAGGTAATGGGACAGAGATACCCCTGGGGAATTTGAAAGGGGGAGGCGTTAGAACTTAGAAGTTGGAGATTTTTGGGGTGTGATGGGGGTGTTTGTGTCCTTTCCCCTTAGAGGAAGAAGACATGTCGGTTTGAAATTGGACCCCTTTCGGCGAAAAATTGTTCCCAAGCCCCGGGAGGCGGTGCAGACTCTTTCTTTACTATACTTATGTGTGAATTTCATTGTAAAATGTGGGGTGGAAAGGTAAGACACCGCTCCATAGTACTCTGTAGGCATTGAATATTTGTTATTTTTGGGTCATGGGTTCGGTCCAAGTTTTGTAGGGTCCGATATCTTTTGTTTTCTCCGTTTCATATTGACAGTCCACCATAAAAAGTCGTGTCGTTTTTCAAATCAAAAAATCAACTACTTTCGTGTATAATTTTTTGAATTTTTTCACACCAAATTAAAGTACTAATCGAGATCTGTGATACGGTGCGAAAAAATTAGAAAAATAATGCACCGAAATAGTTGATTTTTTGATTTGAAAAATGGTTAGAGAAAAAAAAATGGGACTCTCAATATGGAACGGAGGTAGGGAAGGCAATCTCGGCCGCTCCGTTCGAACCCGCCCCGTTTCCCGCCCCGAAAATCCCCGAACTTTGGGGACCCGTTTGGGGATTGGGTAGGGTATGTGGAATTTTTTTTTAAAAATTCGGGGATCGGGTAGGAGTCGGGGATAGGTATGTCCCCGCCCAAAACCCTACCCGTCCCCATTCCCCGTTCGTTACCCGCCCCGCCCCGTCCCCGAATCCCCGAAATATACATATTTATATATAGAAATAAATAAATATATACTATATTATATATACCTCTTCAGTAGTATGTTTTTTTAGAGTTCTCATAATCTCATTCTTTTTCCATTCATGTCGTTTGTTTTTTTCGACTAACTTTTCGGCACAGTCAATTTTTTCATCCCGTGATACTGTTGTAACACCCAAGATGTTTAATTATGTTAATCATGCTTATTTAAGTATAAGTTAATCATAGATGTTAAATTATGAGATTTTAAGTGCTTACGTGCCCTTTATGTGCTATATGACACACACGAATTATGTTCGAATTATATGTCATGTATATGATTTATGTGTTATGAGTCAAATTTTCTAAGACAAAACATAGGGATTCATAAAATAAAATTATGGGTCAATGTGAAAATATTATTGGGTTCTTATTTGAAGAGAATGTTATGTGAGGGTTTATTTGATAATTAGATGACCCCTTTTTCTAGAGAATTCCAGGCGTGGATGGAAGGGAAAAAATATCAGCCCCCACCCTCTCATTTCCTTCCAACGTTTTCTCTCTCCCACTCCTCTCAAGGAAAAAAATCAAGAAGGCTTCCCATCTTCTACTTCTAGGGTTTTGGTTCTAGGGTTCAATCAAGTTCTTAGAGCAAGATTTAATCTCAAATCCATCTCTCACCCAAGTGTTTGAAGCTCTCTCAATCCATGGTTTAAACTTAAAAGAGGTAAGTTTCCTTCTATTGAGTTTGAAGAGAAATCTGTCCAGAATTTACTGGAATTTATACCCTAAGCCACGAATTTTTAGACATAGTAAATCATCTTCAAAAATTACGAAATTTTTATGGGATGTTCCTCAATGAGTCTACGGTGTTGTGTAAAAATTTGGGATTTATATTCCTTAAAACGAAGTCTATAAAAATCTTGCACTAAACTGCACTCTGTTTTGCTGCTGGTGCTGAATCTCTGTTTTGGCCTTCGATTTTTTAGTATGTTTGACCTAGTTTCTCATCAAGTTATTTTCTGAAATTTTTATGTGAGGTACCCATATGTGTCTAGTGTATTGTGTCCAAAAATTAGAGTAAAAATCAAAGGGAATAATTTTAAACAATTCGTTTACTAAGCTGCGTTCTGTTTCAAACAGTGCTGAATTCTGCAGTTTTAGTCTTTGTTCTTTTAATTCAAAGGCATAGTTCTTGACCTTGTTAATTTTTGACTAATTTTGATAGCATATGCATATAAGTGATCTTCATGTGGTAAAAGTATTAGGATGTAGTTTTGTATGGTTTGTTCTCAAGAATTCCTTAAGTGAGAGTACGTTGAGTTGTCATTTTAGGAATCGTGCATATGCATTATTGTTTTCAGGACTTCTTTGTGTAAATAATATATGTGCGTATACAATACTTAGGATTTGGTGATCAAGCGAAGGATACAAGGGATACAAGTTGATGTTTAGTTGAAGTGCAAAGGAAGGTGAGTAACCTCATACTTTAAATTGGGAAATTTTATGAACTCTTTTTCTACGAAGCGTAACTTGATTTTCTATGTTATGAAGTGATATGTCTTAAGTGTTTTGAGCGCTATGTTATAATGAAAATGTTCCTTAATGTGTTTCCTAAGATGTTCGAAGTATGTTCGTTACAAGTTTTTATTTCATGAAGTATGTATGTCGTGCCCCTTGCTTTATACCGTATGTGCCCGCTAGTGGGTTCCATAATAGCTAGCATTATGTGCCCTCTGGAGGGTTCTATAATATCCAGTATGTGCCTTCCTGGAGGGTTCTATAATATCCAGGTACGTGCCTTTGCCGATGGGTACCAATAATCGGCCGGGATCCCGATATGTGTCAAGTATGTATATGTGAGTGATAAGCTTGGCGTTATTGGCTATGTAAATGTGTTTGAGTACGTTATGCTTCCATGTAAAATATCTCTTGGATTTCTTTTAATGTTCGTAACTAATGTGCTATATGTGTGTTGATTATTCAAAACCCAAATTAGAGTATGAGCTTTACTCACTGAGCTTTCAGCTGACGGTTTAATTACCAATTTCAGGTGATGAAGTATGATAGCTCATAGATGCGATATTTTGTGCAAGTTTGGGCTTCATGGAATCGTTTTGCATATAGAAAGGAAGTAGGAAGAAGACTTGTATTTTTGGGCCTATTTTGTACTTGTTTCCCTTATAATCAAGGCCATGTATATATTTTTGCAAAGTGATGTACGTAAGCTATGTATTTTAGGGAAATGTTATGGATGTTTATGTTGATGTAATTAAGATATCATGAAAACTATCAACGTATGGTTGCTCTTGACCAAATGGGTTGTGCTTATTTTGCTTAAACTCGTTTATGGTTACTTTTATTGATAGACCCCATAAATTTAAGTGAAGTTTTTTTAAATCGCTTCCGCAATGTTCATTTTTATTTATGTATTTATTTAGAGCACTTTTTGTTAAGCCCATTTGGTTATGTAAGAAGGCCTTGTTGGCCGGTCACGGGCCGTGATTCCCTTTTAAGGGGTCTAGGGATAGCGGGTCGTGACAACTGTGGCGGGAGGGGATTAATAATTTTCACAGAGAAGTTTGTTTTCTTAGCCCTTTTCTCTCGAAAAAAAAATACAAAACAATCCAAGTCCTTTCGGCTTTCAAATGCTAGTATATGTTGTTAGGTGCTGAAATTGAGAAATACAAGTGCCCGAATCCCGAATCCCCGAATTCCCGTTTCGGGTCCCCGTTCCCCGTTCGGGTCGGGGATGGAGGAAAAAAATAAATTCCCGTTGAGGATCGGATCCCGTTTCGGGTCCCCGTTCCCCGTTCGGGTCGGGGATGGAGGAAAAAAATAAATTCCCGTTGAGGATCGGATCGGGGATGGGAATGAGGTAGGGGGTAATGGGTAGGGGGTGGAGGTAGTACCCCCGTCCCCGACCCGTCCTCATTGCCATCCCTAAACGGAGGGAGTATTCCGAAACTTCTATGCTAAGAGATTTTTCATCTGTTAAACTGTGTGGTTCTTTTTTTATGTTTTAAATTCAACCGCATAAAACTTTTCGGCAGTAAAATCCTGTCGCCGATTTTGCGAAAGTTTGAAAAAGGAAATAATGACCATTGGGCCTATCAGCTTCCATGGACCACTATAACTACATGGCCTGACGGCGGGCCAATACGACTGAGGGAGAAAGAAAGGAAAATTGCAGTAGCCTCCTTCAACTATGAACCTTTATTTTTACTTTGCAATCCGATATTGCAGAAGGGGACACTTACACGGTGTTACCTTGAATGTTATCTAGTGTTAGCAAACCTAATCTCTCTCATGCTTATCCCAAAAAAAAAAAAACTAATCTCTCTTATTGTCTTCATGAAGAGAATCATAATTTCTCTGTAGCTAATAACAAGTCAATGATTCCTCTCATCACAACAATAAGCATCTCTCATCCTTAACAATAAGCATCGTCACTCATCACCATGCAATTTATTCCTATGTGCTAGCTCAGATCAATCTAGACTCCATACCTATCCAATTTTGCCACCCTCTTTCTCCATCAATTACATTCTTTGCTTCATTGATTTAATCGTATTCCCCCAAATACTACAGCTCAAACACTACTAGTTGTTATATTTAATCTTATCTTCTATAAACTCAATCATTGTAATTCTTTTGTCGCCTGCTCATGTATTTGAAATCCTCCTTTATGTATTAAATAATTTTAATCAAATGAGAAGTTGTGCATTGGTTATACTATTCTAAGCTCTTGATTTGGATGAATTCAATGAAAATTGATTGTTGTCTAATTTGTGACAACATGGACCGACAATGGCAATTTGTAGTAAATGAAGTGTGATTGACTCACGCGGATTTTAACACTAAATCGTAAAGGGATGGTTTTGAGTGACATAAGATTGGTCATGATAAGTGATTTTAGAATGGTAGAACAATCTGCAAGGATAAACCATATGGATAAATACTAGTAGATTAATGATGCGTCTTGTTTGCGTCAAACACGCAATGGTATCACTATTGTACCTATAATATATAGGATTACTAAGAAAAGGCGTTAAATTGCCATAACAAAAATAGATTAGGGAATTAAGTCTCTGTTTGGTTTGGATTTTAAGAAAGGTTTTTTGGGTAATAAGTGGAGAGTTAAATAGATTAAAAAAAATGAGAATAATAATTGGAGAGAAAATTTACTGGGGGTCGTGCACAGCGAGAGGGATTAAGCCTAGATTGCCAAAGCGAATACAGTATAAGGGGGTGTTTGACAACCTACTTTTGGGCTCTTCACTTTCAGTTTTTTAGCTTTTTGCATTTTTGAATTATGGTCAGAATGTGTTTTAGATAATGAAGTAGTGTTTGGAAATATGTGCAGAATGTATTTTGGAACAGTAATAGTGTTTGGTAGATGAATGATGAAAATGAATTATGAATTAATTTTTTACCAAATTGCCCATGGTCTTATTATATTGTGTTAAAAGATGTAAAAATAAATGAAGGGCAAAACTGGTAAGTAAGGGAGTTAAAGTGGGCATTTTAGTAATTCACCTCAAAATGGAAAAAGGCAAAATGGGTAAAGGAGGTCTGGACTTGATTCTCCGTTTTTACTTCTTTAGGGAGTATCCGAGAATGGGTTTTCCGAAATGGGTTTGCCAAACACCCAAAATGGGAATGCAAGAATAGGAAAATGGGGTTGTTAAAGACCCCCTAAGTGGCTAATCTCCCATGTAATACCTGGGGTGGGCAATGACAGCGGTGACAAACAATAGGGGGCATCTGGACTATGGGTCATACATCAAGGGGGTTTATTGTTATTCACCGATCCATAAATACAGAGAAAGAAACGCACATCTATATACTCCACTTGTTGAAAAGCTGGACCAAAACTTGTGGTAGCCTTTACGTTTCACTGCATCTATAGCACCGTTCCCTTTCACCGCAGAAACAATGTCCACCAGATTCAGAGGCAGCGTTTCAGTCCCCCAACCTCGGCCAACCTCTCCATTTCCCTCCACAAACAACAATCATCCTTTCTCAATTTCATCTCCCAATCATGTCCCTCGCAATTAGAGTCCACACCACCACCACCCACCTCAACCCCAGAACGCCAATCAACACAAAAAAGTTCAAAAACCACCTTTACATTACCAAATTCCCATCAAAACTCAATTCCTATTCAAACCCATTTGCAACCCAATTCATATCTTCCAAAAAGATGTCTTCTTTGGTAGTCAAGAGTTCTCTGATTGACCCAGATGGTGGGTCCCTGGTTGATCTCATGGTGTCAGAAAGCAGCATGGGTTCCAAGACTCTAGAGGCTGAGTCAATGCCTAAGGTGAAGCTAACCAAGATTGATCTTGAATGGGTGCACGTGCTCAGCGAGGGTTGGGCGAGTCCATTGAAGGGGTTCATGAGAGAGGATGAGTATTTGCAGAGTTTGCACTTCAATTTCTTGAGGATGGGAGATGGGTCGATTGTGAACATGTCGTTGCCCATTGTTTTAGCTATTGGTGATGAGGATAAAGAGAGGATTGGTGGGTCTCCTGATGTTGCGCTGCTTGGGCCTGATGGTGATTTGGTTGGTAATCTCAGGAGGTTAGTGTAATTCATTCAGTTTTAAGTCATCATTTGATAGCAATTTTCGCTTAATGCATCATTAGCTAGTTCTAATAAGTAGATGGAAAAATGAAGTTAGTTAGCGAATCATATTTAGTTACTAGACGAATCAATGAGTTACCAGAAGTTTTTCGAATCAATGTGTTTTGGGATTGACGTAGGAGAGAGGGCCAAGGTTTGGTGAATGCCCAGGAAGATATATTTGATAGTACTTGTGTGGCTTAATTTCGTGCAAAGAGTGATATAGAAATTGCATATGTGTCAGGAAAGAGAATTTGGTTACCAACAGTACTCTGTATTGTTATTGTCAACATAATGGTAAATTGCTCAAGTGATTTAAGTACGCAGTTTGCTCTAGTTTGTTCTTATAAGGAAATGACATAACGAAGTTTGTTAGCAAATCTGCGAATTGCCCAGATGGATGCGGAAGAGATATTTGATAGCACTAGTATATTGCTACTAGCAGGATCGTGGAGTAGACTAGAGCTTCCTTCCTTATAGATCAGTTAGTGACGTTAATGATTTTCTTTGTTCAAAGCTCCAAATCACATTCTTGGTTTCTTGCTTTGAGTTCTTGGAATAACTTGACTGCTTCGTATTTTCCAACAAGTTTAGTTCGGAATTTTTGAGTAGACACACTTCATTTATGTCAGATGCCTAACTCAAGTTTCCCTGCGTCTTTTTATTGATTTCACTGTTCCTCTCTGGAAGGTAAACTGATTCTACAGCTGTTCTGCAGCATTGAAATATATAAGCACCACAAAGAAGAAAGAATAGCAAGAACTTGGGGAACAACTGCTCCAGGTTTACCTTATGTTGAGGAAGTTATCACTCCAGCTGGAAATTGGCTCATTGGTGGCGATTTGGAAGTGTTAAAGCATATCAAATATAATGATGGTCTTGACAACTACAGACTCTCTCCCCAACAACTCCGGAAAGAATTTGACAAGCGTCAAGCTGATGCTGTTTTTGCTTTTCAGCTAAGGAATCCTGTGCACAACGGGCATGCTTTGTTGATGAACGATACACGCAAGAGACTTTTGGAAATGGGGTTTAAGAATCCGATTCTATTGCTTCATCCTTTGGGAGGTTTTACAAAGGTTGATGATGTACCGTTGGATGTTCGTATGGAACAGCATAGCAAGGTTAATGTCGCCAATTTTCACATACTGCTAGCACTATTGGGTCTTTTACCGGGTAATGGGACAATGATGCTGGCGCCATTGGGAAAATAACTTCTAAAATTCTTGTTTTATATAGCTGAATTGATTTAATCACTCTCCAAATCCATAGCACTTCTGTGGATTCTGGACTCCTAAATACTTGAAATTATTATGAGAAACCATTTTTTATTTTTTTTAATCTTTTAATACCACTTTGCTTATATTTCCCTTTTCAGCTATGAATTTTTAAAATCATATTGTATGGCGTGGAAGAATTCCTGTGGTATTGACATGTTCGAAGTGCAGACTTAACAGACAAGGATTCTGTTAATGCTCAGGTTCTAGAAGATGGAGTACTCGACCCTAAGACTACTATAGTGGCCATATTCCCATCACCCATGCATTATGCTGGTCCTACAGAAGTACAATGGCATGCCAAGGCACGGATTAATGCAGGTGCAAATTTCTACATTGTAGGTCGTGATCCTGCTGGTATGGGTCATCCTATAGAGAAAAGGGATTTGTATGATCCTGACCATGGGAAGAAGGTGCTAAGCATGGCTCCCGGCTTGGAAAAGCTGAACATCTTGCCGTTCAGGGTTGGTTTTAGTTATTTATTTTTGTCTTGTAGAAGGGAAAAAATCTAACCCTCCTCCCTAGTCTCTACCATCGTATCATCTGTTGTCTGCTGATAACAATTCTATGTATTGCTATCCACTGGTAACATAATATGAAATCTGTAGGTAAATTAAGCTCTGATTGATGAATCTTTAAAGTTATCTTGATGCTGGAAATCAACTGTTTCTAGTGCTGGCTTGGCATTTGTTTTCTAAAAAAAAAAGACATTAAGTCACTCATGAATGTTTTTTTGGAAGTCTTAACTGGCATCCTGATTATGCTAACAGTACTTAATGATGTGGATTTACGACTCCAGCAATGAAGTGATGTTGTTGATGAGTTTTTGTATTCTGGATATGAGCTAAAAAAAGTTCAACAATCTTTTATATTGAGTTATAGTTAAAGTTCCCATATATCCTTGAATGATAGAAATGCTTGGTTAGATTGTTTATTATTGTAATACAGTTCTGTATTGCAGATTGCAAGATGTGTTAGGTTTTTCTCCGTAGTAGTTGTGGTCGTTTAGGGAATGCTCATCATTTTTTTGATAAGAATGTTTGTTAAGAATTTTACGACGTCTTTTTGACATTTGATGTGACCAGTGAAGAGATTTCGAACTTGAACTGCCTGCAAGTGTTGCGTGTTTTTAAGGCTGTCATCCAGAGCAGAATTAACCCCCTCTCCTCTGTCTTAGACTTAAAGCAACTACAAGTTTTTTGGTCCTTCAAATATTTCTCTTATTTCAAAATTTGTTTCTCTTGTATTGCTAATGGCTGTAGAGTTGAGTCTTTTATTACTGTTTATGTTTGTTTTTTTTGGTGTGTTAAGAAATTGTTCCCTTATGAGCGATCCATTGTATCTTGCAGGTGGCAGCATACGACACAGTGGGAAAGAAAATGGCATTCTTTGATCCTTCACGTGCTAAAGATTTTCTCTTCATCTCTGGAACCAAGGTAAGAATTGAATCCTGATTCTGGTCTCAGGCTATTTGCCCCATAACCGAAGTTCGCTAAGAGTTTCCTGTTGTAGACTTGAAACTCTTAAGACTTTGAACATTTATTTCCAAGTAAAAATATTTTTCTATTTGTTTAGGGGCTGCTAGGTTTCTTTTGTCAGGCGCTACCTCCAGCCTGGATTTTGCGAGTATATGTTGTTTGGCTTATAATAGCTGTAAGAATGTCCCGTTGGTCGTAACTCACAAGAATACAGATTGTGCTGAAACTAATTAGGTTTAATAGATCATTCAGCAAAGAGACTCTTCAGTGAGTATGAAAAGATATGGTTTTTCCCAGAGGCACCCCCTTCCAACTGAAAGTGTTTTTGTTTAAGGTGTTCTGCATCCTAGCTGCATGGAAGTGCTATCCAATAATTTAGTCTTTTTCCTTGAGACCCGTAGGATATGCTAATATGGTATCATTTTTTCTAAAACCAAACCAAACCTCAAGTCCCAATTGATTGGGGTCGGCATCCATGAATCTGTTTTCTCCATTGAGCTTTGATGAATGATCGTGCTCCGTGATATTTAGGGAATCCCCTAGCATTCATTTCTTCTGTCTGAGATTATTCATTTGGAAGGAAAAATTGTAGTCAGCATTTTTTTAATGGGAAATGACTATCAAGTAGCTTGAATTTATCTAAAGCTATTTTTGAGGTGCAAAGTTTTAGATTTTCTGAAGGCCTTGGTGTTGACTTTGAAGATATTATGTTTCTGTTGCTTAGTCTCCATACTAACAGTCTAACCCATGTTTGCTGATGCTGCTGCAGATGCGGACTTATGCAAGAACTGGAGAGAATCCTCCTGATGGTTTTATGTGCCCTGGGGGATGGGAAGTCCTGGTCAAATATTATGAGAGCCTGCAAACTGAAGACGCTACACCGAAAGCAGCTGTTTCATCCGCATAGAGATTCAGTCTTTTGCAGTTACATAGAAATAAGTACATCAGAGTTCTTACTAGAAGTAGAACAGGGACAAGACGAGATTTTTTTTGGCGCATGTTCAGCACCTCCAACACCTAGTAGAGTGATACTTGGTGGCAGGCAATTTTAGTAGTATCATGTATGCTTCTTTTCTTTTAACTCCTGGTGGTTGGAGTCCGCTGCTGAACTAATTGTACTTTTTTTTTTTTTTTTGTCTTTTCGTAACGCTTGGAGCAAAACGATTTATTTGTTATTCATTTGTTTGAAGAAAAATTTACGTCAGAAAGCCATGTCACGTTGCTGTAGGAATAACTCATCTTGAAACTTCCATGCTTAATTAGATTGATCTTCATCATTTTCTTCCAGCTTAATGGTACCATTTGGTCTTCCACTGCATTATACTAATTGATAAGTGATTGGTTTACATCCCGGTTGTTACATTTATAATGATGTTTCTATATAAGGTGCGGATCTCTGAAACAACATGAAAGTTTATGTTTTTTGTTTCTTCATGGTAATACCTGCCAAATGTGCCAATACAGAAGATTTTGGCTATAGGTCCTAAGACGATATCTCAAGTAGTTCAACACTCTACACAGTTACAAATGTAGTTCCTTTTGGTTATTTTGAGAAGCTTTTTAATGGCTACGTCAGGCAGAATCTGATGTTGAGCAACATGAAGTGGTATGAAGCTCATGTAATGCATTTGTTTCTATACAGTTGAAGTGAATCTGGAAATCAGGTATTGGCACTCTTAAATGTTGGTAATCTATGTTTTCTGCATCATTTGTTTGCGAAACAAAATTTGAAAAATTGGAAGGTACTATCTTCAAATCCTTTGGCAAAAAGGAAAGCCACAACATCTGGCATTTGGTTTTGTTGCTTGGCAATATTTCGACATTGAAGGGTCAAAGAAGGGTCTGCTTACAGCAGAGAAAAAAAATGTTCATGTGCATGTTAATTCAGACTATACTTCTATATGAAAGAGAACACTGGAAAATCAAATCGGATGTCTTCGTAAATTGCTCAACCGACACCCGTTTCCATGCAGATACACCCCTTACAGAAGAGGGATTAAGTTTTGCACGTTATGATGCCGTAATTTGAAGTTTCTGCACGAGGGGAGGCATGATGGAATGGTCTTGGGCCTCTTGGCCGAACCTTTGTGCATCAGGTACAGCACTTCCGATCTTAAAGCCCTGTTCACATAATTTTGTTAATCTGAAGTTCTTATTGGCAAGATTTCCCGAGGAGGGGATGATGTTTAAAGTTGACATTATAATGCTTTTGCGAGTGGTCTATAGTTGCTATCTAATCCAAGGCTGAAGGCATATCAAAAGGCCTTAGAAGTTAGAATAATTGTGCAGTTCGAGTTTATATATCTCTTTATGCAATGATCTACACTTGACTGGGCTGGTCCTGCTCCTGCAGTTTTTCTTGGTTACTGGGGTGGCCTCATTGGCTTAGCCCACGCAAGGCTTACCCGGTTGCGTTGTGGGCCAGTTCAGGCCCTTTTATATTATGACTCTTGAGTCTTAAAACCAGTTGATTCTTTTAACTACCTTCGTTTGGCCTGAAATGCTTTAGTTGTATCATTAAATGCGAATCATTGACTCCTTGTCAAATTTGCCATAATTATTTTCGTACGTTACAGCTTTTGGTGGTTTGGAAGTTGCTTGGATGCTCCCTGTAGCATTTAGCATAGTCGGTGATTTAGTACTACTATGGAAATTCAAGTCCACAGTCTGGTGGCTGGTGGAGGGACAATTTTTCCAGATAAATGACATTTATTTTCTGAAAAATTTATTTCGCAGACAAAGCTCTAAATTCATATTTCTTGATCCTGGGTAAAATTCCAGTTTTTGTTAATCCAAGATTTTCAGTTTATGGTTTCCTACATTTTGTTTGGTTTTATGTCGTCCTGTGGATCAAAGGGAAACAACGCTAGTAGCAAACTATAAAATGTGGCTGAAACGAATGATAAAATGTGTATTGTTTTAAAAATAATATGCCACTTCATTGAATGTTTATAGCTTGGAAGAAGTATATCCGAATAATTCAATATATAGAAGCCTACCCAGATTGTACCATGATTTAGGGTAGGTGGCGTACCACGTTCCAATTACCGTTCTTCGTATCGGATCGCTCCGCGTTCATCGCTCCAATTACCATTCATCGTATTGAATCGCTCCGCGTTCATCGCTCCATGTTCTAGGTTACCCTGCTTTATACTTCCTTTTATTTGCCTTCACTTCACTTGCCTTTTCTTTTCTTTATTCTTTTATGTTTTGACAAGTCTTCTTCTACAGATTAGTTACTTGGTAGTCTTCCTGTGTCCCCCCATACACCAAATCAGCCACCGTCATGGACCCTCCCATTTGAAAGTTGTTCCCCACCCTTCTCCACTGTGCTGGGTTCAATATAAGATCATGTCATAGCCCTAAGCTCAGGTGAGTAAGCTGTAAACATTTTGAGTTCAAAATTGGGCAACTTCTTGGGGCCATGCCGCAAGAGAAAAATCTCTTGTGACCCTTTTAGTCCGGGCGGAGATGGAATATCTTTGCCCAGATTGGAAGAGGAATAGTTGAGGTGTGCGTAAGTTGACCAAGACATTCCTGTCCTAGACCGTCGAACCAAATACAAAAAATTATAACACAAATAAAGTTAAGACAAAAATTTGTTCTCTTATACTTGACCAGTACATGTGATCATGGCTGTGGTTCAGGTACATCCGTAAGTCCTTGGTGTACCGTATCCTAAGGGCTGAGCTGTGATGGGGTCCATTTGCTACTTGGTCATATTTCATTAGTCTCCTCAATGCAACCTTTTCCACCAATTTCTTCTCAATTTGTCTCAAATTTGTTCTCCATAAAATAGGTCTGAATTAATGCCTTGATAGTACAATTGCATGTGAGCTTTTCCTGTTTGTGATCTCCTTGAAGCAAACACAGGGGCCAATTGTTTTCCCCACTTAAAGCAATTTCTTCATGTCCTACCCACAATCCTTGGGTGATTTAAGGATTTGAATTTCCTATTAACAGATCCATTGTTGGTTCCAAGCCCTTTTCATTGACCTAAATCATGTTCACCTAGTCATCTCTATCTCGTTGTATTTGGTACCATTAGGGCCCCTTTTTTTAACCGGATCTTCGATAGGAGCAGCGGTTGAATGAGACAGCATGGCTGAGATGACCAAAGAACTGGTCATTGATTAAAATGTTTATGATTCGGATTAAGCATGCCCTGAATATATGATTTCACAAAGTGTGCAACATACTGATATACTATATCATAAGGTTATGATATTAGTCCGAACACTATTAATTCGGTGGCCGAGGGGATTTTATATTTGATGAGATTTTAAATTCCTTCACTATTTGTTCCGTCTAACGAACGGGCTCTTAATGTGCTAAATTCTCATTCTACAGCGATGATCACTACCAAATGCTCTACTGCCCTTGTTCTCATGTTCTTACTACTTATAAATCTTGCTATAAAATTTGTACTGATGTATGTGTATAACTGGTGGTACAAAGAGTAGATCATATAGGATTATTGGTTGGTATCATAGTTTTAGGAAATACTGAATGTCTTTCTAAAGAGCTAAATTAGCTGAGAGTTGCGTTTACATACAATGATGTTTCTACAAACATGCAGGGTTGGGGGGCAGGGGTAACATGGCCATCATGTGACTAAACATAAGAGTCTTTTCCTTTTTCGGTTCCACCGTTCGGGATGCTCGGGTCAGTTTACGTGTATCTCAACTAATCCCTTTCCCAGACCAGTCAAAGACAGGTCATCTATGCCGGAACTAGGGAATTCATAAAAAAATTATTTTCTTGCAGCTTGATCCCGAGAATCAAATTCTAGTCAATGGTGTGGAGAGCAAACCCACCAAGCCACCGGAGTAACCCTTGGGGCACTGACAGAGAGTCTTTTACTGCCTTAGGAATTTTCCTTTTGTTGATTAGCTATGCTTGTCACTGCCTTTCTGTGAGAATGGAGGAGGACCCACTTCCCTATTTTCCTCTGTTTTTATCCTGCACTCAACAAATAATGTCATCCACAGAACATGGGGTGGGTTGTTATGAGGACTACCCTATGGGCCACTCTTATTTCGTTCTCAACTTCAAATCTTGATTTAGGCATTATTGAGCTTATATGAATTAATTCAGCTTCTAACAGAGAGAGAGAGAGAGAGAGAGAGAGAGAGAGAGAGAGAGAGAGAGTGTGTGTGTGTGTGTGTTGTAAGAAATCTGGATGAATTAGTTTGGTTGACTCTTGAGCTGACTCAAGTGACTTGTAGAGGCAATTTCTTAGGACTAGTTTACGATAAGTCGAATGCAGCGCGAGTTTTGGGCTAATGACAATGATCTAAAGAGAGGCGGGACGATTGGAATCGTAGCCCTTCTTTTCGGTGGAGAGGTTGATTTTTGGGACTCGACCCATTATACAACTTGAGTTTATGGCGGTTGTCATGCCACTATGTTACAACCTTAAAGACTGTGTTTGGATTAAGAACTTGTAGAATGGTTAGTTTAACAAAATGAAAACGACCAGAATAAAATTTATCCTTGATATGTGCTTGTAATGCCCCTGAGGCTGGCATCATTGGGCTAGGACACGACTCAAGGATTCTAATAATAAAAGAATGTGTATAGTCTTTTTGCTTCAAAAAAAAAAAGAGGTTCTTTTTACTTCATCTTTTTTCTCTTTCAGGCCAAAAATCGTGGATAAAATCTTAAAAATCTTGATCCAAATGTACCATCTATACGTAAGGATGACAACGAGGCGGAGCAGGTTTTGCCGCAGCCCACGCTGACTCGAAAAGTGCTGCACGGCCTCGACCTTGCCCCGAATCCCAACTGGGTAATGTGTGGATATATGCTCCCTTACCTGTCCCGATTGGGAATTGCGTTTACCCACTCTGTCCTGTCAAAAACTAAGAAAATTTTGTTTAATCTAAAAAAAATACACAAGAATACAGTTATATATTATGTATTATTTTAGTGTAATGGTGGAAATTTTAAGGGTAAGAATATAAATTTTTAGTGTTCTAATGGTGGAATATAATCATACGTTTAAACATTTCGGGGCGGGTTCTCGAGCGCGTAACGGTGCATGCGAGGTAATATCATCCCTAATCCTATCCGATCAGGTATTTGTAAACTTTCCCCAAATTCTTCCCGGCACCCAAAAATTTGATGGGAACACGATCCGATCTGGGCAGATTCGGGCCGGGTCGTGCCATTTGTCATCTCTACCTATATATGTTACTGATATTGAATGGTGAGATGAGAAAAATGGGTAGGGAATAAGGACATAAAGTCCGGACGTATCCGTACCAATGTATTTTCCAGTATTTGTCTGGCAGAAGGCTGCTTGCTCTGGGCCTTGGAACATGGGGGGGGGGGGGGGGGGGGGGGGGGGGGGGGGGGGGGGGGGGGGGGGGTGGGATTGTGGGGTGGGGCGGGGCGGTGGTAGCTGTTCCTCATCAAGACCCAGGCTAGGACATATAACTCCTCCTCATCTAGATTTAATTTTTGTTTATATATATATATATATATATATATATATAAATATGTGATTATGACTTGTGTTATGTATAACAGTGATGGTCGTGGTCGCGACCGTGGCCGTGGTGCTTGTACTGGGGTTTTTAGTTAGAGGACCACATGTGGAAGAAGGCTCATTGAATTAATGTTTGTGTACCAAGATGTACGCAAGAAATTGAAAGCACTTGTCTCCATCTTTCTTGCTATCATTAACTTGTCCCGCGGTCCAAACGTTCGTAGCCACGTGCTCTAATCTCAGAGCTACAAGTCTCCACTCCGTCTCCATGAGAAAGGTTTTTTCCATTGCGGGTCTTTAAGTTCGAAAACTATTAGTTGTATTTTTGGGGCTCCTATAAGGAGCTTTGAATGGCTCCCTGGTCCGTGATAGTAAGATTAGTTTCCTAAAAGTTAGTTGAGCTTCGCGTAAGCTGACCCAAATGAGATAACGTGCTATGGAATTAGCTAGTTTCTTGTTGGAGTATATATTCTTATAGGTGACCATTATCTGATATCATATTTTGGGTATCATATGAAGTGTCATCATTATTGCATTAGTAGAATGTGTTACACTACATGATAATCGAAACACATTCTACCAATACTTGTGAGTAGGAAAATGGGTGAGATATAGTTGAAGAAATACTCCATTTGTTTCCTGAGTTTACTGCTATACAGAAAGATCCACAAGACCCCTTGCTTTTATTTTCTTGACTCACTTTTGTTTCCAAATTGTTTTGGGTTCGTTGACAGGTTTGGCGTAGGGACGACTATGCATGGGAGCAGAATTTTTTTTTTTTTTTTTTGAATAACCGGATATCTAGACAAGTTTACGTGCATCTCGACCAGTTTCGGAACCCTAGGGTTAACGACCGGACAAATCTCGAATAATTCCATGTTGTTGTGCTAATTGCTTAGAATACATTGTGCTTTGCTCCTTGAAACATTTGCGCAATTAAGCCAATAAACCTTGATATTAAGGACCAGTTCTAAAAAACCTTGATAAGGTGACAGTAGAAAGAAAATTAGGAAAAGGGGTATAAATTAATGATAGCTAGTGTTAAACTTAAAAATGTGGTAAAAAAGAAAGTTGGTAAATTAGAAAAATCGAAGCTAATGAAATACCAAAACCAAGATACTGCTGCAACATATCCAAACATGTTCTTTTGCAGAAGCAGCAAAAAGACAAAAAAAAAAAAAATACTACTATAATTTGTTTGGTTATGTATCTAACGAAATTTGTTGAGGACTCCGTAACTGATCTGAGCACCCTAAATTATTATAAACATGAAAATCAACGAGAGTGTAAGGGGTACATGCTAAAATACCTTATGCTTTGTTCGGTTGGAGTTTGTGCAGAACCATCCCTCTCTCTCAGCACGATTCTAAATAAATTTTATCTCCATTTATTACTCCTATTTCGATATCTATTTCTGCGTATTACTCGAAAAATCTCCATCAAAATCTTCATCGATCAACCTCTTTAGATTTACAGACTCTCAGGTTTTATTGGTACGAGTACATTACAGTTAAAGGCTTGGCGTGATGGTCGAGGTTTGAACTTAATAGTTTGCATATTCTCGTAGGGGTAACTCTGGTGGGTTTTATATGATATTTTGTCTCGATCAATTCTCGAGAATCTCAACAATTAGTCAAAATGTACATAAACTATTCCCAACACGTTCGATGATACGAAAAAAAAAAAAAAAAACCCTAGGGAATAACCAACACCAACCATAATTATAAGCATAACGAACGACAACGGCAACCATATCCATATATACTTGATGATCCATACGGTTATGTACTGAAGAATTCCTGTGTGAAAAATGACACAAAAGTTGAAAAGAGAGGAATCAATTTAGTGGTATTATTGTAGGACTGGGATGTACCATCAAGTACTGCAACTTTGTAGCAGAAGAAGCACATGGCATGGTGACCAAACCATAAAGCTCAGTAATTAATTAAAGCTTGGTAGTAGTAAAAGTTTTCTTCACTCAGTAGTTATTGGTCAGTCAATTCTGAACCAGTCACATACAGAAAATACTACCAAGAAAGATCCCAAAATTTATGTCCCAGCTTCTTTTTTTTTTTTTTTTATAATTACGGTGAGGGGTGTTTAAGCCGCTGACGTGCACCTTGATTATTTGCCTCTTAGGTCCATTTAAAGGAAAGTTATCCACGCTGGAACTAGAGATCGATTCACAAGGGACTAGAGATCGATTCACAAGGGATTTCTCTCTTGTGGCATGGTCCCGAAAGTTTTCAAGTTTCGAATTCAGAATGTCTGAATTTATAGTTCATTCTTATTGCCACATGAGCTATCCTTTGGAATTGTCCCAGGCTCCTTCATCACTATACATTATGCATTGATGTGGAACTCAAGACATTATAACGCATTCACGTGAGACTCAAGATAAATGTAGTTTTCCATTAATGTGCAGTGAGAAAAGAGCCAAGGCGTCACATGGCGGTGTTTCAACAACCCTAAATAATCTCTCATCCTTTCCAATGCCATTCTTTGTATATTTGGAGCAAGGTGAAAATCATAACAGTTGGACATAAGTTCATATCATTTGCACGTAAATCAACGATGAATTTACTACTTTTATCTCTAAAAGATTGTCTAGTACCCAAAAAGATAACTTTAAACGAATATAGTTCAAAAAATTTAGGCATGCATATATAGTCCATATCCAAATAAGAGTATACACTGCAGCTCTTCTCGTGTGCATATATATATATATATATATATATATATATATATATATTTATAGTACATGAGTCTAGGATATGCAACCCTCTGGGCATCCGCCCTTAATTGAATAGAAATACAACTAGGCATATTATCTAAAACATGAAATCCCACATCCATTTGCAGTCCAAATTTGCTAGCCGGTTCGCATATGCATTGCCCTCTCAAAAGTTATGTTTCACTTCCATCACCCCTAACTATTGCAATTGGTACCTGTAATCATTCAATAGAGCACTCAATCGGTGTTTTCATCCCAATTTGTAGCAAGTAACTGGATCATGACCAAGGAGTCTGATTCAACTTCCAAGTTTGGTAGTTGAAGACTAGTTGCTAACTGTAACCCGTCACGCAACCCCCAAATTTCCGCAGCTAAACTTATAGCTGCTCCGATATTCCTGCAGGAGCCCGTTATCTAGTTTCCATTGTGATCCCGAATTAATCTCCCTGCAGCGGCTTGAGTGGTATTGTTACGAGATGCTCTTCTCGTATATGTATACTACATATCAAGTCTACCTTTCACCGATATTTACATTTGAATAATGAGATTAAATTCTCTTCACCGATCCCACGTGAATATACATCTGTGATGTCTCAAGGTAAAAGTGCGAATCCCATCAAAATGTGTGTGGAGAACGGGCTTTGGCACCACCCCACTGGCATATTGAATAACTTTTCCATGGGAACCTGGAAGGTTGAAGCAAGAAATTTCAGAAATGGGTCAAACCCACCCAAAATAAGGAGGACAAGGCAGAGGCTCCTTTTGAAAGGTTGATAAATACCCGTATCACAAAAATGACACAACTGAGGCATGGAGGAAGTTTCTGAGCAATTGAAGCCACAGTACCAAAAAATCCTAAACGCCCAATCTCCACAAGTCGAGAAATATTTGGTGACGGGTGGATACCACGTGCTATCCTGACCGTCACACTTTTGGATAGCCCGACTGGGCTGCTCGGACACCACGTCGTGCCCACCCGGCACCCAAAAATTCTATTGCGAAAGAAAATTGTAGTACTATCTTGAGAAATGACTTGTGTTGAGTGATCAAGATATGGTCGACTGTATTGCACCCTCGTCCTTCATAATGAGTTTGCTCTGGTAATCTCCATCAATGGACATAAGTTTTCGACCTGACCAGATAAATACTTTATGTTACTCAAGCTGTTCATTTGTATATTTATTTTTCCACAAGAGATATGCTTATTTACAAAGCCGCTGCAAAGCGGTTCTTTAAGGAACTGAGTGATCTCAGTTGTCCGTTTCGGCATTAGATGGCCCGCCCGTTTGAAAATCTAGTAATAGATTATCTATTACCGTTAAGAGATTATTTTCAATCTGGATTGTCCACTCAAGTCGCTGCAGGGAGATTAATTTTTTACACCCATAAAAAAATATTAAAAAAAACAAAAATAAATAAATCACTATGTTTTACTGTTTATC
Source organism: Rhododendron mucronatum var. ripense (assembly GCA_019656295.1). Classification (NCBI taxonomy): domain Eukaryota; kingdom Viridiplantae; phylum Streptophyta; class Magnoliopsida; order Ericales; family Ericaceae; genus Rhododendron; species Rhododendron mucronatum. The sequence continues at coordinate 12,381 of BPLT01000146.1, read as the reverse complement.
GCACCAGTTGATCGCTCCATCGAACTGTTTATTTCTTTTGTTACTATTTCTTCATCATTTGAATGAAAAATTACTTAAATCAGTTATCGATAAGTGCTTAATCAATTGCCTTTAATGTAATTTTTTTTTTCTAGAACCGATGCCACCCTCACCCCCATATACCTCCCCCCTGCCAATGGTGGACGACATCAAAACATAAATTAATAAAAAAAAATGAAAACGTAGACTACCCATACACTAATCTAATGCTAGAGAACAGAAGTAAAGCACTCCAGAAAATGTAAAACAGCAAGAAAGGCTGAGGCCGTGGAGTGGAATGAAAATGAAGGGGATGAGTAAAAGGGTATTTGATCAAAATATATGAAAAAAATTCCTTCATCCAATATAACAACTAGTATTACTATTTTCTATATGAGTGATATTAGTTGAACTCATTTATTGAGTATTAACATATGCCTTAGAGGTATACATTAACAAACTCATATTCTTAATACTAAAAAGATTCAAGACATCGGCGGAGAAAAAAACCATCAAAATATATTCAGAATTTAGAGAGAGAGAGAGAGAGAGAGGGGATGTCGTGTGGGTTTTTGGTTGGGGCTGAAGAGGTGAGACCACTGCACCACGGGTGTTTTTGGGGTGTGTGTGACTGTGTATGTAACTAGAAGGCAAGGTGGGAGCCAAACCCATTAGGCTTACTTCGCCTTGTTGCTTTTCCTTAAGACATCTCTCTCTCTCTCTCGTCCCCCACACCCCCGCCCCCACCCACACTTCCCCCCCCCCCCCCCCCCCCCCCCCCCCCCCCCCCCCCAACTTTAAATACCCCCTTCCCCATCCCCTCATTCCCACCACACCCCAACACCCACCCCCTATTCCTCTCTTCTTTCTTCTCTCTCTTCTCTATCTCTCTCTCATCTTCATCAGAACCATTCTACCCGAGAGACAAGATAGAATGGGAATCAAGAAATCAAACAAGCAATCACAGACAACAATGCTGAAGCAAATCCTGAAAAGGTGCTCGAGTCTGGGGAAAAAGCAAGGCTACGACATGGAGGGGCTCCCGCTGGACGTGCCCAAAGGCCACTTCGTCGTGTACGTAGGGGAGAACAGGAGCAGGACATCGTGCCCATCTCGTTCTTGACTCGGCCCGAGTTCCAGAGTCTACTCAGACGAGCCGAGGAAGAGTTCGGGTTCGATCACGACATGGGTCTCACCCTCCCTTGCGAAGAAGTCGTTTTCGAGTCCTTAACTTCAATGCTTAGGTGAGAAGGAAGGAAGGTTTTTCAAGGGCTTGTTTGGTTGGGAGAGAATTGTTGGAAAGAGGTGGTCATGAAGCTGCTTCATTGCTTCTGAGCTTTTTTTAGATTTCTCTTCTCTCCCTTCTTTTTTTTGGGTTATTCTGTTATATTTGATCTAACCCAATAGCCAAGAATAGATTCTGGGTCTGAATATGTAATTAAATCTGGAAAAAGTTGGAAATATTTTTTTCTCAACAGTGGCGTTTGGTTGTGCCCTGGGAGATCTAGGAGTAATATTATGGATATTTGGGGTTGATACCCTGCTTCACTAATCTCTCTCTCTCTCTCTCTCTCTCTCTCTCTCTCTCTATGGATATTTGGGGTTGATACCCTGCTTCACTAATCTCTCTCTCTCTCTCTCTCTCTCTCTCCCCTGGTTACTCCATGAAACAAGGTAACCATGATTAGCCAGCCTAATTGACAAGTGGCTCCCGTATTTTTCAGTTTATAAGGCATAACATTGTAACTGTAAAACTTCTTAGTTCAACTTGGATGATTATGTCTTACATGAGAAATTTTTTTGGTGTCGGGTGGGTATATCCCACGTAGTACCGTTCGGTTTGGTTCGGGTGAAATTTTCGAAAACGATTCGGTTCGGTCTAAATATATCCAGGACCGATCCCGACCGAAGTTGAGTTCGGTACGGTTCGGGGTGAGTTCAGTTCGGTCAGGGATTTCGGTCCGCCCGAAATATTAAATTTAAAGTGTATATATGTAAAATATATAGTTGGTCAGTTCGGTGAAAATCACAGGAAACCAAGACTGAACCGATTTCGGTTTGGTTTGGAAAAAATTTTCTCCATCACCCCGAGCAAAAACTAAACCGATCGATCGATTTTTTTGGTTTTTTTCGGTCTGTTGGATTTTGTAACACCCCTACTACTTGGCACATTCGGGTTGTCATATACACTTTTGGACGGCTCGGATTGAAACACTCTTTCTCCTCCCACCCCAACATTTTCTCTCCAAATCCTAGCTGTCCAAAAATGAAATGGACTGCTTAGATGCGCCGAGCAAGCACCATATGGTACCCACCCGGCACTGAAAATTTTTCCATCTTAAATGGACCAAATGAGGTTTCAAATATGGAGTCGGGGGAGATGCTAGCCCAATTGTGCTATCCTCTGTGCTATGCCCCAAAACGACGTCGTTTTGGGAATGTTTTGGAAACGCCACTTAACGGCCAAGGGTCCTATTTGCTTGCAAGAAAATTTCTCAAAATATGAACAACTAGCCAGAACAAATCAATTGGGCAACAAAAAAAAATAATAACGACATCATCCACAAATCCTCACATTTCCCGAACCCATTTTTCCATTACTAATATTTCCATTTTTCCATTAACCATTCGGAACCCACTTCACCCATTTTTCGATTTTTATCAGACAACAAGGGTTTTCTTCCATTGGAGTTTTACTAAAAAAGCTATTATCAATCAATATTAGTGCTGTTTTGGCATACCTTTTCAATAAGGGAGAAGGAGAATCGACTTCGATGGTGGAGAAGCAACAATAGGAGTCCATATATGAGGGAGGAGGAGGAACGGTTTTGGCTGGAGAAATGAAGGATTAGGGAGAGATGTTAGGGCTTTTTCTTCTAAAAATTTACTCCGTAAAATGTGGGATAGCACAGTTAGGCCAGCATCTCTCTGCCCCGAGTCCTTTTAATATGTAGTAAATAACAGCATCAGAACATGTAACGGTAATGGATTTCAACTCGGATGATTAGTGGATTTCAACTTGGATGATTATGTCTAATCGACCAAATAAGGTTTTACTAAATAACAGCACCTAACGGTTTGTCTAATGGTTTCCTAATACGCAAAATACACGACAGATTGATCACAGCCCATGTTTACGACTTTAGAACCAATAGGCCAGTTAGGTGTCATGTCCAAAACTTTAGACCCAACTTCTTTTTTGGATTTTTGAGTTAGGACACAGTTGGGCACCGTAACGCACGGCTAACAAGCACACGACATCCATTGATCTTGATGAGATGTTGATTTAACATAAGCTCCAATCGATGGTCCACAGCATGTGGGTTTCAGTTAGAAATTTCTTTGAACAAAAGTGCTATGTACGTACAAAGAAATGTTACTCGAAAATGATTCGGAATACACTATTTATGACCGGTCATAAAAGACCAATATATTTATGATCGGTCAATAATAGTGTATTCCGGATCATTTTTGAGTAAATTTTTTTTGTACGTATCACTTCTTTGAATATCCTCTGCCACAGATTAGGCCCTGATGATCATAAATATGATCAAAAATTCTACAACCACACCCAACATTACACACCCAAACACACACCCTCTCACAAAACACAAGGGTCCCACACACACTGTGTGTGCAGTGTGTGTGGGACCCTTGTGTTTTGTGAGAGGGTGTGTGTTTGGGTGTGTAATGTTGGGTGTGGTTGTAGCACTTCTCAAATATGATTACTAAAATCTATGAGCTAGGAATCAAGGTGCTGCCCGCACCCATTGTAAATGGTCCTGGTTTTTTCAGACCCACTTGGCTATTGGCAGTGAAATTATGAGAGATCTTCTTACTGCTTGGTCACAGGTATTACATCATGCATGGCCAAAGATCCATCAACCTAGCTAGTTTACGCATCCAAAGGTTGCTCCAGTGGTAAGGATGAGTGTCAAATTTAGAGAGTAATTTCTTTGGTTTGGGGTTCGATTTCCCACCGGATGATTACCCTGGTATTTAAGTGGGAGGCCGCAGTTGGTATGTTGTAGTTAGCTCTCTCCGAAGTTTGGGTTGCGCAGTCGGGCCCATTAAGTGGCCCGGATAGAGGACTGTTCCTCGGTTAAAAAAAAAAAAAAAAAAAACCTAGCTAGTTTAACCCTACCCCTGCCTCATCCATTGCAGGGTGGTCCAACATCCCACATAGCTTTCATTTGAACCGTGGCCCGTGGGCATGCATGTGCACACATTGTCGAATTACATTTTGCATCCTTGCGCTTTTACTAATTCTACTTTGCTCCATTTATTTTGCCTCCTATTGTTAGGTCGCCTTTTGCGTTTTTTTAGTGATGTGTTGGCGTTGCCCTTTCATCTGCTTGTTGCTAAATAGATGCCTCGTGAGCTCCTAGAAAGAGGTCACGCACGTGACCTGGTCGCGTGGGCGAAAAGGCTAACATTGACACTTAACTTAAAATACAAGAGGTTGGATGATACAATTGGAAGCAAAGGTTTCGAACATAGATCTAGTGAAAGTGGATGGGGGCAAAGTGTAGTTCACCGATGTTACTTCAGGGTAATCTTCTATGAGAAATTTTTGGGTGCCAAGCGGGTTCCACGTGGTGATACCCGTTGGTGATCTTAACCGTTCAAACGTGTTTTGGACGGTTCAGATTTATTCTCTCTCTCTCTCTCTCCACCACTCTCTCTCCTCTTTTTCTTTCTCTAAAATTCGGACCATTCAAAACACGTTTGGACAATCCAGATCGTCGACGGGGTACCACGTTTAGACAGTTAAGATCGCCGACAGGTACCAACATGTGGTACCCACTTGGCACCCAAAAATTTCTCCTAATTGAGACTTCTGAGTCCATAAATCTTGCATATTTTCTTCACCTCGAACACTGCATGCCTAGCTAGATATGCCCCGCTAATTTATTGTAATTAAGAAGAAGTACCAAATTTTTGGTTACTTAGGGGTAATGATATTTCCACTTTATCATTTCTTGTTTTTCCAGGCAACACATTGTGTTTGTTGAAATTAATAACAAATTAGGCTAGTAAAATTAGGCCTCTGGAAGTCAGAAAAAGGGACCACACTTCATTAAATGGAGACAAAGTTCACATGCAGAATAGCATTAAGACCAGCTAATACAGTTGGTTAGCTTTCAATTATGGTACTTTATGTTTTTCCAATGTCTTATCAGTGTTTCTTATCTTAAGTGATATGATCCACTCATGCTCTATCTTCTTAATTTGCCTTTAATCCTTTCTAATCAGCCCCTGATCATGATCCCATTGACCGAGTTTGAATAGTTTAGGTGAGTGACGTGGAATACGGAGTAAATTTAAGACTCGTCTCCGTCACAGGCAGCCTGGTAGCACATGATCAAGGTACTAACGTGTAGTATATGAATTGAAGATATGTGGGAATATATACTTCACCACGTGAGATGAGGTCACCCAAAATCGAATTCTGACATCATGTGAGATTTCTCATAATGATCCAATCTAGAATCATCAATCTACAATTAATTGGTAGAGTAATTTCTAGATTTTATTAAACGAGTTTGAGGCCTTATTTGTTTGGGGGACTCAAAACTCTTGAGCACGATCTTGAATAAATTTTCTCTATCGAGATCATTCATTATTTTCAAAAACCTCTCTCAAAACGAACAGGGTCTGAATGATTTAGGTGAGCGGTACTAGATAAAGTATAAGAGTTTTGAAGCAACTTGTGACTAGATCCAGAAAGGAGATTCTCTCATATGGATTGTGCGAGTCTTGGGATCTCTATTTATTCCAATTTATTTCGAGTTTTTTCACCGCTCTTTCTCTATCTTCTAATTTTACTTCTGCAATAAAACAGAGCATGCTATGGACACTAACAAAATTGCGCAGATTTGGATAACCTTCCGATGAACATGGGTCCCACACGGTAGATGTGAGTCCCACACACATCGGACGTTTTTAGACACCGTGTGAAACCCTAACATATTAGACGTTTCTAGACACATATGTACGTACATCTGTGTCCAATAGATCGTTTTGCACTTTAGTACGTGCCCGTAGCATTTTTTCTTATATGCTAAAAAACGCGCTTAAAAGAGAGTCTTTATTGAAAAAAAACGCGTACCTAAGTTTGAACATTTCATGTGTTTTCCTATTTCTTTCAACCCAAGTACCGGTTGTTCCGCGGATATTCCTGCAACCCAAAAGTGCTGCTATGTTTTTCCTTCTTTTTTTTCTTCTCTGCGGTCGATTTTGCTTTTCTTGCAAATAACTTTTGTTACCATATTCTCATATTTTTTTTGGTTTCTTTTACCCTTTTCTACAATTGGCAGACAAACAGAGCCACTCATTTTGGGGGTTGGGCTTTGTTGTAGGCCAGACTTGTAGGGTTTGAAATATACTTTTCCTGTAATATTGCAGGCCAGGGTGCACTACAGATGTGCATCGAGCGATCCGAGCCGTCCATTGTCGAATGAAATCTAAAATACCGAGAGCCGAGATTGCTCGGATTGTGCGTGCAGGGTGAAAGTATACCAATCTTTTTTCTTATTTTTAACTTTTTGGATACATATAGCGTACATCTATTCAAAAAGTAAAAGAGTTTGTTAAAATGTTTAAAAAAATTGACTAAAGACAAAAAAATACGCAAATCTATAGAATTTTTTTATCTCAAAATTGACAACCAAACGAAGTTTGTGGTTGGATTAAGAAAATGAGAAGAAGAAACATAATTATGGGTCAAATTAACACCCTTTTTAATTAATAATTGGGAAAATGACGGCCTAGATTGTGTTTTGATAATTAATATCTTTTAAGGACATAATGAGAACATTTTTTAATGAATAAATGTCTTTAACGGGTATTAATTATCAAAACACGTTCTTGGCCGTCATTTTCCCTTAATAATTTGGTTTGCACATGCATAACCCAGCCAGCCAAAAAATAGTTTCACGGGCTAACCATTGATTGATGGAATCTAAATCCAATGATGAAAACAGATCCAGTGATAGTGGGCCAGATCCAATTAATTTTTCTCTATGCCATCATTTCCGCGTAAAAGTAAAATTACATGCAGGTTTAAAAAATCAAGACTTAATTCATATTAATGATGAATTTAATTTCTATTTATCTCTAAAGATAACCTCATATGAAAGATTACCCTTTTACCATTAACTAAATATAATTTTATATTTTATTATTTTTTCAAAGTTTTAATCATCCCCTCCCACCTCCTCCCCACAATCACTTCCAACCGGCGACCACTCCAGCTGGTGACTTTTTCAGGCGAAATTTCACTACTTTAAAAAATTAGTGAAATTCACTACTTCTCAAATTTCACTGGTTTCAAATTTTAAAAATTTTTGCTAAATTTCACTGGATGTAAATTTTACCTAGTGAATTTCACTAATTTTCGAACTCGTGAATTTCACTAGATTTGAACTCATAAATTTCACAAATCTGCAGTGCTTTCCCGACGATCACTTCCAATCAACAACTTTTTCGACAACCTTTTCCGGCGAAATTTCACTACTATTATAATGATCCTGTAATCCGAATGAAGAATTAAAAGATTAAATCAAGAATCTACACTTATCTGATTAGGCTGATTTTTCACTGGGGCCCTCGGAAAATTATATTACAATTATGGAACGGCTCAGATTATCTATGCGGGATCGAGAATGGGCCCCGCGTACCAATCTGTGCACACTTGGTTGGTGCCTTCAGCATTTTCGCCAAGAAGTCTAGAGAAACACCCACTGTTAAACACTTGCACACAGACTGACGCAGGCAAAGAGACCCACTCATTGCACTTAAACGAAGAGATCTGTTTTTCTCCAATGTATTCATCAGCATCCAAATAATTTGATATCCTATGCGAAATAGTGTAACATGATATTCTATTCAAATAATGTACAGAACACAGATTTATGAAAATGAATGGTCCAAATCATAACAATAATGTTTCAATGACTTTCATTAAAAGATCACCAAAGAATTAGATGAAGTTCTTATTCTTTTCAAGAGAAAAACGTATGACTCTAAACTGCAACCTTCCTTTCTGGTACTTCAGAAAGACAATTTTATACTTGCCTCTCACCTTCACATTTTTCCACACCACACAGTGGACTCCCATCAACAAGGCCACTCCCGAATCTGAATCCAAACCCTAGCCCCGGCATTGTGTGTTGTGTGTACGAGTCTGCGCAAAGTATTTGTGTCCATGGCATTGTTGTTTCCCCATTACCCTACTCTTCAACAGACATGGTAGTAGTATTTACTTTGACAGTTCTTGCTAGTTCCTCGAGCAATGATTCCTTGAAACATAACCAGAAACTTAACAGTGTATTTATACTTATAAAAATAAGTTCAGAAAAGAACCATTGTCATGTTTAGTCAAACAAATAAACCACCACTGGAGAAATATGTACAGCAATTTCCTTCAAAAACTGCAACAAAGTGGATATGAAAGAGGACTATGAAAAGTGAGCTTGCAGGATTTGAACCTCTTAAGAGCCAGTGCACAATCGATTTAAGTCTCCAGTGTCTGAAATGCAAAAAGTTTCTTCGGAAGAACGTGGCTCAGTGGAGATGGGCTTCAACTGCGCGTAAATTTAGGTATCGGAAACTCATCCTTGAAAATTCAAACCAGCTTGCGAACCACCTTGAGAAAAACAAAAGAACAGGTCAACTTGCAGATGATTAAGATCAGCAGCAACAGAACTTCACAAGTTTTTAAGCTTCAGCATAACTTCACTTTCTTTCAACCCCTTTTTTCTGGTTTAGTGAACTTTTTCAAGCTTCTGATCGTTTTATTGTGTATTCATCTCGATGAGTAGGAAAACTTAAAAAAAACGAACCATATTTGAAAAAGGTTCAGAAAAGACAGAAATGAGATGAAATTTTCGGTATAGCTTTGTCTTTAGTGAACTTTTTAAAAATTGGTCCAAATTTTTTACTTCTTTATCTATATTGTGTAGGCGAATCTGAAAAGTAGAAAATATATATATATATATATATATATATATATATATATATATATATATGAAGAGAAAACTGAGAATATGGAAATAAGTAAGGGGAAAAAAAAAGCCAATTAAAAGTTAGGCCAAGTACCAATGAAAGAGGTTGTTAAGCCTGCAAGTTGCAAGCTAATAGCTATCTTTCCCTTTCGAGGAAAAGAATCTGGTAAACCCGCGTGCATGCTTTTCTGGAGTGGGATTAGAAGAAGAAGAAGATGATGATACTGAGTTGGTGGACCGATGTTTTGGATGATTCGAACGGCCTGGTGATTTCAAAATATTTGCTTCGTTGGCAGAGGGGCTCACTGGGGAGTTGTAAACGTAGGATGGGGACTCGCCACCTACTCTGTGCAGTTCCATCTCAGTCTGATTGAGATCTCGCGAGTTCATTTCACTGGTAGTTGGTTCTTCTTCTTTGGTAATTTCGTCACCCCCCTTCTGGCGGTAAGGTGACGGTGAAGACTCTGTCTGAGGTCGCAAAATGTTCAACTGCTTACCAAGAAGAAATATGGTTTCTTGACACTCCGCTAGCTTCTCTGCAGCAGCAGCTAGATCCTTCTCCTGCGAATGGAAAAAAATAGCCCTAAGTATGTTTTTCATATTTTAGTCTCCGAAAAGTCAATAAAATTTTGATCCATCAACCCATTGGGTGAAAACTAAGAATATATAGCATGACCATAATGGAATATATGGTCCCCAAGTTGAAGTTTCACTACATCCTAGCTCAAAACCAAGGTTATGCCTCATTGGCAGGGATTCTTCGAGCTGATAACATGAACTAACCATTTCCTTTCTATATGAATGATGCAACAGCTAGTATAGCCTGGAACTATCAAATAAGGTATGCAGAATGCAGAAAAGCCCAATTGCAGTGCTTCGAATAAGGAAACTGTGTGGCACCGATAGAGAGAAGTTGAAAAGAAGGCAACAAATGCTGCTAAAAGCATGTAAGAAATTTTAATTTTTTTTTGATCCTCAACACGTAAGAAATTCATAACTGAGATATAAACTAAGCTGGTAGAAACATAGCTCTTGACCAGGACACTATAGAAATACAAAGAGTTGAGAAACTACTTAAATGTAACAAGTCTGCAGGGTAAACCAAGACAGCCAAAAAAGGTTAGATGCCAGTCATGAACTATTGGATTTTCAGAGTATGTTGGTAAGGCTGGCATGCAAATAAAAGGATGATAATTTATCCAACTACAACTAGGATCCCGAGTCATTCCACCAAGTTTTTACCATGAGATTCTCATGACATGCACTTTTTTACACTGCACTACTTACAATCTTGTCACGCAGAGGTATTTTAATCACTTGCCTAACGACATAGACAAGATTTAGAGGAATGCGGAAAGAACTTGGACTGCAATCAAATTTTCAGGAAAGATTGTCACTTGCAGGAATATTCATCATTGATTTAAATTTCTAAAAGAACATAAAGTATGACTGTTCTAAGTTTCTAGCTTCACCATATAAAGTAGGTGAAGTTTGAGTGAAATCCTGAGCTTATATGATGGTTCTCATTATAGTAAGCTTGAGATGGTTATAACTCCTCACCTGGTTATTCTTGACGTCATCAGCCGATGCAGAGCTCTCAAACCTTCAACAAGAAAAAAGAAGGAAAAGATCATCCAGGAATCAGAGGCACATCCTGCATCAGGCATTATCTACAAGTAGCGAGATAGATGCACTAATATACATAGATAACGCATTTTATGAAGCAACCCGGTACTTTAAGAACACAAATTTCTTAGCTCAATGAACCTTAAACCTATGTTACGCAATGAGGCATATCTTTAACTCAGTGACCTTGTAACTTTTGTAGATTCAGGAAGTGCAATCAGAACTCAGTCCCACATGAAGCTAATGCCTCATCTGGATGATGGATTCATTAAGGAAGAGATATCTACTTCTCTTTCTCTCATGGATTCTTATCATTCATCAAAATTGAATTTGGGTAGGTCGGAGAACATGAAGGAAAACCTGATTTCATTCTCAGTCTTTATTCTTTTGCCTTTTGCCTTACCAATTGGAGTTCCAAAGAAGCATATGGGATGCCAAAAAGTTGTAAATATAATAAAAATCATTCAACATCTCAGTGTAGGGAGGATTGAGGACCAGTGCAGGATACATTTGAATGTTCAATGTGCACTTTACTAGTTTAGGATGTGATATAACACAGCATGAAGCATGTCGTATATAACTAATACCAATCTGCAACTATCTCTTATACCTATGATATCTATCAATTTGGACAAGATGGTTAGTAAATTCCTACCCATACAACAAAAAGTTAGGTGCTAACCTTTGCAGTTTCTCTTGAAGATCCTTGCACTTAGCCAGAGCATCCTGATGATCCCTCCTTTCCTCTTCAAGCTCATTTTCTGCGCTTTCTAATTTAGCTCGAAGTAGATTCACTTCGGCTTGTAACTCCTCTGTGCGTGCTTCAAGAGACTTGTATGACTCAGTCATACATTTCAGTTGTGTCTCAGCAAAGCCGTTCAACTTCTGAGCAGATGTTAATTGTGACTTAACTTCTGCTAGAAGCTTTTCCGTTTCCTGTAGCTGAGTTTTAGTGCTTTCCAGATTTTCAGTGCATCTAGCCATATCTGAAACCATGTTGTCTTTTTCTAGTTTCATTTGTTCAAACTCCTCAATTGAGCATTTCAATGATGTGGCATTTGATTCGAAGGAACGAATGAAACTGCCTTCATGGGGAATGTCAGGATCAGAAGTGCTATCAGAAAAGCTAGCACGACCATTTGGATATCTCTCTCTAGATATATCCTGAACCAACTTATTCTCAGGCAAGGCAACCTTGTCGATGCAGTCAGAACCATTGGTTTCTGCTCCATTACTCTTGTAGCCCAGGACATTAAAGTGAAGTTCACTGGCTTTATTCAAAACTTGCGAAAGATCAAGGACATAATCAAGCAAACTTAATTGGCTGTGCATAACCTTATCAAAGGTGGCATATAACACCTGAACTTTTTGGCTCAATCCACCCCCATCAGGAGATGAGCCCTGGACAGCCATAGCTTCTTTATCCAAAACCAATACAAAGTACTGAATCTGAGATAAAGCATCCGCCAGTTCTTGACTAACTGTTTGCACTGTTTCTGCATTTGGCTTACTTTCTTTGGCCAAACAGATTTCCTTCTCTGAAGTTACTTCAGCCCCCACATGACAACCCATATTATGCTGATGTACACTGTCATGTGTTTGCTGCACAACACTTTTGATGTCTTCCAAAACCTTTTCCATGTCAGAATCCTTAGACACGGACTCAATCAAAGTAGAGATTCTTGATAGGAGCTTCATCAGGGGCAGTGAATCAGCACCAGATTGTGGA